>BSBN01000465.1:21062500-22262500 GCA_027924645.1 Cunninghamia lanceolata
GTAGGGATGGGAGCTCAACCTCAATAGGTAAAATGGCTTCAGATCTGAAAACTAGGGAAAATGGAGTGGCTCCTGTGGGGGTACGGATGCTTGTTCGATAGGCCCATAGGGCGGGGTTGAGTTGGAGGTGCCAGTCACGGCCAGCTTCATTAACTATCTTCTTTAGGATGCGTAGGATGGTTTTGTTTAAAGCTTCAGCTTGACCATTTCCTTGAGGGTAATATGGTGTGGAGAAATGGTGTTTGATTTGGAATTTTTTGCATAAAGTGCAAACTTCCTTGTTCTTGAATGGCTTTCCATTATCAGTGACAATGGAATGAGGGATACCATAGTGGCAGATGATATAGTGGAGGATGAATTTAGATATTTGGGTTCCGGTGGTGAAGGTGAGTGGTATTGTTTCCACCCACTTTGTGAAGTACTCGGTAGCAATGATTATGAACTTATGGCCATTGGAGGATGGGGGATGTATTTTCCCTATGAGGTCGAGTCCCCACTGTGAAAAAGGCCATGGCATCGTGATGGGTTGCAACTCCTGTGCTAGTGTGTGAATGAGATCGCCATGTTGTTGACATGGGAGGCATTTTTTGATAAACTGGTAGGCATCTCGGTCCATGGTTGGCCAATAATATCCGGTCCTCAGGATCTTTTTAGAAAGAGTGGGTCCACTTGAATGCACCCCACAGATGCTTGTGTGTACCTCTTCCAAGGCCACCTTAGCTTCCCTAGAGTCTAAACATCATAGAAGTGTGCCATCAAGACTCCTTTTGCATAGGGTGTCACCTACAAGGATGAAGCGGGAGGCTCGACAGATGAATGATTTTTATTTTGAGGTGGATAGGTTAGGGGGGAGGATATTATCATGGAGGTATAGGTAGGTTTCTTGATACCATGGGGATAGGGGACCAATGACCTCACACACTAGCTCTGATTGAGGAACATCATATGCTGGGATGGGGAGTTCTTCTATCAAGAACTCACACTTCTTGCTGTCTTTCTTCATGTCGACCAGGGATCTGATGGTAGCCATGGTGTCTGTAGCTTTGTTGTTGAGCCTTGGGATTTGCTCGAAGTGGATGTCATTGAAGTAGTCTTTGAAGTCATCGACCATCTTTTTGTAGGGAAGGAGCTTATCATCCTTGGTCTTGTACTCATTATTTACCTAGCGGATGACCAATTGAGAATATCCATACACAGTCAAGTTCTCAATTTTCCATTTTATTGCCATTCGGAGACCTGTGATGAGGGCCTTATATTTTGCCACGTTGTTGGTACATGGGAATGTGATTTTGAAGGATTTAGGGATGGTATTGCCCTGAGGGGTAACAAATAGGATGCCTGCCCCTGAGACTCTATGTGTGTATGATCCATCAAAGTACATTTTCCATGTTTCTGTTGCTAGTTCTATTGTCAAGATGGCTTCATTAGGGAATTCTACCAGTGTAGGATGCTCTGCAGGAATGGGTGCTTCAGCCAACTGATCGGCAATAACTTGTCCTTTGATGTCTTTTCTCTCAGTATATCTGATGTCAAATTCAGTGAGGACAATGACCCATTTTGCCATTCTCCCAATAAGAGTAGCTCTGTTTAGCAGATACTTCAATGGATCGATCTTGGTGATGAGCTTGGTCTTGTGATTGAGCATTTAGTGTCTTAATTTTTGTGACGTAAAGATGAGGGCTAGACATGCTCATTCAATTTGTGTATAGTTTAGCTCATATGAGATCAAGGTGTGGCTGATGTAATAGATGGCTCTTTCCTTCCCTTGTTCATCATTTTTTGCTAGTAAGGATCTGATAGCTATCTCTATTGCTGAGATATATAATAGGAGGGGTTCTCCTTGCCTCGGTGGAGTTAGAGTAGGGGGATTAGCTAGATAATCTTTCAGCTGGTCGAAGGCACCCTGACACTAAGTGCTCTAGAGAAAAGATGTGTCTTTTCTAAGTAGGTGCTAGAATGGTTGACATTTATCGGCCAGTTGAGCAATGAACCAACGAATAGATTGGAGTTTTCCTTGCAGACTTCTCATTTGTTTTAGGGTTTTTGGAGGAGGCATTTCAGTGATGACCTTGACCTTTGTGGGATCTACCTTGATTCCTCTTTTGGAGACTATGTATCCCAAAAGTTTTCTTGAGGTGACCCCGAAGACACATTTCTTTGGATTCAGGAGAACATTGTATTACTCTAGTCGGTCAAAGATTTTTGCCAATACATCAAGGTGTTCCTCTCTTGTCTTCAATTTCCCTAGCAAGTCATCCACAATCTTCCATGATGTGGTGGAAGAGGTCATGGAAGATTATAGTCATAGCTCTTTGGTATGTACCTCCGACATTCTTTAGGCCAAATGGCATTATGACACAGCAGTACGTCCCCCATGGACATATGAAGGCTGTCTTATGCTATCCTCTTCTACGATTTGGATTTGGTTGTACCCTAAAAAGCCATCCATGAGGGATAACATCTCATGTCCTATCATGAGATCCACCATCATGTCAATGTTAGGCAATAGGAAGTCATCCTTTGCGCAAGCTTTGTTGAGATCTCTGAAGTCGGTGCAGTAGCAGATTCAGCCATCTAGTTTGGCCACTGGTACTAAGTTGGAAACCCATTTAGGATAATCAATTGGGCAAATGAACCCAACATCTAGTAGTTTCTTGAGCTCTACTTTGACTAGGAGGGCCACCTGAGGATTCATTTTTCTAAGCTTCTGCTTTACAAGTTTCGCATCAGGGCATACTGCAAGGTGATGGACAACCAAAGCAGGATCTAGCCCTGGCATGTCTACATAGGTCCATGCAAAATTGCAATTTTGGCGTTTGAATAATGCCAAAAAGTTTTCCTGTTCTTATGTGCTGAGAGATTCTACCTTAAAAGTGATTTTTGGCTCTTCTTCTATCCCAAGATTCATCTCTTGGGCTGGCTCGACTAGGACAGGTGATCTATCTGGATAAACCTTGTCTATCTTGGGAAGGCCCATGCTTCCATCTCCTAGTGCCTCGTGGAGGTTTTCACCAAGAGATATGTCTTTTGTTTTTACTTTTTTGGGATCTGACACTACCGCAGAATAGTTTCCACCATCAGATCCATTTTTAATTTTTATGTTTTTATGACTAGAAGCAGGGGTTGTCTCCTTGAAATAGGCATGTGTATCAATTTTCATGATGTATCCTGCTCTGTGATCTCCCAGGAGGAAGTGATCTCTAACCCCCATCATTTTAGTGATGGCCTCATCATTTGGTGCTATGTCAAAGACAGGAGGTCCTTGTTGGTCCCAATCTATGAGGTCTGGGTATATGAGTGGTAAGTCATTGGATGACGAGGCTAGGGTGATTACTGTGTGGATGGTGCATATGGATGAGTGAAAGAAATCAGCAAAGTCACTAAAGGAGTCTTGATGGCCCATTTCATTGACGTTGTCAACTTCAAGGGAGACCGTAGCGACCTCAGCTAAGATAGATTTTCTGGTAGTGAGAATATGTTGTTGTTGACCATATCCTAACCCTTGTGTATAGGGATTTCTTGTCACTTGGACTAGTTCCATGATCCCCTATTCATGAAGGCCGATACCGCCTTGTCCTTTGTAACCCATGTTTGACAATTTCAGATCCTTTGCCATAGATTTCTGTTGGTATGGTGAGAGCTTCCTACTCAAATTCTTCGTCCTTATATAGCCAGGATGAGATATCTTCAAGTACATCCTAATCCAGGAGATGTTTCTTTTCAAAGATGGGTGATGGTTTACACTTGATAACTACTATGTTAGCTGCTTCTATCTTTGGGATGCCAAACATTTTAGGATTGGGTAATGTGCCCACACAAAAGGTACCGTGCAGGTCGTATTCCCCACATCCCATGTCGGTGAGCTTGATCTTGACCTCAGGCGGTGGTAGTGTTTGGGATGAAGTGGTGGCAATGTTGGCAGGGTCGATATATGAGGTGGAAGCTGTTGGATTGGCTTTGGTGGTGGCTTTGTTGTATGGGCAGAAGGTGTGGTCATGGCCTTCCAAGAAAATACAGTATTGGAAGGGGTGAGGGTTGGCGTAGATGGTTACCTCCGTGCCATTGTGAGGGAACTTGAGGCATTGATGGAATGTAGATGGGACCGCTTACATGGCATGGATCCATGGTCGGCTGAGAAGAATGTTGTAGTGGAGGTCAAGATCAAGGACTTGACATTTTGTTTCTAGTATTTTCTATCCCACTTGAATATGGAGCTTGATGGTGACTTCAAATAGCCGTTCGGTGTCATCATACCCTTTAATTGTGATGCACTCACTTGAATCTACAACAACATCTGAGTACCCCAAGTGTTTTAGCAGTTTAAGAGTGCATATGTTTAGGCCAGACCCACCATCTATTAAGACTCTTTTGATGATGTGCTTATGGATACGGACTTCGATGTGTAAGGCGTCATTATGTAAGTAGCCAGAAGCAGGAAGATCCTTTTCTAAAAATGTGAGATGGTGTGGTGCGGCGATATGTCTTACCATGGCTTGGAATTGGGTTACATTCAAGTTGGCGAGAACTTGATTTTCCAAGAGTGCTTTGTCAAGGATGTCTTTGTGAAGGGGTGATGTGCGGAGCAACTCAAGTATGGATATTTGTGTAGGGGTCTTTCCTAGATGCTCTAGGAGGTTGTATTGATTGGTAGGTGATGGACATGTGGTTGGACGAGGGGGTAGGGAATCTGATGTGGATGCAGGCATTTGTTCAGTGGTAGGGGCTATGTGGATGGATACATGGCCATGACAGGTTGTGACAGCACAATCGGGTGCTTGTGCCTGAATGGTGATTGTGTTGACATGATGAGATGATGCCTCTATCTACCCTACGATAGAGTCATAGGATGCGGGTGGTGGAGTGACATTGTATGATTGATTGGATGAGGAGGCGTTATTATGGTTGGGCAGTGGATCCTTGTAAGCTCTGAGATTGGCATTTGGTGATGGTTGGGTGGTTTGCTCAAGATTGACTTTGTTCTGATCAATGAGGTCTTGTATGCAGCGCTTTAACTTCATGCAATCAGTGGTCTTATGTCTCACTATGCGGTGGTAGTCGTCTAGTAATCGTTCTCATTGTACCATGCTGCTTTGAGCTCACTCTCTTAGTGGGGCGTGACAGGGGGAGAGTGATCAAACCTTTCTTTAGACACCTATCGAGGATATCTGCAATTGGTTCCCCTAAAGGTGTAAATTGTCATCGTGGTTTGTTTTGTTTGAATTGTCCCCTTTGGTTATTTGTTTTGGTGGTGTATGTATGTGCGGGTGGTTGATTCTATACATGTTGGACGGCTTTCACATCCATGATGCCATCGTTTAATGTGTTCTTGTTCTTTCCCCAATAGCATGGCTTTTCGTTTGATGGGGTGTTGTTGTTGTTATTTATATTGGGGACGTTGATGTTGAGTTTGTTGTTGTTGTTGGACTTGTAGTCATATAATTTGATGGTGCCCTTGGCAATGAGGGCCCGTTCAATGGTAGTACCTTTTTCGATGACTTCTTCAAAGGTAGATGCTTAAAGGATTTGTAAATGGAACCCTATTTCCTAATTGATGTTGGTCACAAACATGGTGACAAGTTATTTTTCAGGAATTGGCCATGGGGGTTTGCTTGCAAAGCCTATCCACCTTTGCAAGAAGGAAGCGAAGGATTCTCTACTTTTTTGTTTTGTGTTGCAAAGGTCAGTCATAGATATTTCATTTTCAAAGTTATAGGAGAAATGGTTTACAAATTTTTCCGCAAGCTCAGGGAAAGACCTAATGCCTAGGGGGGTAAGTGCAGGAAGATGGGGGGCCAAAAAGGGGTCTTAAGTGGCCACTTTTTTTTTGAAATCAGGAAATACTGGCCTTGGATGAGAAATTGAGCATAGTTACACTCAAAATTTGGAGATGCAACCAAAACAATGCTCGTAGTGCTCCGAGTCTACTTTCTAAACTACTATTTTGTTTTGAAAATGGCATAGATTAAGGGGTTCAAAAGAGGGAGCCACAGAAATTGGTGTTGTTTTTGTTAAAAAAACATAACATAGCATGTTTTGTGGCTCCCTCAAAAGGTCAACTTTTTTTTGGTATTTTTAAAATTGCTTTGGTGAGAAATTAGCTAATAGCATGTAGTTTATGCTCGATTTTTCTAATAATTTTTTGATGAATATTTGATTTTTTACTAATTTTTAAAGTGGACACATCCTAAAAAACAAAATTTTGGCCGTGCTACCCCTATAAATTTTGAAAACTAATTGAAAATCATTTTTTTTTTTTTAATATTTGTAGAATGGAGTCTAGTTTCTAAATATGTAATTTTTTTGAAATTTGAATGAATAGTTATTTTACAATGAAAAAAAGACCAAACAGTGGTTTTTGCCTAAAAACGGACACACAAACAAAAGAAATTAAAGATGAAAGGCTTAACATTGTTAAAATGTGAAAAAAATCACATCGTCAAATAGCTAAGAGAAAGCCTAACATTACCCATGTGTTCGATTTGTTCAACCTTGAAACATGTGCAAATCTGAGGGTTAGCACGAACGAAATTATGTGAAATTTTGAAGAATATAGAAAAACATGTCTATGACTATTCATAAGGCACTCCAAGCCTTTGGGTTGGAAATCTGAAGCAAATCCCAAGCCCAAGGCTTGGGATTCCCAAAGCAAGAAATAACACGCTCGCATTATGTTTTGCCTTGCATTTTTCTTTCCCGCATGTCTGTCTTTTGTCATGTTTGACATAACGCGAGCGTGTTATAACGTGCTCGCGTTATGTCCCACTCAAATTTTTTTACATTCAAGGCTATTAATCATGAGGGTTAAGGGATGAGGCATAGAGTTGGAGGGTTTAGGGATAAGGGATTAGCGTTTAAGGTATACTATCGAGCCCGTTGAGGGTCTAGGAATAGGGATAGTGTTTAAGGTTTAGGGATGAGGGATGACAGATTACGGTTTAGGGTTTAGGGATAGGGTTGAGGGTCAAGGGATCAAAGTTAAGGGTTGAGGGATTAGGGTTTGACATTGAGGGTTGAGGGTTGAGGTTCAAGGGTCAAGGGTTTAGGGTCGAGGGATTAGGGTTAAAGTAGAGTGTGGAGGGTGTAAGGATTAGGGATAGGGTTGGAGGGTTTAGGGATAAGGGATTAGGGTTTAAGGTATAGTATCAAGTTTGTTGAGGGTTTAGGAATAGGGATAGCATTTAGAGATTAGGGATGAGGGAATATAGTTGAGGGATGATGGATTAGGGTTGAGGGTTGAGGGATTAGGGTTGAGGGATTAGGGTTTAGGGATAAGGTTTAGGGTTGAGGGTTAAGGGATTAGGGTTTAAGGTATAGTGTTGAGGGTTGAGGGTTGAGGGTTTAGGATTAGGGTTTAGGGTTGACGGATTAGCATTTAATGTTGAGGTTAGGGTTAGAGTGTCGAGGGTAGAGGGATTAGGGATAGGGTTTAGGGTTGAAGGTTTAAGGATTGAGGGGTTAGGCTTTAGGGATGAGGGTTTAAGGCTTAAGATATAGTGTCAAGTGTTGAGGGTGTAGGGATAGGGTTTAAGTTTTAAGGGTTAAGGGTTGAGGGATAGGGATTAGGGTTTAAGGTATAGTGTTGAGGGTCGAGGGATCAGAGTTAAGGGTTGAGGGATTAGGGTTTGACATTGAGGGTTGAGGGTTGAGGTTCGAGGGTCAAGGGTTTAGGGATTAGGGTTTAGGGATACAGTTTAGGGTTGAGGGCTGAGGGATTAGGGTTGAAGGTATAGTGTTGAGGGTTTAGGGATAGGGTTTAGGGTTGAGGGATTAGGATTTGACATTGAGAGTTGAGGGTTTAGGGTTTAGGGTTTAGGGTTAGGGTTGAGAGATGAGGGATCAGAGTTAAGGGTTGAGGGAATAGGGTTTAACGTCGAGGGTTGAGGGTTGAGGTTCGAGGGTCAAGGGTTTAGGGATAGGGTTGAGGTTGAAGGGATTAGGCTTAAAGTAGAGTGTGGAGGGTGTAAGGATTAGGGATAGGGTTGGAGGGTTTAGGGATAAGGGATTAGAGTTTAAGGTATAGTATCAAGTTTGTTGAGGGTTTAGGAATAGGGATAGCATTTAGGGTTTAGGGATAAGGGATTAGAGTTGAGGGATGATGGATTAGGGTTGAGGGTTGAGGGATTAGTGTTTAGGGATAAGGTTTAGGGTTGAGGGTTGAGGGATTAGGGTTTAAGGTATAGTGTTGAGGGTTGATGGTTTAGGGATAGGGTTTAGGTTTGAGGGATTAGGGTTTAGGGTTGATGAATTAGGGTTTAATGTTGAGAGTTGAGGGTTAAGGGTTGAGGGTTGAGGTTGAGGGATAGGGTTAATGGTCAAGGGATTAGGGTTAAATAAGAGTGTCGAGGGTAGAGGGATTAGGGTTTAAGGTATAGTATCAAGCCTGTTGAGGGTCTAGGAATAGGGATAGCGTTTAGGATTTAGGAATGAGGGATTAGAGTTGAGGGATGACGGATGATAGATTAGGGTTGAGGGTTGAGGCATTAGGGTTTAGGGACAAGGTTTAGGGTTAGGGTTGAGGGATTAGGGTTTAAGGTATAGTGTTGAGGGTTTAGGGATAGGGTTTAGGGTTGAGGGATTAGAGTGAAGGGTTGAGGGATTAGAATTTGACGTTGAGGGTTTAGGGTTTAGGGTTAGGGTTGAAGGTTGAGGGATCAGAGTTAAGGGTTGAGGGATTAGGGTTTGATGTTGAGGGTTGAGGGTTGAGGTTCGAGGGTCAAGGGTTTAGGGATAGGGTTGAGGGTCGAGGAATTAGGGTTAAAGTAGAGTGTGGAGGGTATAAGGATTAGGGATAGGGTTGGAGGGTTTAGGGATAAGGGATTAGAGTTTAAGGTATAGTATCGAGTCTGTTGAGGGTTTAGGAATAGGGATAGCATTTAGGGTTTAGGGATAAGGGATTAGAGTTGAGGGATGACGGATTAGGGTTGAGGGTTGAGGGATTAGGGTTTAGGGATAAGGTTTAGGGTTGAGGGTTGAGGGATTAAGGTTTAAGGTATAGTGTTGAGGGTTGATGGTTTAGGGATAGGGTTTAGGTTTGAGGGATTAGGGTTTAGGGTTGATGAATTAGGGTTTAATGTTGAGAGTTGAGGGTTGAGGGTTGAGGTTGAGGGATAGGGTTAATGGTCAAGGGATTAGGGTTAAATAAGAGTGTCGAGGGTAGAGGGATTAGGGATTAAGGTATAGTATCGAGCCTGTTGAGGGTCTAGGAATAGGGATAGCGTTTAGGATTTAGGAATGAGGGATTAGAGTTGAGGGATGACGGATGACAGATTAGGGTTGAGGGTTGAGGCATTATGGTTTAGGGACAAGGTTTAGGGTTAGGGTTGAGGGATTAGGGTTTAAGGTATAGTGTTGAGGGTTTACGGATAGGGTTTAGGGTTGAGGGATTAGAGTGAAGGGTTGAGGGATTAGAATTTGACATTGAGGGTTTAGGGTTTAGGGTTAGGGTTGAAGGTTGAGGGATCAGAGTTAAGGGTTGAGGGAATAGGGTTTGATGTTGAGGGTTAAGGGTTGAGGTTTGAGGGTCAAGGGTTTAGGGATAGGGTTGAGGGTCGAGGAATTAGGGTTAAAGTTGAGTGTGGAGGGCATAAGGATTAGGGATAGGGTTGGAGGGTTTAGGGATAAGGGATTAGAGTTTAAGGTATAGTATCGAGTCTGTTGAGGGTTTAGGAATAGGGATAGCATTTAGGGTTTAGGGATAAGGGATTAGAGTTGAGGGATGATGGATTAGGGTTAAGGGTTGAGGGATTAGGGTTTAGGGATAAGGTTTAGGGTTGAGGGTTGAGGGATTAGGGTTTAAGGTATAGTGTTGAGGGTTGATGGTTTAGGGATAGGGTTTAGGTTTGATGGATTAGGGTTTAGGGTTGATGAATTAGGGTTTAATGTTGAGAGTTGAGGGTTGAGGGTTGAGGGTTGAGGTTGAGGGATAGGGTTAATGGTCAAGGGATTAGGGTTAAATAAGAGTGTCGAGGGTAGAGGGATTAGGGTTTAAGGTATAGTATCGAGCCTGTTGAGGGTCTAGGAATAGGGATAGCGTTTAGGATTTAGGAATGAGGGATTAGAGTTGAGGGATGACGGATGACAGATTAGGGTTGAGGGTTGAGGCATTAGGGTTTAGGGACAAGGTTTAGGGTTAGGGTTGAGGGATTAGGGTTTAATGTATAGTGTTGAGGGTTTAGGGATAGGGTTTAGGGTTGAGGGATTAGAGTGAAGGGTTGAGGGATTAGAATTTGACGTTGAGGGTTTAGGGTTTAGGGTTAGGGTTGAAGGTCGAGGGATCAGAGTTAAGGGTTGAGGGATTAGGGTTTGATGTTGAGGGTTGAGGGTTGAGGTTCGAGGGTCAAGGGTTTAGGGATAGGGTTGAGGGTCGAGGAATTAGGGTTAAAGTTGAGTGTGGAGGGTATAAGGATTAGGGATAGGGTTGGAGGGTTTAGGGATAAGGGATTAGAGTTTAAGGTATAGTATCGAGTCTGTTGAGGGTTTAGGAATAGGGATAGCATTTAGGGTTTAGGGATGAGGGATTAGAGTTGAGGGATGATGGATTAGGGTTGAGGGTTGAGGGATTAGGGTTTAGGGATAAGGTTTAGGGTTGAGGGTTGAGGGATTAGGGTTTAAGGTATAGTGTTGAGGGTTGATGGTTTAGGGATAGGGTTTAGGTTTGAGGGATTAGGGTTTAGGGTTGATGAATTAGGGTTTAATGTTGAGAGTTGAGGGTTGAGGGTTGAGGGTAGAGGGATTAGGGTTTAAGGTATAGTATCGAGCCTATTAAGGGTCTAGGAATAGGGATAGCGTTTAGGGTTTAGGAATGAGGGATTAGAGTTGAGGGATGACAGATGACAAATTAGGGTTGTGGGTTGACAGATTAGGGTTTAGGGACAAGGTTTAGGGTTAGGGTTGAGGGATTAGGTTTTAAGGTATAGTGTTGAGGGTTTAGGGATAGGGTTTAGGGTTGAGGGATTAGAGTGAAGGTTTGAAGGATTAGCATTTGACGTTGAGGGTTTAGGGTTTAGGATTAGGGTTGAAGGTCAAGGGATCAGAGTTAAGGGTTGAGGGATTAGGATTTAAGGTATAGTATCGATTCTGTTGAGGGTGTAGGAATAGGGATAGCAATTAGGGTTTAGGGATGAGGGATTAGAGTTGAGGGATGATGGATTAGAGTTGAGGGTTGAGGGATTAGGGTTTAGGGATAAGGTTTAGGGTTGAGGGATTAGGGATTAGGGTTTAAGGTATAGTGTTGAGGGTTTGTGGATAGGGTTTAGGGTTGAGCGATTAGAGTGAAGGGTTGAGGGATTAGGATTTGATGTTGAGGGTTGAGGGTTTAGGGTTAGGGTTGAGAGATGAGGGATCAGAGTTAAGGGTTGAGGGATTAGGGTTTGACGTTGAGGGTTGAGGGTTGAGGTTCGAGGGTCAAGGGTTTAGGGATAAGGTTGAGGTTGAAGGGATTAGGGTTTAAGGTATAGTGTTTAGGGTTGTAAGGATTAGGGATAGGGTTGGAGGGTTTAGGGATAAGGGATTAGAGTTTAACATATAGTATCGAGTCTGTTGAGGGTGTAGGATTAGGGATAGCATTTAGGGTTTAGGGATGAGGGATTAGAGTTGAGGGATGATGGATTAGGGTTGAGGGATTAGGATTTGATGTTGAGGGATGACGGATTAGGGTTGAGGGATTAGGATTTGACGTTGAGGGTTGAGGGTTTAGGGATAGGGTTGAGGGTTGAGGGATTAGGATTTGACATTGAGGGTTGAGGGTCGAGGGATCAGAGTTGAGGGTTTAGGGATTAGGGTTTGACGTTGAGGGTTGAGGGCATTTTCTATCACGAACTTGATTATGAGGGCTTGCCCCTTCATTGTTATGCCTATCATATGGTGGAGCATCTAGTAAGCCCTTGCAAGAAAAAGATGGGATCAATGCAAAGGATGTGATGAATCTATAGCAGGATAAAACGTGAGCGCATTATAGTGCGAGCGCGTTATAACGCACTCCTGTTTTGTATTTCTATTGAAACGGTAAAAAAGTGGTTACCCCCATGATCCAGGCCCACATGCTCTATTTTCTTACTGATTATGTGCGTGCTCTGACAAAAAAAAAGTGTTTTCATGCTATTGGGAAGTTCACATGCACATTTGACACATTGTACCACCTTTGCATGATCTTTCCACCACCTTTTCTGCTTTGCCAACTTGAGAAGGAGGAAATAACATAGTTTTCACACCAACTTTGATATATATCTATTCAAGTTTCAATTTGTGTAGTGTTGCAATGTTAATTGTGATTCAATTTTAAGAATTTAACATTGAAAAGGAAGCAAGTGGTGAAAAACTCAAATTGTTGAGGAGTTTGATGCAAGAAGATAAAAACACTACATAATTAGGTACTCTCTCCATTCAAATCTTCGTTATTTAGGTATGTCAAGTCTTTACATGCATGTTCTTTACATTTTCCTTATTTCGGATTGAATTACTTTATCATGCTTTATCATACATGTTTAAAATAGACACATTCCCAATCAAGAAAGCAACCTACAATCTCACATGATGCCATGTATATTTTCTACACTTGGGCTCTTTAATAATTATGTGTAATAAACAAACCTTAGTTCATACCATGATGTCAAACTATACAAGAATAAATCCTTACAACATAAAAAAAATACAATCCCACTATTATCATGTATTCATTTCTTAGGAACTAATATTGGTCTCTTTATCATGCTACAGACAAATTCTTCGTCATGCCGAGGAAACGATCAAGAATCAAACCAACACAGGAAGAGATAAAAGCTAAGAATGCAAAGAAAGCAATGGCTATGAGGGAACTTCGTGAGAAGAGGAAATTGGACACGATAAATGAAGACATACCAATTGAAGAGGAACCACAACCATCACAAAGAGATATGGTATTGGCGGCACAAAGAGAACGAATGCAAAAACTTCGTGGTATGAGAGATTTGAATACCATAGTTGGAGACACGTCCTTTACCGCAAGTCAACATGTAGGGACACCATCTACCACATCTCAAGTTGAGAGTACATCATCACTCACATGTGATGGAGATACGCCATCGTTCCCACCTCAACCTCAAGGTATGTCATCTATTCCATCTTCGATCGAAGGTATGCCATCTAACCCATCTCATTTAAATATTGATGAAATTCCTAATGTTGAGATGAATTTACCTAACTTGACACCACCTAGAATTTTGCATAGAAAGCCAAAGTATTTGATTGATATTGATGAGAATATTTTGTAGCCAATGGAAGGTAAGATTCCAAAATGCACTTGTAGAAGATATGCTAATAAGATTTGGAGATTGTTCTTTGAAAAGTTAAATGAGACTGCAAGATGTCAACTATTCGTTGAAATGATGCGAAGTATAAAGTATAGGTCTATCATGAAGATTCTTGGGTTGAGAACATCAGAGGCTTCAAGTGAAAAATCTATCGTCAAGAATCTAATGAGTGCGTATGAGAGTGTGGGTAACACCTCACGCACAAAAGATAGTAATGCAACATCACGTGTGATTACATCGACTATAGTAAGTAGTCAAACGAGGAAAGCTAATCTCATTAGAAAGACAAGTCAAGAATTGAGAATTAATAGGAAAACTTTATCAAGAGCCGTTGGAAGATGCCAAAGAATTGAGGACACTAATGCCAATGAATTATGGGTGTTCTCGGGGAGACTACCACTAAAAGATAAACCAATTGTTGAAGCATTGAGATCACTAATTGAAGACTTTTGGAAGAATTACACAAGGGTATCTCCGAATCAAAGGGATGTGGTAAGAAGGAGAATCGGTAGTCAGAACCGCGAGCCACATCCAAAGCATTTTTTGGATGAGACTCAAACACAGTTTTATGGTAAATTTCTAGAGAAGTATCCTCAAATTAAAATTTGTCAAAGATATTTTGAAATGCTAAAACCTTTCTATGTTAAGATAAATCACACACGCACTACTTGTTGTTGTAGATTACATATTGAATTTTCTAACCATTTTGATGCTTATAGGTCTATATGTTTAGATATGCATACTAACAATGATTTGCAGGGTTGTGCCATATGTGCCCCACCAACATCTTTAAGAGACTTCATATCAAGAATTTTATGTGAAAGAGAGGAAGGTCAAATATTCTACAAGAAATTATGCTTGGGTGGCACATGTCATCGTTGCGGTGGCTTGCAACATTTGCCAATATGTGAACATATGGAAATAACACATGCGGTTGGAAACGAACTAGTAGAGTTTGGCAAGTATAAAATAGTGGCATACAATACAAAAGATGGTAAAGAAGCAAAGAGGTGTGAATTAGTTATTGAAAAGATTCCAGTGTATCAGTTTATGCCTATATTTTGTGATAGCATAGTGTATGAGTATGCAAGACATGCCCATAGAGCTCGATGGTTGGACTTGCAATTCAAGTTATGCAAGGACACATTTCCAGTTGGCAGCATTGTTTTAGTCGTCAACTTTGCAGAGAACTACAGTCTACAGCCACAGCGTGAGGTGCAATCACAATATTACAACTCCACACAGGTTTCTATATTTGTGCACATCGCATTCATTCATGTGAATGATAGTATAGAGGATGACAGAAAGATCATAAGGGAGTATAATTTCTATATTAGTGATGATCGCACGCATTCTACGGAGTTCATGCAAGGTTGCTTTCAAGTGTTCTACAATGATTTGGCTAGAAGGGGCATATCATTCAGTCAGCATATCATATGGTCAGATAATTGTGCGTCACAATTCAAGAACTCGCAGAATTTCTATTGGCTGAGTAGGAGGCATAATTTTACAGGTATTCAACATATATGGAACTTTTGTGAGGCTGGGCATGGAAAGGGGGAGCATGATGGTGTAGGAGCATGTATCAAAAGAGCCATAGCACGAGAAGAGTTAAAGTATAAAGACAATGCAAAGTTGACAGATGCAAAATCGATTGTTGAGTGGTGTAATGCTTCCATGGGTCCAGGTAATGAAGGTAAGTCTTTAGTTCATAGATTTTTTTGGTTGATAGATGATACTACCATTGCACCATATGAGGATTGTTGTACACTGACAGGATCAAATGAGATGCACTCTTTTAGAAGCTCAATTGCAGGTTCATGGAGTATCCATACACGAAAGATGTCATGCTTTTGTTCTTCCTGTACAATTCAAGTCTAGGATGAGTGCGAGTCAAAGGAGTGGGTTGACTAATGGCAGTTAAGTTATCTTAGCCCTCTTGACATGTATCGACCCCCGACGGCACTGGAACTAACACAGATGGAATCGTCAGTTGACTTTGACCACATATCAGATTTAGTTTAACCAGGTAATATAGGGAACGTATATGCATCTAATTTCATCTAGTTCAACCAGGTAATGTCATCTTACTTTGTAGTGTTTTTGTAATGTTGACTAATTTCATCTAATTTGCTACACATATCAATGTAGGGCACGTATATGCAGTTATTGCAGATGAAGATAATGAAGAGGGAATAGATTATTACTTATGTCGTTGTGTTGAGGCCAAAAAGAAATTGGAGGCCCCTGTTACAGATGGAGAAAACATCAAATACCCTACAGGATCAGTGGTTATTACTAGAACATGGCTTAGAAGGTACCCACATAAGAGTGTTAATATTTGGCTATTTCAGGACTTGGACATGCATCGGAAGATTCTTCATTACTCGAACATTGTCATGGCATCCAATGTTCATTTGATAAAGTATCGGGGTAGACCTTTGAACAAAATATTGTGGAAGGTGCGTGAGTCTAATCGTGAAGCAATACTTGACACAATAAAAAGTAGAGCAGACCCGGATGGTTCATTGGATTAATTTGTAAGTATTCACATTGATTTGGTAAAGTTATGTTACATTGAGTTGTAAGTATGCACATTAATTTGTAAGGTTTGTCTTTTTTTATTTCCTCCTGCATTTTTACACATATGTACACATTTTTACATCATCATGTTATGCATTTTTGGTGTCCTGCTCCTGATGCGACCAAACTCATAACTCACCCTACTAGACACCATTTGATGATCTCTCCAACACTCTGGATCTAGGGTGCCCAATCATGATGATGACCTATATACCATTCTCCCAAGGTGCTCATAATGAATGAAAAGAAGACCAAGGGCGCCCAAGCTTAATAGACTTATTTCTTTCAATTTTGATGATCCAAACTCTTGCAATATGACATCCACTTTCATGCCTTTAGATCTTCCTTCACATATAGGGCGCCAAATCAAGTTGAAAAATCTACATAAGGGTGCCAAATTGGATGAAAGGAGACATGAAATGCACCTTAGGACTCCATGCTAAGGTTTGAGCCATTAAAGTCTCTTGATATTAGGCGCTCATGATGATGAAACTTAGAGCTTTTTCCTTTCCTATGCGCTCATCTAAGATGTTTGAATGATAAGGAGCACCTCGACCTCTATAATGTACATTGGGCACCAAATCAAGGTGATTTTAAGTCACTTTGAGTCATTTGGGGTCAGTTTGAGTCTTTGAGTCATGTTGCAAAAAAGTGTCAATGTTGTCAAGTTGCACAAAGCAACTTTTGCATTTTTGGTGTCCTACTCTTGATGTGACCAAACTGACTATTCCAATGCATCCGGATGGGTACATTTACGCTAGGCATGGTCCTATTTTTCACCCAAACATGTCGAAACAGTCGGAGCTACATTGTACCGACGATATCCCTGAAGAGTCCAAAGTGCCAAAAGGCAGCAATCTTTGACAAGATGTTACTCAAAAACTATGTCACTTAGAAACATTCTGTCTAAGGCAACACGATCATGTAGAGTGCCTCTACAATAACCTCTCTCGATTTTTTATAGCTCTAAGGCATTTGCCCATGGTGAAAGGTTTTTTGCTGCCCCAAAAATCGTCAGAAGGACGCAGTGTAAAGTTGCAAAGGGGTGTAACTTTCGTCCTGCTCC
The DNA here is from genome assembly GCA_027924645.1 of Cunninghamia lanceolata. Classification (NCBI taxonomy): domain Eukaryota; kingdom Viridiplantae; phylum Streptophyta; class Pinopsida; order Cupressales; family Cupressaceae; genus Cunninghamia; species Cunninghamia lanceolata. The sequence goes on from BSBN01000465.1 coordinate 21,079,436, forward strand.
TGATGCGACCAAACTGACTATTCCAACGCATCTGAATGGGTACATTTACGCTAGGCATGGTCCTATTTTTCACCCAAACATGTCAAAACAGTCGGAGCTACATTGTACCGACGATATCCCTGAAGAGTCCAAAGTGCAAAAATGCAGCAATCTTTGACGAGATGTTACTCAAAAAATGTGTCACTTAGAAACATTTCGTCTAAGGCAAAACGATCATGTAGAGTGCCTCTACAATAACCTCTCTCAATTTTTTATAGCTCTGAGGCATTTGCCCGTGGTGAAAGGTTTTCTGCTGCCCCAAAAATCGTCAGAAGGAGGCAGTGTAAAGTTGCAAAGGGGTGTAACTTTCATCCTGCTCCTGATACGACCAAACTAACTGTTCCAACGCATCTGAATGGGTACATTTACACTAGGCATGGTCCTATTTTTCACCCAAACATGTCAAAACAGTCGGAGCTACATTGTACCGACGATATCCCTGAAGAGTCCAAAGAGCAAAAATGTAGCAATCTTTGATGAGATGTTACTCAAAAATCATGTCACTTAGAAACATTCCATCTGAGGCAATGCGATCACATAGAGTGCCTCTACAATAACCTCTCTCAGTTTTTTATAGCTCTAAGGCATTTGCCCGTGGTGAAAGGTTTTCTACTGCCCCAAAAATCGTCAGAAGGAAGCAGTGTAAAGTTGCAAAGGGGTGTAACTTTCGTCCTGCTCCTGATGCGACCAAACTGACTATTCCAACGCATCTGAATGGGTACATTTACACTAGGCATGGTCCTATTTTTCACCCAAACATGTCAAAACAGTCAGAGCTACATTGTACTGACGATATCCCTGAAGAGTCTTGTTGATGGTTGTTTTTCAACAAGTCAACAATTAGAGTAAAATACTGAGTAGCTGACTCCCTCTTGAGCAAAGCCTCTCAGATGCTGAACTAGGTGATCAAACGAGATGACTCCAAGGTTCCTTCTGATGTTTTTGGTAAGAGACAGCTCAGCGATTAAGTATGATTTTGCTGTTAACCAACAAAGGGACTTACACAATTGTTCAAGTAACTTGTTGCTTCAAGGACTATGGAAGTGAATACTAGAGAGCCTAAGTACTACAATTGACGCGTATGATTTAGAAATGGATGTTCTTTGGTCCTAATCCTAACTGAATGGTAAAAAAGGGCAAAAGATGTTGGGTTTAGAAACACTAATCTAATCCTAAATGCAAGGACTTTTACTACTTGAAGTGAAATCGAACCAAATCCTGTTTCGCCAAGATAAAACAACTACACAAGATAGGTGCAATCTTCAAAGGTGTACAAGATGTTTAAATCAATTATGCTCATGAAAGATTCAACAAGCATAAAGATCAAATTGACGTTCAATTGTTCAGACTAACCATGCACTGCAATCCACAAGCCGTAGACTACAAATGGTATGAACTTATAGTCTTCACCACAAAGCAATAACGAAACCTTTCATTAACTAACTTAAACTTAAAGAAAACTTATAACTTAAAGTAATGTTTGTTTGAAAATTGAGACCATGCAACACTTCGAAACATAAACAGAATCACCAAAACAATGAATCTTTTATTATCTCAGAGAGCTCTTACAACAATTTCAGAATTTCCAACCTCTTCTAATGAGAGCAATGAGAGCTCTTTTATAGACCTCAAAGGAAAGAAGGGTCAAGATCGATCGGCCAAATCAGCGGACCAGATCAAGCCACATCACAAGTAGTTGTAACAAACTATCCTTTATTAAATAAAGGAGGCTCACTTTATTAAATGAAAGAAGCTATGAAGGAGAGAACAAAGGCACGCTTTCCAAGAAGATAAGGAAGCCACATCACATGTGCCCTTTATGTAGTAGTACTATGGGATACAATGAATCTAGACACAATTTGGTGCAGCCTACCTGACAGCTGGCCTCCATGAGGCAGTTAGTTAGTTTTGAGTCTTGTTAATGTTTTCAAGAAGGTCTGATAAGACCAATGCATGTAATAAGGTCATGTTGACCATGCTTTGCTATTTTTAGCTAGTTTGTTAGGACAGCTGTTATGCTGTATGTCCGGTTGGATCTCCCAGCCGCCTGGAGAGATTTCCCAGCCGCTTGGAATCGGGTCAGTAGTACTCGCAGGAGATCCTATATATGCATGAGGATCAGTTGATTTTAGAGATAGTATTGGATCAAGCTAGGTTGCACAGAGTGAGCCAGAGAGAGAGACTGATCATTGTAATTGCATCTGTTGAAGTCAATAAAGATCCTGTTTGTGTTCATTTTCTGTTTGATCTCCACTGTGTGATCGCTTTGCTGTTTTGGTGGTTTCATGGATTCACTGATCCATTCCACCGGTTGATTCGTCGAATCGGTGGAATGGTCATGTACAGTAGGTTAGGATCTAGTTTGCATTTTCTGTTTGTTTGCATGCAGGTGTGCAGGATCCTCGTCGAGAGATGTTGAGAACCCTAGCATGGGTATGTGCTAGGTCGAGCTGATAGTTAGAGTTTGGAAGATCACCCTGAGAGTAGATCGGGTCATCCCAGGAGGATCGGCGAATTGAAAATTTGCTAAGGTTGGAAGTTTGTCAAAACGGCATCATCAGGATATTTCTGCGTATATCCTGCAGTTACTTCAGGTGTCATCCGAGTAAGCGGAGATGAGCATGATGCAGTCAGTTGCATAAAGTGAATGTGCATTGGGGTGATCATCATCAGGTGTTGTCGAGGAGGAGCGTATCGGCATAAGGTAGAAGATCAGGTTGATCGTGGGCCAAAAAAGTTAAGTTTGGCCAACAGCAGGATATTGAGGAACTGCATGTGACGTCATCGTCATCAGGATATTCATCATCAGGATATCGAGGCAGCAGGATATTAGAGGAGTTGCATGTGACGTCATCATCATCAGGATAATCGTCATCAGGATATCAGGGTGACATAAGCATCAAAGGAAAGGTGCGTGAAGTAGAGTATCGTCATCAGGATATATGGGAGGAACCGGATGTTCTATATCCTGCTGACGAACATGATGTTGAACATCATGATGATGCAGATAGAGGTTGGCGGTAAGGTGAACAGTGAACGTCAGGAGGATGTTTGCGCTTGCCGAATATGATGATGCTGCCGATAGTCGAATATGATGATGCTGCTGACAGGCGAAAGGGCGAAGGTTTGTCTGCAGGAGGATATCAGTCGGCAGAGTAAATATGATGATGCTGACAGTGTTAAGGGAAATATGATGATGATGATGATGAAGGGTTGCGGACATCCATGCTGTATGTTAAGGTTATAGTGTGGATGTCTCTACATCATAGTGGTATCAGAGCTCAGCAAAAGGTCTGGGCTGTTGTGTGTTGATTCTGTCACCGAAAGGACAGAGGTAGAGGAGTGAGAGGTTAACAAAATGCCTCCGAAAGGTAGTGGTACTGCAAGGGAATTGCAAGAGATGAAGGAGAAACATGCCAGAGAGATGAGGAAGATGAAGGAGCTTGCTGAAGCACTTCAAGCCAGGCTTGTAGCCCTGGAAAAGAATAAAAAGAGGGAAGTGGAAGACAGTGAATCTAAAGAAGATGAAGATGCTGTTGAAGAATATGAAGAGGTAGCTGAAGATCTGGATGCTGAAGACCAGAGATTGGCAAAATTGTTAAAGGCAATGCAGAATGATAAACCTAAGGTAAAGGTTGATGTTTCTAAGTATAATGGAAGTTTGAATGAAGATGAGTTACTGGATTGGATTGCTGCACTTGATAATCACTTTGAATGTGAAGATGTTGCTGAGGATCAGAAGGTAAAGATTGCAAAGACCAAGTTAGGAGGTCATGCTTTGGTTTGGTGGGATTATGTCCAATCTGAGAGAAGGAAACAAGGGAAGTCAAAGATCACTTCATGGGATAAGATGGTAGCAAGGATCAAAGGTAAATTCTTACCAAGGGATTATGAAATTTAGATGTTTAAGAAGTTGCAATTTTTAAGGCAGAAGGAAATGGATGTGAAGGCATATACTGAGGAGTTTTATAAATTGAGTATGAGATCTGGTCATCATGAGAATGAGGTGGAAAAGGTGGCTAGGTACTTGGCTGGTTTGAGATTGAACATACAGGATGAGTTAGTTTTAGCTAACCCTAAGAATGTGGAGGATTGTTACCAAATGGCAATCAGGATTGAAGAAAAGATGAATAGGGGACAAGATAAGTCCATGAGAGGAAGAGGCAGCAATATGAGGGGAAGAGGAGCAGCCCCTACAACAAGGCAAACCAATGAGGGTCAAGAAGACACTGGTAAAGGACAGGGACAGTCTGATTTCAGAGGTGGATGGAAGGGTAATAGAGGCAGATTTGGAGGTGGTAGAGGTTCTACTACATTTTCAGGAAAGTGTTACACCTGTGGTGAGTTTGGTCATCCATCTTTCAAATGTCCAGAAAGCAAAGGTTCATCATCCAGAAATGATAGAACAAATGACAAGAGAGTACAACTTGTGCAAGAAGAGAAAGTAGAGCAAAGTGTGCAGAGTTCAAACACTTATCAAAGAGATAGGGAACCTGAAAATTATGCATATCCTAAGGAGGGAGAAGCATTGATGCTTAGGAGAATTAGTTTGCAGGCATCAAAGGATATGATGCAAAGAAGAGCTCTTTTCAAGACCACATGCAAGAGCAAAGGTAAAGTATGTAAGGTTGTCATTGACACTGGTTCAACAAACAACATGGTATCTCAGGCAATGGTGGATAAACTGAATTTGGAAAGGATTCCACACCAACACCCTTACAAGGCATCTTGGGTGAGTGATAGTCAATCATTTTTTGTCTATGAACAGGCATATGTGGATTTTCAGATTGGAGCATATCATGATAGAGTTTTGTGTGACATTTTGCCCATGGAATGTTGTCACCTACTGTTGGGTAGACCATGGCAATTTGATAGGAGGGTACTGTATGATGGGTATGCTAATACCTACACCATCAAGAAAGATGGGAAGACTATTAGGTTGATGCCATTACAGGAAAATGCTGCAGCACAGGGGGCAGCCAAAATCATTTTAGTGGGAAAGAAGGAATTTGTGCAGATGCCTATAGGAGCAGGCATAAAGGCAGTTGAGGACACTGCAGGGAAAGAAGTTGTTAAGGACAACAGGTTGAAGAAAGTTTTAGTTTTGACTGACAGAGGTCAGCAGCAGGTGCAGAAACAGGTTTGCAAACAGCAACCAGTTGAGAGGAATGACAAGGATGTTGTCATAGTTGGGACTATTGTTTGTCCTATCAAAGTTGAAAGAAAGATAGAGTTGAACATTGCAGAAGTTCAAGAGGTAGTTCAGACAGAGGTTCTGGTCAGACAACCTGACAAACACAAGGTATGTATGAGAAAGGCCTACATTGACAGGCATGAGGATTTACTTGCAAGAAGCAAGTTATAGTTCAGAAGTCTTGGAGCAGCCAAGAGCCAGCAGAGGATAAAACTGGAACAGGTCAGAACACTGACATGACAAAGTGTAAAAGGTGGAGGACTTCCACAAACCAAACTCATGGGACATGAGTTCTTTTCTGTTGGGGAGTATGGTGCAGGAGCACCTACCTGACAGCTGGCCTCCATGAGGCAGTTAGTTAGTTTTGAGTCTTGTTAATGTTTTCAAGAAGGTCTGATAAGACCAATGCATGTAATAAGGTCATGTTGACCATGCTTTGTTATTTTTAGCTAGTTTGTTAGGACAGCTGTTATGTTGTAGGTCCGGTTGGATCTCCCAGCCGCCTAGAGAGATTTCCCAGCCGCTTGGAGTACGGTCAGTAGTACTCGCAGGAGATCCTATATATGCATGAGGATCGGTTGATTTTAGAGATAGTATTGGATCAAGCTAGGTTGCACAGAGTGAGACAGAGAGAGAGACTGATCATTGTAATTGCATCTGTTGAAGTCAATAAAGATCCTATTTGTGTTCATTTTCTGTTTGATCTCCACTGTGTGATCGCTTTGCTATTTTGGTGGTTTCATGGATTCACTAATCCATTCCACCGGTTGATTCGTCGAATCGGTGGAATGGTCATGTACAGTAGGTTAGGATCTAGTTTACATTTTCTGTTTGTTTGCATGCAGGTGTGCAGGATCACCGTCGAGAGATGTTGAGAACCCTAGCATGGGTATGTGCTAGGTCGAGCTAATAGTTAGAGTTTGGAAGATCACCCTGAGAGTAGATCAGGTCATCCCAGGAGGATCGGTGAATTGAAAATTTGCTAAGGTTGGAAGTTCGTCAAAACGGCATCATCAGGATATTTCTGCATATATCCTGCAGTTACTTCGGGCGTCATCCAAGTAAGCGGAGATGAGCATGATGCAGTCGGTTGCATAAAGTGAATGTGCATTGGGGTGATCATCATCAGGTGTTGCCGAGGAGGAGCGTATCGGCATAAGGTAGAAGATCAGGTTGATCGCGGGCCGAAAAAGTTAAGTTTGGCCAACAGCAGGATATTGAGGAACTGCATGTGACGTCATCGTCATCAGGATATTCATCATCAGGATATCGAGGCAGCAGGATATTAGAGGAGTTGCATGTGACGTCATCGTCATCAGGATAATCATCATCAGGATATCGGGGTGACGTAAGCATCAAAGGAAAGGTGTGTGAAGTAGAGTATCGTCATCAGGATATATGGGAGGAACCGGATGTTCTATATCCTGCTGACGAACATGATGTTGAACATCATGATGATGCAGATAGAGGTTGGCGGTAAGGTGAACAGTGAACGTCAGGAGGATGTTTGCGCTTGCCGAATATGATGATGCTACCGATAGTCGAATATGATGATGCTGCTGACAGGCGAAAGGGCGAAGGTTTGTCTACAGGAGGATATCGGTCGGCAGAGTAAATATGATGATGCTGACAGTGTTAAGGGAAATATGATGATGATGATGAAGGGTTGCGGACATCCATGCTGTATGTTAAGGTTATAGTGTGGATGTCTCTGCATCACAATTTGAACAATATCCTCCATTGGTACACTTGTCGCCGCATTAATGGATCCTTCTGCCACTGCCACATCTGACTCATAGATGCCAAGTGTCTTCTCCCAGTTGTTTATCCAAGACTTATTTTCTCCAAGACGATATGCAAGTGTGAATATACTGTCTAGCTGACCCTCATCAAGTTCATCATACTGAAAGTAGAATGCCTTAACTTGTTGCTTCATGTTTTCAATAGTAACATTTCTGTAAGGATTACATATTGTTGTCAAAGCAGTGTATATATGATTCTCTGTTCTTAGAAGAACACTTCTTATTCTGGACATGTCTACTTCAATTTTATCAACCAATTGCCCCTTGTTGTGAAAGGAGAAATACCAAGTGATGAAGTCATGTGGAGTATCTCTATCAATCACCTTATCATGAATTAGGTCCTCTAATGGAGCTTCCATTAAACTCTTGAGCTGTGGCATGTATTGCTCTTTGATCGGTTTGAACTCAGTACAATTTCTCAATAAAGCTTGGACTCGATCTTTAAGTTTAATGACTCTATCATACACTTGCACAATTTCTTCAAGGTGAGTATATGCCTTCTCTTCTGTCTTTTCTATCCATCCTTTCATCATCTAAGATGAAGTTCTCATGTTTTCAACTTGGGATACTGTTTCTTGTGGAAGAATAGACGGAGGAATTGGAGTAGCTTCCTTCTGTTGGATAGGCTGCATGACTTGTTGGATGTAATGCTTCAATGTATTAAAATCTTGTTCAACCTTCATCCTTGCTTCTCTTTCTTGCTTCAACATGCTTCTTACACTATTCACTGACTCTTGTAGTTCCTCCTCTACCTGTTCCCTTGTGATTGGACCCATGCCAATAGTAGTCATATTATAATCCTCAGGTGCCATATTTTCTAACTCCTTGTCAATTCTAGGAACAGCTATATGTACCTCTCTATTTCCAGCAGAATCTTGAGTGATTTTGGAAAAGACTGTTGCTTTCTTCTTCTGATTACTCTTTTGTACATTTACAAGCAATTCCTCAACTGGAGCAGGCTGATAAGTTTCTACAATTGTACTTTCTTCAATCCTTTGCCTCAACCAAGGTGGAAAAGTGGAAAGATCTCGCTGTCCTTGAACTTGACTGTGTTGAACACGAGCTACTTCCTCATCAGATTCTGCTTGACCTACTTCATCTTGATCAAGATCATCATTCTTCTCCATTATGACAGTGGGGCTCGACTGAATCTCTTCTGACGGAATCAAGGCAACCTCTTCTATAACTTCTATCTCTTGTATTGGATTCTGAACAACTGAAGCACCTTCTTGTGGATTAGATGAAGTAGATGGGTTATTCTTCTTTTGAGGTCTTTGGCTTGATTCCACTATGTTGTGGTTGGCTATGTGTATTATGCTGTCCTGGTTCTCCTTCATCCATCTTATTGTAAGTAAGAACTCAGCCTTCATCATTCATCTCTTGCAATAGTTGATTTATACATACTTGTGTCATGGCTAAGACTGGCTTTATCAATTCTTCCTCAGACACATCCTTCTTTGACCAATCAACTGTATAAGGCAAATCCTTTATCTTATCAAATTCATCTATCAACAAAGTATCATCTTCGGTGAACTGGTCTGGAATCCTGAAAACTTTGGAAGCTCTAACTAAATCCCAGGTGAGTCTCAAACTTTGAAGTGTTTGGAGATCATCTTCATCTTGGGCACTGGCCCAGTGGTCTTCCAACTGCTTGATATGCTTGAATTCTCTGTTGTATTTCCAGCAAACTTGGAAAGGATCAAAGTTAAGCCTCTTGGTGCCATGAGTTGGCAAATGATATGCCTGTAGCTCTATTTCAGAATATTCAGCTGCTGATAAGGATGGACACTCCAGATTTTGTCCAAGAAGAAGTGGAAACTGGATCCCTCCTTTCTTCTTCAACTTCTGCAACTGGATGAGTTCTAGGAGTTGCCTTGTAACCTCTAACATCACCATCCTGTTGGTTGGATACCTTGGCAATCTGTATGGATATGATGTAAACCCTTGGATCCTTAGGTAAGTGTACCTTTCATGCTGAGTATACTAGTGTCCATATGCTGAAATGAACTCTCTCGCTGCATTAGACAACCTTTTATGAAATTCTCCTCTCAGTTTCTTCATTATGAACATAGAAAATGCATCATTGAATCTTGTATAATGATTGATACTCTTGGGGTACAACTGAGGATAACACTGATGCGATAGGTATCTATTAGGCCCAATGTCGACTTCTCCTTTTTTGGTCAAGCTTGAATAGACTTCATTTCTTGCGAGAAGGTACACTACATAGGAACTCATATGACAAGTCTTGGTCTTAGCAAAATTGATGAACTGCTCATGTATACTCTGACTTATAAGTCTAGCCCAATCAATCATTTTCCCCTTGAGAACTGACTTGATGAAAGAGTACATCCAAGGCTGAAAGGTAGCAGATTGAGGCATTCCTATCATTCTATTTAGAAACATGATCAAGTATCCAATTTCAGGATGAAAATCTGACTTGTGGAACTGTGGAGGATTATTCATATTGAACTTCATAGCTGGATTGGCCATCCATTCTCTCCTTATTTCTTGCAACTTTGTCTTGGAATCAACATCGTATTCCTGCTGACCTTGTTGTATCGAGATGCTGATCATCCTTTCCCTAGTTGGAATGTTGAAAGTTTCTTCAACTGCCTCCTTTTGCAAATAAGCTAATATCGTTCCATCTTTGGCTGTAATTTGCCTTGTATCTACATCATACTTCTTGACACATTCGATGATCATCTCTGGACACGGCAAAGCTAGCGGAAAACAAGCAGCTTCAATGCCTCCACTCCTCATGATGGCTCGAGCAAGACTACCTCCGTTGGGTTCCTCAAGGACTGACTTGATATCTTCCAAGTTGTTGTTGCCCATATTCATGTCTCCTACATTTGTCCACCTTGAGACGAGCTTTGATTCGGGAATCTTCCCCTTAGCATCCATCCGAATCTTTGCTTGTCGCTCCTTGGAAGTCATTGCCATAATCCTGCAAACTCGACGCGAATAAGTAATTGCAAACACAATCTAGACTTCACTTCAGCTACTTCAGTGGATTAAATTTATGAAGTTTTCCTTTATAATTATGAAATATTGCTATCTAAACTCAAGGAATCTATGAAAATCCACTTATCCTTCTTAAATTTTACCAATACTTGAACAATTTTAATGCATCTAATGAAGGAAAAAGAAGAAAATCAGATCAGAAAATATTCAGATCAGACTTACTTGATAGGCTGCCTTAAATTTGATACCTTGAAATTTGATCCACCACTTGCTTGGATTGATAAAATCAAATTTGTACTTCTATAAAACCTTCTTGTTGCTGCTCCTTGAAGACAAATCTGCTTTTGCAAAGTAATTCTACTCTTTGAAATGATAAAAATGAAAAGGAGATGAGGTATATATATATAATTTGCTTTAAAAACTTCACCTCTTACCTAGGCCGACCTCCTTTATTATAGTGAAAAACATTTAATTTTGATTGATCTTTATTTAATAAATGCAATTTCCACGTTTCCCAAGGTAAAATCATTAAATGTTTATAACTTCCTTTGATTGGCGCATTAGATGGGGTCTTGATGATCTTCTTGTGAATTGCAATTACCTTCTCCCTCAAGCGCATTGGATCAAGAATTGAAATCCTCTTGTCTTTCACATTTGATAACGTCTTCGAGGTCTTCTTCATATTCTTTGGATTTGTGTTTGACTTTCTCCTTGCATTTCACATTGGATGGGTAGATTGAAGTCTTCTTCTTGTTTGAAATACCTTGACCTTTCTTCATAACCCTCTAGGCGCATTAGATCAAGGGTTGAAATCCTCAAGCATTTCACTTTAAGACACCCTCAAAATCCTAATGTATGGCGCTTTGGATCAAGGTTTGAATTCCTCTTAGCATTTCGCATTAGATCAAGCTTTAGATTCCTTCTAGCACTTCGCTTTAGATCAAGTTTTAAGACTTCTCTCAACATTGCTTTAGTTTTGAACTAGTTTTCACATGCTTAAGGGAATGGCGCATTGGTTGAAAGATTGAAATCCTCTTGTTTCTAGCGCATTAGATAGGTAGTTTGAAGTCTTCAAAACAAACTTCGCTCTCCCTTCATGTATGGCGCACTAGATGCCACTTTTGATTTCTTCTTGTTGAGCACTTTGATAAGGGTCTTGGAAGTGGCGCATCACTTCACTATGTTGAAATCTTCAAACCTTTGGTATATTAGATGGCCTTTACCTTGAAGTAGATCATGCATGGTGTTGGCGCACTAGATGAGGCATGGAGAATCCTCTAGAAACAAATCTCACTCTTCCTTATGTTGCGCATTAGATGACCTTGGAGTGGGCGCATTGGATAACCTTGTTGGAAGCTTGAAAACTTAGAGTTATTCATGAAGTTGGCGCATGAGATAAGGCTTTAAAATCCTCAAAAACTAGAGCCTTGAAGGCTTGATTTTAGATGTCCACTTTCCTCCTTGTAGGGTGCATCAGTTAAGGTTTTCAAATCCTCTAGATTTCGCTTTAGATAAGAATCCTTCAAACTTCACATTGAAACTACTTTGGCGCACAAGATAAGCTTTTCGGAATCTCTGGAGTTTCCCCTCATGAGGTCACATTAGATGAGGCATTGAAGATCCTCTAGACTTCGCCTTGGAGACTTGACATGGGATAGGTGCATTAGATCAAGGATTGAAATCCTCATGCTTCTAGCGCATTAGATAGGCTTTTGAAATCCTCTGGTCTCACATTGGTGAAGTGGTTCTAACACTTGCATTGAATGTTTGGGAGTTGTCCATTGGCGCATCAGTTGAAGGATAAAAATCCTCTAGATTTTGGCGCATTAGTTCAAGTTTTCAAATCCTCTTCAAGCTAGATCCTTCTCAAGTCAAAACCCTCGAGACTTCCTCTTCCTTCTTGGTGGTGCATCAGTTAAGGGATTGAAATCCTCAAGTTCCTCTTCAAAAAATTTTAGATTTCGGGATCCATCCTCTTTCCTAGCGCATTGGTTGAGTTTTTCAAATCCTCTAATACTCATCATCTTTTAATTCGCTCCAAGATCCGCTCTAAGAGGTGTCTTTTCATTTTCGCATTAGATCAAGGCATTGAAATCTTCATCTTTCCTTCAAAATGATCTTTTAGTTTGGGCGCAGTAGATCATTGATCGAAATCCTCATACCTTTTCGCATTAGATCAAGGTTGTAGATGGGCACATTAGATCATCAAGTGGAAATCATCATCTTCAAGCCCCTTTTTCTTCGTGATTTTGCGCCAAGATTTTGCGCCACTTGGACATCCCGTCGCACTAGATCAGCTTTTCGAATCCTCTGGAATTGTCAGGCATTTTTTAGGATCTCGCAGGTAAAGGTATATTGAAAAATATATTTAAGTATAAGTTGAGAGATTGAATTTCTTATACTTTAAATATTTTTCAATATACCTTTCAAGATGTTTGAGATAGGTCCCGAATCCATCGGATTTAAGATGCAAAATATAGAATTTGGAGGATTCACCAGATTTCAGACTTAGCCATTTTTCAGGATTTTCAGGATTTCAGGCTCCAGACTTAGTCTTTTTAGGGTCTCAAACATTCTTCAGGATTAACCTCAAGATTCATTATCTAGATGGGATTTGATCAAGATTCTTCATTATTGCAAGTTTATCTGCCTCCTAATCATGAACCAAGGATCATAGAAGAGGAAATTACTACCGGATCGGCAAAGGAAGATGAGCCAGGACATCATTAAAATCCCATTGAAAACTCATTGAAAGCACAGAGCTCAAAGAAAAGGGGGGTCCCTATTCCAAATGGGGTGATGTGTGATTTGGTCACAACATCTGGCGACTCCACTAGAGGAATGTTCCTGAACATTTCTAAAACAAAGATGCAAAGCCCACTCAAAGAATATTAAATCATCATCCTCAATCGTAAACGATGCAAAAACAAGCTTAAAAGGGAAAGGAATCATAAATTGGATCAAGAAACTACATCTCCTGATGTGTGATTAAAGATTGATTGCGATTAAAATAATTTCTCAAGTGTTCAAAAGATAAACAAATGTCAAGTTTCAACATTTCCATGTACACCCACACACTAGATCAAATGAATACGACCACTTGATCAAAGAATCAAAACCAATTGCCAGCATGACTATCCATATCTGAAGTTTAAAGTGCAAGCACTTAGGTTCATTCCCATCCCTTAGAAACCAGGATCGACTAAGTTAACCTGTCTCAAGCTAGGTAAATTCATGAAAGTGGATGGATGGATACATACACGGATGAAAAGGGCGAATGAAAATATGTAATGGCAAGTAAATGATATCAAATGGAGTGGAGATGGAATGATAATGAAAATGCAATGAGACAATGTGTCTCTATCATGACGCCTGTTTCAGGATGTTTGAGATAGGTCCCGAATCCACCAGATTTAAGATGCAAAATATAGAATTTGGAGGATTCACCAGATTTCAGACTTAGCCATTTTTTAGGATTTTCAGGATTTCAGGCTCCAGACTTAGTCTTTTTAGGGTCTCAAACATTCTTCAGGATTAACCTCAAGATTCATTATCTAGATGGGATTTGATCAAGATTCTTCATTATTGCAAGTTTATCTGCCTCCTAATCATGAACCAAGGATCATAGAAGAGGAAATTACTACCGGATCGGCAAAGGACGATGAGCCAGGACATCATTAAAATCCCATTGAAAACTCATTGAAAGCACAGAGCTCAAAGAAAAGGGGGGTCCCTATTCCAAATGGGGTGATGTGTGATTTGGTCACAACAAGTCTAAAGTGCAAAAAGATAGCAATCTTTGATGAGATGTTACTCGAAAACCATGTCACTTAGAAACATTCTGTTTGAGGCAACAGGATCACGTAGAGTGCCTCTACAATAACCTCTCTCAGTTTTTTATAGCTCTGAGGCATTTGCCCGTGGTGAAAGGTTTTCTGCTGCCCCAAAAATCGTCAGAAGGAGGCATTGTAAAGTTGCAAAGGGGTGTAACTTTCGTCCTACTCCTGATGTGACCAAACTGACTATTCCAACGCATCCGAATGGGTACATTTATGCTAGGCATGGTCCTATTTACGCTAGGCATGGTCCTAGGTAGAGTGCCTTCAGACTTTGACAGTGAAGTGCCTTAAGGAGTTGGATGATGTTTTTGCCTAGAGTGGAGATGATGTTTTTAGTGCCTTAAGGATGATGATGGAGCGCCTTGGAGTCAAGTTAGTCTGGAGCACCTTAAGAAGGTAAAGCACTTCAAATGTAAACACAAGTGTTTTGAGCACCCTAATGAGAAATTGTCTTGGCACCATAAGTTGTTCAAACCAAGATATGCACCTTGGATAGTTGCAAAGACCTAATTTAGCGCCCAAGGTTGGAAGACTCTTTGTGAGCACCCAGTGTTTGAAAGCTCTTTGTGTTTGGTGCATTAAAATGAATTTGGCACCTAAGTAGTATTGAAACACTCAACTGAGCACCTAAAGCCCATGAGAGAAGTGATATGCACCTTGATAGGAATATCATGGAAAATGAGTTTACTGAATGGCGCCTTGAATGACTTGGTTGATTAAGTGTTTTAGCACCTAGATATGGGATGAATCATTGAGCACCTTTGAGATTATAACACCTTGGAGTCAAGTTCGAAGGAGCACATTGAGAAGGTAAAACACTTCAAATGTTTTCAAGGAATTGGAGAAGTCACTTAGTGCCTAGAAGGAATTCCAGAGCAAGAGGGTTGGAGCGCCTTGAGCTTCAAGTCAGATATGCGCCTAGACCTCTACCCTTTAGCAAGTTGAAGCCCTCTGAGCCTTGACAAAGTGAGAATGCCTTATAGTGAATATGCGCCTCGGGCAAGGTTGAATACAAAGTTGAGGAGTATATCATAATGAGTAAGTGCACTGTAGGTTAGATGATAAAGACTAGCGCCTTGAGTGTCTTGGTCAAAATTTTGACGTGAGAAGTCTTGCAAGATCAAACCCTGGAGTGCACCTTAGAGAGAACCTATTGATCCTTTGCTTTGACAAGATTTGGGCGCCAGAATGATCCTTAATAAATGGAATGTATCTACACCAATTTTGTGCCTTTAGGGAAGTGATGGTGTCCAGATGAGTTTTGAGTCCCTTTGAGTGTTGAGATTGTTAGAGATAGGTGCCTTGATGAATGAAATGTGCCTTGAAGACCATGTGCGCCTAGAGAAGATAAGTGCCTAGTTGAGATAAAGAGGTGTTTCTGGTGCCTAGGGAAGAAGAGAGGTAAGTTCAGGGAGATAAGTGCGCCTAAGAGTTTTAGCACCCTTAATCAAATTGCACCTTTTTGCCTTGGAGAATATAAGGTGAGGATTTGAGTTGAAAGTTTGAGAAAGTAGATTGAGCGCCCTGTGTTGGAGGAATCAAGTTGGATAAGCACTTGAAGAACTTGCATTAAGTGTTTTAGCACCTTGGTATGGTTTGGAGCGCCTTGTTGAGGAGATACCCTGATTTAATCCAAGATAGAGCGCCCTAGAATTGAATATGTACCTTGTTGGAGGAATATATGCGCCTTGTTGGAGAAAGATATGCGCCTTGAATGAGAGTTTGTGTGCCTTAACCAAGAATGATGATTGAAGTCACAATCTCATGTTTGTGCACCTAGGTCTAGAAGCAAGATTTGAGCGCCTTAGGATAGGGTTTTTTGCATCTTGTCTTGGAGAGTGAATTTGCGCCTTGGATGATGTTGAAGCGCCTTGGGATGAAATGCACCCAAACTTACAGAGGGCCTTCAGTGAGGGAGTTGAAGAGAGTGCTTAGAGGAAGGATAGCCTTAAGATCAAACTAAGTACTTAGAAACCTAAGATTAGCGCCTTATTTGAAGTTATACACCTATTCTGGTGCCAAAGAGTGAGTTTGAGTGTGAAGAAGTGAATGTCTGTGCCTTGAAGGGGATACAAAGGGAAGATAATGCACCTTGATGGGTTGATGATGGAAATTTGCGCTTTGGAGCTAAATGTGCGCCTTGAATCTAAATGATATTTGAGTGCTTAGAGGTAAATAGGGGCGCCTTTGAGAATTTTTTGTGCTTTAAGGAATGGATTGTGGCACTTTGGACTAAGGTAAGTCCTGAGCACTTCCAATGATTTTAAGGAGCGCCTTGAAGGAGATAATACCTAGAGAAGAAAAGATGTCAATTTTTAACACCTTGGAAGAAATTCCAGATAGTGGCACCTTCACAGGGTTTCCAAGTTGGCACCTTGGTTTGGGATGATCATGCTAAGAAAGAAAATGCGCCTTTAGCAAGGTCACATCAAGTCCAACATGTCAATACTCTTCATCACTAATGTCATGTTGAAATTTCAAGGCATCTATCCATTCAAGTTCTCTAAGGAATATCTTGCAAGTGTACTTCATCAATGATAGACATTCATCCATCTGAGTTTCAAGATCTCTCAATCTTCAAAGTTTCAAAGTCCACAACTCCAAGAGGGTCACTCCAAGGGTCGTCATGAAGGATCACTTCATCTTCATCTTATCATCAAGCAAGGCCTCATCCAGTCCTTGAGAGATCTCTACTTCATGTCATCATCATCTACTCTTAAGATGATAATCCTTAGAAGTCAAGTGTTTCAAAGATTCTTTGAGAAATTGACAAGTTGTAACCTAGGCGCCAAAACCCCTGAGAATCCTCCTATCTAGCGCCTAGTTAGAAGAACACTAATATTGCACCTAAGTGAATTTGAGTTTCAATATGGAGTCATCAAACCCCACTAGACGTTCATCCATGTCTCTACCACCTCAAGGAAGCGCCCAGCTTAGGATGGCGCCTAGTCTGGTCTCTACTACCTTCAGTTGGCGCCTAACCCTAAGAGTCTTGCAACTATGATGTTCATCCATGCAACAAGGAAGGTGATGCTCCCTTGTGATATTGTGAGGTGTTGACATTAAGTTGACATCATTGAGTTTGATTGAGTTGATCAAGTGTAGATGCCATTGTAAACATCAAGGCTTCAAGGCCTTTCTTTTGTATCTCCATTGAATAAGTTGTAACTTCATGCTATTGAAAGCATTATCCATGTAATAAGACATTGCAAGTTGATTGAGTCAAATAACTAGACAAGTACCCAACTCTAAGGTTGATTCATTCAAGTAGTTATCTTTGATGTATATCTTTGTGTTGTTGAAGTAGTTGATGAATTGATAGCAAGTAAAATTGTTTAAGTAAGGAAAAATTTTCGTAGAACTAGTTGGGTATCTTACTGTCATGTCCTCATTTCTGGCCTGATCATCAAATGAAGAATGAGTTAACCTATTCCTCATTCCCGGAGGCTAATTTGAAATAATGAGGGAATGAATTGGTTTTTGACTAACTTAACTTTTGTTTTTTGCAGGAACAAAGTCAGAAACTTGAAATTAGTTAAGTCTAGATGCTAAACTTGACTAAGGCAGGACTCCTAGAGTCAGGACGCACTTTCTTGCTTGCTCAATGTCAAATGTGTGCCTAACCAAGAATCATGGAGCTTTGAAGCACTTTAATCACATCAACTAGGGCGCCTAAGTGCATAGAGGTACAATGAATCTTCTGGAGAACATGGATAGACAACTAAGTCTCCAACTTGAGTCTTCTAAGTGAATTGGATGATGAAGAGAGTCTAGTCATTTTGGGCGCTAGTATTAGGATGAATCATCCAAAATGGGTGCCTAGAACTAGAAGGCGTCAATGCATGAGTTCAAGGATCCTCCATTGGAGCGCCTAGCCCAGATGGCTATAGATTGAAAGTTTTAAAGCTAAGTGATGTCTCTTAGGTGAATTCCTAGCCCAGGTGCATGTGTTGGGAAAAACTCTTTGGCTCTGGCGCCTAGAATTGGGAGCTTTGTAAGATGCACCAATCGATGAAACATTTCCATTTTGCGCCTAGGATAGAACTCTCTCACATAGTTGAAATTGACTTGATAGAAGGAGATAAGTCTTAAGGACTAGTTTGGTGCCTCACTTGCCTATCTCACCTTTGAAATGCGCTTTGGTTGATGATCATCATTGATGGCGCCTAGTGAAATGAAAAGCTATTTGCATCTCCAGAGGATCAAAATTGGATTAGGAGATCATCCTTGTAGTTGAGATTGACAGAGAAGTGTTAAAGGAATCACTTCAAATGGGCACCTAAGCTAGTTGAGGCGCATATCAATTCCACTGTAACTCCAGACTGACGCTTACTATCCAATCATCTCCTAAGGCACAGTTCCATTCACCCATGACCTCGCTTGGCGTCTAAAACTTGGAAACTCCTTTGGAAAGCTCTTGTTGCACCTAGAAGCATGAGTTTGGGATATCAACTTGCAAAAGGCTTAGAAACTCTTCAAAGATGTTAGGCACAATCCCATGGCACTGGAGCTCAGTTTTGGCACCTTCAAGGAATAGCACATGAAGGAACTTGGGAGGTCAGGTGCTTGTAAAAGGGAACACCTTGGAACATCTTCCAGGGGTTGAAGTAGTAAGAAAACATCAAGTGAGTCTAGGCGCACTCCCTTGTGTGAACAATTTAGCTCTGGCGCCTAGCCACAGAGTGAGCCAGAAGAAGTTGTTTGGACATTAGAAGATAGGCGCTCATTCTACAATGAAGCATTCCACCTTCCTAATCAACAAAGACTTGAAAGAATTGACAAAGGAAGCCAAGGCGCACCTTCTACTTGTTTCCACCTCTAGAATGCGCCTAACCTTGAAAGGGGGTTCAAAGATGTTTGTTAGACCTTTTCACTCAAGGCGCTCACCTTAGGCATACTTTCTAAGTCCTTGTCACCTCAAGGAAACACCTAGTTTGGAAGGTGCTTGCCCTGTTCTCCACTCCTTTCAATTGGCGCCTAGAACACAGAATACATGAAAGGAGCACCTAGACTCCAGAGGGCTCATTTGGGTGCCTAGCATTTAAAACACTTTCTTAATGATGATGTTTTGGCGCCTACTCTTGGAAACAATCCAGAGCATCCATAAACTCTAATTGGCGCCTAATGTTGACAAGGCACAACTTCAGGAGGAGGTCACCTCAACTTGGCACCCAAGTCAGAAAAACCTGTAAATCCTTCAAATATGCGCCTACCTTGTGAGGTGATGAGTTGAACATTCCAAATCTTCAAATGTTGCTCAAGTAAGGAAGACATTGTAACATCAAGGCTTCAAGGCCTATCCTTGTATTTCCATTGAATGAGTTGTACTTCATGCTATTGAAAGCATTTTCCATATAATAAGACATTGCAAGTTGATTGAACCAAGTAACAAGACATGTACCCAACTCTAATGTTGTTTCATTCAAATAGTTATCTTGATGTATATCTTTATGTTATTGAAGTAGTTGATGAATAGTTAGCAAGTAAAAGTGTTTAAGTAAGGAAAAAATTTTGTAGAACTAGTTGGGTATCTTACACTTACACCATGCCTATCCATCAAACATCACAATGCAATCAAAATCCTAACAACATGCCCATGATCCAAGATCAAGTGCAATCATGCAAAGATATTATCAATCACAAGCCTATTAAGAATGAACTAGAGTCTTCTAGTACCATACATTTCCATCAAACACCATCATGTAATCCATGGCCTATCAAGCCTATCAAAGAAAATGCAAACATCCTATGTAATACAATCGGACTTTAAATATTTGAAGTAGCCATCTACAAATATCCATTCAAAAGTGGATTTATAATGCAAGTATGGACGCCATCAATAAAAAAGATTTGTATTAACCAAATATCCATATACGCATACATCAATATCTGTCGATATAAGTATAACATATATACAAAATAGCCATATAGGCTTACAAGAATGCCATATAGGCATACAATGCCAACTATGTACAATACAAAATATATGTCCACAAATGCCATATAGGCATACAACAGAGGAACACAATAAAAAGTCATTCCCCTTTGGCTGGTGAAGAGAATAAATCACGAGTAGCCTTTGATCTTCTAGGGGATGGAGACATGCATGTGGGTGGTCTACTACGAACCCGAGGGCTACTCCTCCTATTTAGTTCTTCCTGCACCTTTACCTGTTACAAAAAAAAGTATAGACATTAATATATAGAAATTACATGTTATAAAAAAATGAAACATTTAACAAAATAATCATTTACCGCTAACATATAATCTGTCTCCTCACTTGCCTCAGTAGCAGGAATAGGCCCTGGTGATGTCATGTCCTATAGAAACCATCCAGATAGAAATTAAACTTCAAATCAATAATCTTTTGATTTTTCAAAAATAGACAACTATAACAATGAATGTAAATTGAAATTTACTAATCTGCCTCATACCTCTGTCAATGCCATAGAGCTATGAATCGCAGAGGCCACACCCTGCTCCATTGCCCTATGAACATGGGGAGGTGTATCCGCAGCCTGCATCATCTGGAAATAAAACAACATTATTCAATTACGAAAACTATAATAGTGATGCAAATCATGGCTCCTAACATACACACACGTTCATCTAAACATGGAAGTACACATAATAAAACACACAAATCACATACAAAAATTTAGTAAGTACAATTCATTCATTAAACTATTTATTTTATTACCTCCGTAAAGCTTTGAAGTCCACCACCGCTGGCAGGTGTTGCCATGAAATCTATAGTGTTAACCTATTCAACATCCAAAATTCGAAATTAGAATACCATTCATATAACAATGCTATTCACATGTAATATTTATAATTGTTTACTAGTTACATACCTCGACAGTAGATGATCTAATGAAAAATGTAGGTGGAGAACCACTGAAAACTGCATCAACGCTATGACCCTGAAATTTCATTAAAATCATCAATTTAAATTAGTTAATCTTGTATTTCAAAAATGAAATTTAATAAATTAAATTCAATAAACTTGCTAATATTTACCTGAGTATCAAGGCCGAAAGTCTCACTCAGGAGGGTATTTGTCATCACCATCTGCTCAGCTGCAGATGTAGCCTGTGCACCTACGTCCTGACTGTCCATGGGGTCATAACCACAAGCTGACCCGCAAGCCTGGCAAGTATGCGGTGGGACCCTACTCCTCGCACTATCTCCCAACCCACTCTATGTTGCAGGATCGGCATGCTCTATGATGCTCTGGGTCAAGGCACTAATCGACCTCAGTGTATTGACCTCAACACTCTCCTTCACAATGGAAGGGATAGAAACATGCTCATGGGCTGGTCTGCTGATTACTCATCTCACTACCCGTTGTGGGTCAAGACATGCCCCTGGTCTATCCTGTGCTGAGCCCCCACCTCTACCCTGGAAGTCCCGCATATCAAAATAGTTTGGCACTTTATTGAGGACAAACTCGCAATAGAGTTTCCTCAAAAAGTATTGCGGGACCTCATTATTATTGCATGGAGGATGGTCAAAAACCATCCACCACCTCTGCTCGAAATTGTCCCTTATCGCTTGGTTGTTGCACCAATGGATAGGGAACCTCTTGCATGTAATGGGTGGAGGTTGATTTGTTTGTGGGTTTGTGAAAATTGAACACAAGTCTACTTTTGTAATTTGTAATTTTTTGACATCTTGGTATGACAATTTATCTGCATAGTAATCTCTAAACTCTCTCTTTTTATCAGTCCAACTAGTTATTTGCTTGCTAATTGAATTTACATTTGATAACATAGACTCAAGAGATTCGGCAAACGTGGACCTATGCAAGGTTGAAGTGGAAGGATCTTTCAACCTTGCAATTATATCTTCAATTTGTTTTTTGTTGTTTTCAATTTCCCCCATTATATTATCTTGTGTACCAGGGGCATGTCGAGGAATGAATGGAGGAGGTTGTTGTTATGCAGGTATTTCCTCCTTAGGATTTTGTGGATTTTGAGGAGGTGCATTAACATTTCCTACAATTAACGAAATATACATCAAAAATCAACAAAAACCTACCTATTTAGGAAGAAATTCAAACAAAAAAACAAAGATAACTCACCCCTTTGGCGTGCTCAACGTCACGGCGGCATTTTGGTGATGAATCGACAAGCCTTTTGTGTTGATTGGCGTTTTGTCGAACATGAGCACATTTTTTAGGGTTTTGAAGCCGCGGGCAGAGGAGAAATTCAGAATGAAATGAAATGACAATGCTTTTTTTTTAATTTATAAAAGGTTATAACGCGAGCGCGTTATGACTTAAATTTTTTTGAAAATTTTCTAGCCAATTTTTGGCCCCCCATCTTCTTGCACTTACCCAGGGGAAGATGTGCAAACCATTCAGCAACTTGACTGCTGAGACTTCTTGGGAATAGTTTCATTTGACAAGTATCATTGTTTGAGACTTCTAAGCAAGTGATGTAGAACTCCCTAAGGTGATCCCTAGGGTCTCTCTTTCCCTTGTATTTGTCAAATTTAGGCATTTTGAAATTATTGGGGAAAGGGGGAATGTACAATGTCTGATCAAATGGATAGGGGCAAATATCCTCAAAAGAGTACTATTTGTGTTTGCCCCCAGTCTATATGTCATCTACCTTTTGGATAAAGGCCTGTACAATGGTTGTGAGATCTAGAGTTGATTGTGGTTGGGGTGTGTAGGTTTGCTGATGGATGAGGTGTTGGAGATTAGGTGGGGTTTGATGTTGGAGGTTTTGGGAGGTTGCGTTTTGATATTGTGTGGTGTTTTGGTTAAGTTGTGCAAGCTATTGTTGATGAGCATAAAGTTGTTGGAGATTATGTGGGGGTGATTGGGGTTATGTTGTGTTGATGATGCTATGGTGTTATGTGGATACGTGACATTGTATGGATTGGTGTTGGGTAGGTGGACGTTGGATGGGTTGGACGCATTATAAGGTGGTTGTGAGAATAATTATCTTAGGTATGCTATGGTTTGAGGGTTGGGTGGAGGCATACTCATGGAGGTACTTGCATGTGTGATGTTCCCTTGTATGCCCAAGGTGATTTGTGGAACAGAAGGGTTTATGGTAGTTGTGGTAGTGGATGTGATGACTAGTTGGGAGGTGATAGGATTTGAGAAACTTGCGGGGATTGTAGGTGTGATGGCATTAGAGGTTGTGTTAGTGGTAGATATGGTGGGAGTTGATGTTTGTGGGACAATAGGTTGGGTGTTTGAGGTAGATGGTTGGGAGGATGTGGTAGGAGTGATGTTAGAGGTGGATGGTTGAGATGATGTCATGTTGTGGGGTAGTTGAGCACCAATTTTGAGGAGATAATCAAGATATCTATTTGGATCTAATCTTAGGATTTTGTCAAGTAGGTCCATGCTATCAGAATCTTGTGTAAAGATCAAGACATCTAGATCATCTTGGGACATAGTGGGGACGTTTTGTGGTGGTGGTGGTGGTTGTTGTTGTAAGAAATGGAAAGGATTTTCATTGGCATTATATGTTGGGATTTGAAAGACTGTGGGTATGTTGTATGTTTGGTTGATTGGTATGTTGCTGTCATTGGTATTAGGCATTCCTATGCCCTTATATTGTTCTGTCAGTGCTTGGTTTTTCTTGTGTTGTGATCTAGTTATGGGCATGCAAGTGTATGGATTTAATTTTGGAGATGGAGTGAAATGGGGATGGAGACCTTAGAGAATTTGGATTAAATTGTTGGACCCAAAGATGAATGTGGTAGTGATGAGATGGAGTAGAGAAGGAGACGAAGGGATGATTGTAGTGTGATGAAAGATTGATAAGTCTTCAAGAAGGTGTTAATCTAAGGATGATATGAGTGGACGGTATTGACTTTTTGCACAAATTTGGACCAAAAGGTAGGTGATGTTTGCTTGAGGATGATTTGATGGAAGCGATTTTGATGTTTTGATTTTGATGTTAGATATGGGAGATTAGGATGATGTTTTTCAAAAAAAGATTTTCATGGTCACCAAATTGAGCTTAGGTAAGATATAGATTTGTGTCGCACAAATGGATGTTTCTCTTTGTTTGGGGTAGACTAATGACCTTACACAAAGAAGGATGATTATTTTACTTGAAAGGTTGACTAGTGAATCTCCAAGCAAAATATGATGTGAATGACGAAATCTAGATCTAGATTTAGCTCAAAGGGATGACGAGTTTTTTGGTTGATGATTTTTTTGATGGGTGTTTTGATTTTTGAAAGATTTTGGATATGTTTTTGGATTTTGGAATGATTTCTTGTGACAAGGATTTTTGTTTTAATTCCAAAAAGGTATGCAAAGATCAATGAGGATGAATGGATATGAAATTGGGTGGGTTTGATATAGCAAAGGGTCCAACAATGATAATGATTGATTCTCTAAGGTCAAAATGAAGGTACGATTTGGAAATTTTGAGGGGAAAATGGATGGGATGCTGTCAAATTTTTGGAAGGTGAATGTGGATTATGGAAAAGAAGTGTTGGCAAGAGACACTATATGAATTCATGATTGTTGTCATTGATGGCAACAAAGTTCATCCCACACATCCGCAAGACATGGTATGTCTCTACCGGAAGTCAGAGTGAAGAATGTTGTGGTCTGGTAAACAAGAATAGAGCATGTGGCAAGGTCTGACAGACAAGTCTAGATCTCTCAGAGGAAGTATCTTGGTCAAGTGCAGATTTGGGGAAGTTAAGAGGAGTATCTTGACTAATAGATTCCAAGGTTTTAGCCTTTGGTGTGGAAAGGATAAAGAGATATGAATGCTTGAGTGTCGGGTTCCCAATTGGCAGTGTGAACAGAGGAAGAACTGACTGGCAGAACATCAGACATTATTCTGGATGTGTTGCTGATGATGGAAAAGGTTCTTAAGGCATAAGTTATGTTTGGCTGATGTGATTGATAACTTCTACAAGTATATTCTTGATCCGCACTACTTGATGTGCAAGGATTCAGCTGACAAATCAGAGTTTGTGAAAAGATTGACTATTCTAAATGCTGACTAGAAAGGTGATGAAATCACTTTTGTGGATATATATCTATACAAGATGGATTTAGTTGTGAGGAGGTGTGTTGTTGTTGGTAATGTGCAAATAAAAGCAGAAGAGCATAGCAAAAGCAGTAAGGAAGGTCCAGTATCTGAAAGGAAAGCAACATAAAAGAAAAAGAAAGATGAAGTGCAGCAGATCAGTATACTGAGCCTAACCGAAATTGAACTCTAGCATATGTAGATGCTCCAAATCAGTTCAAATATTGTATAACATTCTTTTGTAGATAGTGAGTCTCTTATAGGCAGTGTGCCTCTTGTGAGCAGTGTGTTCGGGTAGTGAGCCCTAATTGGCAAGTGCCATTTTGTATTTCCATTCTTCTAACAGAGAATACAATCTTAGGTTAATCACCCCATGGTTTTCTCCCTTAATAGGGTTTCCACATCAAAAATATTATGTCATGTGTATTTCCATTTCATGGTTATGTTTGCTTGTTTGAATTAATGCTGCATTGATTATTAAGAAAGTTCAGAAAGTAGAAATAATTAGGATAACTGATTCACCCCCCCTCTGAGTTATTAACAATTAGTATCAGAGCCAAGTTCCTCCTAACAGAGTCTAACAGCTTGAGGAAGATCTGGGAATTCAAATGGATGCATATGGTTTAATGGAGCAACTCAAGATTGCCCTTGATGATCTTGAACAGTCAAACTCTGAAGTCAATGAATTAAAGGAAAGACTCAAACAGGCCGATGATTTCATGAGAGAACTAAAAGACAGATTAAGTCTCTCTATGAAAAAGAGAAAGGAGCTGCTTTAGCAATTGGCAAGTCAAGGTGAAGCAAATGATACAAATGAAGAGCTGAAGGAGAAAACTAAGTTATGTGAAAAGTTATCAAAAGAAATCATTATGGTAAGACATGAAATGGAATCAGAAGTTATGAAGTTTACCCAAAAAGTTGTAGAGAAAAGAAAAACTGAAGATAATCTAAGACAATCTCTCAAAGAGAAATCAAAAGATTGCCACCAGATGGATAGAATTATCAGACATCTTGAATCTGATCTTGAAGATGCTAAAGAAAATGAAGAAAAACTTGAGGATCAAATTGTCTCTCTCAAAAGGGATCTTCAAACAACAAATGAATATAAAGAGAAATTCAAGATAAGTTCTGCTCAACTTGAAGTTCTTCTTGGAAGTCAAAAGAGGGTAGATGACAAGTGTGGTTTGGGATATGAGAAAGGAGAAAGCTTCGGATCCGGTCAGAAGAATTTTGGATCAGAAAATCTAAGGAACAGACCTAGAAGACCTCTGATAAGGCAGCCTAATGCTCAAAGATATCCATCCTTCAATGGATACTACCACAACTACAATAACTTTGGTCATAAAGCTAATCAGTGCAGAAAGAGAATGAATTAGACTAATTCATCCTTCTTCGAATAGTGTTTTAACTGCAAAAGGTATGGTCACAAATCTCATGAATGCAAAAATATGCAAATGAACAAATCATTCAATGGTAGATGCTTTGCATGCAATAGAATAGGTCATATGGCTAATCAATGCAGATCAAGAGGATATTAATCAAATATGCAAAGAAATGTTGTTTGCCAAATTTGCAATAGATCTGGTCATATTGCAAAATTCTGTAGAAGCAAGAATCAGGACAAAAGAGGTCTGGTATATCATAATTAGAATCAAGATAAGGGAAAACAAAAAGTGAATGTAGATGAAGTTCAAAGTGAGATGAACAAGATTTGGGTGAAGACAAGTACAGAGAATGTAGAGGATGGATCCGCACCAGATTCTGGTGCTGATATTCCTTCCAAAAATTAAAAAGTGAGCTCTGGCTCAAGGAGAGACACAAAGAAAACCTTATTCCCCCAGCCAGTCAATTGGTGCCGGAACTGGCACAAGAAGAGTTGCGGATTGAAGGGTTCATAAGGGAAATGTCCAAACAAACTATGGTTAAGATTTGGAAGATTCGCATGATGTTTAAAGATCAGGATTGATCTGGTTCTGCAAGTCATCTGAATAAGGCAAACCAGAATAACTTAGGTTGAGAATTTATTGCAACCTGACATTAGGGTTTGCGGAGCAATATAAAGGTTTTTTCTTTAATCACTTGTTCATTCTACATTCAAGAAGAAAAGAAAAGTGAAGCTCTGCAACAAAATTCCTCAAGTTCATCAAAGATCATTTGCAGAAGTTAATTCATCTAGCAATCGATCTGGCCAAATCCATGAAACCGAAAGGCACAAAAGGTATTCTTCGTTATCAAATATCTCTCTCTAAATCCCTAAATGATGTGTACTCCAAATATTGTAAAAATCTCTGGTAAGCCCCGCCCTGAATTTAAGAAACATCCATACAAATCATTGGAGGTAGATCCCCTAGGAGCATTCTCTAGTGTTCTGCATGGGGTTTTGCATACAGAAGACATTAGGGTTTACATACATGCAAATATTAAAGAGTTTGGGGAATTCAAACTAAGAGATATCTATCACAAACAACTAATAGACGATGCTTTTGAGCTTAAACCAGAATATAAGGGCATCTAGGAGAAACATTTTGATCAATTCATTCTTTTCCCCTACTTTGAAGAAGACGAATGGGTCCGGTATGTGTTGAGTAGGGTACATGACAACTTTCTATGGCTGAACAGACCTTGCAAAATTACCAAGGAGGCAATTAGGGCAGTAACAGGTTTACACTCCTCCAGAGAAATACCTGTCCTCAAATCTGTCAAAAACAACATTGTAACTGAGGCCACTGGATCAAAATTTGATAAGAGGGCAATGACCATTGAAGATATTACTTACCCAAATATCAAGTTTGCATCTATGATAATAGGATACAAGATATATCACTCCAGTAGGGAAAATTCAATATCTGGAACTATAGTATATACTGCCTATGAGATGCTGAGAAAGAATGTAGAGTATGATCTCTGTGAACTCCTTTTGAGTCAATTGATGGAAAACTTACAGAAGATCAAAAAGGACAAGAAGAACTCCTTTAAATATGGTGGACTAATATTATGTCTATTTTTCTACTTCATGAATGAGCTACCCAGAACAAATGGATGGGTATGGCAAAAAGACAAACCAGTAGCAATTCAGATCAAAGACTACTTGCATGAACTTGGGGATGCCAAAGAAAGAAATATAGCCCTATGGGGATATTTCAAGAATTTTCAAAACGTGATGCAAGCAAGAGAGAGAATTCCCCAGTCTCTTGTTGAGAAATACAAAGGCACAGTATGTTTTATGGTAGAAAATGATCAGTGCCTAATGGAGGTAGTAGAACCAAAAATTGTATGAATCATGCCTATGGGGTATGAAGTCGATGAACAAATTATGGAGCTACATGTTCAACACATGCTAAGTCAGTCAAAGGATCCAAATGCAGAAAGGTTTGGAACCTTTGAAGAGCTGAGTGTAAAAATTCATGTGGAACTCAGACAACCAGAGATCAAAAGGAAGGTAAGAAAAGAAGTTGAAGATGTTGCAAAAGGCTTTGGCATATCAAAGCAGGCACTTGATGCCAACAGGGAAAAGATGGAAAGGACTGAGGAAGAGAAGAAAAAGGCAGAAAAGAAAAGTGAGGAAAGTGTTCTAGTCAAATCTTCCACCCCGACCAGGTCATCAAAGAGATCAGCACCTGTCCCTGCTAAAAGCCAAAAACTGGAAGTCCAGGCATCTGGAAAAGGAGAAAAGAGAACAAAGAAAAAGGCAACAAGGTCTTATGTTAGCCTAAAGGATGACGAGGAAACTGAATCAAATGAGGAGATAAAGAAACTGAAAAAGAAGAAGAAATCATCCGGTGAACACTCTATTGGTCAAGGAGAAGAAGAGAAGGAAGAGGAATTTGCTGAAAAACCCACTCTATCCTTAGATGTTGTAGTGAAAGCAGTCACTGTGGATGGGAACCTGCAACCCTTAACAGAATTCTATGATGCATATAATGAAGTAGATAAAAAGATTCTAGAGGAAGCCACAGTTTAGTTTTTGAACACTTACAACAAAGCTTTTATTGAAATTATCTCTCTAATTCCCAAAAGCTTAGAGAAAAGGCTTGAAATGAGGAAGAATAATGCTCGAGAAAAAGATCTCAAGATCTGGGAATAGGTTGCCATTCAGCTCTTCCCTTCAATCACTCTGCAACAAATGAACATGATCTTTAAAGATTGCAAGGATGAGTTCCAGAGAAAAGCTAGGATGAATCAACTAATGCTTGGTGAAATTGACAAAGTGGCAAGAGAGACTAAAGAGATCCTCCAAAATGCTTTTAATAAATTCAACATTCCAATTATAGAGGACTTGGGTACTAACCCCTCAACCACAAGTGTTGAAAAAGAATCCACTGAGCAAGTCATGGACACCGGTGCAGAAAAGGATAAGGACTTAGAATCTTCTACTCTGGAAGAGATGGCTCATGAACAAACTAATATCTCTCCTCCGGTTTCCCCTACAGTCTCCAGATCTAAAGGATAAGAAAGAGTACAGGAGAAAGAAGCAGAAGTGAAGGAAAAAGAAGATGACAGCACCAAGATCGCAGAAGGAGAGAAGACCTCAATAGAGAAGACCACAACTGCTAGTGGTAAGAATGTAGAAGGAGAGAAAGCTCCAAGAGACCGCTCTAAGAATGCAGAAGAGAAGAAACATTTGTCTCCGGCAAGAGACACTGCAAAAATTGTCCAAGAATTCTTGAACAAAGAAATAATGGAGATTGATGAACCGGAGCTTCTACAAGGACCATTTAATTTTGATTCTCTTTCTTTGGTACAGACAATGAAGATAGCTTCATTTGCTAATGCAAAGGCTAAAGAAAAACTCCTAAAGTCTCACATGGAAGACTGTGAGTTGATAGAAGCTACTTTCAGAGTGCTAGAAAAGATTATGCCATCATTTCAGAAGGATCCCATAGCCTCCTCATCTAGTAATCTCAAAACTCTAGTCAATAGTGTTAGGTCACATTTTGATTCCCTAGAGAAGTTAGCAGAAGATAAGGTCTGGAAGGAATTTCTTGCAAAAAGATTATCAGAGGTACAAGGGTTGATAATTAATGATAGGAGAAATATGAATGTTGGGATAAAGAGCTTAGAAAATGCTCTTAAAGATGGCAGAGAAGTATACAAATTTTGTATATCTTGGTCCAAAGCAATAGTGGAGATTGAGAAGAAAATGAAAGAATAGGAGGATAAACTGATAAAACTTTCTCAAAATTTTGATCCACTTACTACATCAATAATAAATCAAGAATGTCAAACGGTTGCAGTTTTGAATGAAATTAAGATGCTTGAAAAAGAGAAGAAAAACAAAATCAGTAGCTTGAGTGAGCTCAGAGGGATAATTGTCCCTAAGTTAGAGGCCATGCATGAGGCCATCAAAGAAGCTCAAATCACAGCCCAGACCAATGATCCAACAGATCTAAAAAGGGCAGATGCACTTGCATTCCTGTTGAGCAGCCATATATCAATTTTGGATAGAATGAAGCAAAGTTGGGCTATAGAATTCATTCAATTGAAAACAACTTTTGCAGATATACTAAAGTTTATGTAAAGTATAACCAGAAAATATACTTATGAGACTAAGTATAGTTGAATTTTTGAGAATTTTGGTGTGCGGACCCTACCCTTTGCCATTGATGTCAAAGGGGGAGTGAGGAGCAGTGAAAAATGAGGAATCCAACTAAGGGGGAGCTCTGGAAAATGTATATAAAAACAGAGCATCAGCCAAGGGGGAGCATAGTGTATACACTTAGCCATTTTTCACTAAGTGTTGCCATCAATGCCAAAGGGGCAGATTGTTGGCAAGAGACACTATATGGATTCATGATTGTTGTCATTGATGGCAACAAAGTTCATCCCACACATCCGCAGGACATGGTATGTCTCTACTGGAAGTCAGAGTGAAGAATGTTGTGGCCCGGTAAACAAGAACAGAGCATGTGGCGAGGTCCGACAGACAGGCCCGAATCTCTTAGAGGAAGTATCTTGGTGAAGTGTGGATTTGGGGAAGTCAAGAGGAGTATCTTGACTGATAGATTCCAAGGTTTGAGCCTCTAGTGTGGAAAGGATAAAGAGATATGAATGCTTGAGTGTCAGGTTCCCAATTGGCAATGTGAACAAAGGAAGAACTGACTGGCAGAACATCAGACATTATTCCAGATGTGTTGCTGATGATAGAAAAGGTTCTTAAGGCATAAGTTATCTTTGGCCGACATGATTTATGACTTCTACAAGTATATTCTTGATCCGCACTACTTGATGTGCAAGGATTCAGCCGACAGATCAGAGTTTGTGAAAAGATTGACTATTCCGGATGCCAACTAGAAAGGTGATGAAATCACTTTTGCGAATATATATATATACAAGATGGATTTAGTTGTGAGGAGGTGTGTTGTTGTTGGTAATGTGCAAATAAAAGCAGAAGAGCAAAGCGAAAGCAGTAAGGAAGGTCCGGTATGTGAAAGGAAAGCAGCATAAAAGAAAAGGAAAGATGACTGAGCCTAACCGGAACTGAACTCCAGCATATGTAGATGCTCCAAATCAGTTCAAATATTGTATAACATTCTTTTGTAGACGGTGAGTCTCTTGTAGGCAGTGTGCCTCTTGTGAGCAGTGTGCTCGGGTAGTGAACCCTAATTGACAAGTGCCATTTTGTAATTACATTCTTCTAACAGATAATACAATCTTGGGCTAATCACCCCATGGTTTTCTCCCTTAACAAGGTTTCCACGTCAAAAATATTGTGTCATGTGTATTTCCATTTCATGGTTATGTTTGCTTGTTTGAATTAATGCTGCATTGATTATTAAGAAAGTTCAAAAAATAGAAATAATTAGGATAACTGATTCACCCCCCCTCTTAGTTATCAACAAGAAGGTCCTAATGATCACAATGGAATTGGTCTTAGTTTTAGGCAAGTCAATCTGCAAATAGCACCAATCCATAGGTGAAATGGCATCAAAGGCAGACAAAGATAGCACTAAAATAGGGCAGTGTTGGTTGAGGCTCTGAAAAAGATAGATTTTTTATGTCAAATTTGGATTTGTTTTGATTGAAGTTTGATCAAATGATTTTTATTGTATCTTGGCAAGTTTCTTGAAAACAATTTAAGCACAATAACCAAGATTTTTGTTTGTGAAAAGATGTGTGATTTTGTTAAACAAGCACTTTGCACAACCTAAGGCAAAGATATGACAGTATTTGTTGAATCCCCTAGTTGCACCTATTCAAAGCAAGTAGCTCCAAGATCTTGGTAGCACCAGCTCCTCCTTACAATTGTACACACTTCTCACGCATACCAAGATCTAGGTTTTCTATAAGGCTTGTCCCTCACCAAACCTTTGGATTATCCCTGCTACCTTAGTTAAGAACTGCATGAATCAGGGCCGCTTCAAAGGTTTCCCTTCTGCGTCAACAAATAGAAGGTTTTTGGCTTGCTAAACAAAGGTTCATAGTAAGTGCAATCGTTCAGATGGCCATACGTGTGGCAGTGCTACTCTCTGTTATGGAGTCTTCCAGCCTCCACGGGTTACGCCTTGGAGGGTTTTGAGGGAGGTTGGCTATTGGTATGACACAACAACACCTATTGCTTATGACTTTCGTCACAAACACATTAATTTATATAGCGGCTCGAAAGAGCTTGGCTTTAGCTTGTTGCCGCTTGGGTCGTTCCCACCTTTCGAAGTGGGGTGGTAGGCCCTCTAAGGATTAACAAAAGCAACACAACCACAAAGATACTTTTGATCCCCAAGTTCATACAAAGATGTGAGGGGAGAGCATACGTATTATTTATGCTTGCATCACACTAAACATGGTTCATTTTATTTCTTTGGATTATGTTGGGGGTGATTTATGCAAGTGTTGTGAGAAGCTTTTGATACCCAAGGTCACCAAATGGTGTGAGGGAAGAGCATACACTTTTCATACTACAAAATGCAAACCACAAAAACACTTCACATAAATTAGATTGGTTTTCTTGATTATATGAGTGAAGAATGCAGATTGTTGTTCTTTTTAATCCAATGATTTCATTGAAGCAATTTGTGGTTCTTTTCAAAGCCCAAAGTCAAAATGTTTTGATAGTTGTTGGCACACAATTTGTGAATTTTAGAACACCAAATTAAAATGTTTGGTACACACACACACACAAATATTTGTTTGTTGGTTGTTGATTAATTTTATTGCACCAAATCAAAGTGTTTGTCTAAGCTAGCATGCAAGGGTTTGTTTTAAGTTCCAATTGAAATGTTTGCTAATCTAGAGACAAACACCCTACAAAAACTTGTTAATATCTACAAAATGATGTTGATAACTAGAAAACAACTTGTCAGCCCCTGCATAGACAGTAAAATTTAGTCTCAGAAAATAGTGCTAATACAGAGACCTAATGGTGCCACTGCGGATAGCAATGGCGACACTGACAAAAACAAACAGAAAACATGACACCCTATACAGATAGTGCCACTTTACATACAGATAGCACTAATTTAACACATAGCACTAATAAATGATACAGACTGCACCAATATATAGAATAGTGTTACAATGCTTTGTAGAAGGTGCTAGACAATAATATAGTGCTACAATGAGATATACAAGGTGTCAAAATATGAAATCGCACTAATATGGGTATAATAAGGTGCCACTATGCATGTTGTCAAGTGATCTGGTCACAGTTACGGATAGCGCCAATCTGGGTGCCGATAGCATCGATATGAGTCTGAATGTGTCCATCCTGCAAAACAAAAGTTTTTTTGACCAAGACAGAGGCTGAGACTGCAAAACAGAGATCCTATTACCCTTGTTAGTACAACAAATGAAGGGCCAAGACAAAATGAAAACTGAACTGCATGTTTGGACTTTAGGAGAATTTTAGCATAACCTCCCCTTGTTCTGTTCAAGATTCCTGCAAAATAGAGAGCAAATAACCCTATAAAACCATAGGAAGATTAGATGTTAAACGGATTTGTGAATGAGAGTTGGGAGAGAAAAGGCTCTATAAAATAGTGCTAAAATAGTAAATAGCACCAATACGCACCAAAGATAGTGCCACTGCGTGTGGTAGATAGCACTACACCTGTAAAACACATCTCAAACACAAAAACTCACAAAAATTGATTAGATATGGACCTTGTGGGTCCCACCGGGCATACCAATGTGATTAGGAAAATCAAATCAAGGTAGAAACACAAACCAAATGCATAACAAAACAAATAGTTTATACCTAGATAAGAAGACCCAATCTCATCAAAAACGGAATGAAACTTTGCACCCAAGAGCTCCTAAGACATGATAAACCCTAATTGATTCAAATGTGAAATGCTATCTCAATTTGCAACTCACTAAAAGACTAGCTCATTAGTTATTTTGGCATGATAACTCTACTTGAAAATTGGATCCCAAAATAGGTTGAGAGATGTTGTATTTATAGAGATTTTGGAGGGATTTTGATCCAAGGGTGGAGATTGATTTGGAAGATCAATGGTGGAGGATGAAAGTGATGTGGAGGGCCTAGATTTGATCTTGGAGGAATGGAGGGCTAGGAATAAATGTAAATCTTTTATTCATTTTGGGGAAAGGAGGAATTAAATGAGTATGGGTGAGATGGAATATTTATGAATTAAAGATTCATATGGGGAATGTAAAATGAATTAAAAATTTATTTGGGGATAAGTGGATATAAATGAGGTATGGGGGTGGTAAGGGGTTGTAAGAGAAATTAATTGTGATGTGGGATGTATTTGAATAAAAAATTGACTTATGTGGATATATAAAACCTATATTTAATTAATCCTAACCTCTCATGTGGGTGGTCAAACCTAGTTTAACACCCTTCCCCACATCCTCCAAATAAAAAATTGACTTATGTGAATATATTTCAATTTTTAATTTGGAGGATGTGGGGAAGGGTGTTAAACTAGGTTTGACCACCCACATGAGAGGTTAGGATTAATTAAATATAGGTTTTATTTAATTAATCCTAGGGTTAGGATGAGGTAGGCCAGGGTAGGCAATTAAATAATAGCTATTTAATTGTCTAGGGTAGGGCTAGGTCAATTAGTAGGCTGAATTAATTAGTTAAACATAATTTAGCTAATTAAGTGGATTTAGTGAGGAGAGGGAAATTGATAAAATAAATATTGCATATTTATTAAATCAAATGGATAAGGTTTGGACTATTAAATTAATAAAATTAATTCAATTTTGGGGATAAGATGGTGTAAAATTAGGTGATGAATGGATAACTTAATTAAATAAAAATTTAATTAATTAGTTAGAAGGGAAATTGGTATGTTTAAGGATGTCGGGAGTCAGTTTGATGATAAAAGATATTTTTAGGTGTCTACATCTCCATTTTAACCAAAGGATCATAAAATCCTTTATTTTTCCATCTCCCTTTTAATTATAAAGGATTAAATAAACTTTATCCTCTTATAATTTTAAAGGGTTAATCATAAAATAGCTTTCTTTTCTATTTTGGGAAAAATTTTCCATAACATTTCTTCCCTTGTAAATCAACTGTTGTCTTCAGTAGCTCAAGTTGTGATGCAGGAGCATCCTTGGTTCAAGAGAAATCTTGCATCAACCAAAAATATTTGCATTTAATTTTGTTTTCTTTTATTTTCCCATTTAGTTTAGTCAGTAGCAGTTTCTGTATTTTAGTCTGCATTCTACCGCAATTTCATTTCAGACCTTGCGAAGCTGGACTTGGCATCTAGACATCTTCATGCACATCATATCTAAAATTTAGCTAATTTGGATCCATTTCCAGAAATATATCGCTATCATAAGACTGATTGTTTTCTCAAAACAGAGCATCCTGACAGTCTCAGATGATCAGCTAAAGGAGAAGACTTGTGGAGCACTTTCATGACTTGCGGAGCTAAATGAAATATCATTCAAGATAGTTTGGGTCTTGGCTGACCTTCCCTAAGATCTGTACATTGTTTCATTCACTTGTGGAGGATTTTTATATGTTTAGGTTTGACCTATCCATGTACACATGTTACATCTCTTTCATTGGAGTTTGTAATTTGTTTGGTCAACACGGAGGAATCTTGTGATCCGGAGATGATATATAATCATGTAATAGATGCCTAGGAAGTCAGTTAGTGATAGTAGATCATAGTTGGATAGTTAGAATTTTTTTGTGCCAAGTACTTTAAAGCTATATCTTGCGCATATATTGTAACTGAGGAATCAGGCCTATGAGCCCTAATCTATAATCTCGCATGTTGTCGGCATGTTCACATTTTGAATCTATGATATGCTAAATGACTGAATCTGCATTTTCTTTCTATATTTGAGTTGCTTCCATTGTGTTTACTCTTGTTTCACGGACTGGGCTATTCACTTTGTGGACCTTCCTAACCGTGACTACACCAAGTGGTATCAGAGCAAAGTTGAATCCATTGGTAGAAAAGATTGAGCGAAGTGAGAAAAGTTGGTGAAGGAATTATGTAAGATCTTATTGTGAATAGATCACTAAATCTGAGGTAGACTACCTATGTTGTCAACCGATCACCGATTGTGAGAAAGTTGTCACCTCATAGCCCGATCACCGAATTTCAAGTAGTTACACTTGATCCTAGGAAGAGATGCCGCCGAGGAGAATACCTGCTATTGGTACTATGGCTAGAAGAATGGATGAGATGATGGAGATGATGAAAATAATGTGAGTTCACTTGGATGTTGTTGAAGAAGATTGAAGAAGAGGACTAACACCTCAACCTAATGTTGAAAGTGATGATGATGAAGAATTTCAATCTTCTGATCAGAATGAAGTAACCCTAGAAGAAGATGATGAATCAGATCAAGTGAAGATGTTGTGAGTTATTTCAAAGATTAAGAAAAGACCTAGAGTTGATGTACCGAACTACACTAAAAATTTGAACCCTAAGGAGCTGATTGATTGGATAAATGACCTAGAAGAATACTTTGAGTATGAACAAATTGAAGATCCAGACAATGTGAAATTTGTAAAGACTAACTTGAATGTTGCTATTTGGTGGAAAGAAGTATAGTTGGATAGAAATAGAAGAGGAAAAGAGAAGATCATAAAATGGGATAGAATGGTGACAAAGTTGAAGAATTAGTTTATACCTATTGAATAGGTAGAAGAGATTGTAGAACTTGAGACAAAAAGGAGAAATATTTGAAGGAGTACACTTTAGAATTTCATAAGATGATTCAAAGGATAGGACATAGTGAAGCAAGAAAGGAGAAAGTGGCAAGATACATTAATGGACTAAGATTTAACATTCAAAAATAACTAAGTCTCATAAGGATGACAACATTGGAAGAAGCATATCAGTTTGCCCTGAAAGTTGAAGACAAGTTGAAAAAGAAGTATGAGCAAAGACAGAGAGGAAGAGGAGGTAAATTTTAGAGAGGTAGAACATTTTCAGGAGGGGAGAGATCATTTGCGGAACAGAGAAAACATGATAGCACATTCAAGAAGGAAGACAGAGATAGCAGTTCATACCAGAGAGATGATAAAACTTTCTACCACAGAGGAAACTCTAATTCATATTAGAGTGAAGGATATAGAAGAGATGGAAGAGGAATTGATAGGAGAACATTCAGAGGAACATGTTTTAAGTGTGGAGGTGAAGGACCTAGAGCATTTGAATGTAATCAAGGAAGTACAAGAAAGAAGATAGAGAACAGTGGAAGAGCAGTCTATGTGGAAGAGGAACCTGTTAGATCACTGAGTTTAGTTGTAAACTGAGGAAAGGAGAATCACTTGTCATTAGGAGAGAACTATTTCAAGCAGAGACAAATGAGGAACCACCACAAAGGAAAAGTTTTTTCCGGACTAGATGCAAATCAGGAGGTAAATGTTGAAAAGTTGTAATTGATAGTGGTAGTTCAAATAATTTGGTTTTAGAAGAGATGGTGACTAAGCTGAAGTTGGAAAGATTGAAACACCCTAAGCCATATCAGATCACATGGATTCAAGATGATCATAGGGTACTGGTGAGTGAACAATGTTTGGTGAAATTTCATATTGGATCTTATCATGATGAAGTATTGTGTGATATTATGCCTATGGATGTTTTTCATATATTGTTGGGTAGACCATGGAAGTATGATAGAAAATCTATACATGATGGGAGAAAGAATACCTACACTATAACATCAAATGGGGAGAGAATTACTTTGATTCCTTTGGAAGATGAACCTAAGAGTGAAGTATGTGGGAATGCTAGAATCTATTTTGTTGATGGAAGGAATTTTTTGGATGGTTTGAGACATGAGAATATGTGTTATGCTTTGATTCCTAAGAATTCTGAAACCCTAAAGAATCACAACCAGAGGAGATAATTGAATTACTGACAGAGTATGAAGACATTATATTAGATAATGTACCTAAAGGATTGCCACTGATTAGGAGTATCAATCATTATATGGATCTTATACCTAGAGCTGGTTTGCCTAACTAAGCGGCACACAAAATGACACCAGTAGAGAATGAAGAATTGAATAGGTAGATACATGAATTGTTGAGGAAAGGTTTGATTAGAGAAAGATTGAGCCCTTGTACAGTACCTACAATGCTAGCACTAAAGAAGGATGGAGAATAGAGAATGTGTATAGACTCTAGATCAATTAACCAGATCATAGTTAAGTATAAATCCCTTACCTAGGATGGATGATATTATGGATTGTTTCAGTGGAGAAAAATATTTTACAAAGATAGACTTGAAGAGTGGATACCATCAGATCATAATCAAAGAAGGAGATGAATGGAAGATTGCTTTTAAGACAAATGAAGGATTGTATGAGTGGTTAGTGATGCCCTTTGGATTGACAAATACACCAAGTACTTTCATGAGATTGATGAATGAAGTTTTGAAGAAATTCTTGGGTAAGTTTGTTATTGTATACTTGGATGATATTCTAATTTTCAGTGAGACAAAAGAACATTTGTGGCACCTGAGACAAGTATTGTAGAGGTTGAGAGAAGAGAAATTGTTGAATGGCCTACACCTGAGAGCATTGGAGAAGTTAGATCATTCCATGGATTAGCTAGTTTCTACCAGAAGTTCATCAAAAATTTTAGTTCAGTATGTAACCCTATGATATTTTATTTCAGGGTTTAACTGCGTAGTTTTTGAGTCAAACACACAAAACTACACAGTTAAACCCTGAAATAAAATATCATAATTTGACACGCTGCAAAAAATACCTCCTATTTATGTAACCCTATGACAGAGACAATGAGAGGTGATAGAAAAGACTTTAATTGGACATCAGGAGTAGATAAAAATTTTGAATTGCTAAAGTAGAAAGTGATAGAGCTACCTGTGTTGGCATTACCGGATTTCAACAAGGTATTTCAAGTAGATTGTGATGCAAGTGGGAATGCAATAGGAGCAGTATTAAGTCAAGAAAGTAGACATGTAGCATATTTCAGTGAGAAGTTGAATGATGCAAGGAGAAGATATTCAGTTTATGATAAGGATTTCTATGCCATAATTCAAGCCTTGAAGAAGTGGAGACTAGTGCAAGAGAACCCCTACAAAACAGGACATAAGTCTATTTTTAGCATATTCGACATAAGTCTATTTTTAGTATGTTGACTTCATGATGTAATAAGGTCCATTGGACCAATTTTTATGTTTAGATCCATCTAGGAGGATGTGCTATCTAGGAGGATGTGCTGGTATTAGAGTTTTTTATGCCAGCTGTCTTAGTCGTCTCCTCCCAGCCGCTTGGAAGTCTCCCAGCCGCTGGGAATCAAGTTGGTAGTACTCACGAGGGATTACTATATATGCCCTATATCAGTTAGGTTTTAGAAGAGTTAGGTTTTTTTTTAGACAATTCATTGAGGTATTGAATTTTTGGAGATTAAACAGAGTACTGTAACACAGTGGGACTGTGAGATCTACACGCAATTATAATCTGAAAGTAAGAGATCCCATTGGTTTTCATTCATCTGGTTTATAAGCTATCTGTGTATTGATTTCTTTTGGTTACAAGCAGATGGATTCATTCAACCCTTCCACCGGTTGATTCTCTGGATCAGTGGAATGGTCATGTACCGTAGTTTAGTTTTCTTTTCTATTTTCATGTTCATACATTTCATATTTGTGGGATCAGTTTGTAGCATGCTGTGAGTTATCCTAGCATGCTCATGTGCTAGGGTTAGGAGGACAAAATTTCCAAGCTTGAATTGCTCAGGGGATGATCCAGCCTGATTGATCATGTTTTCTATGTGAAGTTGTGAAGTTCTGAGAGATTGTATGTATTTGACGGATATACAGTATCTGCACGTGACATTACAAACTATGTATATCATATCTACATATATGCATATATCGCTATCCAGATCAGGTCTTGAAACTTATGGAAAGTGCTTGTTTTGAAGGCAGCAGGATGTTATAGGTTAGATATATATTTCCTGTATATATCGTTGTCAGGATCATCATTTTGTGTGTATCCATCATCCACATATCATTGTTGTGTATTGGAGCATACATGTAGGTGAAAGTACAATCAAACAGGTCAACGGCAAGTCAAAGTCATATTTTCTAAAGAAAGGAGGAGGATCATCTTTTGTTTGAGTATCGGGTAGCCAAGGATCACATAGATCATCATCAAGATATTAGAGTATAACCTGACAATTCATATCATGCTGCGGAGTATGTAAAGGAGTCTCATATCCAGGTGACATCGACATTGGGTGCATGTGACATCATTGTCATTAGGACATTTCAAATATCACCTAATAAAAGGTTTATCCTGCAGACATTAAGTGTTTGGCATAGGCGCGGGATATCGAGGTGATCGGTGCAAAGTGTTCACCGACGGAAGGAATATTCGATGGAATATTCATCGTGTGCATAAAAGTCGAACACCATCATCAAGATGTTCAAATATGACCTGATAAGTTACATCCTGATCCTGGTCATGTAAGTTGGTCGAATATCGAGGTGACATAAGCATCCGAAGAGAGGTGCATGAAGTCGTCATCATCAGGATATTTGGAGGAACCTGATATTTTATATCCTACTGATGAACCTGATATTTTATATCTTGCTGATAAAAGGTGTAGATGATGCTGAACATCATGATGCTACAGATACAGTTAGCGGTAAGGTGAATAGTGATCATCAGGCGGATATCGGTCGGTAGAGAAAATATGATGATACTGACAGGTTTTAGACATACATGCTGTATGTCAAGATTTTAGCTATTTAGTGGGTTTAATGGGTTTTTCACCCTGTCTGCAAGCTTCTGTTGTGTGACTCTGCATCAGAGACATTATTTGTTGCCTAAAATTTGTGTTGTATACAGATCATCAAGCTTTGCAATATTTGAAAAGTCAAGGAAAGTTGAATCAGAGACATATGAGATGGGTAGAGTTCATGAAAATTTACACTTTTATATTGAAGCATAGGAGTGGAAAGTCAAACAAGGTTGCAGATGCACTAAGTAGGAGAAGGAACTTGCTGACAGAGATGAGAGTTGAAGTGTTAGGATTTAAGAAACTGAAGAACATGTATGAAGGAGATCTTGATTTTGCAGAACCTTGGAAAGCATGCAAGGAACCTGTTGTGACAATTAGAAGTAAGTGGTTGGATTAGTTCATTTAGGAAGATATGTTATTCAAAGGAAATTAGTTATGCATACCTAGGAGTTCAATGAGAGATAATTTGATCAAAGAGAAACACAATGGTGGATTGGCAGGACATTTTGGCATTGATAAGACAGTGGCTTTGGTAAGTGAAAATTATTTTTGGTATCAGATATATAAGGATGTTAGGAAGTTTGTGAAAAGTTGTAGAGTATGTCAAGTTGCAAAAGTAAGTAGTCAGAATACTAGATTGTGCAAATCTTTGATAGTACCGACGAGACCTTGGGAAGACATAAGCATGGATTTCATATTATGATTACCGAAGACACAAAGAGGACATGATTAGAACTATATTTGTAGTGGTGGAAAAATTTTCAATGATGATGCATTCCATACCTTGTAAGAAGACAACTAATGCAGTGCATGTGGCTGACCTATTTTTCAAGAAGATTGTGAGATTGCATGGATTGCCTAAGAGCATAATTTCGAACAGAGATACAAGATTCCTTGGATATTTTTGGAGGATGATTTGGAAGAAGATGAAGTCAGATTTAAAGTTCAGTTCAACATTTCATCCATAGACTGATGGACAGACAGAAGTAATAAATAGGAGTTTGGGTAACTTGTTGAGATGTTTTGTTGGAGAGAAGGCAGGAAAGTGGGACTTGATTCTATCACAAGCAAAGTTTGCATATAGTAATTTAGTAAATAGAGTATTGGAAGAACACCATTTGAGATTGTGACAGAAACTAACCCTACAGGAGTAGCAGAGTTGGAATATATCAATATGGAGAATAAGAGGAGTACAGAAGCAGAAGAATTTGTAGGACACATGGAGATAATGCATAATTAGCTGAAGAAGCATTTGGAGGAGATGAATAGTAAGTATAAAGAGCAAGGAGATGAGAAGAGGAGACACAAAGAATTTTCAATGGGAGATGAAGTGATGGTATATCTGAGAAAAGAAAGATTTCCAGTTTGGACATATAATAAGTTGAAGATGAAGAAGTTTGGACCATGTAGGATAATAAGGAAGTTTGATTCAAGAATTACATATGAAGTGGAGCTACTAGAGATATTGGGTATATCACCTATTTTCAACATTGCAAACCTATATCAATATCATGAAGTAAAGTTCAGTAACAACATTAAGGAAGACTTTAAGAAGCAGTTACCACAACAAGCACCAGAACAAATTGAAGACATCTTTGACAACAGAATTAGACACAACACCAGAGGTAAGAAATACAAAGAATATCTTGTGAAGTGGAAAGGCAGACCGGAAGAAGATTCATCTTGGATTTCTCAGGTTGAGGTGGACCGTCTTGGTTTCCCTCTAGCCCCAGCAAAATGAGGGACTCACTTTTTCAACAACCCTAGGTGTCTAATGCAGGAGTATCCCTGATTCAAGAACAATCTTGCATCAACCAAAAATATTTGCATTTCATTTTGTTTTCTTTCATTTTCCCAGTCAGTAGCAGTTTCTGTATTTCAGTCTGCATTTTGTCACAATTTCATTTTAGACCTTATAGAGCTAGACTTAGCATCTAGACATCTTCATGCACATCATATCCAAAATTTAGATCATTTGGATCTATTTCTAGAAAGATGTTGCTATCAGAAGACTGATTGTTTTCTCAAAATAGAGCATATTGATAGTCTCAAATGATCAACTAAAGGAAAGGACTTGCGGAGCACTTTCACAGCTTGTGGAGCTAAATGACACATCATTCAAAATAGTTTGGGTCTTTGTTGACCTTCCCTAAG
Organism: Cunninghamia lanceolata; assembly: GCA_027924645.1. NCBI lineage: Eukaryota > Viridiplantae > Streptophyta > Pinopsida > Cupressales > Cupressaceae > Cunninghamia > Cunninghamia lanceolata. The sequence goes on from BSBN01000465.1 coordinate 21,122,611, forward strand.
ATCTACATGTTGTTTCATTCACTTGTGAAGGATTTCCATATGTTTAGGTCTGACCTATCCATGTAGACACATTACATCTCTTTCATTGGAGTTTGTAATCTGTTTAGCTGACACAGAGGAATCTTGTGATTCAGAGATGATATATAATCATGTAATAGATGCCTAGGAAGTCAATTAGTGATAACATAGATAGTTGGATAGTTAGAATTATTTTGTGCCAAGCACTTCAAATCTATATCTTGCGCATATATTGTAACTGAGGAATCAAGCCTGTGAGCCCTAAACTGTAAGCCCACATGTTTCCAGCATGTTTGCATTTTGAATATATGATATGCTGAATGACTGAATCTATATTTTCTTTCTATATTTGATTTGCTTCCATTGTGTTTACTCAAGTGCTACACGGACTAGACTGTTCACTTTGTGTACCCTTCGAACCATGACTACACCAAGTTGAATCTACAACACAATTCATCAAAATAATCATTCAAGCAAGTGTAAATGTAGCACTATCAATATCACAATAAATCTATTTTACTTTAAATTCATCTATAATTAGATCTTTTCAATAATTCCTTAGATAGTTCAACTAAAATCACAATTAGATCTCATAGAAATACATTACTAACCAATAACATGATTAGAATTATAAGTACAATCTAACATGAAATAAATCATGAATTTATACTTGAGGAGTTAATACAAGTGTATACATTAAATCAAATAACCTTTTTTTTTTCAATTTGGTCATTCACGTAAACCCTCATCTTTAATATAGATGTTTTAAACTTTTAGGTGTAACTTCAACATAAAATTTACAAAAGTAATATCATATGATCACATAGTACTGGTCATATAATCTATATACTCAAAATACATTCTAAGATGATAGTCATGCATTCCAAACTACATGAATATGCTCTTTTCATATACCAAATACAATTGAATGGAAACAAGTACACAATTACCCCTAAATAGAGTTCATATCATTTCACATAGTCACTCAAACAAAGTTTCGAGGAAAGTTTTGAATCCAACAAGGATGCGATGCAAATTATCTTATTGCTATCAATATGGTGTTTATAACACCTAAATTTGTCATAGTAATAACTCCAACATAGTTCACCTTGTCATAAACTCATAGATAATGCTTCATAAAATGTATGTATAGGGTTATTGGGTTGATCAGGTCCAATAACAAAGTACAAAAATATCACAATTCATCTTAAGAAATAAAAGAATAGGAGAAAACAATTACCACCTACAAATCACTTTATATGAAATACTAGGTCTATCCTTCCCTTTTCAAACGTAACTAGGGTAATTCATATATAATAAGTTTACATTAATGTCTAGTTCTTCTCATACTTCGATGTCATGAAATAAATAAATAAATAAATAAAATTTAGATGTTGTCTCTTCCCATGTTAAAAAAATTGACATGTACCTATGTCTGAGCCAAAGAGAATTGATAAATCACATCCTATAAAAACTAATTCATTCCACATCATATTTTCCAAGTTTAAGAGGAAAAATTAATCTTAAAACTTGTGGGGATAGGCCCACAATATAACCTATGTTATACTTAGGTAACAAATTTGGGTGTCAATTTTGTTAACAGGCATAGTATCACCCCCTCTTTCCACTATTTAACTTACGCCATAGAGCACTAATAAAAACACATGCAATAAACATGAATCATTATATTTCATTCTTCATTTTATCAAGAATATTTGTTTGTAAATTTCTCCAACTCATAATATTTCATATATTCCAAGGACTTTTATTGGTTGATTTCTTAGGTCAAATTTTAACTAGAGATAGTCATAACCAATTCCACAATCTTGGTGAATGTAAGGTTCCTCCAACCACTTTTCTTGTCATGATAAGTTTTGGCTAACCAATTGGAGGTTCATCCACAAGGATCCTTATGTTCTATACTATTTTTATGAGAGAGTGTTTTCCAACTAATCCTTTAAAATCTCAACATAATAACATTAATATAAATCACAAAGTCATGAATTTCAAATTGAATTGTGTCTTCATTTCCCAATTCATATACACACATCAAAGAAAAACTCAGCTCTCAAACATTTTAATCCTTAGTTACATGTATTATAAATATGAATAAAGTTGTCTTAAATTTCATAGACTCAAGGCTTATAAAGATGAAATCATAGCCTAGTTTTGAGTCATTTTGTTCAGGAAGTTATTCTCTTATAAATTGATATAGTTGTACCAATTTCCTAATTGAGAGTATTTTTTTGGGAATCAAACTATCCATGCAAGGATTTTATCATATCAACTTTCTAACCAATTAATGAAGAAATTTCCACAATCATTAACAATAGCTAGGCTAGGAGTATTGAGAATGTGTGTCTCAAACTCACTAATAAAACCCTAGCTCAGTTGCCATCAAACTTAGACTTTCATGGTTGCATTTGGGTCCTTACCGCAGTATCGCAGGGAGCAGCTACCGTAGTACCTTAGGGTGTAGTTCAAAGAGGTGTGGGTTGGCGGTGTTTACCACCATCCTGCGAGAGTCTACAAATTTGCCTGCGGTAGTGCAATCCCGCAGTGGTCTTTGTCCAAGTGTGTGATAGTGCAAGACTTACCTCTACCCTATGATAGCCAGTGGAGAGGCTTGCGAGTGTGTAGGTCTTACTGCTACACCGTGATAGCCCATGAGATGGCTTGCGGTGGTGCGGTATGGATCCCACCACACCATGAAGGTCAATCTAAGATGTTTGCAATAGTGCAGTATATCTCGTGGCCCCGTGAAGGCTAGTAATATGTGCATGCGGTATTGCAGTATATCTCACCATCCCACAGAAGATAGATCTTAAGCATGTGGTATTGCGATGTGTCCCGACATCTCACGAAGGCTAGTCTAAGGTGACAGTGATGGAGTGGTAATGACTAGAAATGGCGATTCAAGATAGTTCAAATAGTTTGTAACGGTTATGTCTGGTATGGAAGTTGAAATGATGAGTCTTCCTGAAATGCTTGTGTGAAGTCTGTAATGTAACATAGTGCAGTAGTGCATTGAGTGTGGATCGATGATAATCGAGAGTGAATTATATTGAATACTGTTGGATTTGTTTTGTGAATCGATACTTGAAAGAGTACAACTCTGTAACTTGTATGTATTTGATAGTTTACTATAATATAAGTGATCTTGCCTTGGTGTGTGGGTTTTTCTCCCGTAAGTTTTCCCACGTAAAATCTGGTGTTCAATCTTTATTGTTTGTTTTTTATTCATGTTTGTACATCTTAAATGAACTGTAATTGCAAAGTTTTGTAAATTTCTGTATATCTCTCCTTGAAGATTAGTATTAGGAAGGCATATTTTGCACTATGGTTTCCTTTCAGTTGGTATCAGAGCTTCGCCAGCTTTGTTGTCCTTTTGGGTAAGATGGGTTTTTTATGCTGATCTTGTTCAGTGGGAGTTTTGCAGAGAAATCTAGTTTGAAATTTTATTGTAGATTTAAGATGGCGAGCACATCTGGAAGAATAGGGATTGAGAAGTTCAACAATGACAACTTTGAGTCGTGGAAACTCAAGATGGAATATTTACTCATGGATCAAGAGTTATGGACTATAGTGTCCTCTAATAAACCATCAACAACCTCACAAGATGACTGGGATGCAATGGACCAGAAAGCCAAGGGTCTAATCAAACAATGCTTGGTCAATTCTCTTCTTTTGAATGTCCATGAAGAGAACACTGTGAAACATCTATGGAAAAATCTTGATGACATTTATCAAGGGAAATCTATTGTAAATAAGCTATTTCTGATGAAGAAGCTGTAGTCTTTGAAAATGGAGGAAGGACCGTATGTTGCAGATCATTTAAATGTGTTTAACATGATCATTGCTTAGTTGGCGTATGTGGGTGTGAAGATAGAAGATGAGGATCACTGTATGCTCCTGTTGTGTCCATTGCCTAACACATGGGATCACCTGGTAATGGCTATTGGGAGTACTACAACCACTTTCAAAATGGAGGAGGTGGTTTCTTTGCTACTTTTAGAGGAAATGCAAAGGAAATCATCTGAGATGGCCAAGGAAGCTCTTGTTGTTTGAGGAAGAACAAAGGAGAAACACAAGAAGAAAGACAAGAAGTCTAAATCCAAGTCACAGGGGAGATCAAAGACTCCTGGTAAAAAGTCCAAGGTCAAATGCTGGAACTGTGGGTAGACTGGACACATCAAGAAATATTTTAAAGAGGAGAAGAAAAAGGACAATTCTTTTGATAATGATTCTTCTCAAAGTGATACAGATGCCTTCATAGCAGCCTTGGCGACTCAAGCATCAGATGATGTTTGGATAATTGACTTAGGTGCATCCTTTCACATGACCTCACATAGGAATTGGTTCTCAAAGTATAAGAAGTATGTTGATGGAAAGGTGTATCTGGGGGATGATTCTCACCTAGAAATTGTAGGCCATGGAAGAGTCAGAATTCGGTTTCCTGATGGGAGACTAAAGGGAATCGATGGTGTAATGAATATACCAAGTCTGGTTCGAAATATACTTTTTGTAAGTAAGCTTAATGATGCTAGTGTACAAGTCTCTTTCTCAAATGGTATTTATAGAATGACTAGAGGCTCTATGGTGCTAGCTAAGGGGGCATAGATTGGCACTCTGTAAAAGTTGGATGCACATACATTTCAATGTAATAGTGCTTCTGCAAAGTCAAGTAAATCTAGTCATCTAGAGATGGAGGATGTTGTTTCTGTGGGTGCTAATTCTTTGGAGATGAAGCTCCCAGTGGAGAAGACAATGTTGTGGCATCAAAGACTTGGCCACATTGGTGAAAAATGCTTAAAAGCCTTGAAAAATAAGAGTCTAGTTGAAGGGCTTGATGATTGTAATCTTGAGTTCAATTTTTGTGAACATTGCATATATGGAAAGCAACATCATGTTTCTTTTTATTCTAGTCCTCATAAATCTTATGGAATTATAAATTATATTCATTCTGATGTATTTGGTCTTGTTAATGTTCCTTCATTATCAAAATCTATGTATTTTGTTTCTTTCATAGATGATTATTCGAGAAGGACATTTGTTTATTTTCTCAGAAGTAAAACTAAAGTTTTCAGTCGGTTTAAGGAATTTTAAACCTTGGTTGAAAATTAGACTGGAAAAAAATTAAGTGTTTGAGGATGGATAATGGTGATGAGTTATATTTTGTAGATTTTGATAAGTTTTGCAAGGATCACAGAATTAAAAGACATAGGATGACTCCTTACACTCCACAACAAAATGAAGTTACAGAAAGGATGAATAGAATGCTAATGGAAAGGGTGAGAAGTATGTTGAGTAGTGTTGGTCTGGAACAGAAGTTCTGGGTTGAGGTTGTAGCTACAATATGTTACTTGATTAATCAATCTCCCACTTCGACGCTCATGGACAAAACACCTATGGAAGTTTGGTCTGGTAAGAAGCCTGCTTTGAGACACATTAGAGTCTTTGGCTATGAGGCATATGCATATGTGCCTAGTGAAAAAGATCTAAACTGGAAAATAAGGCTATAAAATGTATCTTCATCAGTTATGGAATTGGTGTGAAAGGGTACTTTAAGCTTTGGAACCTAGTTTCAAAGAAGGTGTTGTATAGTAGAAGTGTGATCTTCTGTGAGATGAAGCCTACTACAATTGATCTGCAGCAAGAGGTGAAAGATGTAGAAAAGGAGGTAGTTGAAATTCCTCTTACTCCAGATAAGGATGAACTATGTACTCCTAGTGGACCTGTTAGTGAGGAGAGCTCAAGCATCTCTGAAAATTCTAAACAAGAAGAAGAACCTCAGCCTCAGCTAGTGAGGAGGTCTACACGTGAGAAGCGAAAACTTGAAAGGTTTGGTTATTCTATGTTGGATTCCAGTTGTGCCTATGCTTTGATTGCTAACACTACTGAGCCTAGGACTATTAGAGAGGCTATTGGTATGTCTAATTCAGATTCCTGGTTGGAAGCCATGAATGAGGAAATGGCATCATTGAAGAAGAATGAAACTAGTGATCCCACAATAGTGGGTTACACTTTTTGGCCAAAGTTGACAATGAAATGAACATTTTGAAAAAAATCTTCACTTTTGAACGCCTATAGTTGCTAAACCATGACGAATTTGAAGATGATGTAAACAAGTGATTTGTCACATTTAATCTATAGATTCTAAATTTTTTTTTTAATTTTTTTTGGAATCAAATTGCATTTCTTTTTCCATCTCCTTCAATAACTAGTTTTTAAATAGTAAACACCATTTTTAAAGAGTGATGTGTACTATGTAAAACATAATTTTTTTTCTATGAAAGATAAAATTCTAATTTTTTTGAATTTAGATTTTTAACTACAATATCTAGAGGATGCATTTGGTTTCATAATGTTTTATTGAATATTTTTCTTTTAATTAACTTTTGAAGTGAAACCAATTACAATTTAGATATAGGTGTACTGTGTAAAGCATAACTTTTTTGTATGTATCAGAATTCAATTTTTTTTGTTGGATCAAGGACATGAATACCAAGAGGATAGATATCTTTCATAATTTTTTTGGTAATATAGTATTTTTCCACATGTGCAGAATAGAGAGATTGATTTTCGGTGAAAACCCTATGTTTAATTAAACTAAAAAATAGTATAATAAAACTGAAATATATTAAAGTTTGTTTCAAGGACTATAACCTTCCAGATGGATTTGTCAAGTTGATTCCATTTTGATCCTCAACTTGGGCCTTCAAACCTAAAAATTGGCATAAAATTGCAGTTGGAGAGGGACAAGGGAAAAATAGGGGGTTCGAATGAAAGGGAATTCGAATGAACCCCTAGAGAGCGGTTCGAATAAAAGGGGGTTTGAATGAACCCCCTTTCATTAGAACCCTATAAAATAACATTAAAAAATGAAATTACATAGAGGGGGTTCAATCAAACCCCTTATTTTATTAAAAATAATTTGGCCGACACAAAGTGGGTCCATTCGAATGGGGTGGTTCAAACGAACCCATTTTCAGGTTCTAATGAACACCCCTATTCAACCGAACCTCTCCAAAAAAAAATTTTGGTACACAGGCAATTTTCCTTCCTCAATACAATTGTAACCTAGTTATGTGGGATCACCCTGGCACCAGGATCTGGTACCTTTATCTGAAAGTCGAAAGCCTATTGGATGTAAATGGGTGTTTAAAAAGAAGATTGGTCTTGATGGTAGTGTTGAGAAGCATAAAGCAATGTTGGTCACGAAAGGATATTCCCAGGTGGAGGGGATTGATTATGGAGAAATACTTTCTCCTGTAGCTAAGCTGACATCTATCATATTTATGTTGTCACTTGCAACAGTGTATGATTTAGAGATTGAGAAGATGGATGTGAAAATAATGTTTCCTCATGGTGATTTGGAGGAAGAGATTTATATGTCCCAGCCAAAGCACTTCGTTGAAAAAGGTAAGGAAAACTTGGTTTGCAAATTAAAGAAATCTTTGTATGGTTTGAAACAGTCACCTAAAATGTGGTACCAAAAGTTTGATACCTATGTGTTGTGTTTGGAATTTGTGGGATCAAAGTCTGACCATTGAGTTTACTTTAAATCTGAAAGTGGTTGTCTTCTTATTATTTCCCTATATGTGGATGATATGTTGTTCATTTGGAATAGTAAGGGTATGATTTCAAAATTAAAATCTCAATTGTCAACATAGTTTGAAATGACAAATCTCTAGGTGCAGCTACGTATATTTTGGGGATGGAAATCAAAAGGGATAGAGCAAATAGAAAACTTTGGCTCAGTTGGAGAAAGTATATTAATACTATCCTGGAGAGGTTTAATATGACAAATTGCAAGCAACTTTAGTTGTTCCAATGTTGCAAGGAATGAAACTTTATGTTGAAGATTGTCCAAAATCTCCTACTAAGATGGAGGACATGACCAGGGTGCCTTATGCAAGTGCAGTTGGTAGTTTAATGTATGCAATGGTTTGTACCAGGCCAGACATTGCCCAAGAAGTGGGAGTACTTAGTCAGTTTATGGCTGATCCAAGAGGGTTTTATTGGGATGTTGTGAAGAGAGTTTTTAGGTATTTGAAGGGTACTTCTGAGTATTCTTTGTGTTATCATGGTTACTCTACTGAATCTCAAAATTTAGTTAGAATTCATCGAAATGTGGATTTTGATTGGGCAGGGGACATTGACAGCAGAAGATCCACCAATGGATATGTATTCACATTGTTTGGTGGTGGAGTTAGATCGACTACTGAGGTTGAGTACATGGCAAAAACTCATGCCTGTAAAGAAGCCATTTGCCTTAGAAGACTGTGTTCTGATATTGGTTTTGATGCAGGGTAGATTGTTATTTGGGTAACAGCACAAAGTTGTGTCACACTTTCAGCCAACTTATCAACACAAGTGAATTTCAGTATTTCTAACTAAAAATTAATTTTGGTCAAACATATGATCTTGTAAGATTCATTCTAGCTAAGTTAGATATGTCCACAACTTTTTCAACTAAAATTGTTGGCTAAATGCATATGTAGCACCACTATGAGGCCAATTTACCAAAAAAATAAAATTATTTGAAAATTTTGATATTTCAACAACTTCTACTCATGTAAATAACATTTAAAAAAAATACCCTTTTGTAGATCTATACGTTTAGTTTTCAAAAATATATATATTTTAATAGTTTAATTATTATTTATATTTTCCTTTCTATTTTTACTAAAAGTAGGTTATCAACACAAAACATTAGGTCAATTACCATGTCAAGGAAAAATAGTAAAACTTATTAAAAATAATTGAAAAAAATATGATGCACTAGATAAAAGAATCTATATCAAGATGGTATAATTCTTTTTCTATTTTAGATAAATAGTTGATATGAAAGTTGGCATCAAATGGAAACAACTACGTTTTAATACATGCACATTTTATTATTTATTTAAAAATGTATATTTATCAAAATTGGAAAAAAATATATCCATGCACTAAAGTTTCAAGTTATAAATACACGAAAAAAAATTGAAGAATAAAAAATAAAATTTACTATATAAAGATTGACGTCTCATGTAACTTCATTTTTTAGCATTTTATCAGCAACTAAATTATAGTGTCAATTTATTAAAAACTATATTCAAATAATTTTTTAATTTTTTCCAAAAATACAAACATAAAATATACTAAAAAATAAATATTTTATTATTTTACATTATTTCAAAATTTAAAACATATATGTCACTTTTTAGTGATTCAAGTTTAAAAGTTGGATCAGCATTGGCCATTTCCTTTATAAAAGTGTGGCATAGCTTTGTGCTTTTACCCATTTGCTGTGACAGTCAGAGTGCTATTTGTTTGGCAAAAAATCCAACTTTCCATACCAAGACGAAACATATTGACGTGCAGTACCATTTTGTTCATGATATGGTCGAGGATGGAAAGGTTATTCTAGAAAAAGTGGATACTCTGGTAAATTTTGATGATGCATTGACAAAGCCTATGAGCATAGATAAGTTTAAGTGGTGTACCAATTTGATGGGCCTCGAGGCCTAGAATGTTCAATGACTTCAAGCATTGGAAGGGGTTTAGTGAGTTCTTTGTCAAGTGGGAGAATGTTGAGAATGTGTGTCTCAAACTCACTGATAAAACCCTAGCTCAGTTTCCATCAAACTCAAACTTTCATGGTTGCATTTGGGTCCTTACTACAGTACCATAGGGAGAAGCTACCGTAGTACCACAGGGTACAGTTCAGAGAGGCGCGGGCTGGTGGTGTTTACCGCCATCTTGCAAGAGTCTATAAATTTGCTTGCGGTAGTGTGGTGTTACTACAATCCTATAGTGGTGTTCGTCCTAATGTGTGGTAGTGCGAGACTTACAGCTACCCCATGATAGCTAGTGGAGAGGCTTGCGGGTGTGAGGGTCTTACCACTACCCCATGAGAGCCCGTGTGATGGATTAAGGTGGTGCGGTATGAATCCCGCCACACTATGAAGGTCAATCTAAGATGTCTACGGTAGTGCGGTATACCATGCGGCCCTGCAAAGGCTAGTAATATGTGCCTGTGGTGTTGTGGTATATCTCGCCATCTCATGGAAGAAAGATCTTAAGCCTGCGATGTTGCGGTGTGTCCCGCCATCCCACAAAGGATAGTCTAAGGTGATTGTGGTGGAGCGATAATGACTAGAAATGACGGTTAAAGATAGTTCAAATAGTTTGTAACAGTTCTGTCTGGTATGGAAGTTGAAATGATGAGTCTTCCTGAAATGCTTGTGTGAAGTTTGTAATATAACATAATGTAGTAGTACATTGAGTGTGGATCGATGATAATCGAGAGTGAATTATTGAATGTTGTTGGATTCATTTTGTGAATCGACACCTGAAAGAGAATAGCTCTATAACTTGTGTGCATTTGACATTTTACTATAATACAAGTGATCTTGCTTTGGTGTGTGGGTTTTTCTCTCGTAAGGGTTTTCCCACATAAAATATGGTGTTCAATCTTTATTGTTTATTCTTTTATTCATGTTTGTGCATCTTAAATGAATTATAATTGTAAAGTTTTGTAAATTTATGTATATCTCTCCTTGAAGATTAGTATTAGGAAGCTGTATTCCTCACTCTACTTTCCTTTCAAGGAGAAGGCAAGGAATGATAATATGTACATTTACAAATTTTACATCTTGACTTCTTTTTTCTCCTCCATATAATGGCTAGCACTCCATTTTTAAGGAGTCAAAAGAACTTTGTTTGGATGATGCACTTGTTGAGTCGTAAAATGTGTACACTAGTATTTTACACTTAGTTTAGATCCTAGGTTGGACCTATTTTGTTGCCTTTGTTAATCAAGACCTATTTTAACACCTCTTTGAGCTCTAAATGATGAATATCTTGATCTTGACAAGTAACCTGGCATGATCAACTTAGGACTAGACTAAGATTGCATTAAAAGACACTTTTTGGAGTATGTGGGCCAAAGGTCCAAGGCACCTGAGCAGCCTGGTCCCACTTGGGTACTTTGGCCCCACTTTTTGGTGTCTCCTTAGGACACTCCTCTAGTTAGTATTTGTCAGCCTAAAGTTGTTTTATTTATCGAAGGTGAGCGGGAAGCATATTTAAGTGTGTGTTGTAGTTCATTTTACACCTAATCGGATGAATATGAAATTGCTCTCATGTGATGTTCTATGCTAAAGGATTCTTCATGTTTGGGTTGTCATCTACTTGTGAATGTTATTTAAGTTGTTTGTAGGCTTTCAAGGAAGTTTGAAGCACTCTTCATCACTCCCTCTTATTGGTGTTAAGCCTTCATCAACTTGTCATGTCGTAAAATGTCCCCCTAGGACTTTTACCTCTTAAGTTTAGCTCCTAGGTCCCTTAGATTTAATCATGCATGTTAAAAATGAATCCCGGAGAAAAATCCCCTAAAACCCATGACAAATGGGACTTAGGGGCCACTCTTGTGCTTAAGCAAGTCCAAAATAGGCCTCTGGACTTGGGCATTCACACCCTAGTCTAGACCTATTTTGTCAGGACCCAAATTTTAAATGTCTGCAAAGTGACCGTTAAAAGGTTTCCCTTTGTCAACCTATTCAATTTGAATTATGAATGTTTAGCGGGAATGCATAATTATATATAAACATGTTTAAGGCTTCATTTTACAACTAGATGGATAATGGAGACTTGTGATCTTGTGTTGAGAATATTCAACACTTTAATTATGTTGTAGAGCACTATTGTGTTGTGTTTGTACTTATTTGTTGCATATTTGTCTTCATCAATCCATCTCCTCATGGTGTGAAAGATCTTCATCTCCCCGTGAGAGCTTCACCTCTGAGGTGACATCTATCTTGTGTTTCAATAAATTTATCATATTATTTTATTTTGCCTCTATCCACCAAGGACACGTACTCTCTCTAACAATGGCATTGGAAGGCTTGAATGCCATTCCGGGGCTTGACCAAGGCAAGCTCCTAAATAGGTGTCAAATCTTGTGAAGAGGAGTTACAAGAGATCAGAGCAAAGCATAAATATTCCAAATATAAAGAAAATTACAGAAAATATCCCTAATTAGACATAGGTGCCTACTCTTTTGTCCTCTAGTTTGGTAGTGTCAGGAATCTCTAAGAAGGTTACACTCTGAAGCACGTTTTGATCCAAAGCCCTTAGAAAACATACCACATTGGATAAGGGTACCCGCTCTTTTGTCCCCAAATTTTCCTCTTTCTAGAATTTGAAATCTAGTATGTATCTGATTTGCATTTAGTGCCTTCTTGTGCGAGCATTTGTTGGGTTTCGTCTATTTGTTTACAATTTTGCATAATTAGGGTTTTAGGCCTAATCAGACTAGGGTTTTAACAAAATATCAATCTATTCTATCTTTCCAGTCATTTCATAGTGACATTAGACTTGTAGTTGAGTCCTCTATCACAGTTGTGACTTAGCTCGATCTATGTCCTTGAATTTATGTGTGAAAGAAGGGTTTGATTGAATCTAATTAACTATACACTTTACATCTTTCTTTCAATCCTATTTTCATACATAACATTTTGGTGAACCTGTGTTTGTCTAAACATTGCATCTTAATGAGTGTTGTAAATCATATTTGCATTCATACATTTCATTTTCATAATTATACATTTGAAAATTTTTCATAAAAATTAAAAATAATCGGCATTTTTGGCTTGCATTAAGGCATAGTTTGCACTATTTTCATTGCATTTCATTGAAATAATTTAAATATTTGATATTTACATCATATATTCTATAAATTACAGCAATACATCATTTCATAATCATTTACCTTGCATTTACATACTTTATTCTCTAGGGTTTGCTTGAAAACTTGCATTTTTCTCATAACCTAGTAACTCCAAAAGCTAGGGTTTGTAGCTAAAATCTTGTTTTAGATTTTACTACTCATTTTAACACTCATTCAAATCTAATTTTGGATATTAGTGTTTCATCATTGTGTGTGTTTACATCTACATTTCAAAATTTGCATTTACACAAATTGTGTATTTCAACAAAAAGAGGCATATTCATTCATATTTCTTTAAAATTTGATTTGAATTCAGCATTATAGGATTTTGGCATCATTTTAAAATCTGATCTTAGTTATTTTATATATTAAATATGATTAGATTCTATTCATTCATCATTTTGCATAGTTTCATGCCTTAATTTCAATATTAGGGTTTCAAAAAACCTTGCATTGTTACTACATTTTGGCTAATCTTTCATCTAGCATTGCAAGATTGGTGTCTTGTGAAAAACAATTCTGCATTATTGGACTAATTAAAAGGTTTTCATTTTCTATCCCTCATCATTCTCCTAATTTCATTTGCATTGAAAAAAGTGAAAAAAATTGAGCATTTTAGGTACATAAACAAACATAAATTGGTGTTATTTCATTACATTCATTCTAAATATCTTTCATCTTAGATCTTGCATTCCTATTCAAGAACATATTCATTTGTCATTTGAAAGTTTTAATTTCATATCATTGTGTGAAAATTGGCACATTTTTAATTACACGATGTGTATTTCAACACTATGTTTTTGCACACCTCATTCATATCTTTTTTATCAAAATCTTTAAAATCATCAACTTTGCCTTGTTGTGTAGTACTCTTTCCTCCCATTCACTCTATTTTTGTGGACTCTGTGTGTATTTTTACCCATTTCCCTCAAACAAGTGCTTGGGTACGAAATAGTCCCACATCTAGGGTGTATTAAGTATCATAGAACTTTGCATGAGTTATCTTACTAGATCCTATGGTATATTGTTGTTCAAGACATTTCATTATGGCATCTTCATCTCATTGCTCTTTTGTATCTTTACATGCATATATCAAAAACTTTGAGAATTTATATAAATTTCTTAATATGAATCCTCATGTTCTCACTTATATACAAGGTATGTATCATAAGGATATATTTAAATGCTCTTGATTTGAAATCCTTGATTATGTATCTAATTTTTACAACTTCATAGATCTCATGAATACATACCCTTCGGTAGTAGAAGATCTAAAAAAGTACTTAAATCCATGAATACTCTTTAGAATGATGAGTGTGAAAGTTCTTCTCTTAATGATTTGGAACTAATAGCTAAAATATATGATGATAATGATGATTCCATAAGTTATCCTACTCCTATAGTTAAATGTTCAAGAACCTTGGATGAGAAGACCAGGGATAGATCTACTTTGGTTGAAAATTTAAGTCCCTTAGACACCTCTAATTATATGATCACCAACAATTTCCTTAACAACAATGTACCTTCCCTTTGCCCTAATGCTCTCCCTTCAAAAGTAGAAGCATTGGTGGATGAGAAAAGGTCTCTCACATTAAATCCTTTGGGGATAGATGTTGGGTATAATCAAGAGGAAAACAATATTAATTCAATCTTCATCAATAAACTTATTCCACCCACTAAGAGGTTACTAGATAAATGTAGCAATGTTCCTAAGATGATTATGTGAGGGGCACCTAATGCACCTTCTTGCATAAAACTGGTGATAATAGATCAAGGAGATCAAAAACCACCTCAACCCCTAGATTACATCCTAAACTATGTAAGACAAATCACTCAAAGAAATCAAGGTGTTCAAGATGTGTTGCAACAACCATATCACAATGTGATTGCTCACACATACAACACCCGTAATAATAGGCAAAGTAAGCAAACACCTCGTGTGCCTATCTCTCTCCCATGTTCTCAACCTATGCTCTCTCCACCACCTTGTCTTACTCACAAAAGTTGTCAAGAATATGATCTTTTTAAACAACTTCATGCTACTCCGGCTAAGATCACTCTTTGGGATTTAATACAAACATCACCTACATACCATGGAATGCTCCAAGAAGCTTTACAAAAGGTGATTCTACCACTTGCTATTAAGTCAAGTGATGTAGCAGCTCTGTTAGATTGTATGCATAAGACAAAAATAAATATTATGCTTCAACAATGTGAAATACCATCAATAAAAGATAAATATGATCCACTTATAATATTTGTCCTAATAGAGAAAAAGTTGATAAAGTGAGTTATGATGGACAATGGATCGACTCTTAATGTTTGTGGCATTGACTTACTACACAAAAGCAAGATCGACACATCTTTACTCAAGTTGGATGGGCTTAGCATTCATGGCTTTGATAATGTTGGTAGACAATCCCTGGGTACCATAACTTTACCTATAAAGGTTGGACATGTGACATTATCTACCCTTTTTCATGTCATGCACAATTCTCTTTCATATAATATGATTCTTGGTCGACTGTGGATCCATGCCATGGGGGTAGTTCCATCTACCCTTCATAAATCATTAAAATTAATTTTTTAAAACAAGCTCTACACTGTGGAGGCCAATCCTAACCCGAATAATTGTTTACATATCGAAACGACAAAACCAGTTAATAATCATCAAATTCTAAACAACTTGCGAGTTGATTCATTAATGCCTCTTGCCACATAAAATGTTGTGCACTAAACCATCGAATGCACTTTTTGGTGACAATTGGGGTTCATTAGATTTTACTTTTTCCTCTGTGGGGGAATATAAACTTAATAACTCTAATCCTGACACATCAAAGGTCACATTGATCTCATCTAAGGAATCTTTAGAAATACCTGATAAACCCAAAGTCTCCTTGGTAGAAAATAAAGGCAATACTCTTACTTATACTACATATTATGACACCTACGAGGCCTCACCATCCTCTAAAGAGATGGACTCTCTCTATGGTAGTGGATTTCATATTCTGTATAAAAATTGTGACTATGCAAGTAATGGATGTGGTGTAAATCAACAAGGAATCAGAGTACCTTTACAAGTTGTTGGAATTAACTACACAGCCAGTATTGGATACCATTCTTTTAATCCCACCAAAGCCTCTCATCATCCTAAACTTAATGTTAATGCAATATCAACAAGACTGAAACGACATGCGAGATATCTTGGGCTAATAGATAAGGATTGTCTATGAGGAAATATCCCATTAAATCAGGAAAGTATTTCTCCCTCCTTAAGCCACACTTATTGTACACCTATTCTAGTTGCTCTCAAGGGTGGCTTCCTCCTAGACATATATGTTGTTAGAATTGTACTATGTTCCCCCGTGATGTGTTATGTGTTGTCTAGGTCTCCTTTGATGACCCTTGATACTCTTGTAAGGTCAAGGATACTAGGAGACTACCTTTATTGTGACCATTCTTTTATTTGTTTCATCATTCTTCTATCTTGCTTCTCCTCTATTTTATTGTTATGTGTCATGCCTTAGGGGCATAACATTGCAGAAGGTATTTTGGGGGCATCCTCCTACATGGTGTTCCTAAGGCACTTATTCTCCTTTCTCATTTTATTGTTTACCTTCTTTGAGTGATTCTACCTTGTTAGCAAATGATGAAAACAAACAAATACTAATACAGACCGTGTATCCCTTCAGCAAACAAAGAAAAAATGGATCTAGTCCATACATGATGACGGGGTTGATCTATATATATATTCGATGCTTAACTAACATTTTACAATCCACTCAATCTGCTCTTGAACACTTTGATTAGTATCCCACCTTATTGCTACACTCAATTCTGAGGTACCTGCAGTATAGCCCAATGGTTATACTCAGCTCTGAACATGTGAGTATAGCCTTGGTCTTTGATGTGATTATTTTCATGCATAATTTTCATGATGTGATCTTGTTGTTTATCTTAGTATATCTTATCAATGTGTTTGTGAGAACATTCGATGATCATGAGCACATGTTGCCTTGGGGGCATGGGCTCTACAAGAGCTCTTGTTCCCTTGTGTGTTTCCCCTCTACCTTAACGTGCTTGATATTAGTACACAACATCAACCACCTTAAGGTGGGGGCATATATAATGATATCTGTCTGATGATTTTGGTACTAATGAAGTGTGTTTATAATCCCTCTCTGCAAGACAGGATGTTGTATCTCTGGCATGAGTACACATCTTTATTTAAATTACAATCAAAAATCCCTCTTTGTGAGGTGGGATAGCATATCCTTTTATCAAGAAGCCCTTTGCGCGAGGTGGGATAATGTATCTCTTGAGCTAGTGCGTATCCTTTTATTCAAAAGCCCTTATCGCGAGGCGGGATGGTGTATCTCTTGAGCTAGTGCACATCCTTTTATTACAAAAGTCCTCCATGGAGGCAAGGTTGGATCTTGAAACTATCCTCCCTTAAACATGTTTTTGGCAGTTGTTGTGACATAATTCCAACCGTCAGGTGTGTATGCAGGGTGTTTGAGATAGTGGGACTTAGCAATAAGCTCCTTCCATCACCCATGTTTGTCATGTATAAAGCATATATTATGTCTATGGCATGCTATATGTTGCTCGTGTATTCCATGTGTCTTATGTGTGTCTTCCCCCTTGTGTGGTTAACCCCCACTTGGGCTTTGTATGGAGTGTTTTCCCTTCTTGTGTGTGTAGCGATGAGCTCCACCTACACTCAAGGTTTGTTTGGCATGTTTTCCCCGCTTGTGTGGTCTCCACCCACACTTGCGGTTTTATGTTGCGATTTTATTTCCATGCATATGTATATAAAGATGTTATGAAAATGTTATATCAGTGTATTCATCATGTTTTACATGATTTCTCTCATGTCTTCTCCATGTTTGATGTTCCTATTACTATCTTCTCCATGTCTTGCATGCTTCCTACTATCTTCATTGTGTTTTCTGTGTCTACGATGTGTCTTCTAATGCTTACCTGAGACTGGGAGCTAGAAATAGTTCCTCAACCTTTGTGTATTCCTTAGCTTCAAGTGCATGGCACGTTTGATGTGTTTTTTACCATACTTTAATGCATGTATGGGTTCTAAGATCATACATACATTAAAGTGGGGGCTAAATGTTATGTCGTAAAATGTCCCCCTAAGACTTCTACCTCTTAAGTTTAGCTCCTAGGTCCCTTAGATTTAATCATGCATGTTAAAAATGAATCCTAGAGAAAAATCCCCTGAAACCCATGAAAAATGGGACTTAGGGGCCACTCTTGAGCTTAAGCAAGTCCCAAAATAGGCCCTAGACTTGGGCCCCCGCACCCTAGTCCAGACCTATTTTGTCGGGACCCAAATTTTAAATGTCTACAAAGTGACCATTAAAAGGTTTCCCTTTGTTGGCCTATTCAATTTGAATTACGAATGTTTAGTGAGAATGCATATATAAACATGTTTAAGGATTCATTTTACAACTAGATGGATAATGTGAATTTGTGATCTTGTGCTAAGAATATTCAAGGTTTTCATTGTGTTGCAGAGTAGTATTGTGTTGTGTTTACTTGTTTGTTGTAGATTTGTCTTCATCAATCTATCTCCTCATGGCATGAAAGATCTTCATCTTCCCATGAGAACTTCACCTCTAAGGTGACATTTATTTTGTGTTTCAATCAATTTATCATATCATTTGCTTTTGTCTCTATCCACCAAGGACACACACTCCCTCTAACAATGGTGTTGGAAGGCTTGAATGATATTCTGGGGCTTGACCGAGGCAAACTCCTAAACACCACAACCCCCAACCCCTCTCTTGTGATTGCAGGTTACAGATGTCAGATCTTGCAAAGAGGAGTTGCAAGAGATCAGAGAAGAGCATAAAAATTCAAGATCTAAAGAAAATAATAGGAAAGATCCCTAATTAGACATAGGCATTCACTATTTTGCCCTCTAGTTTGGCAATGTCAGGAATCTCTTAGCAGGTTATGGTCTGAAGCACATTTTGATCTAAAGCCCTTAGAAAAAGTACCACATTGGACAAGGGTGCCCGCTCTTTTGTCCCTGAATTTTCTACTTTCCAGAATCCAAAATCTGGTATGTATCTAATCTACATTTAGTGCCTTCCTGTGCAAGCATTTTTTAGTTTTCATCTATTTGTTTATGATTTTGCATAATTAGGGTTTGAGGCCTAATCAGACTAGGGTTTTAATAAAATATCAATCTATTCTATCTTTCCAATAATTTCATAGTGACATTAGGCCTATAGCTAATTCCTCTATCAAAGTTGTGACTTAGCTTGATCTATGTCCTTGAATGTATGTGTGAAAGAAGGGTTTGATTGAATCTAATTAACTATACACTTTACATCTTTGTTTCAATCCCATTTTCATACATAACACAACTAAAGTTAGATATCTTGTGTTTATTATCATCATCCTTCATCATTATCTATCATATTATTGCAAATCTAGTCTCTGCCCTCCTAGGGAGTGTACTCTTGGATATTATCATTTGCTATAGTGGAGGTGGGAACACCAACATGAGGTTTGACTGAGGCAAACCCTTAAAACAACACAACTTTTTTCCCTCTTTCCGTATGTGTAGGTAAGAAGAATAGGTTTTAGAGGTTGGTTTCCAAGAAGAAGGAAGTGCAGATAGATACAAATCTGATAATACCCAAAGATTTGTCTAACCCTAAAAGAGGACCAGGGCACCCAAGCACCCTTGTCTTGGGCATTTCTGCTACATTTTCTAGGTTATGAATCACTCTCTTACCTCTTTTGTACTTGTTGATCTCAAAGGTTCATTTCATGTAATCTATTATAGTCTATTATTCATCATTTTGTGGTTTAATCTTACCCTTGGCTTTCTTGTTTAGTTTTGATTAAAATTGGTTGATCCTTCTATAAAGGGTAAAATTTGGATAGTTAAGTTTTTGGTAGTTTTGTGTATGTATCCTCCTTTCACCCTTTCATTTAAGGACCTAGGGTCGACTTGCAATGTACTATCCTACCCTAGGTCACCATGAGATGTAGGGAAACTTGGATTTTTTTGATTTGATTACCAATTATCTTCTCTTATGCTCAATTAAACCTTAAAACCCTAAATATGCAAATACGACAGCAAACAGACAAATATTAAAAAATGCTGCTATAGAAAGATGTAAAATGACAAATAACTGTGCACCTATTTTTGGGGTTCGAAAGCAGAATAGTCAGGGACTAAAGAGAGGGCACCCAAGTCCAAGGCCTTGCTTTTTGTTGGGATCTACAAACAAGATCTAAAACATGTTCCTACTGTAACGAAGGTCTTCCCGTCACAGAACTTTGAGGACTAATGAGTCGGCACCCTAGTCCAAGGAGCTATTTTCTTCTTTGATCTACAATTTTGACACTCTGTTGTACCCTCCTGCAACTTCACTTTGTCTATAGCTTCAACCTGTAACCTGCAATCATGAAAACTTTGGGAGGGGGTTGTGGTGTTTAGAGGCTTGCCTCAGTCAAGCCCCGAAGAGTCATTCAAGTCTTCCAAATACTATTGTCAAATAGAGAGTGTGTGCCTTTGTGAGGCAGAGGTAAAAACTAAATGATAAATGCTTACAAACACAAATGATATCACCTTGTAGTGAAGTTCTCATGGGAGGAAGAAGCTCTTCATGCCATGAGGAGATGATTGCTCAAATCTACAAATACAAACACATAGACAACACAAATCTGCTCTTGCTACACAATGAAAGCCTTGAATCACCTTTAGAACACAATAGCTTGCTAATAATCATCTAGTTTACAAATGAATTCCTAAGCATGCTTATATATGCAACTACAAACACTCTCACCAAGAATTTCATAATTCAAACTTACCGTGTCGGCATAGGACCCAAATAACGATCACAAACTGACACCCAAAAATTGGGACTGACCCAAAATAGGGTAGGACTAGGGTGTAGGCATGCAATTCCTCCCCCTATTTTGGGTAGGGTTAGGTTCAAGGGGTCCCCCTAGGTCCCATTTGACATGATACCCAGGGTTCATTCCATCAGGATGTTGAAATATGATGTAAGATGTCCTAAATGCAGATAAAAGAACCGGGAGCTAAATCTTATGAGGGAAAAGCCCCAAGAGGACATTTTCTAGTGTTACATTTATCCCCCACTTTAATGTATGTATAAATGTGAGGCCAATACATGCATTAAAGTACGGTCAACAAACACACCAAGCACGGAGAAGACACACCAGACACATTAAAGACAATGACAAGCACGCAAAACATGGAGAAGACAGTTACAGTCACACAAAACATAGAGAATATAGTAGATGCATAGAAGATAGTTAATGCATGGAAGATAGGAATGATTTCTTTTCTTTTCTTTTTTCTCATATATATGAAATGCAGATGCAAGTACAAGAAAGTAAACACACCTCCCATAATACAGGATACACTCATAGTGCAGGTCTTTAAACTATATATGGGGAAACACACACACAACACACACTAAACCTCCCATAATGCAAGATGTACTCATCACATAGGTCTTTAGACTACATATGGGGCAACAGACACACCAAACAAAGCAAGAACGCCAAACACACACTTTGTAGACACGGAGAAAACACGATAGACAAGTGATGGAGTGTTCCTATTTCTAAGTTCAACACCATCTCAGGCACATTACAGGCACACACCAATGATTGGGCTTCGCCACAACAATCACCGAAGACACACTTAAGGGTTGAGTTAGTCACAGAACTGCTCCCCACCTCCGCAGAGGACTTTTGAAAATGACAGGATGGGCACTCTCCACAAGAGATACACAACCCTCACCTCCGCAAAGGGCTTAAGATAAAAAGGTTATACACGATATCCCACTTCTACAGAGGGCTTAAATGATTGATTGATTGATTGCAAACAAACTCAGAGTGCAAGAAGTAATTATCGCACTAGTCTTTAAACTACACCTGAGGACAAGCACATTGCTAACATCTACAACAGATAGATTACCTTATATATGCCCCCACCATAAGGTGGTTGATATCAGGTATCGATATCAAGCACGTTAAGGTAGGAAGAAAACACACAAGGGAATACGGACTCTCACAAAGCACATTCCCCCTAGAGGTGACATGTACTTTATCGTCAAATGTTCCCACAAACACATCCCTGCAAGAAACATGTTAGTGTCTACAAAATCATCATAATGCATATGAAATCTGAGGCATGCAAGATTCAAGATAGACAAAGTGTACGGAGTAGCAGTATTGTTTATGATTTGTAAATGCGATAGAAACATCATCAAAATCACTATGCAGAGAGCACGAATGCTTCTACTAGCCAAGTGTTAGATAAGATATACAACCCCATCGACATATTAGGAACTAAGTCCAATTTTTTATTTCTCGCTAAAGGGATGCTAGGTCCGCATCAATATAAATATTTTTTTGTCATCTACCTGCTAGATAGAAACACTAGAGAAAGGGAAATAATAAATAAGAGAGGAGAAATAAGTGTCTTAGGGATAGTTGCATTGGAGGGTGCCCCCAAGTCACCAAACGCAATGCTATGTCCATAAGACACAACAAACAACAATGAAATCAGAGAGAGAGGCAATATAGAAAAATGATGATACACATAGAAGAAGGTGACAATAGAGGCAATCTCTTGGTATCTCGGATCTTACAAGAGAATCAAGGGTCATCCTAGAAGGCTTAAACAACACATAACACATCACAGGGGAAGCACATCAAGAGAGAGATAAAGGGTTAGAAATACGTACTTTGTAGGATCTTTGAACTAAGTCTTGTCATCAAGCAAATCATCATCATCCTCCCACTCCTGAATGTTAGAGGAAAGTGCAACATAAGGTGTTGGGAATTAAGGTGTCTCAACCTTTGCAAATTCCAAATGTATTTATTTATCCCATGTTGAGTTGGCATAGTCGGCACCTTGTGTACATGCAATAGGATAAATTTTGGTGACTTTGGCAGTCATGGTTTCCCCCTTGAATAATTAACGGGGGTTTGGGGGTAGAGCCCCCAAGAAGAGGTCAAAGGATGGAGCCCCTTGCGGGGTCCAGGGGCAACGCCCCTGGCACTCTCCTTGTCGCAGTACAGGGCGGGGTCGAGGGGCAGCGTGCCTGTGGGGGCTTGGGGGCAATGCCCCCGAAACCTCAAACAACTTTTATTTAATGACAAGTGTTGGTGAGTATCTTTGCATAAGAGAAAGGCATCTTTGGGAAGTCAAGGGAGGTTATGACATGTTGTAAGAGGAATAAGATATTTTTAGTCAGTGTATGACAGATTCTCTTATAGCTATAAGTCTTGTTAGTTATGACGGATTCTATGACAGTTGTCAGGTGCGTAAGAGCATCTGTCATAGCCTATCTTGGGTCAAAGCACCCACATTGGGATGGGATGTTTGACAAGTGTCCTTAGGCATGGTTTTTGGGGCACGAGTCCAATATGGATGCCCATCTCTAGAAGGTTCCATATTTGCCTTGTAAACTCTATAAAAATAGGTGCTTGGATGGGAGATATGTAGTTTTTTATACAGGTATTGTTATGCTGCTAAAATATCTCTAGATTGGACATTTGAAGACTCTTGAAAGAGCATTGGCTCTGAAACTATATTGTAATCTATTAATGTTTACTATAATACAGTTGACCTATGTTTTGGAGTGTGGGGTTTTTCACCTGTAAGGGTTTTCCCCACATATATCTTGTCTCTCTCTCTCTCTTCTGTCTACTTTATGTGTGTATGTGTATTGCTGCAATATCTCTGTTAGATGTTCTATGTTGTTGTAGTTGTAACGATTAAATTGAATTTGCATAGCCCTCTCCTCATTAGATTAGTGTAGGAAGCGATTTCCACACACCTATCTTCCTTTCAATTAGTATAAGAGCCTGGCCAGTTTTGGTCTTAGCTGTTGGGTAGGGGTTTTTTGAGCTGATCTTAAGTTGAGTGGGAGTTTGTGCAGAGTATTCTGAATCTTATTGCAGCAAGGAGATGGCAAGCACATCCGAAAGGATTAAGGTGGAGAAATTCAATGGCACTAATTTCGAGCTGTGGAAGCTCAAGATGGAAGACATGTTTGTTGATCGAGACCTCTGGGAAACTATCAGTGGAACTAAACTAGATACAATGTCACAAGTTGATTGGGATCTAAAGGATCGGAAGGCTAAGGGTCTCATAAGACTTAGTCTTGTTGATTGTTTCCTGTTAAATTTCCATGAGGAGACTACTGCAAACTTGCTTTGGAAGAAGTTGGGAAATGTCTATCAAGCCAAATCCCTAGTTAACAAACTTTTTCTAAGAAAGAAGTTGTATTCCCTTCGAATGGAGGATGGAGGATCTGTTGCAGAACATATGAATGATTTCAATATGTTGGTTGCACAATTGACATCTGTTGGTGTGAAGGTGGAGGAGGAGAATCACTGTATGACCTTGCTTTGTTCTTTGCTGGACTCGTGGGATCATCTTGTCATGGCTATTAGAAGCACCACATTCACATTCAAAATGGATAAAGTGGTTTCTTCACTGTTGCCTGAAGAGATGCAGAGAAAGTCTTCTAAGGTAGCCAAAGAGGCTCTTGCAATTTGTGGAAGACCCAAGGAGAAAGGGAAAAAGAAGGACAAGAAAGCTGAGAAGGGTAGATCCAAATCCCATGGGAGATCCAAATCTCCTGGAAAGTCCAAGGCTATCTATTGGAACTATGGTAAATCTAGGCATTTCTGAAAGGAATGCAAAGAAGAAGAAGACCCTAGATTTAGATTCTGACAAGTCACAAGATGATGGTGATGCTTTCATCGTAGCCCTAGCAACCCATGCATCTGATGATGTGTGGCTGATTGACTCTGGTGCATCATTCCACATGACTTCACATCAAGACTGGTTCACTAAGTATGAGGAGTTCGATGGTGGAAAGGTGTACTTGGGTGACGACTCTCATCTGAAGATTCTTGGTCATGGAAGAGTCTCTATCTGATTCCCTGATGGACGCATGAAGGGGATCTCTAGGGTTATACACATCCCAAGCTTAGCACAAAACCTGCTTTCTATAATTATGTTGAATGATCCAGGTGTGCAGGTTGTCTTTTCGAAAGAAGGATGCAAGATGACTAGAGGAGCTATGGTACATGCTAAGGGTACTAGGCGAGGTACTCTAATTCAGCTGGAGGCATGCATTTCACAATACAATAGTTTTTCAAACTCAAGGAAGAGGGTAGTAGTCACTTCATCCCCACCATCTGAATGAGCAATGTTGAAATCTATTGTATCTAGTCCTGATGGTTGTAATCATGCCTTGGAAGTTAAACTTCCTGCTGAAAAGACAATGTTATGGCATAAGAGATTTGGCCACATTGGTGAGAAGGGTCTGTGTACCCTGAAAAATAAAAACCTCGTTGAGGGGTTAGATGATTGTAATCTTGAGTTCAACTTTTGCGAACATTGCATATATGGCAAACAAAACTATGTTTAGTTTTATTCGAGTTCTCATAAGTCTTCTAGTGTTTTGGACCTTGTTCATTCTGATGTATTTGGTCCTGTTAATGTTCCTTCATTATCGAAATCTGTATAGTTTGTATCTTTCATAGATGACTATAGTAGAAATACATGGATTTATTTTCTCAGAAGCAAATCTGAAGTCTATAGTAAGTTTAAGAAGTTTAAGGCCTTTGCTGAAAATCAGCCTGGTAAAAAGATTAAGTGTTTGAGAACTGACAACGGTGGTGAGTTTTGTTCTACAGAATTTGATAAATATTGCAAGGAACTTGGGATTGAAAGACATAAGACAACTCCATACACCCCGTAGCAAAATGGAGTTGTAGAGAGGGTGAACAGGACACTGATGGAGAAGGCTAGGAGTATGCTTAGTGGAGATGGCCTAGAACAAAAGTTTTGGACTGAAGTTGTTGCCACTGCTTGCTATCTTGTAAATATATCTCCTACATCAACTCTTGTTGGAAAGACACCCATGGAGGTGTGGTCTGGTAGAAAGCCTTCAATAAGGCATCTTTGTGTTTTTGGTTGTGAGGCATATGCACATGTGCCTAGGGAGAAGCGGTCAAAATTGGAGAACAAGGCTGTTAAGTGTATCTTCATTGGCTATGGTGTTGGTGTGAAAGGATACAAGCTTTGGGACCCTATGGATGAAAAAGTGTTGAAGGGCAGAAATGTCATCTTCAGAGAGCTTACACCTTCTTCCACTGTTTTACAGCTAAAAGAAAAAGAAAAGAAAGCTCGGATGTTGTTCAGTTTCCTGCTACCCCTAAGAAGACTGAACAGAAAGACAATGTTGGACCTGATGATGAGGAGAGCTCTTACAGCTCTGAAAGCTCAGATGAAGAATATGAACCTCAACCTCACCTCTTGAGGAGGTCTACAAGGATAAGAAAGCAACCTAAAAGGTTTGGTTTTGCATTGCTTGATTCTAGTTGTGCTTTTTCTTTGCTTACTAACAGTAATGAACCTGGAACTGTATCAGAGGCTATGGACATGAAAGATGCAGGTTCCTGAAAGGAGGCCATGGAGGATGAAATGGATTCTTTGGAAAAGAATCAAACTTGGGACTTGGTGCCTTTGCCTCCTGGACGGAAACCTGTTGGATGCAAATGGGTGTTTAAGAAGAAATTTGGTGCAGATGGTAGTGTTGAGAAGTATAAGGCCAAATTGGTTGCGAAGGGGTATTCACAAGTGGAGGGTATAGATTATGGTGAGATCTTCTCTCCCATTACAAAGATGACATCCATTCAATTCCTATTATCTCTTACACAAGCTTATGACTTGGAGGTAGAACAAATGGATGTGAAGATAGCTTTCCTTCATGTTGATTTTGAGGAAGAAATCTACATGTCACAGCCAAAGCATTACATGGTAAAAGGTAAAGAAAAATTGGTTTGCAAGCTTAAGAAGTCTTTGTATGGTTTGAAGCAGTCCCCTAGGAGATGGTACTTGAAGTTTGATGCCTTTGTGTTGTCTATTAGATTTGTGAGATCAAAATTAGATCACTGTGTGTATTATAAGTTTGATGGTGATTGTATTCTCATTGTTGCACTGTATGTTGATGATATGTTGCTCATTGGAAAGGGTAAGAATATGATTTCTGATTTCAAATCTCAGTTGTCAGCACAGTTTGAAATGAAAGATTTAGGGGCAGCCAGGTACATTCTAGGAATGGAAATCAGAACAGACAGAACTAACATAAGACTTTGGTTAAGCTAGAGTAAGTATATGAAGACCGTGTTGGATAGGTTCAGCATGGCAGATTGTAGACCATTGTGTGATCCTGTTTCTTTGGGGATAAAGTTGTCTGTTGAGGATTGTCCAAAATCTCCTAGTGAGGTGGAGGACATGAGAAGAGTACCTTATGCTAGTGCTATTGGCAGTTTTATGTATGCTATGGTCTACACAAGACCAGACATTGCCCAAGCAGTGGGAGTCCTTAGTCGATTTATGGGTAATCCTGGATGGGTTCATTGGGATGCAATTAAGCGAGTGTTCAAATATTTAAGGGGTACTTCTAAGTATTCCATATGCTATCATGGTAATGCTACAGGACCTCCGCATTCTTTTGATATTCATGGATTTGTGCATTCAAATTGGGCAGGTGACATTGACAGTAGGAGATCTACCAGTGCTTATGTGTTTACACTATTTGTTGGTGCTATTAGTTGGATGAGTAAGAGACAACCTGTGGTTTCTTTGTCCATGATAGAAGCTGAGTATATGGCAAAAATTCATGCTTGTAAGGAAGCCATTTGGCTTAAGAGATTGTGTTCAGATATTGGTGTTGATGCAAGTCAGATTACGATCAACTGTGACAGTCAGAGTGTGATTTGTCTTGAAAAGAATCCAACTTTTATTTAATGACAAGTGTTGGTGAGTATCTTTGCATAAGAGAAAGGCATCTTTGGGCAGTCAAGGGAGGTTATGACATGTTGTAAGAGGAATAAGATATTTTTAGTCAGTGTATGACAAATTCTCTTACAGCTGTAAGTGCTGTCAGTTATGATAGATTATATGATAGTTGTCAGGTACGTAAGAGCATCTATCATAGCCTATCTTGGGACAAGGCACCCACATTGGGATGGGATGTTGGACAAGTGTCCTTAGGCATGTTTTTTGGGGCATGAGTCCACGATGGACGCCCATCTCTAGAAGGTTCCATATTTTCCTTGTAAACTCTATAAAAACAGGTGCTTGGATGGGAGATATGTAGTTTTTTGTACAAGTACTGTTATGCTGTTAGAATATCTCTAGATTTGGCATTTGAAGACTCCTGAAAGAGCATTGGCTCTGAAACTGTATTGTAATCTATTATTGTTTACTGTAATACATTTGAGCTGTGTTTTGGAGTGTGGGGTTTTTCACTCGTAAGGGTTTTCTCCATGTATATCTTGTATCTCTCTCTTATGTCTACTTTCTGTGTGTATGTGTATTGCTACAATATCTCTGTTAGATGTTCTATGTTGCTGTAGTTGTAAGGACTAAATTAAATTTGCATAGCCCTCTCCTCATTAGATTAGTGTAGGAAGCGATTTCCACACACCTAGCTTCCTTTCATAAGGTACCATAGCCCAATTCGTGTCCTTGTCTTCAGATTGTTCATTCATAGGATCATCTTTGTTTGATTCAATGTTAGGTTGAATGTTTTCTTGTTGAGTTGTATGCATTATGATCTTGAGAGATGGAAGAAAGAATTTAGTTTGAGTGATTTCAGTATCTATCCAAGAGAGTTTTAATGTAGGAGACCTTTCATCATCCACTAGTGCTACATCTTTTGAGGAAAGAGCATTGGAATGAGGGGAAGGTAAGGTGTTGTGAAGACAATTATCAATGTTTGTATCTTTAGTGATGTTCAAACAGGTAATTGATGCTTTTAAATCCTTAGTGGTGTCCAAATGACTTGAATATTTGATCAAAGGAGGGAGACTAAGGGTCTTCTCTTCCGTAGTGATATCCAAGGTGTGTGAACAATCAACTAAAGGAACAAGGCTGGTAGGATGATCCATAGAGGTTTCATGCATTATGATAGAGTTTTTATTATTGTTAGATGAAAGTTCATCGTCTACCCATGGAATGTTCTTTGTTCAAGGGAGTTCTTTATTAACTAATGCTTCCTCTTGGCCAGGGAAAGCATTGGAATGGCAAAGTGGTGATGGCTCTTCATTTACTAATGCTTCATCTTGGCCAGAGTGAACATTAGAACGAAGATTTGGCAATGTGATGTTAAGAGATGTGTTAATGAAATCATCCTCTTTCCACAAAGTGTGTTCATGAGGAAGAACATCTTTGAGAGAGGGATCATAAAGTGAACCTAAGGTATCATCACATGTTTTAGCAATAGGTGCCACAATGGAATGTTCCATAAAGTCATCTAAGGCTTCATCTAACATCTTGAGGTCATCATTAGTATATATATTTTTTATCATGAATTTAGTGAGATCATTTAATACCAAAGGATATATTCCCATGAGATTTGTGAAGCTATCAAAATCATATATATAACAAATAATTTCATATGTAGAGCACATTGAAAGATCAACATCATGTACGTATGCTATTTGTTCCAAGACTTGAGGATATTCATGAGTGAATTTAGAGAAATGATCCATGTCTATGATGTATGCAAATAGAGCTTCCAAGGACATATCCATGATATATGTTTTCAAATCAAAGTAAGATCATATTTTAAAAATTTTCCCAAAAGTATGCAAAAGACAATTGCAAAACTATATGCAAAAATGACCTAAAATGCTTGATTTTTTTGTACTTTTTCAATGCAAATATATGAAAGCAAAGGTGTTGTAAGGAAATTGATCAGGGTAAGAACATTATATTTCTGATATCAGTCTAATACAGAAATAATATCCTTCACAACACACTCTTGATGCAAATCTAAGATGATGACAAGTCAAAATATAGTGAAAATACACTAAAATATGCGATTTTTTTACCAAATCTCAATGCAAAAGAGCATGAAAAAGGGTGTTGTGAGGAAAATTATGATGGAAATAAAATTATATCAGTAATAACAGCCACCTAATGCCAAACTATCCATCACAACACACTTATAGTGCCACCCAAGATCAAACCCTAGTGAAAATATAGCAAAAATAGGCAATTTTTCATGATTTTTCAATTCCAGGACCTAATGAAAGAGGTTTTGTAAGGAACTTGATGAGGTGAAGAAAATAATAGAAATAATATCAATCACCTAGAATCATAAAATCAGTTACAACACGCTTAGGGTACAAACTAGGCCAAACCCTAGGGCAAAAATAGCAAAAATAGACAATTTTTAACCCAATTTTCAATACAAGAGGCCAATAGAAATGTGTTGTAAGTATTTTTAGGAGGGGAAGAACATAATACCCCTGATATCAAGCAATTAGTGCAAAAATACTCTTTACAACACGCCTATAGTGCAAATTTAGAGAGTCGATAAGGCCAAATCTAGTGAAAATCAATGTTTTTCAAGCCCTAGGTTTGAGATCTTGATGTAAAATGATATATGAATGTTTTTCAAGATGATATATGATGAAAATTTCATTCTCTCAGATCTTAAAATTATTTCCATGCTCTAACATGCAAAATGTAAGTGCAAATCTAATGAAAAATCAATGAAAATGCTAGTTTTTGTTGAAGTTTTCTATGCAAAAATGCAAATTTTTGAAATCTAAATGTAAATTTGTTCTAAAATGCAAGACTACAGCCAAATTAAAATTTTAATGAGCCTCTAAAACTAGTAGAAAAATCTGAAACAAGATTTTACCTACAAACCCTAGATTTTGGAATTACTAGGTTATATGCAAAATTCACAATTTTCAACAAAACCCTAGCAATTTTATGATGAAAATGCAATGAAAACTAATGAATTTTTGTAATTTTATGCAATTTAACTCAGATATAATACAAAAATTATAAATTTGATGAAATTCACATTAATTGATGCAACATGCAAACCCTAAAATGTAATTTTTTTTCCAATTTTTCAAATTTTTTTTGTAAGTTTTCCAATGCAATAAGATGAATGACTATATGAATGAATGAAATCACTGAAAATTTGAATAAAAACACTCAACAAGGTGCAAACAAGTCCAACAACACGGGTTCACCAAAATGTAAAGGGTAAAATTTGGATAGTTGAGTTTTTGGTAGTTTTGTGTAGGTATCCTCCTTTCACCCTTTCATTCAAGGACCTAGGGTCAAGTTGCAATGTACTATCCTACCCTAGGTCACTATGAGATGTAGGGAAACTTAGATTTTTATGATTTGATTACCAATTATCTTCTCTTATGATCAATTATACCTTAAAACCCTAAATATGCAAATACAACAGCAAACAGATGAATATCAAAAAATGTTGCTACAGAAAGATGTAAAATGACAAATAACTATGCACATGTTTTTAGATTTTGGAAGTGGAATAGTCAGGGACTAAAGAGTGGGTACCCAAGTCCAAGGCCCTGCTTTTTGTTGGGATCTGCAAACAAGATCTGCAACTTGTTCCTGTTGTACTGAAGGTTTTCCCATCACAGAACTTTGAGGACTAATGAGTGGTCGCCCTAGTCCAAGGAGCTATGTTCTTCTCTGATCTACAATTCCAACACTCTGTTGTACCCTCTTGTAACTTCACTTCATCTGTAGCTTCAACCTATAACCTGCAATCATGAAAAATTTGGGAGGGGATTGTGGTGTTTAGAGGCTTGCCTTAGTCAAGCCCTGAAAAGACATTCAAATCTTCCGAACACCATTGTCAGATAGAGAGTGTGTGCCCTTGTGAGGTAGAGGCAAAAACCAAATGATAAATTCTTACAAACACAAATGATATCACCTTGTAGTGAAGATCTCATGGGAGGAAGAAGCTCTTCATGCCATGAGGAGATGATTGCTCAAATCTGCAAATACAAACACATAGACAACACAAATCTACTCTTGCTACACAATGAAAGCCTTGAATCACCTTTAGAACACAATAGCTTGCTAATAATCATCTAGTTTACAAATGAATGCCTAAACATGTTTATATATACAACTACAAACAGTCCCGCCAAGAATTTTGTAATTCAAACTTACCGTGTCGGCATAGGACCCAAATAACAGTCACAAGCCAACACCTAAAAATTGGGACTGACCCAAAATAGGGCAGGACTAGGGCATGGGTGCCCAAGTCCTCCCCCCTATTTTGGGTAGGGTTAGGTTTAGGGGGTCCCCCTAGGTCCCATTTGACATGATACCCAGGGTTCATTCCATCGAGATGTTGAAATATGATTTAAGATGTCCTAAATGCAGATAAAAGACCTGGGAGCTAAGCCTTATGAGGGAAAAGTCCCCAAGGGAACATTTTCTGACATTACACCTTCTATATACAAAAAAAAGGGAAAAACCCCTGTAGTTTAGCTCTCCTCCTTGGGTAGAATCGATGCTCGGTTTATGCCCCAATGTTTTGTAGAAGAGGGATGAAGTAGTTTAACTCTTTAGGCTAGTGATCTCTTTTCTACTCTAGATTTTGGTGAATCCATCATTTCTTACACTTTGTGCTTCCTTCTTCTACCAGATCTAAGTTTTTCGTCACTCTAGATCTGATTAGGAGTGAGATCTTTAGTTTCTTTGCATTCATACATAGTTAAATTTTGCATAATTTCAAACTAGGGTTTGTCAAAATTTTATATTTATAGTTCAAAATCTGCTAGCTTTGACCCTAGGGTTTTTAGATTTGAAGATTGTTTAGATCTTGATTCATTGATTAGAGCATTTACATTTTGGTGTACCTTTTTCTAGTTTCATTTTTCATTATTTCATTTAGAAATTGAAAAAGAAAAATTGCATCCTAGATTTGAAAATTGCATAGTTGTCATTTCATTGCATTAAAAATTATGTTTGAATTTAGTATTAGCATTATTGTTATTCATTTTAATTGAATTTGATTAAGGATATACTATTGCTTCACATAAAACTCAAATATTTCTTTTGCTACATCATCAATTTCTTCTATTTGGGCATCTTGGGTGTTACTAAAGCTTGTAGTCACTTTATGAGCTTTGTGACTTGGTGCCCCAATTCTAATACCTTTGTGCGAAGAAGTATTTGAGTTATGGGTTCTAATGTTGAGGCATCTAAATCTGAAATTCTTAATCAAGTCACACCAATTCCTACTACACTTATCCCTAAAACATCAACTACTCAAGAATCCATCGATATTGATGACCTTGTCCCTCATGTTCCTGAAGCCCAAATTCAAAAGTTAGACACAGAGTTGGCTAACTTTCAGCAATTTGTGAGTGTAGAAACATATAGCTGAGGAGACTGTCCCTGCCATTGAGAGTCTTAGAGGGTTGTTTCTTAAGGGACAAGAGAGGGTAGAAATATTGCATGGCCTAGCTCACATAGTGCATAACAACATTATGTTAGCAACTAGTTGTGTTGAAATCATAACGAATGTGACTTCTCCTAATCAAATAGGGACTCAAGTGTTGGTGCCCATACCCTCGCTCCCTATGCCTACTTATTCATCTACTATTCTTACCACTACTACATAGCTGAGTAATAATGCTACCACATGTGTTGGGTTATCCACTGGGAATCATGTTCGCCATTATGGTGTCGTTCCTTATAATTACATAAATTATGCACCTAGTGTTACTCCACCTACATCTAAACCACCTATTACATTTCAAAAGGCTACTCATACTCCATCACCTAGTCCTTCATTTCAATCTTTACCTGATTCCACTTCTGACCCCGTCATAAACCAATTGTCCAAGAACATGACCTCCATGCAACAACAATTGGCTAGCATGAGTAATAGCCCACCTAAAACTAGTATCAAAATGCATTACCTTTGTAGCCCTTTGTCCTATTCCATCCTAAGAACTCCTATGCCTGAGAAGTTTGAGACTCCTCACTTTTAGAAATATAATGGGAAAGGATACCCTAGAAACCATGTGGCATCTTTTACCACTATGTGTAGTGATTTCTACTTTGAGGATGCAACCTTAGAAAAACTTTTTCCTAAGTCACTCAAGGACACAACGTTGGATTGGTTTTGCACACTTCCTCCTAATTAAACTATAACTACATTTTCACAATCAGTTAATAAGTTTCTTGAGAACTTTTAGGAAAACATTGGACCTCAAGTCTCTTTGACAGACTTGGTTCATTGTAAACAAGGAATGAAAGAGAAAATAATTGATTTTATGGGGCGTTATCAAGCCCTTTTTTCATAAATCCAATATTTTATTCTGATCCAATATTCTATTCTGAATGTTGATGTGCAAAGAGTCTTTATAGGAAACTTGCAACCTCACATCTAGGATAAGATATTGTTGATGTTGTATGATTCATTCACTCATCTTTGCATGGCTCTTCATGATTATCAACTTTTAGTTAGTCAGTATGAGCATTTAATCCCTCATCGGCTCTAGTTGGTCAATCTGAATTCTCTAATAATCATTCTTTTAAAAGACAAAACAAAAATTTTGTCAAGATAAACAAAATTTTAGCAGATAACATTAGAAAACATATGGCGGCATTATCATCCCCTGCTCCCGCCCCTTATAAACCAAAACAAGAAATTTTACACCTTTATCAGAATCTCTTCATTCTATCATGACACAAATTTTACAAAATAATATCATCAAGATTCCACCCATTAGACCTCTCGATCCAAGCAAGATGCAATCATCTTCCTTTGATGTGAAGGCCTTTTGTCAATTCCACCACTTCATTGGCCATGACACTAAAAGATGCATGCATCTTAAACATGAAGTTCAAGACCTCATTGACTACAATGTCA
The DNA here is from genome assembly GCA_027924645.1 of Cunninghamia lanceolata. Lineage (NCBI taxonomy): Eukaryota > Viridiplantae > Streptophyta > Pinopsida > Cupressales > Cupressaceae > Cunninghamia > Cunninghamia lanceolata. Next base: position 21,157,126 of record BSBN01000465.1, read on the forward strand.
TCTAGGTTGCTGGTGTGAATGACAAAGGGAATAAATCAGTGGTAGCTCCTAATCAAAACACTCAAATATATACTGATCCTTTACCTCAACATGAATCTAATGCGGCGAACATATCTCACGACAAATATTATGGTGAAGACATTTGCATGGTGGATGGTCGCCCTCATAAGAAGCGAGTGAATTTGGAACCTGCTATATCTTTTACTCCACATGATGCCACTATCGAAGCTCCCAATGGGCCTCTTTATATTACCAATTGAATCAATGATAAACATATTCGAGGTGCTATGATAGATCATATATGCATGGTGAATGCATAGTAACTAAAGAGTTCCTCTACATGCATGGTTTACATCAAGATACATATGATGTATCAGAAGTGGCTATTAGAGCACATGATGGGTCTATCCATCTAACTGTTGATGCTTTAACCCTTGGAGTTAAAGTTGGGCCAAGAGTCTTGGATGTTCATTTTGTCATCATTCCTACATCAGATCTATTTTATGTAAAGTTGGGCTACCCATGGCTCTACTCCATGAGATCTATCCCCCTCTATGTTCCACAAATGCTTGAAGTTTCCATTTGAGGGACGGATGCATGTTGTACATCATAGTCAGTATTGCCCAACTGCTTAAAATGAACACTTTTTGCTTGAATACTTCTAGCCACAACCAATAGGAGTTTCTCTCGAGAGAGAGAGATGATTTATTCTTCTTGTCACATCATATATTTAAAGAAAAGAAGATAGTAGAGTTATTGCTTAGTAATATTCCTCCTAGTGATGTTCCTGAACCTCCTTGATCTTTTAAGGCTCTGGATATAATTCCTCTTATACCATTGGTAGTGAATGAAGCTAAGCCCGAATCGAAGGTTCTTCCCCGTCCCCAAGCATCTGATAGATATGCCAAGGTTCCCCCTCTGTCATCCCTTCAAGGAAAATGAGGCAACTTTCGTGCATGAAACAAACCTCCTCACAACCATAATAAAACTTTTGTTCCACCTGCCTCTACAGAGACTAGTAGTGATCAATCGGTTGCATGAGTTTTATTTCCTGAGCTTTCTCAACTGCTTGAGGATGCTCTTGTCCTTCCACTTGTTTCACAAGTTGAGAAGGAACCCTCCCCCCATAGTCTCCCAACCTTCAGTGATTCCTCTTATTTCTTCTAATGTTTCTAAAGAAAAGGAAGAAAAGGAACCCGCGTTGGAAGATGATACGGTACCCCTTAAGATTATCATGAATAAAGCTAATCAAAGTAAGATTTCAAGAGAAAGAAAGAAGTTTCATCGTGCTATGACTCACCTTGTCATAGAAGAGGAGAATCTCCCTCCTCGCCAGCGTTTATCACTGGCGAACACCAAAGAGACAGCTGCTACTCTTGTGTCTCCTGTAGAGAAAGAAGAAGCTTCGCACGCCGCTATGGAGCCTATTGTACTACATTCCAATAGAGATTTTGAAGATAATATAGGTATGGCTATTTTCCCTTATATCTCACGTGTTATAGTTCTTCTCGCAACTTGTCCTCCTTTTCAAAGGGATGAGGAACTAGATTGGGAGGAGGATGACTTGATTTAGGTTGACTCACACATGAGGTACCTTGTTTTCTATGTTATGTGTGTATGTGATTGTGTTTCTCCCATGATCTGCTGCTTGATTCTTTATTTGTGTTTATGTGTTGTTATTGTTGTAATTATTATTGTCATGTTGTTAAGTTCTCTTTGAATGACCCTTGACACCCTTGTAGGTGCAATGATACAAAGGGACCGACATCCATTGTGACATTGTCTCTATTTGTATCATCATTCTTCTGTATGTCATAATTTGTATTGTTGTTGTGTCCTCTGGGGATGATGCAAGGCGTAGAATGCTTTGGCATTCTCCCTCGCTGACCTAAGGGATGTTTACTTTAATTTAATATGATACTTTTTCTTTTGTCCCCGTAGTTCTACCAGCTAGCAGACGATGACAATTCCATATATATATATGTTCTTGAGATGTCTCCTATATACAACCATTCCTATATTGATGCCAGTTAAGTAGATGCCTTTGTGTTATTCCTTAGTGTAACTTATTGCTTCTTTTTTTGTGGCACCTTGTTGCTATGCTCGGTGTCATACCATCAGTACACAAGCCATTGTGTATCATTCCTATAGCAATGTCTCAACTTGCCTATTATGGGGGCAACCCCTTGATGCGATCTAGTTCTTTGGAAATGCATGTATTGTGGGCATGTGCTTCCGGAAAGCTCTCATTCCTATTTGTGGTTCATTCTACCTTAAAGAAATTGATCCCTAATAGGAGTTAGCAATCACTTTAAGGTTGGGGCATGCATCGTGATATTCTCTCTTTTGGTTACATATTTACTTGTTGGTAGGGAACTCACCTAGTGATTCAACGGTCCTCACTATCTTGTCATGCTTCCTCTTTGGTCCATGAGCCACCTAGTGCAACATAGTTGGCTAGCCCGTGTGCTTCATGTAACTTAGCGTGGTCACCTAGTCATCTGACGGTCCTTACTAGTGTGTGATCCATGGTGGCAATTCTTTTCACATGACCCCTAGCAACAAATCAAGCTAGCGTCATGCATTATGTCTCTAGCCTATGTTTTAACTTATTCTTTCATGTGTCTTCATCATGTTTTCCATGTGGTCTCTATGTGTATTCATTGTGCCTTATGTGTATGCTCTGTGTCTTCTGCGTGTATTCTTATGTATGATTTTAGTACTCCACATATGTGTGAATTAATGTTACAATGTCTTATGTGTTTTCTCTTTGCTTATGTGTTTACAACCTTAGGATCCTAAGTTTGGGGGCTACTTGTAGTTTACAACTTGGCAGAATTCTTTGGGCTCCTGTGTTTGTGTGTTTGATCCATCCCTTTAGTATGATCTCAAACATAAGTTCGTACCCACACTAAAGTGGGGGCTAAATGTTGAGTCATAAAATGTGTACACTAGCATTTTACACTTAGTTTAGCTCCTAGGTTGGACCTATTTTGTTGCCTTTGCTAATCAAGACCTATTTTAACACCTCTTTGAGCTCTAAGCAATGAATATCTCGAACCCGATAAGTAAACCCGACATATAATCAACTTAGGATTGGACTAAGCTCACATTAAAAGACACTTTTTGAAGTCTGTGTGCCAAAGATCCAGGGTGCCCCAAAGCCCTGGTCCCACTTGGGTACTTTGGCCCCACTTTGTGATGTCAGCTTAGGACACTCCTCTAGTTAGTATTTGTTGGCCTAAATTTGTTTTACTTATCGAAGATGAGCGAGAATGCATATTTCAATGTGTTGTAGTTCATTTTACACCTAACCGGATGAATGTAAAATTGCTCTCATGTGATGTTTTATTCTAAAGGATTCTTCATGTTTGGGTTGTCATCTACTTGTGAATGCTATTGAAGTTGTTTGCAAGTTTTGAAGGAAGTTTGAATCCTTCTTCATCACTCCCCCTTGGTGTTAAGTCTTCATCAACTAATGTTGTATATCTTGTGGTTATTATCATCATCCTTCATCATTATCTATCATATTATTGCAGATCTAGCCTCTGCCCTCCTAGGGCATGCACTCTTGATTCTTATCATTCATTGTAGTGGAGGTGGGAACACAAACACAGGGTTTGACTAAGGAAAACCCTTAAAACAACACAACCTTTTCCCTCTTTCCATGTGTACAAGTAAGAAGAATAGGTTTTGGAGGCTAGTTTTTGGGAAGAAGGCAGTGCAGACAGATACAAATCTAATAATACCTAAAGTTCTCCCTAAACCTAAAAGAGGACTAGGGTGCTCAAGTGCCCTTGTCCTGGGCATTTCTACTACATTTTCCAGGTTTTGAATTACTCTCTTATCTTTGTTGTACTTGCTAATCTCTAAGGTTCATTTCATGTAATCTATTATAGTCTGTTATTCATCATTTTGTGGTTTAATCTTAGCCTTGGCTTGCTTGTTTGGTTTTGGTTGAACTTGGTTGATCCTTCTATATACAACAAAAGGGAAGAACCCTTGTAGTTTGGCTCTCCTCCTTGGGTAGAAGCCATGCTCAGTTTGTGCCCCAATGTTTTGTAGAAGAGGGACGAAATAGTTTAACTCTTTAGGCTAGTGATCTCTTTTCTACTCTACAGTGCCATTGGATTTTTCTCAGGTGACATGGCATGTGGGCCCAAGAGGGAGGATTTTAAGTTACTAAGTTTTCCTTAAGGCACGTGAAGATTTAAAATACTTCATTTAAATCTTTATTTAAAATCATTTGAAAGGAAAAGGTGGTGATCAAGTAAGGAAGCCCATGGATATTTAAAGGAAAGATATTTATTATCTTTTAAGGCACATATCTTTTATAAACCCATGATGAATGATAATAATTCTTGATTATGTAAAGAATAGAAACGGAAGGCAACATGAAGTTTTAAAAATAAAGAAAAGGATTTATTCAAAGAGGGGCATTTAAAAGGAAGACCGTAAATATTTAACAAAAAAAAAACTTAAGCTAAAGGAAATAAAGAAGAAGCTACAAGAAAGGAAACAGAAAGTTTTCATAATGGAAAAGAGTAACGAACTCATAGTGATGGTGAACATGCAACAAATAATGGATTTTTCACATGAAAAATACAAATAAAAAGCAGAAATCAAGGTAGGAAGAGAGTAGTTAACTACACAAGTGGCCATCATGCAACAAGAAAGAAGATTAGAAGGGGATTTTTCTAGATTTTTCTTCTCTTTTTCTCTTCTCTTAGCTTTTATTATCTAGGACTTTTACTCATTCAACAACATGATTGATTTTTCAATAGCAGCTGAATAGGGAAGAATTCTATCTATTATAATACATCATTTTTGTGTGATTTTCCAAGAACTGATTGAATATTGATGATTGTGCCTTTTGGCCTCTCATATCTTTGTTCTCAGTTCACCAATGAAGGGAAGATTGTCATTCTCTCCCCTAGATTTGGTCTTTATTGAATTATTCTTGTTTTCTTATTATGTATATGCAACCTTGTTTTGCAAATATGAAACACTATAATCTCTTGTATATTTATGACTATGCGGATCTCACCTTTCATTTCTACATTTGTATTTTTCTTGTTTCATGATTACAAATCTTGTGCATAGTGAGTAATATGCAAGTAAGAGGGTTTTATTATTGGCGTGTCACCTCCTAAGATAGTTTTATTTTTAGTCATTTTCTTCTCTTTCCTCATAAAATCTAAAGAAAATTCATTGAAGATCCTACAAAGAGGCATCTTCTAAAATCCAAGAGGTTATCTTGCAAGCCACGTCCCACATTTGCAAGATTTCACATGTTGGTGCAGCTCTGCATGTGGGTGCAACATGATCGATGGGACCTAAATCAAAGACTTCAGTCAATGCTTCATGATATTTGTTTTATATTTTGTGATTTTGGTGGAAAATCACAAAAATATTTGCTCGTAGAAGCATGAATTATCCATCTGGAAACTCCATTGGTGATTTCATCTTAGATCTTTACTGCTACAAATCTTGGAAGCTCACAATATTTATGTACATATCAACATTCCAACAAGAACTTTGCCTTTTTTGGATTGAGATTCAAGTGGTCCTCTACAACAACAGCAAGTTTATCAAGATCATGAGGTAGCATTAAAAGCATTACCTCATTTTCATGGAGATGGCTTTGTTTTCCCTGTAGATCATATTCAAGATATTGCAAATTTGTACAATACTCACCATATCACAACTGAGAATGTGTCTCTTTTATTACTTGCATTCTCTCTTAGAGGTAAAGCATGGGAATGGTATAGAACTCTACAACCTAGTTCAATCATAAGATGAGATCAACTTGGAGAGCTCCTCTTTGATCAATTCCATGAGAAGACAGATACCAACTCACTCATTCAAAATCTCATCACAATCAAGAGATATCATGTAGAATGCATGTATGATTTCAATGCATGATTCAAACAAGATATAGAAAAAAAAAATTCAATTAATGTAAGACCACCTCTAGACTTTACATTTCTATATTTTTTGAAGGCTTTAAATTCTCAAATTGCTATTATGATACAAGCTCAAGGAGTTGAAACTTTGCCTTAGCCTATGATCTATCTATTAGAGCTGAAATAAGCCTCATAGAAGCTGGTAAATTGCCTCCTTTACCTTTTGAAATCATTGATTCCTCATGCAAATATCTCATCCCAACCTGTCTCAGGTAACAAAATATAAATTTGTACTACTACACCCACCCCCTATTGATTTTATAGATCATATAACGAGGTGATTGAAATGAAAAAACTTGTAGAATCCTTCTCTCATGAGCTCAATGACCTAAAAAATCAAAGCATGTACCAAGTTTCAATCAAAATTTTGTACCTCGATGCTTTCATGAACAACCATATATATGCAATCAAATTGTAGGAAACTCCTTCCTAATTCACAAAAAGTTCTCAACGGTTTTCAAAATTGTACTTCTCAAGCTCCTATGGTTCCTAAGTCAAACTTTCAACCCATAGAAGTATCAGATCAAGTCTTTTGTCAATTTGATACCAAAGGGGAATGTCATCAAAAGATCATCATCAAATGAAAGAGGTTGATGTTGTTTATCTAGTGTTTTCAGATGTTTTCAAATTTGGGGTTCATGGCAATGTTCATGCAAAGGGATTTTAGCATCTTCTCTGATTTGTTGGGATTTGTGCTCAGTTCACTCTTGATTTTCTCTTTATATCATGGAGAATAGACGTTGATGCCCAATGGAGTGAAGGATTTTCATCTAGAGTTTGACGTGTGTAGGCACACTTCCCTCGCAAGTCGCCAAGAACTATAGTACCAATTTCAGGCACTCCAATTTTAAAAAATTTAGACCATTTTAAACTTATCTTGACATACAGGAGTTGAAATTAATCCTCAAGGTGCAGCTCCAAATCATGGTGCAAGCATTGCGTATTTTCAGTTTCTTCAATTTTCATTCCCTTCTAAAAACCTAAAGAGCCTCATATAAACAAACAGCGTAATAAATAGATTAATTCCCGAGAGCTTGGAATGCATGTACACAGTCTTGTACGAAAATTATTTGAGCCATGTAGTGTGGTTCTACACTCCATTTTAATTTTTAATCACCCAGGGTTATTTATGCACTCCATACTGCTAGAATTCATGATGTTCAAATAGGAATTATCTTCTATCTTCTTAAACAGAGTTCACTTGATTGATAAGGTAGCATTTGAATGATGCAATGCAAGTTTATTAAGAGGTACAATCATCAGGATTGGTGCACAGCTATACAAAAATCAACACAAGCATAGAGGAATGGATGGAACAAATAGATAAATGTTACACAAGTCCAAGCAATGTTGTGTAGTACTCCAACTTCAGGCGTAGCTTTCTAAATAAATTGCATAAGCACAAGGGAAGAGGACACAATCATTGAAGAGGAGGTGCAAAGATAAAAGGAGGCACATGAGACTAGCGACTAGCATCTATTCACCCAGAGCCAATGTCAAAAATGTTGTGGCCAGCATCCAAATAATGGTGCAGGTATGTGTTCAATTCCATTCCAAGACCACTGTGTGAGCACATAAATTCCAGTCAAGAAAAAGAAATGAAGCACCATGAAATAGAAGGAGATGGTTATGTGAAACTCCAATATGGTCATCATATACAACACAATATTCACAAATAGAGGCACAACCATGAGAACTAGCATGCAAGACTCTAGCAATCCAGCACAACCTTCTTTTAATGATGGTGTGCAAGCATTTAAAAAGTAAGGCATGTTATTTTAAACTCTTGCACAAATCTCCAAAGGCTAGTGCAATCACTAAAATCATGGCGTGAAGCTTCCAAATGGGTTCGAGCCATAATAAGGCAATGCTACCATTTATCAGAGGTGACTTCGGGATCATAATGCAAGGAATAACATCAAATACAACACCTCAAAATAGAGACGCAACCATAAGGTGATACATGAATCTCTAAATATCTCTGCACAATGAGTAATATGCATTGTAGAGTCTTCAAATCTAAAGAGGAACACTCCGGCAGAACCATTGCACCACATATTAGAGGTTTCTAGCTCGATAAAATGCCATCTCCAGCATTAAAAGATCAGCACAACACCATGAAATTAAATGTGGTAGGTCCAGATCAGTACAATACTCCAAATCTCCTATGCAGCTCTCCAGATACAAAGAAAAATGAAGCGCTTAGCTCCTTCATACATTGATGTGCAAAACCTTCTTCAAATGATGGTGCGCAGGTAGATAAATAGATGCGGTCATGAAATCAATGGCGCAACTAGAAAATAGAGAAAGCAAGCATGGAAACCTAACGCCAAGCAAACATTATTCAAAACTGTCTGATCAGGTAGTAAATTAATGGATGGAGCCATGCAGAATGGTTTGTCAGAGTTGTCATATTATACATTGCGACATTGGTTTCCTTCCTGTTATCCAATGGCGCACCATATTGAATCCATCAGAGGTACTTACCTCTAAACATTGCACCATTTCTCCTTTGGTCCAAGCTAGCAATAGGTCCCACAGGAAGGAAAGCCTTGTGGAACCATTTGATTTTCTCCTCCATCTAGGGCGACGGCTCAGTAGTTGAGCATTATAACTTCACTCCTCTCAAAATTATATATGGTAATTTTGAATCACGTCAAAAATTTTACAGTAGTTTACTTGGCAAGGTCCTTCTTATAACTAGGGTTTCAAGGCCACATCATCAAATATGATGCCACATCAGTATTCTTTTTGTTGAGGTGTCAATTAGTTCCCCAAAAAAAGGGTGGATCAATAGATGTGCATTAAGTCATATTTTGTTGGTAGACTGATGTGGCATCACATGATTGTTGCTTTTTAAATCTAAAGGGCACATTTCATTCAATTATTAGTATTTATAGTAACACTAACAACCTTAAAGTCACAACTACTAATACTAAACTTTTAAAAATATTGGACCCAAAATGCTTCATTTAGGGGAAAAGACCCAATAGGTGAGATAGTTCCAATGGCTGAGAAAGCATATGTGCATTTAAGGCCCAATATTTTTTTAAGTTTAGTACCAATATATGTGCATTTAAGGCCCAATATTTTTTAAGTTTAGTACTAGTAGTTGTGACTTTAAGATTGTTAGTGTTACTATAAGTACTAATAATTGAATGAAATGTGCCCTTTAAATTTAAAAAGCAACCAATCATGCGATGCCACATCAACCTACCAACATAACATGACTTAATACACACCTATTGGTCCACCCTTTTTGGGGGGGAACTATTCGACACCTCAACAAAAAGCATGCTGATGTGGCCATGAAACCTTAGTTATAAGCAGGGGTGTTGCCAAGTAAACTACTGTAAAAATTTTGGAGTGATTCAAAATTGCCACGTATGATTTTGAGAAGCATGAAGTTAGGGTGCACCACTACTGGGTCGTCTCCCCTAAATATTTATTTAAAATCATTTGAAAGATGAAGGAAGCGATGAAGTAAGGTGGGCCTGTGGATATTTCAAGGAAAGATATTCATTATCTTTTAAGGCACAAACCCTTTAGAAACCCATGATGAATAATAACAATGCTTTATTAGGTAAACAACATCCAAATGGAAGGCTACAGGTAGTTTTAAAAAATAAAGCAAAGGCTTTAAATTCAAAGAGGGGCATTTAAAAGGAAGACCGTAAATATTTATGGAAACAAAGCTTAAGCTACATGCAAGGCTTAAATTTGATGGTCGTATGGCCGTATTTAGACATTTTTGTTGTAAAATACAATCAAAACTTTAAAAAGATTGTATCACATGAAAGGAGAGATTTTGGGCATACTGTCAAAATTTATATAGAAATATGATGTGATAAATATTTGGTTTATATATAATTTTTCTTATACTAAGGTATATCATAGTATTTTAAGGGCACCTTAGAATAGATAACCGTCATTAAAAAATTGTGTGACTGGCAAGGTCGACCATCAAACTTAAGCCCTGGCTACATGAAATAAAGAGCAAGCTATGGGAAAGGAAATGGAAAGTTCTCAAAATGGAAAAGAGTAAACTCACAATGATGGTGAATATGCAGCAAATAATCGAGTTTTCACATGCAAAATACAAATAGAAAGAGGAAATCAAGGCAAGAAGAGAGTACTTAACTATACAGGTGGCCATCATGCAACATGAAAGTAGATTGAAAGGGGATTTTTCTAGAATTTTCTTCTCTTTTTCTCTTCTTTCAGTTTTTATTATTTGGGATTTTATTCATTCAACAATAGGATTGATTTTTCAACCGCAGTTGAATTTCATAACAGACTAAGGTCTTTTTGTGTGACTTTCCTAGAACTGATTGAATATTGATGACTATGCCTTTTGGCCTCTTATGTCTTTGTTCTCAGTTCACCAATGAAGAGAAGATTGTCATTAATTGCCCGGTCTTTATTGAATTATTCCTACTTTCTTATTCTATATATGCAGTCTTATTTTGCAAATCTAAAACACTATAATCTCTTGTATATTTATGACTATGTGGATCTCACCTTTCATTTCTACATTTGTATTTTGCTTGCTTCACAATTACAAATCTTATGCAGAGTAAGTAATATGAAAGTAAGAGGGTTTTATTATTGGCGCATCACCTCCTAAATAGTTTTATTTTTAGTCATTTTCCTCTCTTTCCTCATAAAATCTAAAGAAAAATTATTGAAGATCCTATGAACAGTTGGCTTCTAAAATCCCAGAGGTTATCTTGTAAGCCATGTCCCACGTTTGTAGGATTTCCCATGTTGGTGCAAGTCTGCATGCGAGTGCAGCATTCAGGGGCATATTTGAATAGCAAATTTGAACATCAATAGTACAAATGTATGATTCTTCAATTATCATTAGACTATCGTATCATGTCTCTGGCTGGTATATGTGTTTCCCTATGAATTGAGTGACAAGACTAATTAAACAAGAAAGACTTTAACTATCCATGACTATCGTCCTTGTTTTTCATTGACTAATTTAATTAAATCTTAGTTGATGGAACTATTTTAGAACTATGTCTTCCTCCCATAATTGTCCCCATGATTAATAAATATATTATTTCAAGTCTTCACAATCTTCTCACCATGATTACAACCCCGAATTTGAAATTCTTATTAAACTGACTGTTTAGGATTTCTTAGGAGAATTGTCATAGCAATTATAATTTTTATATTAAGTTCAAAGATATCTTTTCTTCATGATGTGATGACTTGAGTTCTAAGAGAATTGACAATCTCAAAAGGTTCAAGATTAACCACTTGTTTGATAGAATAACCTAGCTTAAGTTCTTGGTATGTGAGACAATCATGATCACTCTCAGTTAGGTATGAATGGTATAGCATGGCTATTATTAAATATCCATACTCCCTTTTATAACGTCCATATGAGCGGTCAAAAACTGTCAGTTAAGCACTTTCAAGTTTTTGGATCTCCTGCATGGGCCCACATTCATGCAGAGAAATGTAAGGCCTTGGATCCACAGAGCTAATCTTGTATATTTGTAGGCTATCCTGATGGTGTGAAGGGTTATCAGTTACTCCACCCTACAACACATGAGTTGTTTATTGAGAGGAGTGTTCATCTTGAGGAGGGCTCTTTGAGCTCACTTCCTATCACTTCTCCACCTCCTTGTACTTTGACATTGGAGTCACTTGGGTTACATGATAGATCTTTTGATGAGTCAGATTCACCTAAGCAGATTCTTGATGATAAGGATTCTTCTGCCTCCACTTTCAATGTTGAGAGCGATTAAGAGGATTCACCTCCTTCCTCTATTAGTCATCATTCAGAGGGTGATGATTCTCCTCCACATTCTCTGACTTCTAGTCCACGTTGGGCTAGATAGGCCTTGCAGTCTACAGGCGATTGGGTTGGGGATCCATCAAACACTAGGCAGACTCATTCATAATTTTAGGATGCTCCACATGTCTTCATTGCTACTACCTCTGATCCATAGTCCTTTCGAGAGGCTTCTGGTATTCCTGAGTGGGATATAGCTATGCAGGAGGAGTATAGTTCCTTGATGAGGAACCACACTTGAGGTCTTGTGTCTCTTCCTAAGGGAAGAAAACTTCTTTGTTGTAAGTGGATCTATCAAACAAATTTTATAGCAGATGGGTCAGTTGATAAGCATAAGGCTCGCCTAGTTGCCAAAGGATTCTCCCAGGTTCCTGGGATTGACTACTCTAAGACTTTTGCACTAGGTTCTAGAGTGAACTCCATCCCACTTGTTCTTACCATTGTTGTAGTCAATCGTTGGGAAGTACACTAGATGGATGTGAAGAGTGCTTTTCTTCATGGTGACCTTCAAGAGGAGATTTACATGGAGCAACCACATGGTTTCATTCAAGATTCTTCACTTGTGTTCCGCCTTCAGAAATCTCTCTATGGCCGCAAACAGGCTCCTAGGGCCTAGCATGCCAAGATGGACTCCTTCCTTCTATCAGTTGGGTTCACTTGGTGCCATTCTGATCCCAATGTCTATATTTTATAGTAGGATGATTTACTCCTATTTCTGGTTTTGTATGTTGATGACTTGTTGATCATAGGGAGTTTTTCATCCACCATTGGGGTAGTCAAAACTGCCCTTCATGACAAGTTTTTGATGACTAACTTGGGCTTGTTGCATTACATTCTTGGGATTGAGATCTACCAATCTACTTCTGGGATCACCATCTCACAGTCCAAGTATTCTCTAGATTTACTCTCATGGTTTCATATAGTTGACTGTAAGCCTACTCCGACTCCCTTTCTTTCTAGAGTCAAACTTGAGGCTCAGTGTTCTTCAACATTTGTTGATGGCACTTTGTATCAATAGATTGTTGGGAGTCTCATTTATATGACTCATACGAGAACTAACATTTCATATGCTGTAGACATGGTTTCTTGATTCATGCAAGAGCCCCATGAGCTGCACTGAAAAGTAGCTAAGTGAATAATTCACTACATTCAGGGCACTCATAGTTTTGGGATACATTACGCAGCAGGCATTGATCTTGACTTGGTGGTCTACATAGATTTAGATTGGGCAAGCAATTCTCAAGATCGCAATTCTACTTCAAGTTACAACTTCTTACTTGGTTCTGGTCCTGTTTGTTAGTCGAACAAGAAGGAGTCTTCTATTGCTCTATCTTCTACTGAGGTCGAGTATCAAGGGGTTGTGAATGCTACCACTGAGTCCATCTGGCTTCAGAATATTCTCATTAAGTTTGGTATCTAGATCAGATGGCCATCAGTCATAATTTGTGACAACCAAAGTTCCATTCATATCTCACAAAATTTGTTTCATCATCAGAAGAACAAACGAATTGAGGTCCACATGCACTACATCTGGGAGCTCATCGATGGGCACGTCATCAACCTTCACTACTATCTGACTTCTGAGCAGGTTGTTGATATCTTCACCAAACCCTTCACTAAGAGAAAGTTCCTTCATTTGTGAGCTTTGTTGGGAGTGTGGGAGGCTTCATCTTCCGAGGGCTTCATCCTCTCACTCGAAGTCTTGACTCTCTCTACTCTAGGGGGTATCTTCTCTCTATTTGGGGGGGCTATGAATCTTTTTGGGGGGGCTATTGGAATTAGTCCAAACAACTGTGAATCAGTTGTCCCACAAATTTAAATGTTTCTTCTTTTAATCTTCTTTATCAACTTATAATCAGATTAATGATGTAAACATTAAAGCATGAATCAACAACACATGAGTAGAAACAAATTGAGCACACATATCACTAGAATTTTTACGTGGAAACCCAGTTAAGGGAAAACCACAGTGGGGGTTAACCCACAAGATTCGTACCCTGTTAAAAGTACTTAAAAGAAATGAAAAGACACTTGCCTTAGGGCTCACTTCCCAGAGCTCACTACTCAAAGAGGCTCACTGCCTACAGGAGGCTCACTATCTACAAGATTTTATTGTTTAATACAAAAATAATGAACTGAGAAATAGCATCTTCTTCATGCCTAGTTCAGTCCCATTGAAAGCTTACTAAACATTTTCTCTGCCCTCAAACTCTTATTTATTATCTCTTCATCCTTTGTTGTCCTTGTTCTTTTTCTCCTCCTCTTCTCTGCTCTACTTCTGAACCTTTCTTAGGATTTGAACATTTTTGCACAAGGATGATTTTCCACAATTCAACTACATGCCTTTATATGCTTCATCAACCTTGGCATACACATCAAGGTTAGCATTACAAACATCTGACTTGATGCGAATCACTATGCTGTCAGCCAAACATAACTAGGACTCAATTCTTCTTCAATCAACACACCATGCTTCACAAAATTGCTCTTTGATTATCCGCAACATGCTTGAATCATCCAGTTGGCCAAGATTGGGAAGAACAGCAACATCAAGGAAGAAGCCTTCAACAACGAGTTCAAAATTTAATGTGGACCTTCAACGCTGTAGTCACATGATCTAGAGATCTCCATAAGCACTTTAAATTCAATAGGAACATTTGCACTCCTCCAAATCATCAGAATCACTTGCATCTTCATCTGAAACCTCAAGGACACTATCTTTCATGTCTATCATATTAGAAAGATTGCTTACGAACCTCCAAACCACGAACCACAAGAGTTGATGATACACATTGACTTCCCAATGATGCCTATAGATCCATAGATCATAATGTTTCAATGCGGAGCAATCCGAACCAATTTACTGTCACTCTGTCTCTTTTGATCATAGCATAACCCAGTTCTACTCAGATGGCTATAGCTTCTTCAAATCTTCATGCGGACCTCTCAAATCTTAACTGGAGCTTCTTTAGACAACCCTCTATACTGCCATATGGTCCGCATCTATTGATCTTCATTAACTTTCTCAATATCCTCAACATTTTAGTCTTCTCAACAAACAACAAAATAGGATACAGTTGACACCAATGGCAATAAGAATATGTTGACATCAATGACAACACCGATTAGGCACATATTTGCAACAATATCCCCCATTTTCATTGATGGCAACATATGATGTGAAAAATTTATTCAACCATCAAGACAAGAACTTCTCCCCCTTTCTCTTATCACTTCTGCAACTACTTTCTTCACTGCTCCCCCTTTCATCAACAACTAGTTTTTCACATGATTTCCCTCCCCCTTTGACATCAATGGCAAAGGGCACATATTTGCAGTCTTTTCTCCTTCTTTTTATTTTTAGACCAATCTCAAAAATTGCATGCTGACTACTCCCCTGACCAGTACCTTCTTAACATCATTTTGGATCACAAGATATGACTATGAATTCCACTAGACTAATGCACTCTAGTGCATCTTAATTCTGATCGGGAGGGATAATAACCCCTAGCTTTTCTCTGAGATACTCAAAAGTATCCTTGGGAAGAGGCTTAGTGAAGATGTCTGCAATATGATCCTTTGAAGAGACAAACTCCAATCTAACTTCATTCTCATTAACCTTCTCTCTCAAAAAGTGAAACTTGATTGATATGTGCTTTGTCTTTGAATGCAACACTGGATTCTTTGAGATGCTTATTGCACTTGAATTATCACAGAAGATTGTGACAGGATTTTCAAACATAATTCTAATATCCTTCAGCATTTGCTTCATCCACAAAACTTGAGTGTAATTGTTTGTTGTTGCTATATACTCTGCCTCTGCTGTAGATAGAGATATTGCCTCTTGCTTTTTGCTCAGCCAAGAAACCAATCTTCTTCTCAAGAAGAATGCACCACCACTAGTGCTTTTTCTATCATCCACATCTCCTGCCCATCAACATCTGTATATGCATGAAGAGTGAAGTCATTATCCTCTGGATACCATAATCCATAATCAAGTGTCCCTTTGAGATATTTGAAAATTCTCTTGACTGCTATGACATGGGATTCTCTAGGATCAACTTGAAATCTAGGAACAAGTCCAACTGTATTCATGATATCAAGTCTAGTCTAAGTTAGATAAAGTAGTCCTCCAATCATTGATCTATACCTTTGTTGATCTGCCTTAGGTGAATTATCATCTTTACTTAACTTGCATCCAGTTACCATAGGAGTACTTACTGGTTTTGACTCCTCCATTCCAAAAAAATTCAACAATTCTCTTACATACTTAGATTGAGATATGAAGATACCCTTATCTGACTGAATGATTTGTAGACCTAGGAAGAAATTCATTTCACCAAACATGTACATCTCAAATTCACTCTACATCTGATCAGCCAATGTTTTGCACATTCTCTCATTTCCACCAAAAATGATATCATCAACAAATACCTCAACAATTAGAATATTCTCATGATCAATCTTGAAGTAAAGATTACTATATAACCTAGCTTTTGTAGATACTTATCTAATCTTGCATACCAGGCTCTTGGAGCTTGTTTGAGTCCATACAATGCTTTCCTCAACCTACAAACTATATCTCTCTGATCAGACAACTGAAATTCTTTCAGTTGCTCAATGTAGACTTCTTCTTCTAACTCTCTATTTAGGAATGTTGATTTCACATCCATCTGATAGACCTTGAAATCTTTATAAGTAGCAAATGCAATAAATAATTTGACTACCTCTATTCTTTCCACCGGAGAAAAAGTTTCTTCAAAATCAATTCCTTCAACTTGAGAATATCCTTTGCATGCCAATCTTTCTTTGTTTCTTACAACTTCACCATCTTCATTTAGTTTGTTCCGAAAGACCCATTTAGTTCCAATCACATTTTTATTCTCAGCTCTAGAGACAAGATCCTAAGTGTGATTCTTTTCAATTTGCATTAATTCTTCTTCCATTGCTTTTACCCAGTTTTTATCATTGCAGGCTTCACTTACTGATTTTGTTTCAATCTTTGAAATCAAACAAATCTCTTGTTGATCTCCAGCAATTCTTCTCCTAGTTCGAACACATTTATTTCTATCTCCTATGATCTGATTTTTAGGATGATTCATCTTTACATACCTAGGAGTTTTGGGATTTGCTTGAACTTCTATTTCTTGAACTTGTTCAACTTCTGCATTATCTCTTGAGTCACTGGATTTTCTGGATCAATCTGGATTTGAATCTGAATTTGCACTTTCCTTTCTTGACTTGGATTTTCATCTTGATCATCTGAATCATATCCGCAAGACCTGGTATGTCCTTCTTTTCTCTCATCAACTCTAACATTTACACTTTCAACAATATTTTTCAATCTTTTGTTAAAGCACCAGTATGCCTTGCTTTGAGTAGAGTAACCCAAAAATATTCCTTCATCACTTCTTGCTTCAAACTTGCTTAGATCCTCATCTCTTTTGATAAAGCATTTACTACCAAAAACTCTAAAGTATCTCATAGTAGGAGGATGACCAAACCATAGTTCATAAGGTGTCTTACCATAATTACCTTTGATCTACACCTGATTAAGAGTATAGATAGCAGTACTCACAGCTTCTCTCCAATAGACTTGAGAAACATTTGCTTCCAACATCATGGTCCTGGCAGCTTCTTGAATGGTCTGAATTTTTCTTTCCACAACTCCATTTTGCTGAGGAGTCCTAGGAGCAAATAACTATCTTTTTATTCCATGCTTTTCACAGAATGTATCAAACTCACCAGAGGTAAACTCTCTACCTTTGTCAGATCTTAGACACTTTATCTTCATACCAATCTCATTTTCCACCACAACCTTGAACACCTTGAATTTATCAAGAGCTTCTAATTTTTCTTTGAAGAAAGTTACCCACATCATTTGGGAGTAATCATCAATCAGCAACATAAAATATATGTCTCCTTGGACACTCCTAATTCTAGCAGGACCACATAGATCAATATGCACAAGTTCCAACCATCCACTTGAAAATTGTTCTTTACATTTGAATGAAGTTTTGTTTTGTTTACCCAATTGACATTCTCTACACATCTTATCAGGTTTCACGAATTTTGGAAGATCTCTCATAGCCTAAGTAGAACTTATCTTGACAATATTATCAAAATTCACATGACACATCCTCCTATGCCATAACCAACTTTGATCTGTCTGAGAAATCAAACAACTTTTCCAGAACTACTTAAATGAAAGATGTTACCTCTAGTTTGAGTACCAGATGCAATTTCAGTTCTAGAGTTTTCCAAGATTCTGCATTTTCCAACCTTGAATTAGAGATCATAACCCTTGTCAACCAACTATCCAACACTGAGAAGATTATGCTTCAGTCCTTCCACATATAGAACATCATTGGTGTTATTCTTGCCATCAAAAGAGATGGATCCTCTGCCACGGATTCTACCAGCTGAGTTGTCTCAAAATTTCACAATTCCACCTTCATATTATTCAAAACTTATAAACTTCTTTTATCACCAGTCATATGATGAGAACATCCAGTATCAATCACCCATTCATCCTTTTCAACAACCTAAGCAACCAAGGCACTTTCCACATTTGCATAGCTAGTAGATTCAGTAGACACTGGATCTTCTTCTTTGATAGCAATGAACACCCAATCATCTTCAATGGAACCTCCATGATCAGATTCATCATCTGTGACTCCTTCTTCTCTAGCTTCTTAGACATAGTAACATTTCTTCTAACCTTTATATCTGTTAGGGTTTGTCTTTGAAAATTTCTCTGGACATCTTGAGGCAAAATGACCAATCTTATTACAAGAAAAACATTTTAATGGCAACTTTCCTTCATACTTACCAGATCCTCTTGGCATTCTTTTGGCAATAAGAGCTTCAAGTTCTGTAGACTCAATTTCATCATCTTCAAGATCCTTGCTTGCCTTAGAAAATCTGTTTGATCTTCCTGAAGAGCTTTCACCTAGATCATATCTTTGTTTTCCATATACACTAACCTTAAATGCAAATTCAGAATTAGGAAGAGAATCACCAAACTCACTCATTTCAAATGTTGAGAGCTTACCAACTAATTAATCCCTTGTAACAGTGGTCACTGTCCTAATCTCTTCAATGGTAGTAGCTTTATGCTTGTATGCCGCATGTAAGGATCTGAGCACTTTGGCAACAATCTCTGATTCTTCTAATACTCCACCAGCATTTCTGATACCGGTCACAAGTTCATTCACTTTCTACATATAGGAAGTAATGTTTTCATCTTCACTCATTACCAATCTTTCATATTTACCCTTCAAGCTCTGTAGCTTGGTACATTTGACATATTTGTCACCTTCATACAGATTTTCCAACTTTTTCCAGATTTCATGGGCAGTTTTCAAATCTAGGACATTTGCCAATTCTGTATTAGTCAGGGCACTCAATAATGCTTCTTTGGCTTGAATATGCATTCAGCTTCACTGAGTTTGTCTATAGTAGTAGGGCCATTCTTCAAAATCTTATACTCATTCTTTTTTATCAACCAAAAGGCATCACCCATACATTCCAAATGACACTACATGCGTACCTTCCAAAGGGAACAATTTGTTCCATCAAATCTCAAACTTTCCTTCTTATAAGTTGACATCTTGGATCTCCTCAAGTGGTCAAGCTTCTTTAAGAGGATCTAGCTCTGATACCAATTGTTGGAATTAGTCTAGACAACTGAGAGGGGGGTGAATCAGTTGTCCCACAAATTTAAACTTTTCAAATTTTAATCTTTATCAACTTATAATTAGATTAATGATGTAAACATTAAAGCATGAATCAACAACACATGAGCAGAACAAATTGAGCACACATAACACCAGAATTTTTACGTGGAAACCCGGTTAAGGGAAAACCACGGTGGGGGTTAACCCAAAAGATTCATACCCAGAGCTCACTACTCAAAGAGGCTCACTGCCTACAGGAGGCTCAGCATCTACAAGATTTTATTGTTTAATACAGAAATAATAAACTAAGAAATATCATCTTCTTCATGTCTGGTTCAGTCCCATTGAAAGCTTACTAAACTTCTGCTTTGCCTTCAAACTCTTCTTTATTATCTCTTCATCCTTTACTGTCCTTGTTCTTTTGCTCCTCTTCTTTGCTCTGCTTCTGAACCTTTCTTAGGATTTGAACATTTTCACACAAGGATGATTTTCCACAATTAAACTACATGCCTTTATATGCTTCATCAACCTTGGCATACACATCAAGGTCGGTATTACAAACATCTAACTTGATGCGAATCACTATGTTGTCAGCCAAACATAATTGGGACTCAATTCTTCTTCAATCAACACGCCATGCTTCACAAAATTTCTCTTTGATTATCTGCAACACACTTGAGTCATCTAGTCAGCCAAGACTGGGAAGAACAAAAACATTAAGGAAGAAACCTTCAACAACAAGCTCAAACTTCAATGCAGACCTTCAACACCGCAGTCACATGATCCAGAGATCTCCATAAGCACTTTGAATTCAACAGGAACATCCGCACTCCTCCAAATCATCAGAATCACTTGCATCTTCATCTAAAACCTCAAGAACATTGTCTGTCATGTCTATCATATTAGAAATATTGCTTGTGGACCTCCAAACCACAAACCACAAGAGTTGATGATACCTATAGATACGCAGATCATAATGTTTCAATGCAGAGCAATCTGGACCAATTTACTATCAATCTGTCTCTTCTAATCATAACAAAACCCAGTTCTACTCAGATGGCTATAGCTTCTTCAAACCTTCATGCGGACCTTTCAAATCTTAACTAGAGCTTCTTCAAACAACCCTCTATACTGGCGTATGGTCTGCATCCATTGATCTTCATTAATTTTCTCAATATCCTCAACATTCCAGTCTTCTAAACAAGCAATAAAATAGGATATAGTTGACACCAATGGCAACAAGAATATGTTGACATCAATGACAACACCAATTAGGCACATATTTGCAATAGGGGCTTCTTCTCTTTGAGGGGGATTTTTATGTACATGGGTACCTCATCATGATTGATTTGTTGGGACCCATCTTTTTACCCACCTAAGTTGTGCTTAAGGGGGGTGTTAGTGTAAGTTTTTTATTTCCTAGTTAGGTTATTTATTTTCCTATATTCCTAGGTTTTTTCTACACCTTTTATTAATCTTGCTTAGGTTCATAAAGCACATTTAATTAAGTGAGTGGCTTATGAGGTGTCACCATCCTACAAGGGAGCACCCATTAGCTAACTAGGGAAGATATTTTGCTATTTTTAGACCGATAGACGGTTGTTTCCTATTGGTTGGTATTACCACCTCCACCCTCTCCCTTTTCTATATAAACATGCTACCTAACTTGTATTAGGCATCTTTTGTTTTTGCATCCTCATAATTTTATTTTTCTTCTATAGAATTTGCATTGCTTTCACATGGAGATTAACTTTGTGTTGTTATTTTGATCTTGTATCATTTTCTTTCATAGTTTAATATCTATTCATTTGCACTAGTTTTCTAGGTTATTAATCTTTTCAGATTCTAACAATTTATTCACATTCTGGGGCAATTGTGGCCAGTAGTAATTCTCACTAACAAGAGAAATGGTCTTAACTTGATCAAAATGTCATGCTAATCCTCCACTATGCTTCTCCTTGATCAGATTCTCTCTCATGGAACTCCTCAGAATGCACAATTGGCTTCCTCTGAACAACATATCATCTTGAATCATGAAATCTAACCATCTTGTCCTATCCAAAGTAATAGGTTCCAAACAAGCTTTCCAATCCTATGCAAAATCTAGATCTTCAGAGTACAAATCCTTGAGTTCATTGACCCCAACAACCTCTATCTTCATCTCTGTCAACAAATTTTTCCTTCTGCTTAAGGCATCTGCAACTTTGTTTGATCTTCAACTTGTGTGCTTCAAAACAAAAGTATAACTCTACAAAAACTCAATCCATTTTAAGTGCCTCTAATTTAACTTCCCTTGACTATTAAGATACTGCAAAGCCTGATGATCAGTATTTAAAATAAACTCTTTTGAAAATAAATGAATGTCTCAATTTCTTCAAAGCCTAAACTATAGCATAAAACTCCTAATCATAAACAAAATACTTTTTCTTCACATCATTAAGCTTCTCATTGAAATAGGCAATGGACTTACCTTCTTGACTCAAAACAGCTCTTATAGCACTACCACTAGCATCACAATCTACCTGAAATACCTTATTGAAATATTGAAGTGCCAAAACAGGTTGCTCTATGACTTTCTACTTCAATGTGTCAAAACTCTTGGCTGCTCTTGTAGTCCATTTAAACTATTTTCTATCCCCTCTCATTGTCTCAATTAGGGGTGCATAAATGCCACTAAAATTCTTGATAAATTTTTTGGAAAAACTTGTCAAACCATGAAAATATCTTACCTCTGTAGAACTCCTTGGTGTGGGCTATTCAATAAAATCTCTTACTTTTTCTGGGTCCATCTTAAGACCTTTAGTTGAGACAACAAATCCCAGGTATACTAACTCCTTTGTAGAAATGCATTTCATGTTAATCAACAACTTCTCCTCCCTTGATTTCTCTAACATTCTTCTAATATGCATTAGATGCTCTTCCCAAGTCTTACTAAAAATTAAAATGTCATCTAAATAAATAATAACAAACTTTCCCAAAAACTCTTTCAATACCTCATACATGAGCCGCATGAATGTGCTTAGTGCATTGGTTAGCTAAAATGGCATGACTAACCACTCATACAGAACCTCCTTATTCTTGAAGGTTATCTTCCATTCATCTCCTTCTCTGATTTGGATCTGGTGATATCTAATCTTCAAATCAATCTTTATAAAGTACTTAGCTCCACTCAAGCAATCTATATTATCATCCATCCTTCACAATGGAAATTTGTACTTGATTGTAATTTTGTTGATGGCTCAAGAATTTGTACACATTATCCACTCTCCATATTTCTTTAGTGCTAGTACTATAGGTACCGCACGTGGACTTAGGCTCTCCCTTATTAGTCCTTTCTTCAACAAATCCTGAACTTGTTTGTTCAGCTCCTTATTCTCTGCAGGATTCATTCTATGGGTTGCGTTATTCAACAAACTAGCTCCTGGTATTAAATCCATTTGATGACTTATCTTCCTCACTAGTGGTAAACCTTCTAGTACATTATCAAAGACAATGTCCCAAATTCATCCAATGGATCTAAGACTTTTGTTGGTACATCTTCACATTTCTCTTGGCTGATCTTAGGAATCAATGCAAAGCAATGATGCTCGTTCTTCATACCATCCAAGAATTTCCTACCATCTACCAAGCAAATTCTAGGGGTTCTACATAAATTTTCTTGCACCTCCTTCAAGGGCTTCAACTTATGATGAACTTCATCCTTTGTCAGGGAAACAGTGTTTGCATAGCCATCATGGATAATACACCCATCATACTGCAATGGCCTTCTCAATAGCATATGACATGCATCCATTGGTATGATGTCACACAACACCTCATCATGGTAGTCTCCAATCTTGAACTTTACTAAACACTGTTCATTAACCAAAGCTCTATGGTCCTTCTGGAACCATGCAATCTGATATAGATGTGGATGCCTTCTCCTTATCAACTTCAACCTTTTAATCATCTCCTCTGAGACAAGATTATCAGTGCTTACACTATCAATAATAATATCACAACACTTATCTTCACACTTACACCTTGTGCAGAATAAACTCTTCCTCCGATTTGATTATTTCTCCTCATTTAACAAGGTTCTTCTAACAACTAGAGTTTCTCCCCTTTCAACATATTCAGAATGCTCAAACTGTACATCTTCATCTACATGTGCAACTTGTACATTACCTTCATGCCTTCTTGAAGACACTTGTAGGTTCAATGTCCTTCTCCACATTGGAAGTAGGTTCCTCTAAAGCCTCCTCTTCCAAGGCCTTGCCCAGGTCTTCCTCTTCCTCTTCCTCTTTTCTCACCATTATTTTGGTCATGAGGGTAGTAGGCATTATCTCCTCTCTGATTTTGATTGGTGCATGTTTCTTCACTTTTATTTTGATCTTCATTTTGGCCTCCGTAGGATCTTCCACCAATCCTTCTGCCTTGACTTCTTCTACTTTGTTTACTTTTGAATCTTTTATTCAGCTTCTCTTCCACCTTTAGGGAAAACTAGTATGCATCTTCTATGGTGGTCATTCTGACCAAGCTCAAATCCTCTTGTATACTTGGACTCAACCCATTAATGTAATAGGCTACCTTCTCCTTGTTGGCCTTTGAATGGTCTATTCTGGTAATAATCTTATAAAACTCTTTTTTAAACTCCTTAACAGACTTATTACCTTGCTTCAATCCTTGCAGCTTCTTCAACAACTCCAACTCATAGTCCACAGGAATGAAGTGCTTCTTTAGTTTATCCACCATTCAATCCCATTTGGTAATCTTTCATTTTCCTCTTCTATTTCTCTCTAACTAGACCTCCTTCCACCAAATATTGGCGTGGCCCTTCAACTGCATTTTTGCAAACTTGACCCATTATAGATCCTCCACATCTTCATACTTAAAATATTCCTCCATATCATTTATCCAATCAATAATCTCTTCTAGATTCAAATCCCTAGAATAGGTAGAAACTTCGATCCTAGGCCTCTTTCCAATCCTTGAAATGACCCACAACAACCTAACTTTTGCAGGATCTCCTGCATCATCTTGTTCTTCCTCAGATAGCTCTTCTTCTTCAACTTCATCTTTGCTTTATTCTCTTATTCTTGGCTCAAACTTTTTTTGTAGCTCCTCTTGTAATGCATAGATTTACCTTTGCATAGCTCTAAAAGCCTCTTCTTTCATTGCATTTCTCCTAGCACCACAACGGTTCCTTCATGGAGACATTTTTTTTGAGTTCTACAGCAAACCCACAACCTCTGTTGATTTCTATAGCAAACCCACAACCGCGGGTCCTAGTGCAAACTACCTCACAATCGGTGATTTGTCTTCAAACTCAAGAACTACTGCTTTGATACCTCTTGATGAGGGG
The DNA here is from genome assembly GCA_027924645.1 of Cunninghamia lanceolata. NCBI lineage: Eukaryota > Viridiplantae > Streptophyta > Pinopsida > Cupressales > Cupressaceae > Cunninghamia > Cunninghamia lanceolata. The sequence goes on from BSBN01000465.1 coordinate 21,181,924, forward strand.
GTCATTCCTAGAACACAAAATAACAGAGAACGCACATATAAAATAGGAATATTTTTTATTGATTTGAACAACACATTACATTACAAAAACTGGAATCAAATCAGAGGATGAATCCTCAATAGGCTGCAAAACATTACAGCTTCCTATCTCTAGCTTCTAGATCCTTCTGCCTTTTGTAGCTTCAAATCTGCTAGGGTCTCTATTTTCTCACCCTTTTCTAACTCTCCACATTTCCCCTTTTTTCTACTACCACAAAGGATTCCAAAAATGGTCATAAATAGCCTTTTTTTGGTGCCTTCTAGCCAAATTTTTGAAATTTGTAACTCTCTCCAAAAATAGATCAACTTCTAGGAACCATAACTTTGATCTGGATATCCAATTAATGAATAGTTTGATGCGTTGGAAAGATCTGGGAGGCTCTACAAGCTTATAATTCACTTAGTTGATTCTACTCATTGTCGAGGTTGTACAGGGCCTCTAAGTGGCTCATATCTAACTTTGAAACTTTTTCACCAATTTTTAAAGAAATGAAAACTTTAATATCTTTCAGCCCACAAGTGATCTTTGGCCAATTCCTTCACCAAAGGTTATATTTTTCAATTCTGAAGCTTTGAGTAAATTTTTGCTTCCATACGTGCTCAAATAAAAACTTTCTAAAAATGGTAGTTGGTTATTTTTAGCAGGTTGGAAAAACTGAAGGTTCTACATTATCATTCAAGCAATTGTGTATCCAAAAATATAAAATTTGAAAAGAATAGAAAATAAAATCATCATTTTTTTGGCTGATGCAAGATTGCCCTTACACCAATGGATGCTCCTGCATCACATTAAAAGTCGCAAGAATTTATTTATCCCTATTCTTCCTATTGCTTATAACTTCTTTCAAGCACATAATTAATAATGTCCTCCTCATTCCCACATCTATTTTTTTCTAAAATAAGACTTCACAAACCCCACCTTATATCCATTTTTTAAGAGATGTTTGGAAGAGAGATAAAAACTATCTTTACACTTAAAAAATATTTTCCCTTCTTTTGCACTACTAGAGATTATTTTTAAAAAATTATCAAAATCACTAAAAATCTCCTTCTCGTGACTATTTAAAAATCATGCAATCTTACACTATAATTTTGTAACAAATGATTTCTTTTTCATTTAAAAGTGATTTCCTTTTCACTTTAAAGTATAACTTCTTTCTTCCACCATTCTCTATGAAATTTAAATTCAGCTAACAATTATTTTTCATACAACATTTCAACCACTATGCCCAATATATTTCATCCCACATTTAAATTTGGCATACTTTTCACAGTTTCATGTATCAACAAACACTTTTAAACAAAAAAAAACATTCTCATCAACAATTTATGTAGAAACTTCTTCACTCTTCCACTTGAAAGGTTATAGAGTCTCTTTACCTACCATCCATTTTTCTTTTATGACTCTAATACTATTATAGGATCCAAGATCAAATACACAAGAATATATAAAAGAAATACACAAACATATACTATAAGGGTTTTCAATATTGATTACATTATTCAATGATCTTTATAAAGATTTACTATTTTACCTTTTACAATCACTTTTCCCATAGGAACAGACTATTAACTACCTTAACACAACCATAAATTATTAAACTAACAACATTATTAAATAACTACAAACTAATACTTTAGATCATATACCTAACCCCATAATATGTTCTTAGCACTCTCTTTGATAGATGACCAGAGTCTGGTCTCAGAAGAGTGAGAAAGGTAAACTCCAACGGAGTCCAAGTACCAACCACTTCGACCATGAAAGCCTTTTATTTTCCCTCCACTAGTGGGAAATGAAAAGTAAGTGCCTTCCTCCTTACCATATGGCCCATATTTCCGAACAGTAGTATGAAATGTGAGTGATCTTATCACACATGGGGATCCAGAAGACATATGACCATAATGACCGCTAATAGAAGTGAGAATCTCATTAGGGTAATCCAATTGAATCTGCAAAAGCTCAAATTTTGTCATCAAAATTCTAAACAATCCATAGAAAACTAGTCCAAAATGTTATGTAAATCAAACGAAACTTAAAAATAAATCTTGAATACTAGGCATAAGAGGATAATGTTCCATTATAATATATTGGATTTGTTGTTCCAATTGAAAGCTTACTTTATTAGTGTTGGTTCCTCCATTGCCACCATGTTTCTCTGACCAAATTGAACGCCCACCCTTGTCATATTCAAACCTAATAGAATCTATGCAAGCTGCATGGACTATATGTATCTTCTTAATTCCCGTATAAACCCCATCATCCCATGGGGTTCCACCAGTTCCTCCCCATGGACCAACTAACACAGCAGACTTAATGCTCTTGGATGTTGTCAAGCTCTGCCACAAACACCAAAGCCGAAATAAGATCACTTCAAGGGGACAACTAAAACAATACAAATTCAAAGACTGTAAGCCATGTAAAATTTGTTATATTTCTTTCCACCTAAACCTTGAAATCCAACCATATTCATTTTACAATTTAGAGCTTTGGTTTCTACAAAAAAATTCCTTCGAAAATAGATTCAGGACGAGGATCAAATGCAGTGGATTCCTGAAACCTTGAATATTGTCGCACACTGAAAAAAGAAAAATTAAAAGCTAACATCTTACCATTATTGGTATTTTTACAGATTCAGCTGATGATCAGAGTTTCCTTGCCTTGAATGGTTCTTGGTCTGTCAAAGAACTGAACAAAACAAGAAAATTATTACTTCTAGCGTTCATACTAATAAAGGCATTAATACAAATATAAATATTAGCTCTTCCTTACTCTGTTGAAGCACAAAAAGTGAAAAATCTAGAAGAGGTTAGTTTCTCGATCACTGAAGCAAACAATCTACAACTTATAGGAGAGTTTAGAGACAAATATGATTCTTCAGGCCAACAGTCTACCTATACTTTAGCATCTTATACAGCTTGCTTCCACCATTGCTACAAGAAAATTTACCCATGGTGATATGACATCACTCCAGAATACCCAACGAAGACTTGAAAAGAAAAAACTTTATTCTGATTCCATGAAATGTGGTTATAGAATAGGATCCCTTACAAACAACATACTAACCAGGTCTTTCCTTTCTTCACAGCTAAAGTGAAAATCTAAAGCTATCTTTGAAGATTTGAACCATTATTTTTGTGGGTATAATCATTTGAAACCACAAACGTAGCTGTCACAGGATGCTATCTTCCATTAAAGAGTTATGTTTGGTCGATGTTTGAACCCTTCTAAAACAATTACCGTTTCTTTTCATGATTTTCTCTTTGGCAGCCATGATTCTATTGATCAAGGGACATTGCATTTAGTTTTTATTTCAAACCATAATTTTAAGTGACCCTTTTTTCTTTTCTTTTTTTCTTGATGAATACTTCCTATTTAATTTTATATTAAAAAGTAGTAGTACAATATTAAAAAACAAGGAGGGTGGTAGAAAGGCACACCCACAGAGTCTAAATAGGACAAAGTCCAATATAAAGATGAAAATTAAACAGGATCAAGCCTAAATATAAGTTGCTAAAGCAATGCTAGAGGTAGAAGGGTCCTTATCATTAGGTTTTCCCCAAACAACACTAGAGATTGAATCATCAATAGGCTCCCAACCAATGAGAGTATCTTCCTCTTTAGAAGTATCATTCGAGGGTTGCTAAGCATAGACCAAAGAAATGACCAACTCCAGGCAAGGAAACTTGCCAAAGTCAGGCCAACCAAGAGCTCCATGCCCATGAGAAGAGGTGGAAGGCGGCTTGGATGGCTGAATCCATCCACCACGAGCTGCATTATCTCTAGAATCTAGGGGTTGGGAGCCATGGGAGAGGGAACCTCTATCTCTCCTAGAAAATTGACTACGATAATTCCGATGCCCTCAAGAAGAAGAAGAGGGATCAAGGAAAACTCTAACAATAATGCAGGGCCATTCCCCCAGTGGTCCAACAACTCCTGAAGATGAGTAATCTCAAGTGCAATATTACTAGCTTGCACTTGAGTCTACATAAACACATTACAATAAATCATGGCCTTAGTGTACCTGTGATGGGTGAAATGTGGGATTAATCAAATCAATAACAAACCCAATACATCAATAGAATATGAAGGAAAAGAATTTAAAATAAGAACAAGATAGATACTTACAACCTTTACCTTACGCCTTCCATTGCTCGCCTTTTCTTTCTTGATCTTGATGGAGATGAAATGGCCCTCAGGAAGCTTGCTTCCTCGCTTCGAATCCTCAAGATGACAAAAAAAAGTTGGCTCTGATACTTGTTGTATTTGAAGATGAACTTCAAACACAAATGTGAGTGAATGATAATGAAGTGTTATGGAGATGGGTGCTAATGGCGCGCTATATTTCCTGCAGCATAAGTTTACTCAAATGATGGATGGATGATATGAACAAGAAGAGGGTTGTATTTATAGAGTTGTGTGGGAGAAGATCAATGGTTGATAAGAAATGAGAAGATCAACAAAGGAGGATGGTTGAGGAACGTGCGACCAGTAGAAGGACATGTGTCATTCAAAGGGAAGCTTTGTTGAGTTAATTGCTTTCTTGATGAGGATGAGTTTTTATTTCTTAAATTAGAATTTTTTTTTCTAATTTAAGAGCAAAGTTGCTTTAACTCAACTTTTGCTTTTGTATGACAAGAAGAATTTATTTTTAGAAGATATTAAAGATTTTTAGAAGATACGAAAGCATAATTAAATAAATAGATTTATTTAATTATTTGTAGATAATTTGGAGGAATAAAATAAAATATTTAAATATATTTTATTTTTGTGGAGATTTAAGATTTAATTTAAATAAAATTGTATTTTATTTAAATTTGGAAGAATAAAAGATTTAATTAAATAATTAAAATTATTTAATTATTTTAGAAGAATAAAGTTGGAAGAATAAAAGATTTAATTAAATAATTAAAATTATTTAATTATTTTAGAAGAATAAAGTTGATGTAGATTAATTAAATAAATGTAATTTATTTAATTAAATGAGAGGAAGTGAATCAAATAAATAAATTTATTTATTTATTTATTGATAGAGGAATGTGAAAATGAAATAAATACTTAAAATATTTATTTAAGTAGAGTCATGTCATTTTTAGGTGTATACATTTTGCCCCTCTTTGATGCAATGTGTTTTATCACGTTGTTTCAAAGAATAATAATTTTCAACAGTGATACATGCCCCAATTTTTGCCTTTGGTACAAGTTTAACGACAGGATGCCCCCTCGGAAGATTGGACGGGAAGACGGTAGAAAGCGTGAGATAGACAATCTCACGAAGAAGAAGGTGAAAAGCGGGTTAGGATGGAGAAAGACGGGATATGGTTCGAAGAAATAGATATGGGAAGTAGTCGCAGTGGTCATACAGTCAGATATGGTTCACTTGCTATATATAGGAGCTGGGTCCACAAGTTCTATTCATTTGCACACTTGTCCTTAGTTGATTGGTCTTTGACAGCTTAGGAGAGCATGGCAGCTAGAGCAGTTGACAGAGAGATGGATATTCCATGCGAGGAGCACCAGTTTGAGTGAGTCTGACAGTTCGATCAACTAGCGGATACAGGACTACCGGTATTTAGTTCGTCAAAACTCGCTAAAAGTCATTTATTAGGGCAATAAATGCTTAGGAAAAAAAAGCTAGGACATATGCGCCGAACTTCCATTCGGCGCATATGAGCTCCAAAATGGTGCGTATGTTGCTAAGTGACGCATTTGAGATATACTATGGCACATATGATAGTTTGGCGCATACATGTTATGAATTGGTGCATCTACTAGGAAATGGCGCATGTGACCCAAGAAGCAGCGCATGTGCCAGAACGATGCATACACGTCAAAGGGCAGCGCATTCACGATGAAGCGGTGCATATGATATGGATTAGCACATTTGCCACCTGGATTGGCGCATTTGCACTAGAAAAATTTGTTGACTTAACGAAATTAACCCAATTGGCACCTTGATCGTTATGTCAATTGATAAGTGATCTCTGAGATTGCTGACAATCTAGTCAAGAGATGATATGCTTGTTTTGATTAATTTGATATGTTAAGTCAATGATAGGATAGTTTGATTGCTTTGAGTAGGTTTGCTTGGATATGGATTTCTTTGACATTATGCTTTACTTGGTTGTAGGAGGATATCTGGGATACCCTTATGTCACGAGAGCAGTTCCCTTTGCCGTTATTGCAGTGGTACATGTTGACAGAGATTAACCGTGAGGCTCTTGGTGCAATGGGTTTGCATTATGTTTGTTTCATGCCTGAGGTTCGCGTGAACCGGGCTATGTTGACTGTAGTTGTGGAGCGATTCCACAATGAGGATGGCACATTCCATCTTCTGATGGGGGAGATGGCGATCACTCTTGAGGACGTGTATCAGATTCTGCACCTCCCCATTCAAGGAGAGTTGATCGAGTATGAGTCACAGCGTGATGCTGGAATGGCTGAGTGCAGGCGGGTGTTCGATGACCCAGAGTTGGTAGAGCAGGTGATTTCATGGCAGGACATTCATGACTGTTATGACTACTTCCTGAGGATAGTGGCAGGATTGATCGGTGGCATAGTATGCCCCGATAGGAGGTCACACGGCTTCCTGATTTGCTGGGGGAGGGTGTTAGAGAGCATGATCACTGATGGGACCCGGTATGCGTGGGGTGTGTGTGTGCTTGCACACTTATACAAAGATATGCACCAGGTGGTGTATCATAGAGGAGCTAGTTTGTCAGAAGGTGTGTCTCTCTTGTAGTTTTGGTTGTGGGAGCACATAGCTATCACAGGGCTAATATGTCTATTTCATAGGTAGAGGGGTGATCCCTACAGTTATGGCTATGCAGGTGTGATTTCCTAGCACAAGCTGGGGAAGCTTGAGTATTGGAGACACACGTTTGACAATGTAGATCAGGTTGTTTGGCACCCATACCTAGACTGCGAGGTATGGGATGATGAGGCAGACGAGCTTCTGTACTGCTTCCAGACTCAGTGGCTCATTGGCAGGACAAGATACATACTAGAGAGGTAGATTGTGAGCAAAGTACATAGGCAATTTGGCTGAGTACAGGGCAAACCACAGGGACAGGCACATTTTGCGAGGACCCATGCAGAGAGATATAGGTGGGGTCCTGTGGCATCATATGAGGGGGCTTTGACAGACTTTCAACAGATTTCTCATGCAGCCTAGTCCATAAGGAGGGACATAGTGGATGCTGGCATGATGCCAGATTATGAGGAGTGGTTCGTGGCACATCCATTCCCCAGATACTCAGGGCCTGGAGAGTTAGCTCCTTGTATAGACAAGGATGATTCAAATAACGAGGGTGCAGCTGGCAGGAGGAGGGGAGGATGGAGGAGGGGGAGAGGGGGTCAGGGGGATGATGGAGGAGGAGGAGGAGATGGAGGAGGAGGTGGCAGACCTAGACAGAGGAGGAGGTCCGGGGAGGGGCCTTCGGGTCAGCAAGCAGTTGCACAGCCACAAGTTGTGGGACAAGTGCAGGCACAAGTGCCAGCATAGAAGGTGGCACCACAGAGGTAGATGTCACCACCACAGTAGGTGGCACAGTAGCAGGTACAGGGGCAGGTGCCAGCACAGCAGGCTCCATAGCCTGATTTATAGCAACAGGCTATTGTGACACTGCAGGGTCATATTAGGCAGCTGAGGGCCCATTTGAGAGCAGTAGAGTCGCAGAGAGACATGGATGTAGGATAGTTGTCAGAGGTATCCAGAGAGAGAGACGCAGCCTTGGCTAGCATGCAGGCAATGAGAGCAGAGAGGGATGCCACCGTGGTAGCTATGGGTATAGCTGGTACGTCTAGCTTTTTGGTATCATAGGTACAAAGGCCTAGACACAGTTAGCCTAGGTTCAGAGTGAGCTTTCCAGAGCACAGGCTTAGGCTCAGGCTTAGTATTACAGAGGTTTATACCATGGGGCAGTGTCAGCGGATCAGCATGCACCCAGCTTCAGGAGCCAGTTGGTGGCATCTCAGAGGGTAGGTGGGTCTCGATATGTAGGATCAGTGAGGGGCCCCCAGCAATCAGGGGGAGACAGAGGAGAGGGCAGCGCAAGGAGCAGTGCTCCATGACAGGGTTAGACAGACCGGGACACTTGTACCATTTTTTTGATTCGATGTACACATTTTTTATGGTTGAGATAGCCTGTATATGTACTATTTTTGCCTCGAGACATGTATCACTATCTTTTTGTACCTTGTATACATTTTATGATATGACTTTGAGAGATGGACAGATATTTTTGATATGTTGTACATTTGGACACGCTTTGATGATTATATGATGTTGCAGTTATTTGGATGTTCTATATGCACATGTTCTATGTCTATATGCTATGGATGTAATCTATCTTATGATGTTTTGGTATATATGATGCACACTAGATGGATTGTAGGATGATTTAATATGTAAATGCAAATGTGACATGCTATGGTTATGATTATGCAGCGCTATATGTATTGTGACCATGTTTTTGAATTTTTCATATGATATGTGGATGCAAATGTATGTGGATGACCTAATGTACTTTATTATGTATGCAAATGATTTAATCATGTGAATAACTATCTCATATAATAAGATGTGTGGCCTATGCTATGTTTTTGATATGTCCAAATGTATTCAATCGACACAGAGATGATATAGATAGGTGGAAGAGAAGAAATGAAGAAATATAGGCTTTCATTTAATACTACAAGATTTTCTTATTGCGTGGTTGATATGGATTTTGGGATATGGGATAGATATGGATTTGTCATCTTGATATTGCAAGTCTTTTGCTTTCATCATTGGGCACTTTTTGGTATTTTTCCCTTTTTGAAATGTTGTAAGAAAATACAAGCATCTAGGTATAATTAGACCGAGATGACCTGAGTATTTCTTACATGGATTTTGATATAGCAAGTCGATACAAGCATCTAGTCAAACTTGAATCTAGATGACCTGAGTACTTCTTGCGTTTCAACAGACAAGGATTGCCCCTTTTCATGTTCAGATTTCAGAGTCCTCAATGATCTTTTGTTGATCATGTCGTTAGACAAAAGTCGTTACATTACTAAAGTTTAATCCACAAGCAGTAGACAAAGAAAAAGATTATGCCCTCATCATAGTATCTCTAGCTTTTGGCATCCTTGAGTAGCATAGGAAGACATAATGAAAAAAAATCCAAAACTTTGTAAGTTAACCTGTTCACAAAATATTCTTGCATTAGATGTGTCTTTTTGCCATAATTGATATAGAATTAGTTTGAGTGTTTCGGTATGGTGCTCTGCTTTGGACAGGTTGATGTTTTGGGTCAAGATTTTACTTTTGGGTAGCTCCGCTTTGCTGTGAATGCTTGTCTAGTGAAAGGTATCACAATCCTTATTGGCATCCTCTTAGAAAATGTGGTATTCAGGAATCCTAATCCATAACTAGGTCGAGGAGTTGCCCCAATTTAGACAAGGATTGACTTATTATGGGTGAGACGACAAACTGATATGGAGTGACGGAACCTAAGGGACTGACCTAGTGCCTCAGGGGCTCATTGCTAAATGGCCTTGCCTACGTGATGATGCAGAGGCAACGTAGTTTGGGGTGAACCTGATGGACCTCAGACCTAGGCGATGGCAAAGATACAGAAATGGTACAGACAGCAGGACAAACGACACTCGACGAAATGGATAGAAAGGAAGGGGAGTGGAGCGGAGCCTCAGGGGTGCATTAAGAATGGCCTTGCCTACATAATAACTCAAAGGTGACATAGTTCGACAACAGTTTAATGGACTAGTTCAAGATGAACGACATGATGGACACAAGAGATATGGGGTTACAACAGATGGAGGAAGTGGTTTGTCACAGATAGCACCTGTGTACCAAGTTTTCACCACTTGATTTTATTTGCACAAAAGCTAAAAGTACACATGACACCTGTTTGCCAGGTTTTCATTATGGTACCTATCCAAGGTGCCTATTTGCCAGGTTTTCACCAGAGGATGATTTTTTTGCTATTTTTCTTTTTTTTAAATTATTTTTCAATTTTTTTAGATTTTTTTAAGACTCCCTTACATTGGGGTTTTCAGGTATAGAACTTGCGAAGGTGCATGTTGTTGATAGGATCATCGAACAATTCACCTTCAGATGTAGCCAATTGATATGCCCCCGATCCATAGGCTGCAATGATAACATAGGGACCCAGCCAGTTGGGTTCAAATCTGCCTTTATTTTCTCTATCTTGCTGGTTTTTGGGATTTTCTCTGAGGACTAGGTCACCAACTTGGAATACTCGGGGTTTTACCCTATGGTTATAGCTTCTGGACATCTGTTGTTGATATGCTTTTAGGTGGTTAAAGGCATGTTTCCTTCTTTCTTTGAGCATCTCTAATTCTTGAAGTCTAGACACTCTATATTCTTCATCAGATATGAGGCCTTTTAATGAAACTCGCAAGGATGGGATCTCAACTTCAATGGGCAAGATAGCTTCAAATCCATAGACTAGGGCGTATGGTGTTGCACCTGTGGGTGTGCAGATGCTTGTACGGTAGGCCCATAGTGCGAGATTTAATTAGACATGCCAATCATGGTCAGCATCATTGATAGTCTTCTTTAGGATTTTCAAGATGGTTTTATTTGATGCCTCTGCCTGGCTATTGCCTTGGGGGTAATAGGGGGTTGAAAAGTGGTGTTGGATATGGAATTTGTCACATAGTTCCCTGACATCTTGATTTTTGAAGGGTCGTCCATTATCCGTGACAATGGACGAAGGGATACCATAGTGGCAAATGATATAGTTAAAGATAAAAGAGGCAATCTACTTGCCTGTGATATTGGCTAAGGGCATGGCTTCAATCCACTTTGTGAAGTACTCAATGGCAGTGATTATGAATTTATGGCTGCTTGATGAAGAAGGGTGAATCTTGCCCACGAAATTAAGTCCCCACTCACAGAAAGGCCAAGGAGTTGTTAATCGTTGCAGCTCCTATACTAGTGCATGTATCAGGTTCCCATGGATTTGGCACTTTTTGCACTTCTTTACAAAATGATAGGAATCTTGTTCCATTGTTGGCCAATAGTATCCCATGCGTATGAGCTTCTTGGCTAGGGTAGGGCCACTAGAGTGAGTCCCGCATATACCGTCGTGTACTTCGCTCAGTACAGTTTGATATTCCTCACTATCGAGACATCTAAGGAGAGTACCATCGAGACCTCTGTGATATAGGGTATTGGTGACAATGGCATACTGGGATGCTTGACGGATGAAGGTTCATTTTTGGTTACTAAAGAGATCAGGTGGGAGGGTATTCTCTTTAAGATAGGTAAATATTTTTCCATAGAGGGGGAATTGGCTCCAACAATGTGGCAAATGATATGGGATTCGGGAGTGTCATATGCAGGATGGGACACTGGCTCTACCAAGAACTCATAACATGATTGATTATCTAGAATATCAAGGAGAGATGCAATCATTGCCATGGTGTCTGCAGCTTTGTTCTCAATCCTTGGTATCTACTCAAAAGAGATCTTGACAAAGTATTCTTTGAAGTCATCTACCATTCTCTTGTAAGGGATTAATTTCTCATCTTTTATCTGGTAGTCGTCATTTACTTGATTTATGACCAGCTGTGAGTTACCGTATATCTGAAGTTCTTGGATATTCCATTCAACTGCAAGCTTGATACCAATGACTAGGGCTTCATAATATGCCATGTTGTTAGTGCAGGGAAAGAGTAATCTGTATGATTTAGGAATGGTGTCGCCACTAGGTGTGATCAACAAGATACCTGCTCCTAATCCATGCTGAGTGTATGATCCATCGAAGTACATTTTCTAGGTTGTTGTAGTGATGTGAAAGATAGATTCATCTAGAAATTCAAAGCTCAAAGCGTTGTCATCTTTTAGAGGTGCATCTGCCAGTTGATCTGCAAGTACTTGGCCTTTTATTGCTTTCCTATCTACATATTTGATATCAAACTTGTTGAGAAGCATGACCCATTTGGACAATCCTGTAAGGGTTGCTTTGTTGAGTAAGTACTTGAGTGGATCAATCTTTGCTACCAGTTTGATAGAATGTGACAACATGTAATGTCTCCACTTTTGTGAGGCAAAGACTACAGTGAGACATGCTCTTTCAATTGGTGTATATTGCAGTTCATATTCGACAAGTGTTTGACTGATATAGTAGATTGCTTGTTCTTTCCCTCATAATTGTGTTGTGCAAGGAGAGCTCCCAAAGTTGTTGGTGTAGCCAAGATATACAGTAGCAAAGGTTTTCCCTAAATCGGTGGCATCAATATAGGTGGCTTCATGATATACTCTTTTAACTGTTGAAATGCTTGCTCACATGAATCATTCCATTTGAAGGGGACATTCTTATGTAGGAGGTGAGAAAATGGGTGGCACTTGTCTGCCAATTGAGAAATGAATCTTCTGATAGATTGTGATTTTCCCTGTAGGGACCTTAGCTAAGTGAGATTCTTAGGAGGTGGCATTTCCATGATGGCCTTCACTTAGCTAGGTCGACTTTGATTCCATTGGCAGACATTATATATCCTAGTAGCTTAGCTGAGGTAACTCCAAACATGCACTTCTTTAGATTGAGGTGCACATTAAACTTTTCCAGTTTGTTGAAGATTTTGTCTAGTACTGCCAAGTGTCCTCTTGTGAGTGATTTTGCTAGAATGTCATCAACATAGTCTTCCACTATAGTGTGCATCATGTCGTGGAAGATTGTGGTCATAGCTCTCTGATATGTTGCACCGGCATTTTTCAAACTGAATGGCATGACACACCAACAATAGGTGCCCCAAGGACATGTAAATGCAATTTTGTGTTGGTCTTCAGGTGCAATTTTTATCTGGTTGTATCTAGAAAAACCATCCATTAGTGACAGCATGGTGTGCCCTATCGTGAGATCTACAATCATGTCAATGTTTGGCAGGGGCAAATCATCTTTCAGACAAGCTTTGTTCAGGTCCCTGAAGTCATTACATATTCAAACTCTGCCATCTGGTTTGGCAATTGGTACTATGTTTGAAACCCACTCAGGATAGTCTATTGGTTTGATGAATCTAACGTCTAATAGTTCTTTAGCTCTTCTTTTACCATGAGGGCTACATGTGGGTACATCTTTCTGAGTTTTTGCTTTACCGGTTTAGCTCCTAGTGCTAGAGATAAGTGATGCATTATAAGATTCAAATCTAGCCCTGGCATGTCTATGTATGTCCAAGCAAAGTTGATTTGTTTCCTTTTGAAGAAGTTAGTAAATGCTGGTTTTTCTTGTTCTCTTAAAGCTTTTACCATGTGGATCATTCTGGGATTATCACCTGTACTGACCTTGATCAGTTCTATTGGTTCTATCAAGATTGAAGATCTCTCCTGATGTGTAAGATTGGGTAGAGGGTCAAGCCTTTCATCCTTCAGTGCCTTAGAGAGGTTTTCACCATTGGATACGTCTATATTTTTACTTTTTTCATGATCTAACACTACCGCAGAATAGTTTTCACCATTAGATCGTTCTTTCATATTGATATTTTTGAGACTGAAAGGCTTGGCACTCTCACCAAAATAGGCCTTCTCATTGAGTTCTATAGCATAGCCAGCTCTGTGGTCTCCTACGGGTATATGGTCTCTAAGCTCAAGATAGTCTATGATGGCTTCATCATTCTCAAAGGTATCAAGCTTAGGGGTAGTCCCTTGTAAATCCCACTCTATGAGTTTAGGGTGCACTAATGGTAAGGGATCATTGGGTTGGTCTGGTTTGATGGTGTTGATGGTTAAGATAGAGTTGTTAAAACCATGGATGAAGTCTGCGATGGTACTATCTATTAGCGGATCTATCAAGGGGGGTATCATTCTTTCCTCACAACTTTCACTATCGTTATTACGTAGGACGGACTCTAGCGGTCTAGCCCTTGGACCTTGTCTCTCATTTGCAGGGGTTGGGTCATACTCGTGGACAACATCGATGCCTTTGTCATCACAAGATAGATCAGAGAGGCTTTCCCATTCATATTCATTGGAATCAGTCTCACTCCCCAATTGCAGTTGCTAAATTTGATCAACTAGATTACTAGTGGATGTTTCTAGTTGTTTGCCTTTATTCCTCTTTGCTCTGTTGTTTCTTGATGTGCCATTATAACCTAGCCCTGTAGTGTCTCGAGCTATCAAGGTATTAGGTTGGATGGGTTCAGTAATACCATCCTTTCTTGAATCGAGTGGACTATGTCCTTCATACCCCATTCTTTGTAGCATTTGGAATCCTTGACCATATTGTTCAGTTGGTATAGTGTGATGGTCTTGTTGTGTGGATGAATTGTTTTCATCCTTGTATAGCCATTGTAGGATATCCTTTTCATCACTCTCATCTTCGAGGCTTCCCCATTTGATAAACAGACCTTTGGTAGCTTTGTGTGCTTTAGGTTTGTTTGGAGTGGGTCTTCCATATGATCTTGGAGATAGGGGGAGTTGTGCCAAACAAAGGGATTGGGAGATTATGTACTCACCCAAGCCTTTATCTTTAAGTCTGAGGTCAGGTTGTGAAGCTTTTGAAGAGGAAGAAAGTGAAGTTGGGTCAACATGGGATGAAGACGAAGCAGAGGCACGGTTGTTGGGAATCACCACTTCAGGTTTAGGATGAATGGAGTTACACTACTGAAATGGGTTGGGATCACCTTGAATGGTGATCTCTTGACCTTCGTAAGGGAACTTGATACACTGATGGTATGTTGATGGCACTTCTTTCAAAGCTTGTATCCATGGTCTCCCCAGAAGAATGTTATACACTAGCTCCATATCAAGGACTTGGCAAGCCACATCTTTTACTATAGGTCCCACTCTGATTGGTAAAGTAACAATTCCCTTGGAAGTTCTTTCCTCCTCATCATAGGCTTTGATAGTTATTTTATTTTTTGGATCTATATCCTTCTCTGAAAACCCCAATGTAAGGATTAGCTTCAAGGTGCAAATATTCAAACTAGCTCCTCCATCGATTAGGACCGTTTTTATCTTGTGTTTGTGAATGAAGGCTTCGATATGAAGAGAGGCGTTACGGGGTTGAGTGATTGACATATCATCCTTTTTAGTGAATGATAGGGAGTGAGGTGAGGTAATGTGACCTACCATGGTTTGAAACTATTATTCAGCTAGGTTTGTTGGGACGGAAGCTTCAGAAAGAGCTTTGTCAAGTATGGCCCTATGAGATGGGGACAGACGCAGAAGTTCTAGAATGAAGATATGTGTGGATGTCTTATATAGCTGATCCAAGATGCTGTACTGATTAGTCGGAGGGGCGGAGGCTCCTCTAACAGTGACTCTGTTACTGCAGGTGGTAACATTGCAATCTAGATCTTTGTTTATAGTGATCACATTGATGCATGAATCACCTTCCGAGATATGGTTAACAACATAGTCAAAGTCGACATTTGTGTAATTTGCGTTGTTAGATCCACCATTGTTTTGGTTGGAAGGTCCTCCCTATTCATAGTTGGGAAGAGGATCCTTGAATGCCTAATGATCATTGTTAGAGGTATGTCCGTCAAGGGATATTTTGTTTTTCTCAATCAAATCTTGGATAGTATGTTTGAGCGCAATGCAGTTGTTGGTTTTGTGCCCCCTGTTTTGGTGGAATTCACAGAAGTCGTTGTCATTCCACCAATGAGGTTTGAATGTTGGTTCATATTCCCATGCAGTTGGAAGCGTTATGACCTTGTGACTAACTTCTGTAAGGCAATTTCCAATGATTCTCCCAAAGGTGTGAATTTTCTCCTAGGTTGAAAATTTGTAAACCGTGATTTCATGTTTCTTGGTTTATTTTGTGGGGGGTTATTTTGAGGAGACGATAAGTTGAAGATTGGTTGCTTAGGTGCCACATTCTTGGCATCTACCACCCCATCATTCACAATGTTTTTGTTCTTTGTCCAGAATCTTGGTTTGTCTACATTGGTGTTGGTACAAGGAGTGTATTTATATAGCTTTATTTGACCCTTGGAGATTAAATCTTTTTTAATGATTAGGCCCATCTCAATGACCTTACTAAAGGAAGTAGGACATTGGATTTGTATCTGATAGCTTAGGTCCATTTGTAATTTATGGACAAACATTTCCAGTATTTGTTTTTTAGGCATTTGGTGTGGGCACTTACTTGCCAATTGTCTACATCTTTGTAGGAAGGCGGCAAAAGACTCCACTTTTTTGCTTGGTGTTACAAAGATCTAAGATTGAGGTGTCATGCTCAATATTATAGGAGAAGTGTGTGACAAATTTGTCCACAAGTTCATTAAATGTTCTAATGCTAGGTGGTAGTCTAGAAAACTACTCCATGGCTTGTCCTCCTAAGCTTCGTGGAAACAGTCACATAAGGTAAGTATCATTGTGTGCGACCTCAAGACAAGCAGCATTGAATTCCCTAATGTGGTCCCTTGGATCACCCTTTCCTTGATATTTATTAAATTTTGGCACCTCAAATTTAGAGGGGAAAGGTAACATGATCAAGGTCCTATCAAAAGGATAAGGCGAAATATCCTCTAGGGAGTAATGCTAGGTTGATGCTCTGGTTTGCATGTCTAAAAATTATTGTTGTAAAGCTTGGATCTATTGGGTCATTAAGCTCAAGGCATCTGTAGGATCATTAGTTGCTTTGCTTTTGTCTGAAGGTGTTTCTTCATGTGTGCTTCCCTCAGGGTGTCTTTCTTCCTCAATTTCTTTTAGAGCCTCTACATCAAAATCTTTAGGGAGTTTGACTCCTAGATGTGCTAGGTGTAGAAAGAATTTGGTAGGGTCTTGGACAAGTACATTATCCATTATGCATTGAAATCTTTTGTCTTGTTGTGTTTGGAGGACATCTTCCATAGAGATTTCCTCATCACTTTTGTGAGAGGTTGGGACAATTTTCTCAGCCATTTCAGTCTGTTTTTGTTTTTGCAATCTTGTTAAGACCATGCAAGGTGACGAGAGATGGGATGGAATGAGTTTTTGAGCAAGGTGCTAGAATGTGACAAGATTTTAGCAAAGTTTTTCTTAGATCTAGTTGGTGTCAAACAAGGTGGGTGTACAAAATGATAGTCAAAGTAAGGATGATAGAAATATATTTACTTGATATGGACTAGTCTTGCACAAGCCACTAGTGGAGTTTCAAGAGAAAAGGATAAGTGATCCTTGATAGTGGAGACTCACTAGGTTTGTTTGAGATTGTGATGTAATCAAGAATAACTTGGTTCTAACCTTTTTGGATTTTGAAAGAGTTTTGCGAGATTTACATGATGTAGTGTGGAGAAAAGTAGCTATGGTGTGGAAAAAGAGGGAAATGGTTGATTTGCACAATTCTAATCAGATTTTGGATCAACTGAGATAGGTTTGAAATGAGATTTTGAAAGTTCGATAGTTTTTCTCTTGGAAGGTACAGATTTGTTCTCTGGATTGGATGCGCAGTAGTAAATGCGCTGCAATAGAGTGTAAATGTGCCACAAGTCGGATCAAATGGGCAAATCTGGTAATGTTTTAAATGCGTTGTAACAAAGTTTCAATGCACTATAAGTCTCAGCAAATGCACCGCTAGTCAAGGCAAATGCATCATTCTGGTTTTAGCTTGGTTTCTCAGAGTTTTTGGAATGTTTTTCAAGGTTTTTCTATTTTTGGTTTTTTGAAAACTTGATCTTTTTGGAAAAATTGACTTTCAATTATGGCAAAGACACAGCAAACACATAGAAGTTTTCATGATTTATCTTTTGTTATTATTTTTTTTGTATTTTAGACTTTTTGACACAAAAATAAGTACACCCTAGGCTAGATAGGATAGTATTTGTTGAATCCTCTAGCTGTGCATATTCAAAGCATGTAGCTCCAGGATCTGGTACCACCGGCTCCCCTCCACAGCACTCACTTCTCATGCATACCAGATCTGGGTTTCCTTAGGCTCGTACCCCCACCAAACCATAGGATTGTCTCTGCTACCTCTACTAAGAATCACATGAATAGAGGCCGCTTCAAGAGCTCTACCCTTTGTGGCAACAAATAGGGGTTTTTGGTATACTAAACAAGTGGCTAAGTAGTCAAGGCAACCGTTTGAGTGGTTACACGTGCAGCAACACTACTCTCCATTATGGAGTCTCCCATCCTGCAAGGGTTGCATGTTGGAGGGTTTTGGGGGAGGTTGGCCATCAATGTAACACAGCAGCACTCGTTGGAGGAAGCTTTCGCTTCAAGCACAGTTTATTTAAAGTGGATCGGTAGGGCTTGGCTTTAGCCTATTTCCACTCAGGGTCGTTCCCACTTGGATAGGTGTGCATCCAAGGGCAGGCCCCTCTAAAGGTTAAATAGATGGAATAACAAGTCTGGCATTTTGGTCACCCAGTAAAGGGGACAGCAAAAGCCTATTGTCATTCGATAAACACAGAGAACACTGATTTATCCAATCCTAGTTAAAAAAGAAAACAACTAAATGGGCTATCTACTTGTGCACTCATGCATTTGTTAACTTTGAAGTGTTTTTAAAGATAGCAATGTTCATTTTCTGTTTGTAAGATAGCAATGATCTAACTAGGAAAGAAATCAATAATGCAAAGATAGCAATGGTTCAGTTACTCTCCTCCTAGTTAAAGACTACGTGGAATTTGCATGCATGCATTTTTCTTTTTTTTTGTTACTTTTTCCCCTCATTAATCTAAATGAACTAATCAATGCAACTAAATGATCTAATCCAGCCTCTAATCTTGCAAGACAAACGTTAGCTTAAACAAAAAAATTAGATGAAACCCTAAAACCATAGTGCAGAACAAAAGCGCTGCTATGCAGTCTTTATGCGCAGAAATAGAGCTTGCATGCGCTATTTTACATATGTGCTAAGATAGGTGTCAAAAGCACTGTAAGAAGAGATATATGCGTTATTCTAACAAATGTGTTGTAAAATGGTATAAAAGTGTCGTGAAGCAGGGTATATGCGTCAGGATGATGCAGGTGTCAAAACAAGAATCATATGCGCCATCTCAGAGGATGAATGTGCCATAGTATCGTAGGCGCCGAAGCAGAAGGTAAAAGCATTGATTTAAAGGTTGAATGCGCCAGACTTCTACATGCGTCAGAACAAGAGGTAGAAGTGCCAGTTCAGAGGATAAATGCGTCGGATGCACCTGTCAGAAAACTGTACGACACCTGTACAGAACCTGTCACTAAGAAAACTCAAATTTTGATTAGATAAAGGGGCAAGGGCCCCATGGTGGGTGCCAAAATGTGATGGGTGAAATGTGGGATTAATCAAATCAATAACAAACCCAATACATCAATAGAATATGAAGGAAAAGGATTTAAAATAAGAACAAGATAGATACTTACAACCTTTAACTTATGCCTTCCATTGCTCACCTTTTCTTTCTTGATCTTGATGGGGATGAAATGGCCCTCAGGAAGCTTGCTTCCTCGCTTCGAATCCTCAAGATGACAAAGAAAAGTTGGCTCTGATACTTGTTGTATTTGAAGATGAACTTCAAACACAAATGTGAGTGAATGCTAATGAAGTGTTATGGAGATGGGTGCCAATGGCGCACTATATTTCTTGCAACATAAGTTTACTCAAATGATGGATGGATGATATGAAGAAGAAGAGGGTTGTATTTATAGAATTGTGTGGGAGAAGATCAATGGTTGAGAAGAAATGAGAAGATCAACGGAGGAGGATGGTTGAGGAACGTGCAACCAATAGGAGGACATGTGTCATTTAAAAGGAAGCTTTGTTGAGTTAATTGCTTTCTTGATGAGGATGAGTTTTTATTTCTTAAATTAGAATTTATTTTTCTAATTTAAGAGCAAGGTTGCTTTAACTCAGCTTTTGCTTTTGTATGACAAGAAGAATTTATTTTTAGAAGATATTGAAGATTTTTAGAAGATAAGAAAGCATAATTAAATAAATAGATTTATTTAATTATTTTTACATAATTTGGAGGAATAAAATAAAATATTTAAATATATTTTATTTTTGTGGAGATTTAAGATTTAATTTAAATAAAATTGCATTTTATTTAAATTTGGAAGAATAAAAGATTTAATTAAATAATTAAAATTATTTAATTATTTTAGAAGAATAAAGTTGGAAGAATAAAAGATTTAATTAAATAATTAAAATTATTTAATTATTTTAGAAGAATAAAGTTGATGTAGATTAATTAAATAAATGTAATTTATTTAATTAAATGAGAGGAAGTGAATCAAATAAATAAATTTATTTATTTATTTATTGATAGAGGAATGTGAAGATGAAATAAATATTTAAAATATTTATTTAAGTAGAGTCATGTCATTTTTAGGTGTATACAGTACCAAAAAAATAAACATTAGCAAAGTAACCAGTAAAGAGAGTTGCATTTCTATCTTTCAAAATACTAAAGATAATTTCTACCCTAAAAGCATGCAAAATCTAGGTATATTTGAGCACATTTATTTTATAGAGTAACACATCATAGTTAATATGTTTAAGGGTGCCACTGACTCTAGAGTGCTCTTCTTGAGGTTGTCATAGTACCAATTTGGGCTATAAATATAAAACATGACTATAGTTGTGAACCATGTGTAATTAGTCTATCTTATTTAGAGTGAAAAAATCTATTGAAATCATTATCTTATAGATGGGGACGTCTTTTCTATATTGGTATTGTTTTGTCATTTATCTTATTTTATTTCCTTCATAGATTTAGTTATTATTTTTCTCTTTCATAGATACACTTACATTACTTGTCTGTGAGCTTCATATTGTCTCTACTATTCCTATGACTAGTGATAGTGACATGTACATGAGCATAGCGATGTTTTTTCCTTTGAGTATCTTTCCTTCTCATGCTTTAGTTCATGATGATGATATACCTAGTGAACATATCCTTTATACATCTTATGTTGGTTTTCCTTGTTCACTTATTAATTCTCCTATTTGTGACTCTTGCACAATCTTTCTTTGAGGATCCCAATGATGAAGATGCACATATTTCACGTACGAATGAGGTTGGTGTCCATTATTTTCTATCTTGTGCCTCATGGTCTATTGATGATATGTATAGTGATGGACATAGTGACAATTATTTATCTTCTCAATGAGGTACATGCCTCTTTGATTTATGATGATAAATATACATTAGCTCTTTGATTAAAGATAAATATTCACGTTTCTTATGTTCCATGGTTATGGTGTCTAACTTTTATGATATTTACATACCATGCTTATTATGATGTCTCAAATGTTTACACATATTTATGATATCATATTTTCACTTGCATGACTCTCTTTTGCTCACATGCTTATATGTTTATGATCATTATCATGCTTGTATCTTATATGTTCACAATCCTTATCATAAGGCCCATAGGCATTGATGCATTTATTATACCCATTGTATCAAAATTTATCATGATGTTACATTGATCATTTTTATGACACACACAAGGTATGTATACACATATACTACATACATACATATGTATGTATGTATGGGCATATTTTGACATTATATGATGATTAGGTATGGTGTTTCCAGGTTCATTTTTTTCTTATTTGATGATTTTTTTATGATCTTAGATCTAGGTATATGATGGAAGATCTTGATTCATTTGTCATTACTTCATATGATGCTATAGATTGAGTTGAGGTTTGCATCTATATATATCTTGTACTCATGATTAGATAATAATTAGGAGATATATTGCTAGAGTTGTTTGGTGAACATGTTATCAAGGGATGTCTGAATTGTTGCATATATATGTCCCATTTATTGTAAGATTTGAGAATCATTCCTATTGTGAGACATAAGTTATATATATGTGGATGATGATGATTAGATGTGATGTTTTCAAGTTCATTTTTTCTTATTTAATGAAATATGAGCAAAGAATGTATGAGATGAACGTATAAGACATAATGTACTTGACATGATGAATAATACATACATTGTTCTATCTCTTAGTCTGATTTATGAATGTATGAGTAATTTATTTTGATTTAATTGCTAATTCACTATATATGTTCTATTATTCCTTATTAATGTATCACATTGATGTACAAAAGAACCTATACAAACCCAACCCTTTGGCCTATGTTTTGTGTCAAAAAGGATAATAAGGAATTTAAAATCAATAAATAAGGAATGTAAGAGATAATATTCCTCCACACACAAAACATAAATGCATAAGCAACTTGGAAGACAACCCCTTCCAAAATTGTTTCGCCCAGTCACTAATTTCTATCGATGGGCTCTAAACTCCCTTTCTAATTTTTGTGTGATGTCCAAGGATGATTTCAAGGTAATCTTCAATTGTTGTTGTCTAATCATATCAATTGTCTTTTCTATAATTTGTTTCACTTTCACACTTGTTCATCCAATCTTGTTAATCATTGTTCTCTAGCACACCTCCTAATTCCATTTTCTAAATTAGTGTAAATTGGGTGAGATCCACATGTGGCCCACTAGAGTGGACATGATTATGGTTAGGTCAAAGGTAATCACAGGTGTAATCTACTTTTTTTTCATGAATTCTTTGATTTTATGGTGCAGTCACAGTAGGAGGGTTCACAGAATGAACTGTCTAGACTGTGCAGCAAGAGTAAACACAAGGGAAACAACACAAGAATATAGAACAAATGCAGTTTCAATCATTTTAGTATATCAAAGAGTTCAAATACAATCTAGCCAGCAACATGCAAGCTTACAAATAGGGCTCAAAGGCCTGGTTACACACATGCACAAGATAAAACTTTGAAGCTCCTTTGCACAAATCCAAAACTATCGATCTCTAAATCATCCAAACTACCTTCCTAAGGATCTATTACATTAATATATATCATTTCCAGACCAATAGGTTCCTCTGCGTCAGCCACAAGAGATCCAGAATCCTGATGAAGAGGTGTAATGTATGTTCTTGGATGGGTCGGACCTATTGGCTTGAAAATCCTTCCCCAACAGATACAATGAAGTACAGACCTAAGAGGAAGGTCGGCCACGAACCAAGGAACATTATAGAATGAATCACAAGGATACACAAATTGGCCAATGCTCCCAATCCTTCTCCTTCAGCTGATTAATCATGACTGTCAAAGAACTTTGCACTGAGAAAATAGAGGATCTTTTGATAGCGATAACTTTCTGGTAACTGATCCAAATGCTCTAAATTATTGATATGATGTAGATGAATGAATTGAGGTGCTATGTCTAGATCCGCAAGGTGTGAAATGCTGAAACCAGACCACAAGTTGGGCTACTTCTGACTGACTACCTGAAGTAAACTAGGAAATGAAAGAACTAAAATGCAAACAAACAAAAATGCAAATGCAAATGTTTTTGGTTGATACAAGATTACTCTTGAACCATGGATACTCCTGCATTAGACATCTGGCATTATTGAAAAAGTGAGTCCCTCACTTTACTAGGGCTAGGGGAGAATGAAGATGGTCCACCTCATCCTAAGAAATCCATGATGATTCTTCTTCCAGTTTGCCTTTCCACTTCACAAGATATTCTTTGTGTTGTCTTCCTCTGATGATGCATCCAACTCTGCTATCCAAAATGCCTTCAATTTGTTTTGGTGCTTGTTGTGGTAACTGTTTCTTCAAGTCTTCTTCCATGCTATCACTAAACTTTGCTTCATGATACTGATAAATATCTGCAATGTTGAAAATAGGGGAAATACCCAATGTCTCTGGTAATGCCACTTCATATGCATTTCCTGAATCAAATTTCCTAAGTATCTTACAAGGTCCAAACTTCTTCATCTTCATCTTGTTATATGTCCCAACTAGAAATCTTTCTTTTCTCAAATACACTATTACTTCATCTCCTTCTTCAGATTCTTTGTGTCTTCTCTTCTCATATGCCTTCTCTTTGTACTTACTATTCATGTTCTCCAAATGCTTCTTCACCTAATTATGCACTATTTTCATATGATCTGCAAATTCTTATGCTTCTGCACTCCTCTTGTCTTCTATACTGATATCTCTCAATTCTACAACTCCTCTAGGATTCACTCTAGTAACAATCTCAAAAGGTGTTCTTTTGGTACCTCTGTTGACTAAATTATTGTATGCAAATTCTACTTGTGAAAGAATCAAATCCCAACTTCCAGTTTTCTCTCCAACCAAACTTCCCAACAAGTTTTCCAAACTCCTATTCACTACCTCTATCTATCCATCTGTCTATGGATGAAAAGATGAACTAAACTTCAAATATGTCTTCATCTTCTTCCAAAGTGTCTTCCAAAAGTATCCAACAAACTTTGTATCTATGTCTAAAAATATACTCCTAGGTAATCCATGCAATCTCACAATCTCCTTGAAAAATAGGTCTGCTACATGCACTGCATCAGTTGTCTTTTTACAAGGTATGAAATGAGCCATCTTTGATAATCTGTCAACCACTACAAATATTAAATCATGTCCTCTTTGTGTCTTAGGTAATCCCATTACAAAATCCATGCTTATGTCCTCCCTAGGTCTCTTCAATACTGTCAAAGGTTTATACAATCCAGTGTTCTGACTACTCCCTTTTGCAACTTGACAAACTCTACAGCTCTACACAAATCTCCTAACATCCTTATGTATTTGAGGCCAAAACTAATTTTCACTTACCAAAACCACTGTCTTGTCAATGCCAAAATGTCCTTCCAATCCACCACTATGCTTCTCCTTGATCAAATTATCTCTCATAAAACTTCTAGGTATGCATAATTGACTTCCTTTGAACAACATATCTTCCTAAATGAAATAATCCAACCATTTACTCCTATCTGCCACAACATGTTCCTTACATGCTTTCCAAGGTTCTGTAAAATCAATGTCTCCCTCATACATGCTCTTCAATTCATCAAAACCCAACACTTCAACTCTCATTTCTGTTAACAAGTTTATTCTTCTACTCAAGGCATCAACAACTTTATTTGATTTTCCACTCATATGCTTCAACACAAAGTATAACTCTGCATGAACTCTACCCATCTCATATGTCTCTAATTTAACATACCTTGACTATTCAAATATTGCAAAGCTTGATGATCTATATACAACACAAACTCGTTAGGAAACAAATAATGTCTCCACTTCTTTAGGGCTTGAATTATGGTGTAGAACTCTTGATCATAAACTAAATATCTTCTCCTTGCATCATTCAACTTTTCACTGAAATAAGCTACTGGTCCACCCTCTTGACTTAACCCTGCTCCAATTACATTTCCACTAGCATCACAATCAACTTGAAATACCTTATTGAAATCCGGTAATGCCAAAACAAGTTGCTCTGTTACTTTCTACTTCAACAGTTCAAAACTTTTATCTTCTCCTGATTTCCACTTGAAATCTTTTCTGTCGCCTCTCATTGTCTCTGTCATAGGGTTACAAACTAAACTAAATTTTTTTATGAACTTCTAGTAGAAGCTAGCCAAACCATGAAATGATCTAACCTCACCAATGCTCTCCGGTGTAGGCCATTCAACAATTTCTTTCACTTTCTTAGGGTCCATCTTCAATCCTTCCGTAGAAATTACAAGTCCCAAATATAACAATTCTCCCTTCATGAAACTACACTTTTTGATGTTTATCATCAATTTCTCTTCTTCATCCTCTGCAAAATTTGTCTAATATGCCACAAATGTTCTTCTTTTGTCTTACTAAAAATTAGAATATCATCCAAGTATACAATCACAAACTTACCCAAGAATTTCTTCAGAACTTCATTTCTTAATCTCATGAAAGTACTCGGTGCATTTGTCAATCCAAAAGGCTTCACTAACCACTCATATAATCCTTCATTTGTCTTAAAAGTAGTCTTCCATTCATCACCTTTCTGATTCTAATCTGATGGTATCCACTCTTCAAATCTATCTTTGTGAAATATCTTGCTCCACTCAAACAATCCATGATATCATCCTTTCTAGGCAAAGGGAATCTATACTTGACTATGATCTTGTTTATAGCTCTGGAATCGGTACACATTCTCCATTCTCCATCTTTCTTAGGTGCCAAAACTATAGGTACTGCACAAGGACTCAAATTTTCTCTGATTAAACCTTTCCTCAACAAATCTTACATCTATCTATTCAATTCTTCATTCTCTGTCGGTGTCATCCGGTGTGCTTCTTTGTTAGGCAAACTTGCTCCTGGTATAAGATCCATGTGATGACTGATACTCCTTATAGGTGGTAATCCATCAAGTACATTATCTGATATGATGTGTTCATACTCTGTCAATAACTCTCTTATCTCCTCCGGTTGTTCTTCTTCAGTCTCTTTCTTCAATGCTTCAGTTTTCTTAAGAATCAAGGCAAAACACATGTTCTCATGTCTCAAACCATCCAAAAAATTCTTTCCATCTACCAAACAAATTCTAGCACTTTCACATACTTCACTCTTAGGATCATCCTCTAAAGGAATCAAGGTAATTCTCTTTCCATTTGTTGTTATAGTATATGTATTCTTTCTCACATCATGCATAGCTTTTCTATCATACTACCAAGGTCTACCCAACAAGATATGACAAACATCCATAGGCATAATATCACACAAGACTTCATCATGATAAGATCCAATATGAAATTTCACCAAACATTGTTCACTCACTAGTACCTTATGATCATCCTAAATCCATGCTATCTGATAAGGCTTAGGGTGTTTCAATCTTACCAACTTTAGCTTAGTCACCATCTCCTCTGAAACTAGGTTACCTGAACTACCACTATCAATTACAACTTTACAACACTTACCTCCAGATTTGCATCTAGTTCTGAACAGACTTTTCCTCTATGATGGTTCTTCATTCGTCTCTGTTTGAAATAGTGCTCTCACCACCAACGATTCTTCTTTCTCTAGATTGCCAACTAAACAAGGTGATTCAGCAAGTTCTTCCTTAACATAGGCTACTCTTCCACTGTTTGTTATTTTATTTCTTGTACTACCCTGATTACACTCAAATGCTGTATGTCCTTCACCTCCACATTTGAAACAAGTACCTCTAAATGTTCTCTTATCAAATCCTCTTCCCTCTCTTATGTATCTTTTGTTTCGGTATGCACTAGGGTTTCCTCTCTGGTAAAAATTTCTATCATCTCTCCGATAAGCATCATTATCTCTTTCATCCTTCCTCAATGGGCTGTCAAACTTGTTCTACTCTAGATAAGATCTGTCTCCTCCATAAAATGTTATGTTTCTCAGAAATTTTCCTCCTCTGCCTTTCTGTCTCTGGTCATGTTTCTTATTCAACTTCTTTTCAACTTTTAGTGCAAATTGATATGCTTCTTCCAAAGATGTCATCCTTACCAAGCTTATTTCTTCTTGAATGTTCAACCTTAGTTCATTGATGTATCTAGCTACTTTCTCCTTGCTTGCTTCACTATGTCTTGTTCTAATGATCATTTTATGAAATTCTTCAATGTATTCTTTCACAAATTTCTCCTTTTGTCTCAATTTTTGCAATCTCTTCAACAACTCCAACTCATAGTCAGCAGGTATGAATTGATTCTTCAACTTTGTCACCATCCGGTCCCACTTTGTAATCTTTTCTTTTCCTCTTATATTTCTTTCCAACTGAACTTCTTTCCACCATATAGCAGCATGTCTTTTCAATTTTGTCTTTACAAATTTCACCTTCTCCGAATCTTCAATTTCCTCATATTCAAAGTATTCTTCCATGTCATTTATCCAATCAATCAACTCTTCCAGATTCAAATTACCAGTATAGTTTGGCACATCCACTCGAGGGCTTTTCCCAATATTTGAAATAGCTTGCAACAACATCCAAATGAATTCACATTATTCTCATCAATTCCATCATCTCATCCATTCTATTAGCCATTGTACCAACAGGAGGAACTCTCTACGGTGGCATCTTCCTAGGATCAAGTGCAAACTGCCTTAGGTCAGCAATCGGGCTACAAGTGACAACTGCCTCCCAATCGACAATTGGTTGTGCACCAGTAACCTACCTCAGATCGGTGATCTACTTACAACAAGATCTTACAGAATCCCCTTCGCTAATTCACTCCAAAGAATCAAACTTTCACTCTGATACCACTTGGTGCAGTCACAGTAGGAGGGTTCACAGAATGAACTGTCTAGACCATGTAGCAAGAGTAAACACAATGGAAACAACACAAGAATATAGAACAAATGCAGCTTCAATTATTTCAGTATATCAAAGAGTTCAAATACAATCTAGCTGGCAACATGCGGGCTTACAACTAGGGCTCAAAGGCCTAGTTACACACATGCACAAGATAAAGCTTTGAAGCTCCTTCACACAAATCTAAAACTATCGATATCTAAATCATCTGAACTACCTTCCTAAGAATCTATTACATCAATATATATCATTTTTGGACCAATAGGTTCCTCCACATCGGCCACAAGAGATCCAAAATCCTGATGAAGAGGTGTAACGTGTGTTCTTGGATGGGTTAGACCTATTGGCTTGAAAATCCTTCCCCAACAAATACAATGAAGTACGGACCTAAGAGGAAGGTCAGCCACGAACCAAGGAACATTGTAGAATGAATCACAAGGATCCACAAATCGGCCAATGCTCCTAGTCCTTCTCCTTCAGCTGATTACTCATGACTATCAGAGAACTATGCACTGAGAAAATAGAGGATCTTCTGATAGCAATAACTTTCCGATAACTAATCCAAATGCTCTGAATTCTTGATATAATGTAGATGAACAAATTGACGTGCTAAGTCCAGATTTGCAAGGTGTGAAATGTTGAAACCAGACAACAAGCTGGGTTGCTTCTGACTGACTGCCTAAACTGAACTAGGAAATGAAAGAACTGAAATGCAAACAAACTAAAATGCAAATGCAAATGTTTTTGGTTGATACAAGATTACTCTTGAACTAGGGATGCTCTTGCATCATTTTATCCATGGGATCATTAATTGTTGGTCCATGGTACTTGCTAGGGCTTGGTGGCTTACTTGTGTAGTAGATGTCTTGCCCATTCTTGTTCTTCTCTAATATAGCCTCCTCAACTAAGCTATATTGTGTATTGTTCACCTTAATTTATTTATTTTTTTCTTTCTACAATGAGTCTACTTTCATTTTCTCTCTCTTCTTCTATAGATTATCCACTTCCACTTTTTCCTTTTCTATTTCTACTTCATATTCAAGCTCTCCCTATCCTTCAAATGTAGACATATCTATAAGTGGTTATGACAATGGGATGTTTGTAGATTTAGTTGATATCTTTTGAGTTTCCCTACCATTTTGGCTTCCTTAATCTCCAATATTAACTTATTATATTATATGCAAATTTTGCAATTTGACATGCTTATACTTCTAGAATTTTGATGACAACCTCTTTCTCCTTCTAGTCTATATGTGTAACGATATTCACTCTTTATTTTATTCATAGCTCTTAATCCTATAGTGTTTGTAATTCTAATCTTCTCTTGGGTGATAGATGAAAGTCTATTGCCACTTTCTCTAATGTATTATTTCTAATTAAGACTTCAGCCTTAAAGGTAGCATCTATCTATGTGTTTCTCCTTAATCCTACAAACTAGTTCTTCTAGAAAATCATTTGTTATTTCTACTATTATGTATAGGCTAGCTGAAATGAAACACATCATCACCTCCAAAATCTTGTCTTTGTTAGTTGAAGTTTCTATTGGGTATGTTTTTTCCACTACCAATGGTCTCCCTTTCATCAACCTTAAGTATTAAAGTGTTTTAACATCTGATACTTCCTCGTCCTCTATATCATTTCCTTTCTCTACTACCATTTTACTTTTTCTTTTCTCACTTTGTGTTGTCTTTTTTTATAATTTGTATTTCTATTAAGATTTCTCCTCTAGTTTTCCTCTTTCTTTGTTTTATCTCCATCCTCTAATGATTCACTATAGTCCACAAGTCTCTACCTTACTTTAGCTTTCTATCTCTTGCCCTTCTACTATTGCTCTAGTTTCACCTTTCCTTTTGACCACTAATTTCCAAAAATTTCTTGATGGTGACTTTGATGGAGAGTTTAGGGTGACTTGTGGTGGTTTGTTATCCCCTTTCTCTTTTTGTGTTGGTCCAACCTCTTGTATTTTCTTCTCTCTACCCCTCAATTTGTACTATGGTGATTTATTTTCCAACTCTTCTTCTAGCATCTTCTTTGTTTCAAAATATTTTGTTTGAAATTGTGGTGAATTCGTACTCAACCTATCAGATCTCCTAAGAATTTTTGTCTCTTCCTTTCCTATTTCTTCTATACTAGGTGTTCTAGTTATATCAATTACCACATGGGGAAATATTTCTCTCTTCTTTTTAGTTTCTTTTGTTTCTTTCTCTTTATTTTTCTAAATTTTCTCTTTTGCTTCCTTTTTCACTTCTTATCACAAAATTCCTTCCATATGTGCCAAACCTTTTTGCCTTAGGATCCTTTGGTAGATGTAGGTTGTTTGTAGTGGTTTCCAATAGTATAGCATCTACTTCATAGGGGAAGGTGCACCCAAGATGATCTAGGATTAACAACTTCAAAGTAAATATAACTTGCATCTACTGTAAAGACCACCTCATTCTCATATTGTTTTATGACACCATATGGGATCCTCTCTCTGTATCTTTCATTTTCTTTTGAAATGTTTTGAAAAATCATTGAAAGCATTTTTATATTCTTTTTCTACTTGAAAGGATCTTATGTGTGTTATTATTTATCTCCCTATAAGTCCATCTTGTCCCCAACTATAACCCCCAACCCTAGGTAATTTTCTCATGAAATATAAAGAAAGAAATGTGATAAGTGAACCATACTAGAATGCATGCATGTTGTTCTTAGTCTTTGTAATATTTTCCATGAGTTTTTTTAGGCTCTTGCATAAGTCATACTCTTTTCCATTCACTACCATCTCATAAGTTGTCATAATCATTGTGATGGTGGTTCAATCCTCCCTATTTGTGTAATACACCTATTATACAATGAACTTTTCTACATATATGACTCCTATATTCTTAATTTTATGTTATGAACCTCATTCTACTATATGGTAGTTATTATTAGTAGAGTGCATAATATTTGTAAGTCACCCATAGGTAATATCAAATAAACGTGGATGCATATGCTTTGTACGTCATCCCACTAGTTAATTAGAATAAAGTAATTATCCTACATGCATGGGAGGGTAGAAGTTGCCTTTAGTAAGACTCTATATATTGTAATGACTTCCCAAATGGAAGGTATCTTAGATATAAATATAATTGGAGTGTATACTTTGTGGGGAGGTTGGCCCCTGGAAGTGGCATTCCAAAGATAATAAAAGCATTATTTTGTTTGTTCAGTTTATTTTGTCTTGCAATTTCATTACAAGTGGTATTGGAGCTCTTTCTAGGGCTATTTCTACAAGAAACTTTATTAGTTTAGAGTCATCTATAACTTTCCACCATATGGTCTCACCTCACCCTAGAGGGATCTTAGCAATCAAAAAGTGATTACAACCATAGCCACGCTAAATCTATTACCTGAGTTTTGCCAAAAAAATCAATTTTGGTAATTCTTTTCCTTTAAAAGTTAGAAACCTTGTGCTAGGGGTTTTCAAATATCCTTAGAACAACCATCATTTTTTGCTAAGCCATATTCCCCATAAAAGGTCTAGTGAAGTGTGGAGTATTGTGGCTCCAATACCTAGGCCTTAAACAACATTTGTATACAACTATGAGCTTCCGTGTACCTTCAAGTATATTGGAAGAATCCTTAAGATTTTTTTGTAGCCTAGCCCTAGGCAACCTTTAGCCATCTAAATTCTCTGATGCAATGATAAGTGGTTAGCCCTAAGAAGTTACTCATCACATACCTCAAAGATGATATTGTGGGCTATGGGCATAGTCATAAACCTCCATAGTTAGCACTCTAAAACATTGGTCTAACACTATCTATGAACATGATAAGTATATTGGCATTCTCATATGCCAAACACACCCTATAGTGCCTTCCCTTTTATCCCTTGCTATGTTTCATCTATCTTGAATATATAACCAAGCCATCTATTCTTTGTGATTGGATATTTGGCATCAATCTGATAGCTATCAATGTTTTCTCTACATAATAGCACATCTCCAAATTCTAGAGTATTCTTCCAAACCTATATTTTTTCAATCACTAGTTTAGTTTTTCATCCTGATCTCAAATCTAAAACTTTCAAAGAAAATTTCTCCCAATCCAGCCACAAATTGTTAGTTTTGATGGAAAGTTTATCCTAGAGGGTATATAAGCAACATAAAAAAGAGTCTAGGCCAACGTTTACCCTTTTTGATGGATTGTCCAATTATGCTCATCTCTTCAAGCTGATCAAATTACCATATAACTCTAGATAACCTTTTATTGGCCATGCTCCTCTTTTTCATCATTTATGAACCTCCACAATTATGCTCATTTTTGCCTCCTAGTCATTTTCACATATATCTCTTGTAACATTTTTCTACTATCTCTAGTTCCTCACTTTGGTGGAAAGTTATCATTCTTAAGACCCACTAGAGCTTACTATGTAATCTCTCAATGACTACATTGATCAAATACAAATGTAAAACAACAAAGAGAATAGAAACATCGATAACAAGCTCTCCACACTAATAGAATAGATGACACAATTGCCAATGTTCATCTCTAGTTTAGACATGGGCCAAACATCTACTGCTATAGTCAAATCCCCTCCCCCAATTAGGGTGGACTTCAGGATAAACTTTAAGAACTAGCCCATAGAAAATTTTATAGAAATCGTGGTGAATCTTCTATGTTGCGATAGAATTGTCTTGGTGATTTGTTCCAAAATTTGAACTAAAGTCATAAAGAGGGTGACTATTTTATGTTAGAATATAATTTTATAAATAAATTGTGGGCAATTTGGAACCCAAAATTCATTCTTGTTTTTAACCAAATTGGTGAATGAGGACCTAAATTTTCCATAAAATATTAATTTAGTTGGCGAAATAAGGCTAAATATTTGCTAATTTTTAATTGAGATGGAGAATATAGGGTAGATTTCTAATAATTTTTTAATTGAGGTGGAGAATTAAACCTTAATTTTCCATAAATTTTTAATTGAGGTGGCAAATTAAGTTTGAATTTCCCACAATTTTTGAATTGAGGTGGTGAATTAACACCTAATGTAATATAAATTTTTAAACGTTGTAGCGAACTAAAACCTAATGTAATATAAATTTTTAATTCTAGTTTTTATACTTATGGTTTTCAATTAATACTGATTTGAAAGTTTTGTGATGAATTAATGTAAATATAAATATTTGTGCATATCTTGCATCACAGTCATGCAATACTTTATGTGAAAAGACCTCGAAGCACATCATCAAGATTCTATTTAATTTAGGGAAAATTAAAAGAAAATTTGTACCATACTACCATCTGTGTGATTATCATCTATAACATTTGTGTTTAATTCCGCATACTAGAACTATCTGTCTGAATGGTTTTTGAGATATGTACAAATATTATTTGGACATATGTAATATCTTTTCAAAGCTAGATGGCCATCCTTTCACTCAAAGTATCACACGGATGTCATTTAAAATTAGTGTGCGTAAAGATTTTTATCTATGCATGTGTAATATAGTTATTGTATTCTTATTCACAAGCTCTTCAATTTAAAGAAAAAATTTATTTAATTTAGTTTTAGATTACATAAATGAAGAGGTATCTAATGGCATGCTTGACCAACCATTATAATCTTACTCTTCTCTCTTCATTTTGTAGAAATCATATTGAGCTCTTCAAATCCTGGCCTATGAGATCATGGAGCCTCTCTTCTTATGTTCTAATCAATCATAAAGAGATTGATTTCCATGGACCAGTCTTGCAAAGTAGGTTAAACATTATCTTCAATTTGCCCACAGATAAGGTAAAGGTGTCCATTAAGGAAGTCATTGGCATCCACTATATGGAACTTGATATTAGGATTCATCTTAATTCTAAGATAGCATCTTTTTTCCTATCCAATTTCCTATGGGTTACATATTCTATGGCATCAATGGTATTGGTGGCGAAAACTTTTGTCCAACCACAATCTAGAGTTTGGTTGGCTACATTGGAAACAATGGATTGGCACTTCCCACAAGAGAATTTACTAGTTGTTGGAGATAATTTTAGATGCGTTGCTTCTATGGGAGCACATTAAGAGCTGGAGCAAAGAATGATGAGGCTTGCACAAAATCTTCAAACACTCTGAGAAGTCATATTCACTAGTGTTTAGTAGTGTTTTTATGTTAAAAGGGGTTTATGTTCAATCCTCCTTTCACTACAAACATTCCAAGGGCTTATCAACTGAGTTGAATCTCCACTATGCAAGAGTAATCACCTATCAGGTTGGGTTGCCACTTGGGAAGCTGCGGATTCTTGGATGTGTCAAACAATATTTCTATCTAATGCTCAATTGTACTTAGAAACCCTAAATATGCAAATCTGTAAACAAATTATCAAATTGCAGCAAATCCTTTCAGACTGAGGTAGAGGACAGAGATATTTAACTTACTATTTTTCAAAGTTTGGAAGGTAGAGAAGTCAAGGACATGGGGACTAGCGCCCATGTCTAATGTATCAGTTTCTTTGTAAAATCATGATCTCCTTCCGACATTGATCTATATTGTAACTTCCATTTCTAAGAATTCAGCTACGGAGGACACGGGGACTAGCACCCTAGTCCAGGAAAAGCATCAGTGTCCTTTTCAGATCCTGAATCCTTGATGTCTGCTACTTCTCTCTACAACTCCACTCCACGGGACTTGACACCTATAACCTACAATCACAAGGAGTGTGGGAGGGGGTTGTGGTGTTTACAGGCTTGCCTCGGTCAAGCCCTAGAGAGACATTCAATTCTTCCAAACACCATTGTTAGATGAGAGTGTGTATCCTAGTGGGATAGAGGCAAAAATCCAAATGATAAATGATTGAAAATGTAGACACCTAAAAATGTCTTCTACCATCAAACCAACTCCTGACATCCCTAATCATGTCAATTTCCCTCCTAACCAATTAATTAAATTTTTATTTAATTAATTATCTCTTCATTACCTTATTTTTCATCATTTTATCCCAACAATTGAATTAATTTCATTAATTCAATAGTCCCAACCTTAGCCAATTGATTTAATAAATATGCAATATTTATTAAATCAATTTCCCCCTTTTCACTAAATCCAATTAATTAGTTAAAACCATGTTAACTAATTAATCCAGCCTACTAATTGACCTATCCCTACCCTAGACAATTAAATAGCTATTATTTAATTGCCTACCCTAGCCTACCTCATCCTTGCCCTAGGATTAATTAAATAAAACATGTGATTAATTAATCCTAACCCCTTCACTTGGGTGGTCAAACCTTGTTTAACACCCTTCCCCACATCCTCCAAATAAAAAATTGAATTAAATCCACATAAGTCAATTTTTTATTTAAAAACATCCCACATCACATTTAATTTTCCTTACAAACCCATACTCATTTATTTCCTCTCTTCCCCAAATGAATTTTTAATTCATTTATATTCCCCCATATGAATCTTTAATTCAAAAATAATCCTTAACCCCCATGCTCATTTAATAACTCATTTTCCCAAAATGAATAAAAGATTCACTTTTATTCCTAGCCCTCCATTCATTCAAGATTGAATCTAGGCCCTCCGCATCACTTTTATCCTCCACCATTGATCTTCCAAATCAATCTCCACCCTTGGATCAAAATCCCTTCCAAAAATCTATAAATAGAACCTCTCTCCATCCATTTTCATCATCCAAGTTTCATGCAAAGTTACCATGCCAAAATCACCATTGAGCTAGAATAGTGAGTTTCACATCAGAGTAGCATTTCAAATTCAAATATATTGTCTAGGGGTTATCTTAGTCTTAGGAGTTCTTGGGTGCATGCTCCTACTTCCCTTGATGAGATTGGGTTTGCATTTGTGAGGTATAACTATTTGTGTTTTATGCATATTAGTTTGTGTTTTTACCTTGAATGTTTATCTAATCTACATTGGCACACCTGGTGTGACCCACAAGGTCCAAGTCTAACCCGTTTTGTTAGTTTTTGGTGTGAGAAACATGCTTTTACAAGTCTGGCACCATCCCACCTACACAGCAACGCCATCACTAGCTCCTTTTAGTACCATTACCTGCTTCAACACTATTCCGTGCAGCATAGTGGTCTCTCAAAAACTCCTTCACATTTATCTTCTCCCAAGTGATCTTCTTGCTATGTTTATGTCTTGCTACTTTTTGTTTTTATAGGAATATCAATTTAATAAGGGGAGGTTATGCCAAAATTTTGTATAAAATCTAAACATGCATGCTAGTGTCTACTTTGGCTTGTTTTTTGTTTGCTAACGACTAACAAGACTTCAACTTTGTTGTCTAACCCTTTGTGTTGCTCAAAAAAAACCACTTTTTGCAGGTCGGATGTATTCAGCCCCGTATCAACGCTATCTCCCAGATTGGCACTATCCACAGGTGTAACCAAACTCTCTGGAAAATTGCGCAGCGGCGCATTTGTAGACCTCTTTCCGCACTATTCCATACTTTAATGCCTTCTCTATGTTGTATTAGCGCTAAGCACTATATTAGCACCTTCATTGTAATTTTGTAGCACTATTAGTTGTTTTGGCACTTTCTGAGTATCATATTGGCGTTATCTGTCTAATTAGCGCTATCTGTATAGGGTGTTGGGTTTAGTCTTTTTTCTGTCAGTGTCACTATCTTTCTATCTGAAGTTGCGCTATTGTACCTCTATTTTAGTGATATTTTGAAACTAACTTTGTTCTCTGTGCAGGGACTGATAGTTTGTGTGTAGGTCCTTACCATCATTTTGAGGATACTAATAGTTTTTGTAGGGTTCTTTCATTTTTTGTTTTAAAAACACTTCAATTTGGAAACTAAAATGAACCCTTGCATGTTAGATTAGACAAATACTTTGATTTGGTGCTATAAAATTAAACAAAACAACAATCAAACAAATCTGTGTGTGTGTGTGTCCAACATTTAATTTTGGTGTTCTAAAATTTACAAATTGTGTGCCAACAATGACAATCCAAACACTTCAATTTGGGCTTTTAAAAAGAACCACAAATTACATCAATTGAAAGAATTGGGTTAAAAAGAACAACAACTTGCATCTTTCATGCATATAATCAAGAAAATCATTCTAAAATTGTGTGAAGTGTTTTTGTGATCTTTTGCTTGTGGTGTGAAAAAGCGTATGCTTTTCCCTCGCACCATTTTGGTGACCTTGGGAATCAAAAGCTTCTCACAAAACTTGCATTAATCACACCCAATTTAATCCAAAGATCTAAAATGAACCATGTTTAGTGTGATGCAATCATAGAGAATATGTATGCTCTCCCCTCGCATCTTTGTATGAACTTGGGGATCAAAAGTATTCTTTGTGATTGTATTGCTTTTGTAATCCTTAGAGGGCCTACCACCCCACTTCGAAAGGTGGGAACGACCCAAGCGGCATCAAGCTAAAGCCAAGCTCTTCCAATCCGCTATATAAAATAAGGTGTTTGGGATGAAAGTCTCAAGCAACAGGTGTTGTTGTGTTATACCGACAGCCAACCTCCCCCAAAACCCTCCAAGGCGTAACCCTTGGAGGCTAGGAGACTCCATAACGGAGAGTAGCGTTACTGCATGTATAACCACCTAAATGGATGCCCTTACTATGAACCATTATTTAGCAAGCCAAAATCTTTATATTTGTTGATGCAGAAGGGAAACCTTTGAAGTGGCCCCGATTCATGAAGTTCTTAGCCGAGGTAGCAAGGACAATCTAAAGGTTTAGTGAGGGACAAGCCTTATAAGAAACCTGGATCTTGGTATGTGTGAGAAGTGTGTGCAATTGTAAGGAGGATCTGGTGCTACCAAGATCTTGGAGCTACCCACTTTGAATAGGTGCAGCTAGGGGATTCAACAAATATTGTCACATCCACGCCTTAGGTTGTTCAAAGTGCTTGTTAAATAAAATCACACATCTTTTTTTTCAAAACAAAGTAAAATCTTGATTATTGTGTGATTATTGTGCTTGAATTGTTTGCAACAACATTGCCAAGAGACAAACCAAATCATTTGATCACATTCTGAACAAAGAAAATCCAAAAATTGCCATCAAAAATCTATCTTTTTAGGATCTTGACAAACACTGTCTTATTTTAGCGCCATATATGTCTAAATCTGGTGCTACTGCACCTATGTATTGGTGTTATTTTCATATTGACTTGCCTGAAACTGAGACCTATCCAATTGTGATCTTCACCCTCTGCTCAGCCATAATCCATATTCACATTCCAAAAATCCAACAATAGTTTATCCATTTTCTTCAAAAAATTTCCAAAATCACACCTTCCCTTTGACCTTAGAGGATCAATCACCACCATTGTTGGACCCCTTTGCTACATCATAATCAGCCCAAATCCATATCTATCCATCCCTCTTCAATCTTTTTGCATATCTCCTTAGACCAAAACAAATCATTTCAAAAAATCCAAAACCCAAATCAAAACACCCATCAATAAATCATCAACCAAAACTTGTCATCCTTTTGAGCCAAAGTTAGATCTAGATCTCATCATTAACATCACATTTTCCTTGAAAAGTCATTAGTCTACCTTGCAAGAAAAACAAATCACCCCTCTTTGCGTAAGGTCATTAGTCTACCCCAAACAAAGAAACATCCCTTTGTGCCAACATAAAATCTAGATCTTACCTAAAGCTCAATTTGTTGACCATCAAGAACATCATCCTAATCATCCTAATCAATCAAAATCAAACATCAAAATCAAAATCCCTTCTTCATCAAGATCATCCTCAAAACAAACATCATCATCATCCATCTTTGGTCCAAAATTTATGAAAAAATCAATACCATCCATTCGCATCACCCTTAGGTTAAAAACCTTTAGAAAGACATATCAATCTTCCACCACATCCTCTCTTCTACTTCATCTCACTACCACATCCATCTTTGGGTCCAACATAATCAATCTGATTCTCTAAGGTCTCCATCCCCATTCCACTCTACTTATAGAAATCAAACCCATACGCATATGCCCATCACAAGATCACAACAAAAAAAGAATCAAGAAATGGCAGAACAGTGGCAATTTGGCATGCCTAATACCAACAGCAGCAACATACCCATCTATCAAACATACAACCCACCTACATACTCTTACATCCCCCCATATGGCCCCAATGAAAATCCTTTTCACTACTTACAACAAACACAACCACCACCAATAACAACAACAACAACACAAAACGTCCCCACCCTTTCCCAAGATGATCTAGATGTCTTGAGCTTTACACAAGACACCAATAACATGGACCTACTTGATAAAATCCTAAGGTCGGACCCAAGTAGATATCTTGATCATCTTCTCAAAATTGGTGTTCAACTACCCCCCATCACGACATCATCACAACCATCCACCTCTACAATCATTCCTACCCCATCAAATACCCAAGCATCTACCTCACATTCCCAACCCACCACCTCTCAAACATCAACACCTACCGTATCTACCACCTCCACAAGCTCAACAGCTACCACATCCATAATTCCCACAAATACCGCTATTCCTACCATCTCCCAACCCATCATCACCTCCACTACCACAACTACCATAAACCCTTCTACCTCACAAATCACCCTAGGCATACAAGGGAACACCACACAGGCAAGTACCTCCACACATGTGCCTCCACCCAATCCTCAAACCATAGCATACCTATGACAATTATTCTCACATCCACCTCACAACACGTCCAACCAATCCAACGTCCACCTACCCAATGTCAATCCATCCAATATCACCTATCCACATAACCCCATAACATCATCAAATCAACATAATCCCACTCCCCAAATACCGCCACACATTCTCCAACGACTCCATGCGTATCAACAACATCAAGCACTCATCAATCCAAACACCAATCCACAGTACCAAAACCTCAGCCAAACAAATCTCCAACATCAAATCCCACCTCATCTCCAACATCTCACCAACCAACAGCCCTATACATTCCAACCACAACAACCACAGGATCTCACAACTGTTGTACAATCCTTGATCCAAAAGGTAGATGACCTCCAAACTGGGGGCAAGCGCAAACACTACTCCTTTGAAGACATTTGCCCCTATCCATCGTACATTGTACATGCCCCCCTTCCCCAAGAACTTTGAAATGCCAAAATTTGACAAATATAAGGGGAAGGAGACCCTAGGGACCACCTTAGGGAGTTCTACATCGCTTGCTTAGAGGTCTCAAATAACAACACATATCTTATGAGACTCTTCCCAAGAAGCCTCAGCGGTCAAGCTGCTAAATGGTTCGCACATCTTCCCCCAGGCATTAGGACTTTCCCTGAGCTTGTGAAAAAATTTGTAAACCATTTCTCCTACAACTTCAAGCATGAAATGTCTATGACAGACCTTTGCAACACCAAACAAAAGAACGAAGAAGCCTTCGCTTCCTTCTTGCAAAGGTGGAGAGGCTTAGCAAGCAAACTCCCATGGCTCATTCCAGAAAAACAACTCGTCACCATGTTTGTGACCAACCTCAACTAGGAATTAGGGTTTCATTTACAAATCCTTTGTGCATCTACCTTTGAAGAGGTCATCGACAAAAGTACCACTATCGAACAAGCCCTCATTGCCAAGGGCTCCATCAAACTGTATGACTACAAGTCCAACAACAACAACAACAAATCTCACAACAACACCCTCAATACAAACAACAATTCCAACACAATCAAACAACAAATCGCACTATTGGGGGAAGAACAAGAACAATCTGAATGACGGCGTCACGGATGTAAAAGCTGTCCAACATGTACAGAACCAATCACCTGTGCATACATATGCAACAAATGTAAATAATCAGAGAGGTCAAAATAAACCATGCAAACCTCGAAGGTAATTCACACCCTTAGGGGAGCCCATCGAGGACATTCTCAATAGATGTCTCAAGCAAAGTTTGATCACGCTCCCACCCATTAGACCATGGAAAGAAAATGAGCTCAAAGCAGCATGGTACAATGAAAATGACTATTGCAAATACCACCACATTGCAGGTCATAAAACAGCTGACTGCATGCAACTAAAGCATTGCATCCAAACCTAGTTGGCCTTGATCAAACTACCCACCCATCACCAAACGCCAGCCTCAGAGCTTACAAGGATCCACTACCTAACCATAGTAAAGCCTCCTCATCCAACCAAGCATACAATGTCACCCCACCACCCACATCATATGACTCCATTGTAGGCAAGATAGAACCATTATCCCACCATGTCAACATAGTCACCATTCAAGCACAAGCACCTGATTGTGCCATGACAACCCACCGAGGCCGTGTATCTATCTGCACAGCCCCTACCACTGAACAAATGCATGCATCTACATCAGACCTCGTCCCCCCTCATCCAACCACACGCCCATCACCTAGCCATCAGTATAACCTCTTAGAGCATCTAGGAAAGACACCCACACAAATCTCCATCCTCAAGTTGCTCCGCACATCACCTCTCCACAAAGACGTCCTCAACAATGCCCTCTTAGAAACGTAAGTCCCAGCCAACTTGAATGTAGCTCAATTCCAAGCCATGGTAGGACATATTGCCACACCTCACCATCTCACCTTCTCAGAAAAGGACCTGCTCGCCTCTGAACAGATACATAATGATGCCCTACACATCAAGGTCCACATTCACAAACACACCATTAAAAGAGTCTTAATAGATGGTGGC
Source organism: Cunninghamia lanceolata (assembly GCA_027924645.1). Taxonomy (NCBI): domain Eukaryota; kingdom Viridiplantae; phylum Streptophyta; class Pinopsida; order Cupressales; family Cupressaceae; genus Cunninghamia; species Cunninghamia lanceolata. The sequence goes on from BSBN01000465.1 coordinate 21,223,674, forward strand.
TCCGGCCTCAACATATGCACTCTAAAAATGCTAAAACACTTGGGATACTCCGATGTGGTTGTGGACACCAGCGAGTACATCACAATCAAAGGATATGATGACACCAAACAGCTATTTGAAGGCACCATAAAGCTCCCTATTCAAGTGGGACAGAAAATCCTTGAAACAAAATGTCAAGTTCTTGATCTTGACCTCCCCTACAACATTCTTCTCGGAAGACCATGGATTCATGCCATGCAAGCCGTCCCATCCACCTTCCATCAATGCCTCAAATTTCCTCACAACGGCACAAAAGTCACTATCTATGTCGACCCCCGCCCCTTCCAATATTGCACTTTTCTGGAAGGCCACAACCAAACCTTCTACCCATACAATAAAGCCACCACCAAAACCAATCCTATAGCATCTACCTCATACATCAACCCTGCCAACATCGCCACCTCTTCATCCCAAGCACCTCCACCACCTGAGGTCAAGATCAAGCTAACCAACATGGGATGTGGGGAATATGACCTGCACGGTACCTTTTGTGTGGGCACATTACCCAATCCTAAGACATTTGGCATCCCAAAAATAGAAGCAGCCAACACGGTCATCATCAAGTGCAAACCCTCACCCATCTTTGAAAGAAACACCTTCTGGATCAGGATGTACTCAATGATATTTCATCATGGCTATACAAGGATGAAGAACCTAAACAAGAAGTCCCTACCATCCCAACAGAAATCTATGGAAAAGGATCTGAAATTGTCAAAAGCATAGGGTACAAAGGACAAGGTGGTATAGGCCTTCATGAACAGGGGATCATAGAATTGTTGCAAGAAACAAGAAACCCCTATACTCAAGGGTTAGGGTATGGTCAACCACAACGCATCCTCACTACCAGTGAATGTATCTTAGCCGAGGTTGCTACGGTCTCCTTAGACATCGACAATGTTAACGAAACGGGCCGTCAAGACTCCTTTAGTGATTTTACCGACTTCTTCAACTCATCCATTTGCACCATCTACTCAGTCACCACTCTTGCCTCATCATCCAATGACCTACCACTAGTATACCCTGACCTCATTGACTAGGACCAACAAGGACCTCCTATCTTCGATATCGCACCTAATGATGAGGCCATTGTTGAAATGATGGGAGTTAGAGATCACTTCCCTTTGGGAGATCACAGAGCCGAATACATCATGGAACTCAATCCGGATGCCTATTTTAGGGAGAAAACCCCTGCTTCCAGTCATAAAAAAATAAAAATAAAAAATGGATCTGATGGTGAAAACCATTCTGTGGTAGTATCAGATCCTACAAAAATAAAAACAAAAGACGTATCTCCTAGTGAAAACCTCCACGAGGCGCTAGGAGATGGAAGCATGGGCCTTCCTGAGATAGACAAAGTATATCCAAACAAATCACCCATCTTGGTAGAACCAGCTCAGGAAATGAATCTTGGGATAGAAGGAGAGCTGAAAATCACATACAAAGCAGAATCTCTCAGCATACTGGAACAGGAGAACTTATTGTCCTTCTTCACACGCAGAAATCACAATTTTGTGTGGACCTATGCAAACATGCCAGGGCTAGATCCTGCCTTGGTTGTTCATCATCTTGCAGTGTGTCCTAATGCAAAACCAGTAAAGAAAAAACTCAGAAAAATGAATCCACAGGTGGCTCTCCTCATCAAGGCATAACTAAAGAAGTTACTAGATGTTGGTTCATTCGCCCAATTGATTATCCTGAATGGATTTCAAACCTCGTACCAGTTGCTAAACTAGATGGCAAAATCTGTTGTTGCACTAACTTCAAGGACCTCAACAAAGCCTGCCCAAAAGATGACTTCCCACTACCAAACATCGACATGATAGTGGATCTCACAGATGGACATGAAATGTTATCCCTCATGGATGGTTTCTCAGGATATAACCAAATCAAAATTGCCGAAGAGGATCAGCATAAAATAGCCTTCATATGGCCATGGGGAACATACTGCTGGGTCGTAATGCCATTTGGCCTAAAAAATGTAGGAGCTACATATTAGAGAGCCATGACTATCATTTTCCATGACCTATTTCACCACATCATGGAAGACTATGTGGATGATTTACTAGGGAAATCAAAGACCAGAGAAGAACACCTAGATGTGTTGGCCAAGATCTTCGACCGATTAGAGCAATATAACATGTGCCTAAATCCAAAGAAGTGCATCTTTGGCGTCACCTCAGGAAAACTGCTAGGATACATAGTCTCTAGAAGAGGCATTGAAGTAGATCCGGCAAAGGTCAAGGCCATTACTGAAATGCCTCCTCCAACCACACTAAACAACTGAGAAGCCTGCAGGGGAAACTACAATCCATTCACCGATTCATTCCTCAACTTGCTGACAAATGCCAAGCATTCCAACATCTCCTCAAAAAAGATATGGCTTTTGTCTAGAACAATCAGTGTCAGGGTGCCTTCAACCAACTAAAAGAATACCTGGCTAATCCCCTAGTTCTAACTCCACCAAGGCAAGGAGAGCCCCTCCTCTTGTACATCTCAGCGACAGACACAGCTATAGGGGCTTTGTTAGCACAACATGATGAGCATGGGAAAGAAAGAGCCATCTACTACATCAGCCACACCTTGATCCCATATGAGCTCAACTACACACAAATCAAACGAGCATGCCTAGCCCTCATCTTTACGTCACAAAAGTTAAGACACTATATGCTCAGTCACAAGACCAAGCTCATCACCAAGATCAACCCACTGAAGTACCTGCTAAACAGAGCTGCCCTTACTGGGAGAATGGCAAAATGGGTCATGATTCTCACTCAATTCGACATAGAATACATAGAGAGAAATGCCATCAAAGGTCAAGTTATAGTAGATCAGCTGGCTAAAGCACCTATGTAGGCAGAATACCCTACAATAGCAGAGTTTCCAGATGAAGCCATCCTGACAATCACACCAGCCACAGACACATGGAAGATGTATTTTGATGGATCATACACTCATAGAGGCTCGGGGGCAGGCATCCTGTTTGTTACCCCTCAAGGTGACACAATCCCTAAATCCTTCAAAATCACATTTCCATGCACCAACAACATAGCAAAGTATGAGGCCCTCATCATAGGTCTCCTCATGGCCATCAAATGGAAAATTGAAAAGCTAATTGTGTATGGCGACTCTCAACTGGTCATCAGGTAGGTAAATAATGAATACAAAACCAAGGATGATAAGCTCCTTCCCTATAAGGAGATGATCAATGATTTCAAAGATTATTTCGATGACATCCACTTTGAGCAGATCCCAAGGTTAAATGACAAAGCTGTAGATGCCATGGCTACCATTGGGTCCCTAGTTGACATGAAGAAAGACAGCAAGAGGTGTGAATTCTTGATCGAAGAGCTCCCCATCACAGCATACAATGTTCCTCAATCCGAACTAGTGTGTGAAGTCATTGGTCCTCTATCCCCCTGGTATTAGGAAACCTATCTCTACCTTCATGATAATATCCTCCCCCGAACCTATCCACATCTCAAAGAAAATTGTTCCTCCATCAAGCCTCCCATTTCATCCTTGTAGGTGACACCCTCTACAAAAAGAGTCTTGATGGCACGCTTCTTCGATGTTTAGACTCGAGGGAAGCTGAAGTAGCCTTGGAAGAGGTACATGTAGGTATTTGTGGGGCGCATTCAAGTGGACCTGCTCTCTCTAAAAAGATCCTCAGGACTGGATATTATTGGCCCACCATGGACAGAGATGCATATAAGTTTATCAAAAAATGCCTCCCATGTCAATAGCATGGTGATCTCATCCACGCACTAGTACAGGAGCTGCAACCAATCACAACACCGTGGCCTTTATCATAGTGGGGACTCGACCTTGTAGGGAAAATACATCCCCCATCCTTAAATGGCCATAAGTTCATAATCACTGCTATTGAGTACTTCACCAAGTGGGTGGAAGCAATTCCACTTACCTTCACCACTAGCACCCAAATCTCCAAATTCATTCTCCACTACATCATCTGCCGCTACGGTATCCCTCATTCCATTGTCACCAACAATGGAAAGCCATTCAAGAACCAAGAAGTTCGTACCTTGTGCAAAAAGTTTGATATCAAACACCATTTCTCCACGCCATATTACCCTCAAGGAAACGGTCAAGCAGAGGCTTCTAATAAAACCATCCTCCGTATTCTTAAGAAGACAGTCAATGAAGCTGGCCGCGACTGGCACCTCCAACTTGACCCTGCCCTATGGGCATACTGCACAAGCATCTGCACTCCCACAGGAGCCACTCCATTCTCACTAGTATTCAGATTTGAAGCCATTTTACCTATCGAGGTCGAGCTCCCATCACTAAAAGTATCCCTGCAAAACATCATCTCTGATGAGGAGTACAGAGTCATGAGGTTGCATCAACTGGAACTACTGGATGAGAAACACCTGAATGTGTTGAACCACTTGTAGGCATATGAAAACTGCCTCTAAAGAAGCTACAACAAGAGGATTAGAACCCAAAAATTTGAAGTAGGTGACCTTGTCCTTATGGAAAATTAGAAGAACCTGCAAGAACGTCCTAAGCAAGGAAAGTTTGAACCCAACTGGCTAGGACTTTATGTCGTCACAACCGACTATGGATCAGGAGCCTACCAACTTGCAACACCTAAGAGGCAGCCTCTAGATGAGCCGATAAACATTCTGCATCTGAAGAAATTTTATGCATAACCCATCGGGTACCCCAAGTTAGAAAAAATCAAAAAAATAGAAAAATCAAAAACACCAAAAAAAATTAGAAAATCAAGAAAAACCCGAGTGCAATAAAAACTTCCAATGGTGAAAATCACTTTGGTGATGCCTTGGATAAGTACCATGGTGAAAACCTATTTCAGGCACCATGTGTAGTGGCTGGTACTACCATCTAATAAGTCCTCTTTTTGTCATAACACTCCATATCCCACACATCCCATGGCTTGGAATTCTGAAGCATCAAGTCACATTGCACTATCTCACCCAAGACCAACCCATGGAACAAGGATCCTTGTAAGCTTCCCCTTGTATAGCTCAAAAGTCAAAAAATCCAAAAAATCATAAAATCAAAAATCCAAAAACATCATAAAGTTAAAAAATCCAAAAACATCGTAAAACCAAAAAACCCAAAAACAATACAAAATCATCAAAAATATAAAAACAAGTGCAACATCACCCTCACACATCGATCAATCCAATCCATCCTCATCACATCAAAACCATACCAAACCATTCCCACATCATCAAGTCATGCCAGAACTACATATTCATTTCGCCCGCATCTTGAAAGTACCTTGATCCCGTGGATACAGGGTATGTAGGCAATCTGGAATACGAAGGACATTTCTAGTACTCAGGTACATAAGATGCACCCATCCCACCTGTTTGGATGGTCCCCATTCACTGAGCTTTCTGGATATAATAAATGATACACACACTATATATACACTTGAAACATGGTCTCTATCGCAAAAAATCATCAATCAACATAACAACTATAATCTTACATATGGCCAGACTGTTCTTTTGCCCATCTTCCAAAACTTTTCCAATCAACACCAACTGATCTATGTCCTAGGATTTATCTTTCCTACAATGGATAAATATCTGTCATTCTATCATCACGTCTCTTGGCAAGAGCACACAAAGGTTATTTGTATCTTTCCATTGGTCTTTTTGATTATTGATTTTTATCTTTTTGTCTCACTCTAAGTCATCTCCGTAGCTACCTTGATCTCATTATATCATGGTAAGTAGTGGAAACACCTAGAGTAGACATGATCAATTGTTTCTATATGATGTGCTTGTGGGGTGGTTTCATTACTCTAGGAATAGTATTCATATCTTGAAAGTCTAGGTCGGTTCTAGCATGATATGTCCCATTTGCATATATAGGCATTAAAACCTTATATGTATTATTAGCACTCATCACTATGAGTCCCCTTCCTATGCTAGGCAAGATTATACTACCTTGGGCACGTATGAAATCAACCTATTGTTTGTGAGTCTAGTCCATGCAATCGTGGGATATACATCATCACCTAAGTCATCTCATACCTTTGTGAATTGTATCCAACATTGCTATAATAAACTAAGAAATGCTCTCAATTAATCTTATGCAACTACTGTTACTAGCTCAAAATCACCATCCTACTCACTCATTCAACATTACCATCTGGGCCTAGATTTCATAATCACCTATCCTATCCCCCCCATCTAAAAATCCCTCACTAACCCCATTCCCCCACCATATCCTTATCTAACACATCTTGAACCAAACCAAATCCCCCCTCAATGACGTAGCGTCTTATGACAAACAATCCTCTCAACCCCCCATCTCCATTCTCTAGACGCTCCCAATCCTATCCATACCCCATCCAAACACCCCTATCCTCTCCCCACCCGATCCCCTCTCTTACAGCCTCACCACTCAGGGTCAAACAAAGAACATCATGTGTATCAGGACTTGATCATCTCATCTATCACCTAGTCTGCATCTCATCTATCACCTAGTCTGTATCTCACCTATCACCTAGTCTGCATCTCACCCATCATCTAAATTGCATATCATTAGGTTCATTTTAAATCATCTTGCATATCATTTAGGCTCATTGTAAATCCTTTTGCATTGCATATCATTAGGTTCATTTTAAATCATCTGGCATATCATTTAGGCTCATTGTAAATCTTTTTGCATTGCATATCATTAGGTTCATTTTAAATCATCTTGCATATCATTTAGGCTCATTGAAAATCCTTTTGCATTGCATATCATTAGGTTCATTTTAAATCATCTTACATACCATTAGGTTCATTGTAAATCCTTTTACATTGATTATCATTTAAGTTCATTTTAGAAATCTTTTAAGTTACACAACATATCATTTAGGTTCATTTTAGAAGCTGTTAATTTGCATAACCATTTAAAATCATTTTAGAATCATTTAGTCACACATTACATCATTACAAATCATATCATACTCATTTAATGTTTGTCATCACATAGGTGCATGTTAACATTAAAATTAGTATCATCACATTGCATTCCATATATATATATCATCTCATAAACAATTAGTTATATTGCATCCTCACAATCATAATCATTGCAAATCATCTAGCAGCATATACATATTTCCATACATTTCCATTACATCACATTGTTGCATCCATAATAAATGTTTATTAGTCTAAATATTCATTTGCATTATACATCATATAGTCCATAAAATCACAACATCATGCATATATCACAATAAATCCATCACAAGTACATCCATAAAATCAAAAACATAATTGCATAAACATAACACATCCATAGCATATAAATCCATAAAGAATACTGCATCCATCACATAGGTATCATCATAATAGGACATCATAAACCATCAAAAAGCATCGCATCATATATAATCACTGCAAAAAATGTACATCGCTCATGTATACATCAAAAAAATATAGTGTCCTGATACAATGCCTCTAAGGGCTAACATAATATAACCATCACATGGAGGATCCTCTCTCCGAGGGAGTGGGAGACCCTGACCCTAGTTGAGCCTGTGATCCTATCGGCAACTATGGCTGTGGCGGTGCCTACACCTGTGGAACCTGTTGGGGCACGTGTGAGGGAGGAGGCATCGTCTGCTAAACGGACTGAATAGATCTTGATCTATGTGATCTCGATGCCCTCGCTCCACTGACCTGGCTATAGCTCAATGCTTGCTACTCTTCTGACATGGCCGCATAATACAACCCCCAATAATACTCCATCCACCCCCTGGTCTTTGTCAACTCTCCCTGTACCTGAGACATCTGAACCTGAGCCTGGGATAGCTGTGCCTACATCAATGTCAAAACTAGGGCTAATCCAGCCCCCGACGCCTGTAGAATACCCACTGTAGTCTCTGCCTGCTGAGCCCTGGCGAGTGTTGCATCTCACTCTCTAGTCAACACCTCTATGTCACCCTAAGCTTGTGCTTGCTATGCCTAAGCCTGTGCTAGCTGTGCCCGCAATGCAGCCACCTGCCCATCTGGTCCATCCAACAATGCTACTGTAGCCCGCCCCCAACTCTACCTTGCAGCTCTCTAATGCCTCCTATAGGCTCACCACCTATGCTCTCAGGGTCTCAATCTCCTCCTCCTCATCTTGCCGATGTTGATGAGGTGTGAGCCTCTCAAACTCAGCCTCTCCAGTTGTCCCTGAGGGACCTACCTGTTGCCCTGCTACCTACTGCCCTCCCCCAATAACCTGCTGTTGCCCTACCTGTGGTGGGGACAGATCACCCATATCCACCCTTGGTTATCCCCCACACTGCCAAGGTCCTCTAGGCTGTCACCCTGCTCCAACCTGCACCTGCTCAATAGGAACCTGTGGCGCAAGTACCTGCTACCCCACCTGCCCCTGTCCTGCTACCACTGCCGCCAACACATCTATCAGTTGGCCATCCCTACCAACCACTCTCTACTCTCCATCATCCCTAACCTCCATGAGGTAGTCCTCAATAATCTCCTCCCCCTCCTCCAACCGGTCATCCCCATCTGGGTCATCTCCATCACCATCTGAATCATCCCCCCTGAGCCTGCTACCTCCTCCGCTGGGTCCATCAACCGACTGGGCCGATGCATATGCCACCATATATCATATGCAACCGTAGTCCCTGTATCCCTCACAGTGCTCCCCCAATTCCACCGCACTGGCCATAGAGCTACAAAATCAGCCAAGGCAACCTATAGTTGTATGGCTGCAGGCCAGTAGGGCGCATCTCAAGGAGTTTGCGCAAATATCACCATCTACTACGGGGTGTCCTGTATCAAGCCAAACTACCACATAACCTGTGAGGGAAGATACATATCTATCATATGGTCTCCTCGACCCATCAGGTACCTCTACTAAAACACAAAAGGTAGATGAATATCATCATCTGGCCATGGCTCTACGCTAATATACGGTCACTAGGTCACGCTAATCACATCATCTAGCATCCTCCTCCAATACCGTACCTATCCAGTATACATGTACTCTGCATCTTGATATAAAAACACAAAGGCCTCAAAAGGCCACTGATAATACCCACATATCGGCCGGGTAACAGTGATGTGCTCCCAAATCCATACATGAAGCAGAGTAACTCTAGCTGACAATGCTCTATCATGGAGGTAGGTGACTGTATGCATCTCATGGTATAACTACCCTAGCATAGCTAGTCCCCAAGCATAGATAGTCTCATGCCTCACCATCCCCTCTATCATCCCCCCAGCCAATCAGAAAGCCCCTGCCTCACCTGTCAGGCATCACAATGCCTCCAATCAATGCACAAAGGAATAAGGCAAATGGATCTGCACCCGCAGCCAGTGTCCCCTCATAGTCCATCTCTCTCCCATTTGCTGAGAGAACCATATGATCCACACCAAACACCCTGACTAATGCACTCCATCCTCTGCTCGTTTCATATCTAACACGTCGGCCTCGGATAGGTAGCTTGAGGATGCGATAAACATCCTCAAGTATGATGGTAATCTCTCCAGTGGGCAACAAAAAGCTGCACGTCTCTGAGTGGTACCGCTCCACCACTGCTATCATCAGAGCTCGATGAGCTCGTAGAACTGGCATCGAAGCCACTGTCAGAAGACCCAACCTAGCCAGTCGGGCCTGTGTCGCAGCATCAAAACCGTCAAAAAGTGCCAGCATAGATGGCACCTGTCGCTCTCGTGAAGCAAGTATAAATCGCTAGGTATCTTGCATCCACAACTTTCTGGTCAGATATTAACCCATCTTTTTCTAAATCACACCCTTTCTTCTACTATCTAAAAGCCAAAATAATTGGAGCTAAAATAGGAAATCTTTTGCGCCATTCCAAAAATGGCGCTACGATTTCTTCTTCATAGCGCTATTCTAGAGAATAGTGCCAATGAGTACCCCATTTCACGCTAAACCCCAAGATCGTGCTACTACGCAAAACCTTTGGCGCCATTTTGGAAAATGGCATCAAAATACCATTTGGATCTATTCCAATGAATAGCACCAATTCCCCCAAAAGCGCTAACACAGCACCACTCCTGAAGATAGCGCCAATCTAGATAATCATGCTACTCTAATCCTAGTTTGGCGCTACAATGCTCAAACCTTATTCTTCTAATAAATCATGCTAAAATAGACGATAGTGCCAAAATACCTACCAAATGGTGACAACCCGTCGTAACCCTACCCTGGCAAATAGCGCCAATCCAAAGGATGGTGCTAATCTGCCTTACCGTTGGTGCTACGCACTACAATCCCTAATCCTCAACCCCCAAAAATGCACGTAAAACAAAAAATTCACAAAGTCAAGGTTAGGCCCTACTGGGGGTCCAGCGTTCGGTGCCCGGCCAAACTCTCAGAACCACTCTGAGATGTGTCGAAGTCGCGGGAACTGGGGGTTACGGTTAGCCATCTCTCCTTCGCTCCTTCTTCTCTAGGGTCAAAGTGTGCAAATGTGGCACTCTTAGGGCCCACTTTCCCTAATAGAGTGGGCCATGTCATCCTTCCACCCCCTCTTCTTCCTCCAGGGTGCAAATCTAAGCCTTTTTCCTTCATTTTTCTTCCCGCCATCTCCTTTTTCTATCCCCTATCCAATCATTCACTTCCGTCACATCCTTTTGAGAGCTCACCTAGAAAAATTTTATTTTCCCGCCGACCTCTTGAGGGGGCATCCCCTATCCATATTATTCCTTCCCGGCAGCTAGGGCATATTTTTCTTCGACCTGACACCACTTCCCTCCTAAGTCCTGACACCACATCAAAGAGGGGCAAATGTAAACACCTAAAAATATCTTCTACCATCAAACCGACTCCCGACGTCCCTAATCATGTCAATTTCCCTCCTAACCAATTAATTAAATTCTTATTTAATTAATTATCCCTTCATTACCCTATTTTTCATCATTTTATCCCAACAATTGAATTAATTTCATTAATTTAATAGTCCCAACCTTAGCCAATTGATTTAATAAATATGCAATATTTATTAAATCAATTTCCCCCTTTTCACTAAATCCAATTAATTAGTTAAAACCATGTTAACTAATTAATCCAGCCTACTAATTGACCTATCCCTACCCTAGATAATTAAATAGCTATTATTTAATTGCCTACCCTAGCCTACCTCATCCTTGCCCTAGGATTAATTAAATAAAATATGTGATTAATTAATCCTAACCCCTTCATTTGGGTGGTCAAACCTTGTTTAACACCCTTCCCCACATCCTCCAAATAAAAAATTGAATTAAATCCACATAAGTCAATTTTTTATTTAAAAACATCCCACATCACATTTAATTTTCCTTACAAACTCATACTCATTTATTTCCTCTCTTCCCCAAATGAATTTTTAATTCATTTACATTCCCCCATATGAATCTTTAATTCAAAAATAATCTTTCACCCCCATGCTCATTTAATAACTCATTTTCCCAAAATGAATAAAAGATTCACTTTTATTCCTAGCCCTCCATTCATTCAAGATTGAATCTAGGCCCTCCACATCACTTTTATCCTCCACCATTGATTTTCCAAATCAATCTCCACCCTTGGATCAAAATCCCTTCCAAAAATCTATAAATAGAACCTCTCTCCATCCATTTTCATCATCCAAGTTTCATGCAAAGTTACCATGCCAAAATCACCATTGAGCTAGAATAGTGAGTTGCACATTAGAGTAGCATTTCACATTCAAATCTATTGTCTAGGGATTATCTTAGTCTTAGGAGTTCTTGGGTGCATGCTCCTACTTCTCTTGATGAGATTGGGTTTGCATTTGTGAAGTATAACTATTTGTGTTTTATGCATATTAGTTTGTGTTTTTACCTTGAATATTTATTTAATCTACAAAAAACACAATAGATATCACCTTGTAGTGAAGATCTCATGGAAGGAAAATGCTCTTTATGCCATGAGGAGATGGATGTCAAATATGCAAACACAAACACAATAACAATGTTCTACTCTACCACACAATGAATATTTTGAATGCTTTAATTACAAGTATGCATAAATTCATCCAATTTCCATCTAATGTCCATCTAGTTTGCAAATGAAACCTAATCATGCTTATATATGCAACTACAAAGATTCCTACTAAGAATTTCATAATTCAAACTTTAGATGTCAGCATAGGACCTAATTAACAGTCATAAAACTAACATTTGAAATTAGGGCAGACCCAAAATAGGGTTGGACTAGGGATCTAGAACCCAAGTCCACCCTGCCATTTTTTCTCAGGATTCATTAAAGTGCAGCCCCCTAGGTCCTATTTGTCACAAGACCCAAGGGTTTTCTCATTGGGAGTCAAAAATAACATGCAAGATGCTCTAAATGCAATAACAGGACCCAAGAGCTAAACCTTAAGAGGGAAAGGCCCCCAAGGGGACATTTTCTGACATAACATTTAGCACCCATTTTAATGTATATATAAATGCAAGGCTAATACATGCATTAAAGTAAGGTCAACAAACACAGCAAACACGCCACTTGAGAACAGAGAAGACACACCAAACACATTAAAAACAGTAACAGGCATGCAAAACATGGAGAAGATAGTTACAGTCACACAAAACACGGAGAAGACATGATTGAAGACACAAAACACAGTGAATACAGTGAATGCAGTGAATGCAGTGATTATTTTCTTTTTCTTTTTCTCATATATATGAAATGTAGAATGCAAGTACAAGGAAAGTACACACACAACCCAAAATGTAGGAGGGACTCATCGCCACCAGTCTTTAGACTACACATGGGGCAACAGACATGCAATACAAATCTCAGAGTGTAGGAGGGACTCATTTCCACCAGTCTTTAGACTGCACTTGAGAACAAACATGCCATACAAATCAAGTATGCCATACAAATCCCAAAGCATAGAAGGGACTCATCACCACCAGTCTTTAGACTATGCTTGGGAACAAACATGCAATACACACACACATAGAAGACACGGAGAAGACACGTGTTGGCCCCGTTCTACTATTCAAATTTTAAACTTTTCACATATCAAAACCCCTATGCCAAGTCATTTTTTTGTTACAATTTTGTTGATGTCATGCTTCTTACGTCAATCATGTTGATAATTTGTTATTATGACATCATTCTTTGTCCTATTTCTCTCCATTAAAGCTTTAAATAGCAATATTATGCCAAGACAAATTTACAACTTAGTAATATTATATTCCACATCCACTTTCATTTTATACTAAGCTCGCATCAACTTTTTTTTTTGCAAACTCCACTATGTGTCAGCTTTTATTCTTTGCAAACCTTGAGTCAATTTTTGTCTTTCACTAAGTTCGCGTTGACTTATGAGTTTGGCTAAGTTCACGCATTTTGGCTTTTTACCGATGGAGTAATTTTACAAGTTCAGAGAGATGATAAGAAAGAAATCCACATTCACTTGTGGCAGCCGAGAGTTAAAAAGTGATTTTTATAGCATATTCTTCTCCTTCAAATAAGTGCAAGAAGAATCAAAAGGCATAAATTCACAATGGCATCAAAAGCTTCAACTTCATTATTTACTTGGGTAAAATCTTGTTATATTTGCCCACGTTCATCTCCTGAAATTGAGGAAATATCTATTGAGTCTTGTGGGAATGAAGGCATTTAGGTGGCCATACTCCTCTAAACTTGTGCCATAAAGTCAACTATTAAACAATGACTAGCATTTATCATTGTTTTCGATACATGCAGTGGATATTGTGCCTTACTTCTGATCAACAAATTATATAAAGGAACCACATGCCAAGTATTCTGCATTAATATTCACAAATTCACATTTACTAAGAGTAAATTCCATCAAAGCGTAATGGAGAGCAGATATTTATCTTAAAAACATCATAAACTATCTACTAACTCCATTACAACGGAAAGGCTGCATGGTATACACGTAAACAAAATAGGAGTTAACCCGAATGAATGTTGGCATGCGGTGTTAGTCTGGCAATTTACAAGTTTTAGTTTTTCCACAACCTCCATCAAGATGTAAAGGGAGGTATCTTTTAGATGATGTGGTATTTTTGAAGGCATGTATGCAAGAAGTGAGAGAATAGATAAGATTTTACAAACACAGCAGATTTGAAAATGCAGACCATTTGTTAAATAAACCTCTCCATCACATTGTATGATGTATATTTCAGTTTGAGATGCTCTGGTGGACATCGGTGTAGACGTCGAAACATGTGAAGAACACACGCAACAAAACATCTTAGAGGAGCGAATGCATGAGTCCAACAAATCCTCCTTGCTCATAGTTGAAGGCTTCAAACCAATATATGGACATTCCTCAAAGTTTAAGCAAAAGTAGATTGCTGTGTACACCACCTTCAATCTCTGTAGACCATAAGGTCACGTTTCTTTAGAAGCATTCCATCGAAGAATTCAAGTTATTATCTGTGCTTGCTCATTATGACGTGGTTTTGTATTAAGCAAAGGACTGCTCAGATATATCTATGGAACGTCATAGTTAAGAAGGAAGTTAGGGGTCCAATTTTTAGGGAATCCATGAATGGGGAACTAGGAGGTATGCCATGCACACTGCATCTATTGCTTAAGATGAATCCTTGGGATTCAAGGGATTTAGGATGCAAAAATAGAGGGTTTAGAGATGGTCATCCTCTTTTGAGAGGCAAAGTTAGAGGATACATGCAAATGAAATCCCTCCATAAAGATAATCTTTACATAGTGGATGGGACCATTAACATGTGTTGGTTAAACCCTCAAACACCTTATACTTAATATATGCACTACCATCTTCTTCTTTCATCAACTTCAAGTGTAAGATACATTTTGGAAGGCAAGAAGATAATGCACCCATTCTTATTCAGCTGCTTTGGATGGAAAGAATCAACAACACTACATGCAAACCTTCGTTAGATTACTTGGAACCACCAGAATTATAGGGCAGCCTATTTTAATGCAGACCTGGTTGAGTTGGAGGGTGATCTTAAAGTATCTGCAATTGGGCTATTATGAAGTTTGATAACCTTGAGAGGAAATTGGAAAGGCAAGTTTGTATCATTATTGGTGCAAAGCCTAATCAGAACGTACTTTTTACAAAGACCTGAAGGAGTTTTGTCAAGTGATTATCAAACCATTAAGCAACATAACTATCCATGCCATGTATTGCATGAGATAATAGCAGGTGATGGGTTTCCATTCAACTGCAAGCAATGGAAATGTACTTCAAAGAGCAACAGATCTGATTGTCCAACAAAGAATTATCCTGTGCTATTGTTAAATGGGCATTCAATAGAGATTTTTTGTCTACCTACTGAGCCCTAGATATAGTCAGATTAATGGACATAAAAGAAAATTTGAATTGGAAGATGAAGGTTGGGTATCTTCAAAATTCAAGACATTTACTTGATGATGTCTAAGGGAAGGAAAAATAATTATTTTGTCACCATTATGAAAATTTAGAAATTACATTTGATTTGGAACATCTTAGACTTGTCAAAGAAATTTGTATTGAATACCAAATTACAACTAAGTTTATTTAAAATATTGTTACAAGAGTAATTGTTGTGAGAGAGGTAAACCAATTTCATCATTTCAATCAAATGCATTGTTCTTATGGAGATTGTTGATGATGCTTAGTGAAGTGAACGAAAAATGTGTGCTTGGTGATTTGGTGATACGATGTGGTGGCTATAATACCAAATTCTTCAAAATCTTAATCCTATGGAGTTATTTTCTAGCATGGGAGTAAGATGAGATAATAGAACCATATCTAGTCCTAATATTTTAAACAATGAAAGTGAGTATCAATCGTCAAATGGATATGTTGAGGTAACCTTAAAGAAATGGAAGATGCAATTGATGGTTAGGAATTTATAGAGGTAGTTGGAAGGCTACTAGAAGATGGTGAGAATGTCAATGAGATAGAGGCTAATTTATTAGTGAGAGGGTGATTCATGATTGGGAAGAAGGAGATGGTCTTCTTAAACAAATTGTGGGAAAAAGAGATTTGAGTAGTCTTGGGGATATTCATCATGTAGGTGATCAACTGATGGGAAGTAGAGCAGCCCCTAGCTGCCTAAGACATCTTTTTGTCTCACTTTCAACTGTGTCTTCAATGGACACATATGGTTGTTGTTGCTTCAAATGATTGTCAGATTTATCTCTCCATAAATTCAAGTATTGGGAGTAGTGATCATGTTGAGTAGGATATGAGTATTCTAGTGGATACAAAGCTACCACTTTGTTGAATCCCCATCAATACATATATGATTCTTCATGGCAATTATTATGCAGAGTTAGCGGACTGATTTCATCTACCATATTTCAAGCACTTGGAAAGAGATGTCAAGAAATAATTGAAGAGATGACTACCGAAAAGGAGTAGAATAGAGATAGAAAGTAACTTAGTCGAATTCACAACTCAAAATTTGTATCTTTGAAAACTACCATTTTGAAAAGTGACTTGTTTCACTTATTGTAATTAAAAGTTCAAAATTAGGTTTCCTTTCGAAAAAGGTGGTTACTTGAACTGGTTAGGAAGTAGTTACAAATTAGTTACAAGTTGGTTACTATGTGGTTATGGGAAAAAACCTATAAATATGAGGCTATTTCATATGTAAAAAGGGGGACTCTTTAGAGAGAACTTTTAAGGGGGAACTTATGAAGAAACTTCTTTGAACATTTTTGGTCTTACACATTGTATAGTTTACTTTTGGAATTGTATAATTTCTAAAAGATAATGAAGAATGCATTTCAGTTCGTATGTTCTTAATGTATTTCTGAGTTATGATTACTAGTTTCTCGTATGTCAAATTGGTGATCTTTCTATGTATTTGTGTAAATCAAAGTTATCCATTGAAGCATGAAATTAGGGTGATGAAATGCAATCATGTCTCGGTATCCTGATTTGAAACTGTTAAGATAAATTATCTCTTCGTATGTTGAGATTTGTCATCTTCCTTCATCATTATTGCACATACATTACGCAATCCATCATATAGGTTCAGGAGCATAGTTTCTAACCTCTATGGTGAAAACCCCTCATAATTTGTCTTGAGTTTGTGAAATCTCAACCAGTATTCATATGTCTACTGTTAGGGTTTCTATTAATCATCTTTATTGTTAGTTTTCCTTTTCCTCCTTTCTGTACTTTCAAGTTAAAAGTACACAAAAACTACAAATACCCCCATCATATGAGGGAGTTGCCCCTCTCAAATGCAGACAAAGATTGTTGCTCTGTCATGATCTCTCCAACTGTTGGCACAATTTAGTCACCATTCTAAGGGCAATGAGTCAATTTCAAATTTTATTTTGCGGTGACAAATCTATTTACCAACAACACAGCAAACAAGTGATGGAGTGTACCTATTTCTAGGTTCATCAACATCTCAGGCACATTATAGGCACACACAGATGATTGGGCTTTGCCACAAAAATCACTGAAGACACGCTTAAGGGTTAGGATAGTCTCAGATCAGCTCCCCACCTACTCAAAGGACTTTTTGAAAATGACAGGATTATGCACTCTCCTCGAGAAATACACCATCCCCACCTCGCATGGAGGGCTTAAGATAAAAAGAATATGCATGATATCCCACCTCTACAGAGGGCTTAAGATAAAAAGGATATGCACAGTATCTTGCCTCCGCAGAGGGCTTAAGATAAAAAGGATATGCACGATATCCTGCCTCCGTAGAGAGCTTAAGTGATTGCAAGAGATTCAAGATTCACAAACACACATTGCTCACATCTACAACAGACAGCTTACCTTATATATTCCCCCACCTTGAGGTGGTTGATGTCATGTACCAATATCAAGCATGTTAAGGTAGGAAGAAAACACATAAGGGAACATGAGTTCTTGCAAAGCCCATGCCCCTCGGAGGTGACATGTTCTTTATGATTGCCAAGTGTTCCCACAATCACATTCCTGCAAGAAAAGTGTTAGTGTCCATATAATCATGATAAACAACAATACATATGATCAATCACATAGAGAACCAAGGAATGCAAGATTCAAGATAGACAAAGTGCACAAAGCAGCAGTATTGTTATGTTTTGTAAGTGCGATAAGACAACATCAAGATCACACGGAGTGATTCTACTAGCCAAGCATCAGATAATATATAACAACCCCATCGTCATGTATGGACTAGATCTATTTTTTTATTACTCGCTAAAGGGACACTAGGTCCACATCAGTATAATATGTTTTTCATCATCCACCCACTAGATAAAACTCTTGATGTATAAATTTGCACGAGTTCTAGCACCAACATTGGAGATTCTAAGAATGTGGGATGACTCTCAGAAAGACCTCCAGATTTTATAGAAGTTGGCTCTTCTTTTTCCAATGGGGTTTTGAGAAAAGGGGAAGAGAAACAAGATTACAAATACAATATGAAATAACTTCTAAGGCAATATGCCAGACTTAAATTTGATTCAACAATTAGCATAGTGACTAAATCTTTATGATTTCTTCTATATTAAAGAGCAATGAGCATGGTTCATATAAATAGGTTATGAACATATTTAAACTCAAAGGCTAAACTCAAAGAAATTGCAATAAAGACACAAAAAAATATCACCAACTAGCACAGAACAGAGGTTTTTCATTAATAGATTCAACAGAATACATGAGGCACAAATCTACGATGCTTTTCTTTTTTGAAACAAATGCAGAGGCAAAATGATATATTCCAGTCACACTACAAATATCTTATATATATTCTTCTATTTTGGTACTTTTACATGTATATATCAATTACAGGATTCTCCTATTTATAGTAGAAAGATGGAGCTTGAGATACTGATGACCGTTAGGATCCTCAACCATCTACATAACTAAACTAGAATTGGTCACGCACCCAAAATCTTTCTAAATCTACTATTGCATCATCCTCACATTTTGATTGGTTGACTGGCACTAAATATATGGCTTAAACTACCAGTTCTGTTAGGACATATGGCTTCTTCTGCGGGCTTCCAAACAGCTCAAAAGTTGCTACGTGGCACATCCGCGCTCATTGGGTCAGCCTCTCTCATATTTCTTTGAATGCATGCCATATTGACACTTGGCACCTTTAGCTTCTCTTTACTTTAACTTATGCCCAAGACATGTGGCAACACCTGCTAGCTTCAAAACTGGGACACACGGCAAGCTGGCGCTTCTTCTAAGCTGCTTTGTTTCTTTCCTTCAAATGCTCGTCATCGCGACACATGGTACTTTCCACTACTCTTGCCAAACAACCCTTCATATCTTGGGCCCACCATATTTACTTTGATACTTTAATATACTGTAAAAAGAGTGACATATGGCAAGCTCCACTTCATTTGCAATAGAACACGCAGCATATCTCACTCACTTCTGAGCTGCTTTATCAAAAATTTTCCTCTCCCTGTCATTGCAACACGTGGCACACTCCGCACAACTTAGAAACTTATGAAACCAAAAAGGGAAAAGAACGTGATACAAACATGTGGCATATTCTGTGATTCTCAAAGCCTGCAAACTCAGAAGAAGACATTTGGCATTTTCCACTACAACTAGACATTGTGTCGGCTTCTTTCCATTACCACGCCACGTGGTGCATTCGTGCAGCGTTCACGAACCTTCATTTCTTCAAAATCCTACCGTGTGACACTTGGTGATTCCACGTGGGCTACGACTTGTAATACAAAATAGATTACCAAGCTGATAACATATAGGTATTTGCCACTGTGAATTGATGCAACATAATGTAGAGTTTAACTCTACAGTTCTTGGAGACTCATACGAGACTCTGTGCCTGCATAGAGAGAACCTAGAAAGTATACAAAAAGATCAAAAATTTAAAAATGCACTGCCACAGCCCAGAAAATTACAACTTCTACAAGGCAACTTGGTACCCAGACCACTCTGAGTCTGACAAGCCTTGTCTCTTTCGTAAATCCTAGAAAGCAAGATCCAAATTGATAATGTCCTTATGAGAGAAGGACTGAAGAATTTGCACCATTGAATGCAACTGAAACTCAAGCTAGTTCATGGGAATGAGAACTGATTCCACCTCCCGCACACTTGACTAGTCACTCAGACTTTGAAAAATAGTCTAGTCATTTTGTTTCAACAATAGGAGTGCCTTGATCTGGTTAGTCATTAAGACTATGCTATCATTTGGGAAAGGAGATGGGAGTCCCATCTGTACCATCTTCTCAATGTACCCTTTCATGCCCTTGACACCCTCCTTCAAAATATCCAAAAGTGTCTTGCATTTCATCGTGGCCTCATTGCAACTAAGAACTTCATCCACTTTTTTAGCTGCAATCATTCTATCACTCACCCTTGCTGCTAGTAAAGCTTCATCAGTCGCATCATAGAATTTTTGTAACAAAAGTTGAGAGTCTAAGACTCTCAAAGAAACAATGGATAAAGTAGCTTCAACTAAAGACTCTACTCTTTCACACAGTCGCTGAGCCTTGAAAATAAAACTGAGGGCAGGCTTAAGCTATGTAACCTCATTAGAGATTCTCTACCATGTTGATACATACAACTCATTGACCATTTCTAACACTCCCCCATTCTGAAGCCTCTAACTTAGCTCAATGGTCAATTGCTTAGTCTTCTCTTGCTCAGCCATGAATTGAGCTTGATAGGCACCGATTTGATTCTGTTCCTTCAATAGGCTCTGCTACAATTGAGACACCTCTTGCATCTTATCTTGGTATTTCTTCTCAATAAGGGCCTTTTCCTGCTTCAATGTCTTTTTGATGGCCTTTGCTTGTGTCAGTTTAGTCTGAAAGTTTGTAGCTTGAGTCTGTGCCGCCTGGTATACTTCTAAAGACAGAGTAAACTACAAATCTTTGTTCAGAGTGTCAATTTCATGGTTTTTGGCTTTTATCTCTATAGAAAGGCCATTAATTATGGCTTTTGCTTTTGCCAAATCTATTTCCATCTTTTGCAACTTCTTTGTTTCTTTGAGATAATTAGTTGTGACTATTGCAGAAGTCTCATTCATTAACTCAACTTTATCTTGGGGCCTAAAATGGGCTAAGTCCATAGCCACTGCATTCATGGTATAATCCTCTAGCTTCATCTGCTCAATAGGATTGACTACATTAGAGGTCAAGTGAGTGATAGTCAGGGATTGTTGGATGGGATCAAAGAGGGACTTCATGTGAGGGGCATCAGGGCTTTTGCTTTCTTTCATATTTTTCTTCTCTCTTCTAGCTTCCCTCAATTTCCTAGCAGCATCTTCCTATGCTTGAAAGGTAGGTGGGGAGGCAATGAGCCCTCCAGTGAAGGGGTAACCTTGTGGTAGGCCATATGGGATGGTTGTAATTTGTTGGCTGGGGTCTATCTGAGGAAAAGCCCTACTAGGCATGGATGGGGAAAACAAAGACAATGAAATGGCTTGTGATGATGCTAAGGTCAGTGAACTAGCAGTAGGAACAAAAGATTATAAAGGCACAGTGGAGGTGGCAAGAGGCATGGAAGAGTAGGTAAATTGGGTTGCCACCCCCATTAAAGAAGAAGATGAAGAAGGAGAAATAGGAGGAGGAATACTTACTTAGAACACCTCTATAGTTGTGAGAACTTGTTGTTGTGGGGCCACCAAGACATCACTCTTAGTTTCTTCGTATGACACTAGCTTGTGGCTTCTTTTCAGGGGCCTTCCAAATGTGTCCTCAAGGTCTTCTTCCTCTGATGCCTCTTTTATTGATACAAATGTTTGTTGAAAAATTGTCACTCCAAGACCCCCTGATGCCGAAGCTATATGGGCCTCATGAGACAGCAATTGTATAGCTTTTTGCTTTTTGATAACACTGAGAGGTTGAGGCCAAGGAGCTCTATGAGCTTGTTCTGTTGCTTTCATTGTTTTCTCTGTCTCTTCTACCTCTTCCAACTCTTTTGAGTGGCCCAGAAGATTGCTTGTGTCTGGGCTCGATATGGGAGTCATATGATATTCATCCCATAGCCTCTCCCATTGCTCATCTGTCAGAACACCCCCAAAAGTATGGGTGAATTCAGCAATTTCTTACCTGTACTTCTAGTTGACCGCTATCTTTTCACTGCTCCAGTCTTTATTCTTCAGCGTCAGTCACAAACCATGTGTCATGAGCTTCTTAGGATCATACTCCTACTGGCAAGTGTAAAACATTTCCCATGGCTTGGGCCTTTATTAGGTAGATCAATGAGCTCTACATAGAACTCTGGAGTATCTTACTGTGGTGACCTTCTCTGCTCCTAGAAAGACTGACTCTCATGAATGAAACTAGTGGAAACCTTATTACTTACAATCCAAGATGCCAAGAAACTATCTGGATCATTGTTCCATTTATTTTGAACTATCACAAAACCATAGGTTGCCAATTTTCTTAGCAAGAGATTTTTCAATTTCCCTTTTCTTTATCTTAAACTCCTTACTCCAAGGAATATCATAGAACTTCTTCTTCCTCTTCTTGTTGCCAAAATTATTATCAATATTTGACAGCTGGCAGCCCACTTCCAAGGCTACAACTCTAGGAGTTAAAACTTTTGGGAGCAAAATAGGCTCACTAACAAAACCATGAAGCCTAATAATTGTCAAATGGGCACCAAAGAAATAGTCACAAGGAACTTTGGAATTAACTAAGAAGCCTTTCAAGCTATTTGTCATTCTATTCACAACAACTTTAGATTCCAATTGTTCAAAAATAGGAGCCACAAAACACTCAGCAAATTGATAAGGGTCTAAAGTTTCTGAAAGTACATGAGTTCATGCTGACGCTGGAATGGTTTTTCTACTACTTACTTTAGGGTCATACATATCTAGATGCATATGCCACTAGAAGAGATGATAATTTTGATACAAGATCAAATGGAAAAGATAGGCCGAGTACCTAAAATTTTGCACTTCAGAGAAATTGGATAGTTTCTCACTGATGGCCAGGGAGATATGTTCCGAGAAGTCGAATATGTACTTGGCAAACTTGTCTACTATTTTGAGTTTGAAAATGGCCACCAATTTCCAATCATGCACATTTGCATCTTCATCCTGACTAAAAATGAAAGCTAGCATGGAGAGGGCATCCTGCACATCAGCATTGAACCAACCTCGTGCCATGGGTAGTGTAGGCAATTGGGTATTGTTGTCTGTTGGCAAGAGACACTGCTAGGCATATCAGGTGTTCTCATTGATGGAAACTAAATCTATCTTACACATCCACATTTCGTCAGTGGATCATACCAGAAGTCAGATTGCAGATTTGTCCAAGTCTAGATAGACAAGAACAGGGCATATGATAGGGTTTAGCATTTTGGTCCGCATTTCTCCACTAGTAATCATGTTGTATTGTGAATTTGAGGGAATGATAAGGGATGTTAGGGCTGTCTAAATCAAATATTTAAGCCTCCAGTGATGAAGGGATTGAAAGTTGCATGCATCTGAGTATTAGGTTCTGATTAAACAATTCAGTCCGATGAAGAACAGGTCGACTTGGTGTTTGATCCTTGTGCGGATTGAAAGAAGTGATTGGTTGAGGAATGTATGAGATCTAGTGGCATTATCCGACATGTGTGATGAATTGAATACATAGGTTTTGGTCTGTATTGATGTTTGTGCATGGATTCAGCCGACAGAACAGTGATCTTGAAAAAGTCTTTAAGTTTTCTTGAGGCTAACTGTAGTTGATGCAATTTCATGTTGAGGATATATATACTTAATGGATGCAAGCATTTTTTAGGTATGGTTGTAGGAATATGAAGTAAGAGGTGCAAAGGGTGGCAGTATCAAGTACGAAGCAGAGATCTAATCCTCTAATTATGGTAGAACAATGAAACATGGTAGAAAAAGATGAAGTGTGTGAAGTCAGTGTACTGAGCTCAACCAAAACTATAATTTTGCATTTTTAGATGCTATTCTTTAGTTTGAACATTCCAGTGAACTTTTGTAATTGATTTCTAGGCAGTGAGCTCTAGGTAGTGTTCCCGAAGGCATGTGCCTTCCCATTTGTAATACTTTTAATAGAGTATAAATTTCTTGTGGGTTAACCCCCACAGTGGTTTTTCCCTTAACTGGGTTTGCACATAAAAATCCTAGTGTTCATGTGTTTTGATCTTGTTGTTTCTATTCTTGTGTTCATGCTTCTTTATTTTGGATTTATGTAGTAAATTATTAAAGGAACAAAGTAATAAGTTTTGCAGAACACTGATTCACCCCCCCTCTCAGTGTTCCTTATTTTCAACAATTGGTATCAGAGCCAAGTTCCTTAGAAGAAGTTTAACAACTTGAGGAAGATCTGGGAAGCTATTTTCAATGGGTTCTTTCAAGCATTCTGATGGTATCAATCAATAACTTCAAGTAGCCTTAAATGATCTTGACCTGTCCAGAGCAGAAATTAGATATCTGCAAGAGAACCTTAAAGATGCTGAAGATTTCATTGAGACCTTAAAAGGACATCTGAGAAAATATAATGAAAAGAGAAAGGAGCTACTTCATCAACTAGCAAATCAAAATGAAGACAATGACATGGATGAGGCCCTGAAGGAGAAGACAAAGGAATGTGAGAAGTTAGCAAAAGAAGTTGTTGTCCTAAAACATGAAATGGAATCTGGGGTGATGAGGCTATCGAAGGAAATTGAAGAAAGGAAGAAGACTGAAGAAAAACTGAATCAATCTTTGAAAGAAAGAATAGAAGAGTGCTACAAATTGGACAGAACAATTGGTCATCTAGAATCTGATCTACAAGAAACTAGAGATAATGAGGATCAACTTGAAAGACAAATTTTAATTCTCAAACATGACCTAGAAGTTGCAAATGAATACAAAGAAAAGTTCAAGATAAGCTTAGCCAAACTTGAGGTGTTGCTTGAGAGTCAGAAGAAGGCAAATGATAAGCATGGTCTAGGATTTGAGAAAGGAGAAAGCTCTAGATCTGGTCAAAGAAATCCTGAAGCAAGAAATCAAAGAAGGAATCCTAGAAGACCCTGGTAAGACAACCTAATGCTGAAAGATGGGATGGTCATAGAGCTAATCAATGCAGAAGTCAAGTGAATCAAAATGCATCATCCTTCTCCGGTCAATGCTTTAATTGAAAAAGGATAGGTCATAAGGCTAAGGAATGCAGAAGTGGATCAAGGAATCCTCCTAAGAACAAACAAGTTTTCAATGGAAGATGTTTTACTTGCAATAAGTTTGGGAATATGGCAATGCAATGTAGATCTAAACCTGGTCCAACATGTAATTGTCAGAGAAATAAGATTATATGTTTTAACTACAACAAATCTGGACACATTGCTAAATTTTGCAGAAGCAAAAAGGTGAACTCACAGGTAGGAAGAATAGAGCAGAAGATGGACAAAGGCAAAGAAAAAATAAATGTGAATGAGATTTAGAAAGAAATGAATAAAACATGGGTGAAGAAAGATGCAAAGAATGAAGGTGATGGGTCCACACCAGAATCCGATGCTGATAATTCCTCCAGGAATTGAAATGGGAGCTCTAGCTCAAGGGGAGCTGCATTGAAAATCTAATTCCCCCTTCCAGTATGTGGGTGCCTAAATCTAGCACAATGAATGAAGATAAAGAAGCCTATTACAAATCTGTTGAAACAAATTTTGGAAGAAAAGAAGCTAATGCGATTGATTACAGAGCAATTGAAGATTGACTATATGCAGTAATAGTATAACCAGATGTATTAGGGTAGAACATTTATTACAATGAAGAATTAGGTTTTGTGGAGGATAAAAGGTCATTCATTCAAACACTTAAATCACTTTGCATTTGAAGAAACAAGGAGAAGAGCGCCTAAGCTGAAATTTTAGAGAATTGAAGTGTGAAGAATGAATTAAGCAACTAACCCTAATTTTGTAAAGAAAAAGGTATTTCTCTATGAAGCTTTGAACTTGTAATATTTTGAAATGGCTACTCCTCTAGTTATGAACATCACTGAGTGGCCTAGGCTAAACTTTAAGAAGCATCCTTTCAAATCCACTAAAGTCAATCTGATGGGAGCATTTTCTGGGGTTCCATATGGAGTTCTACACACAGAGGATATTAGGGCTTATATTCACATGCCTCTAGAGGAGCATGGTGACTCAAGGTTTGCTCATCTATTCATGAATCACTTAAAAGGTGATGATTTTGGGCTCAAACCAGAATACAAAGTCCTGAAAGATAAGAAGTTCATACAATTTGTTGAGTTTCCATGTTTTACGAAAGATGAGTGGGTCTGGTATGTCTTGAGCCGTATCCATGATGAGTTTCTATGGTTGAATCATCCATTCAAAATCACAAAGGATGCAATAAGAGTAGTTACAAGACTAAATTCAATCAGTACCTTGCCTCAGTTGAAGGCTGTGAAGAATCAAGAAGTCACCGAGGCAACCGGATTGAAATTTGACAAGAGATCCATGACTATAAATGGCATAGAGGATCATGGGGTGAGATTCACATCAATGGTGATAGGATACAGGATATATTACTCTAGCAGAGAAAAATTAGTTTCAAGATCAGTCATCTATGTTGCATATAAGATGGTAAAAGAAGGTGCAGACTATGATCTTTGTGAACTGTTGTTGAACCAGCTTATGGAGAACCTAAGCAAGATAAAGAAGGACAAGAAGTACTCATTCAAATATGGTATGCTAATCATGTGTCTTTTCTTTTATTTCTTGAGTGATCTCCCTAGGAATAAGAATATATATTGGTTAAACAATCAACTGATAGCAATCCAGATTAGAAATCATTTGAGTTGTTTGGGTAGTTATGATGCACAAAAGACTACACTTTGGGGATTCTTCAAAAATTTCTAGAGTCTAATGCAGGCTAGGGAGAGAATACCTAGATTTGTGGTTGAGAAATGCAAGGACACCATTTGTTTTATGGTTACTATTGATCAGTGCAAAATGGAAGCAGTGGAGCTTAGAGTTGTGTGGATCATGCCCATGGGGTATGAAGTGGATGGGTGTGTGTTGGAACTGTATGTACAACATTTGTTAAGTCAGCCTAGGGATTTGGCTAAAGAAATATTTGGAACTTATGAAGAAATTTCACAAAAACTACATCTTGAATTCAAAGCTCCTAAAACCAAAAGGAAAGTAAGGAAAGAAGTTGAGAAGTTGGCCAAGAATCTAGGACTTACTAAGGAAGTTGTGAGGCAATTCAGGGAAAGAATAGAAAAGGCTGAGAAGGAGAAGTAGGATAGGGAACAGAAAATTCTTCTGGTAGAACCTCCCTCCAAGTCAAGGTCTACTAGGAGTACTAGTTCAACATCTGGTGCATCACCTTCTCCTGTTGCAGAGAAATCCAAAGAAAAAAACCAATGGCCAAGAGTTCATATGTCAGCGTGGAAAAAGTGGATGAAGAAGAAACTGACTCAAATGATGAAGTTAAAGAGCTAAAGGCCTTAGGAACTAAAGCTACCAAAGTGTCTAAGGAGAAGCCCTCCAAAAGCACAAAGTCAAGCAAAAGGCATAAGTCAAAGGCTGGTGTTGAGAAGTCAACTCCTTCTATGGAGGACATCGTTAAGACAATCACTATAGATGGAAACCTAAAACCAATGACTAAATTCTATGATCATTACAGTGATGCTGAAAAAAGAATTTTGGAGGATACTATTGTAAAATATTTGAATGTATTCAACAGAGCTCTAGTGGAGATTTTGGTAGAAATCCCTAAGAGTTTAAGAGACATTCTGGAATTAAGAAAAGAAGTTGCTAAAGCAAAAGATCTAGAGCTAAGGGAGCATGTAATGTCTAGTCTATGTCCAGTGATCTCCAGAAAAGAAGTAGATAAGATTCTCAAAGAAGTCAAGAATGAATTTAAAAGCAAGAAAAGGATGAATAAGCTAATTATTGGAGACATTGATGAAGTTGTTAAAGAAACAGAACAAATTCTAAAGAAAACATTGGACAAGAATAAGTTTTATTTGGTTATAGAAGAACCAGTTGATACTGAGGATGCATCAGTTCTAAATGATGAAGAGCTGCAGAAAAATGAGCAACAAACTGGAGTAGATGATGTCTTCAATCTAGAAGAAGAAACATTGAATAAAGAAGATGAAGAAATGATGAAGGAAGATCAAGAAAAAGAAAATGATGACAGAATTGATTCCTCCACTCTAGATGTTGAGGAATTTGACAATACTGCCGCTGAGGATCCACCAAATCCTCCGGAAGAGAATATAGAAGATATTCTTGAGATAGATAAAAGCAAGGTTGCTTATGATAATAATGCAGAGAAGGTAGAAGCTGAGAAAAAGAATGAAGATGATAACAGGACAATGTGGTTTACTCCCAAAAGGGGGAAGATGAAGGTCCTAAAGAGCATAAATCTAAGACATCATTTTGGGCAACAGACACTACAGAAGTAGTGAGATAAATTTTAGAAAGAGACAAACAAATTGAAGAAGATCAAGATATAATTCAGGGACCAATCAATTTTGATACTTTATCACCGGTACAAAAGATAAAGTTGGCCTCTATTGCTCAAGCTAAGGCCTGAGAAGAAATCTTAAAGTCTCATATAGAAGATAGTGAGCTACTTGGCCTTGCATATGGGATTTTGGAGAAAATTAGGCCCACATTTCAAAAGGATTCTTCAGTATCTCCCTCCGGTCAGTTGAAAAGCTTGATAAACTCTATAAGTTCTCATTTTGAAACCTTAGAGAAGTCAACAAAAGTTAAAGTCAAAAATGAATTTAATGAGAAGAGGTTTGCTGAAATAAAGAAAATAATTAGCTATGATAGATTCAGGCTTGATACCAGTGTAAAGAGTATTCAAAATGCCCTATCTGAAGGTACAAAGATCTATAAGTTTTGTCTAAATAGATCTAAAGTTGTTGAAGATATTGAGAAAAAGATCAAGGACATAGAGCTCAAACTGTCCAATATTTCTCAGTCATATATTCCTTTAACTAAGTCTATAACTATCAAAGAATGTCAAGTAGTAAGTTTGTTGAATGAATTGAGTGATTTGGAAAAGGAAAAGGTCAAAGTTTTGGGCAGATTGGATGAGCTCCGGGGATTGATTTCCCCCAGTTAGAAACTATGTATGATCTATTGGCAGAGTCCCAAGCTGTAGCTGCTACTAGTGATCCTACTGACCTTCAAAAGGCAGAATCACTGGCATTTTTGTTCAATGGGCACATATCTATCTTGGGCACTATTAAAAAGAATTGGGACAATGAATTGACAAAGTTGAAAAACATTTTTGGTGATATCTTTTTGCTGATGAACAAAGCCTAAGAATTGTATGTTCATATGTGGAAGTATATAGAGTTTTGACCATTGTACATAAAAAAATTTTCATGAATTTTGGTATATGGATCCTAGCCTTTGCCATTGATGTCAAAGGGGGAGAGGAAGAGCAGTCAAAAATGAAGAATTAATCTAAGGGGGAGCATTGAAAATTACAAGTGTCTATAGTAAGGGGGAGTTGTTCTAACACTTAGTCATTTTTCACTAAGTGTTGCCATCAATGCCAAAGGGGGAGATTGTTGGAAAGAGACACTACTAGGTATATCAAGTGTTGTCATTGATGGCAACTAAATCTATCTTACACATCTGCATTTCATCAGTGGATCATACTAGAAGTCAGATTGCAGATTTGTCCAAGTCTGGATAGACAAGAATAGGGCATATGACAGGGTTCAACATTTTGGTCTGCATTTCTCCACCGGTAATCATGTTGTGCTACGGATCTGAGGGAATGATAAGGTATGTCAAGGCTACCTAAATCCAATATTTTAGTCTCAGGTGATGAAGGGATTGAAAGTTACATGCATCTAAGTATTGGGTTCTGATTAAACAGTTCAGTCTAGTGAAGAACAGGCTGACTTGGTGTTTGATCCTTGTACGGATTGAAAGAAGTGATTGGTTGAGCAACATATGAGATCTAGTGGCATTAGCCAACATGTGTGATGACTTGAATACATAGTTTTTGGTCCACATTGATGTTTGTACATGGATTCAGTCAACAGAATAGTGATCTTGAAAAAGTCTTTAAGTTTTCTTGAGGCCAACTACAGTTGATACAATTTCATGTTGCAGATATATATACTCGATGGATGCGATAATTTTTGAGGTATGGTTGTGGAAATATGAAGTAAGAGGTGCAAAGGGTGCTAGTATCAAGTGCAAAGTAGAGATCTAATCCTCTAATTATGGCAGAATAGTGAAACAGGGCAGAAAAAGATGAAGTGTGTGAAGTCAGTGTATTGAGCTCAACCAAAACTATAATTTTGCATTTTTATATGTTATTCTTCAATTCAAATATTCTAGTGAACTTTTGTAATTAATTTATAGGAAGTGAGCCTTTTGAGTAGTGAGCTCTGGGTAGTGTGCCTGAAGGCATGTGCCTTCCCATTTATAATAATTTAACAGAGTATAAATTTCTTGTGGGTTAACCCCCACCATGGTTTTTCCCTTAACTAGGTTTCCACGTAAAAATCTTGGTGTCCATGTGTTGTGATCTTGTTGTTTCTATTCTTATGTTCATGATTCTTTCTTTTGGATGTATGTAGTAAATTATTAAAGGAACAAAGTAATAAGTTTTGCAAAACACTGATTCACCCCCCTCTCAGTGTTCCTTATTTTCAACATTGTCATTTAGGTGCATCTCAATATTTAGAAACCTGAGTTTATTGTTGATACCACTCCATATATTTTGTAACTTGGGTATGGTGGCGAAAGTAGCATTCCGGTCGTGATACAGGCCCAACATGTCCCGAATTGCATTAGGGCTTATCTGGAGCATGAAACATCTATTCTAAATTGTTGAATTCTGTGGGTCAAAAAGATTTGTACACATCCAGGCCAATTTAGGATATGGGTGAATGGTAGGGACCAAGAATTGAGCCAACTGGGAAGTCCAAATCCTCATTCCAAAAGTTTTAGATTCTCCCTTCTCCACTCACCAAAGACATCTTATATGTGCCCCTTATCTCATATTCTTCATATTTTTGGTCATCTGGGTGTCAAAGATGTCGTTTGCATAATCATCTATCTGTGTAGGGTCGGCACTTCTCCCTTTCTCCAAGGGTCTGGTCCTTGGGTAATTGATTCTCAGCTGTGCCTTCGCAAATGCCTAGGACTTACTATTCTTCCACTTCTCTGGTAAATCAAAAAGACCCTCTTGTGGTGACTGCCCCTGTTCCATTTCTGTATCTCTTTTCAAGAGCTCTAGGAACTGCAACTAGACTCAATTCATAGCTAGAACTTCCAATAGATGTTGAAATTTCCTTGGTCTGCAAGTAGATGAAATTCAAGAGATTTCAAAATAAGAATGGCAACTACAAACTGTTGAGATACTTAACTACTTGACTCGGTAGTGGCATTCATAATGTATTAAATGACCCATCATCTCTAATTAATGACACTAATAGATGTGCCAAAGTGATTGTTAGTGCATCATTCCAAATTGGCAGAAGATTATATGCTAACTCAGTATTAAAGGTGGTGATCTCTTGAAATGATTGGCTATCTTCCTTGAAGTATGAGTACTACTTAACAACTTTGAGGAGTATGCAACTGCCAGGTATAGAGGCCAGTGTACTACGGACACTTGTTCCCAGAACACTTATTCAAAAGAAAGCGAGAAAGGCAAAATAGGAAAGGAATGAAACTTAAAAGAAACCTAATTAACTATGATACAGGGGTAGAAATTGAATTTATGTGAAGTGTTTCAAGAAGATCCCACTGACAGGAATCTCTTCGGGTTCTCCTTCCATATTTTCCAACTCAAATGCATTTTGTTGCTTGCAGGTGCGAATCTTAAAAGGGCCAGTCCATAGTGAATCAAACTTGTTGTGTCACCCTGGCTTAGAAGCTCTTTCATCCCATTTCAAAACCAAAGACCCGACTTCAAAATTTGGTTCGGAAGTCTTTCGATCAAACCAACTCTTTATGGTATGCTGATGATTCATCAAAGATTCATGTGCTGACTCTCTTTTCTCTTGCACTTCTAGTAGTTCAGCAAGCCTCACATGTATTGGGCCATTTTCCTCTATCTCCTATTGCTTAATCAACTGTAAAGTAGGGATTTCTATATTTAGTGGCATAACTGCATTCTTGTAATAAACCAATTCATAAGGAGACATCTTAGTCACTCGCTTCGGCATAGTCATGTCTTCCCATAGTGTCAAATTGAGATGTTTATGCCATTCTTTCTGATGATCAGCTCCTATTCTTTTGATGAGTCTAATCAATTTTTTATTTATAGACTCTACCAAACCATTACCCTACAGATAGTAGTTGGATGAAGTTTTCAAATATATATCATTTTTTAAAGCAAACTTAGATAGCTTGGTACCCAAAAATGCCTTAGCATTATCAGATATAATAGTGCAAGGTGGGCCAAATCTTGTAGTTATTCCTTCCAAAAAATCTAGAATTACCTTCTCAATGGCTTCTTTAAGTGGGACTACCTTGCTCCATCTTGTAAAATAATCAATTGCAGTGAGTATCCATTTGTATCCCATACTTGAGACTGGATTGATCATTCCTATGAAATCTAAACCCCACTATGCAAAAGGTTCATCTACAATTATGGGACTCAGAGGTAAAGTTGCATTCCTTCTCTTTCCAACATATAATTGACAAGCCTGATACTTCTTAACCATTTGATGACAATCTACAAACAATGTGGGTTAGTAGTAACCAGTTTGTGTAATCTTGATGGCAGTAGTTTTTGCTAAGAAGTGTCCTCTTGAGGCTCCATGATTGAATTCATGTAGTATCTTTTGAGTTTCATCCTTTTCAACACACCTTAGTAGGATCCCATCAAAATTTCTTTTAACCAGAATGTGATTAATCAACACAACATAACTTCCCTGTTGTCTATAGTACCTTCTTTTATCAAGGGAGAGCATACTAGGGAAGATACCAATCCTCATGAACTATATCCTATCATTAACCCAAGAGTCTTGGTCAGGCTCTTGGAGTTTTAACATAGTTTCATCTTCTATTTCTTTCGACATTGATGCCTCTGTGTCTTGGACAATATATTGGCAGAGTCCTCTTCCTCTAACCAATTTGGTAGGCCTTACTTCTACATCATATTCAAAGATCTTGGTTATCCAGTTAGCTCTTTTTTCTGTAATCTCTCCCTCCATAATGTACTCTCTAACACTTGAATGAGCTACTAATATCAAGATTTTGTTTCTTGTTACCAAGTGTTTGAATTTCTTAAGTGCTTTAACTATGACATAAGCTTGCTTTTCAACAAAATTGTACCTGGATTCATATTCTCTTAATGTCATAGAGAAGAATGCAACTAGATGTTCTCCTTCTTTGTCATCTTTCTGAGTTAGGATAGCTGCAATACTGTGCTAACCTCCATACACATACATTATGAAATGTCTAGAGAAATCAGGATTCCGCAGTACTGGGGCAATGGAGATAGCCTTCTTAATTTCTTCAAAAGCCTACCTCCCTTCAGTTGTCCACTTAAAGGCTAAGTCCTTCAACATCAGAGTAATAGGCCTGACTAGCCCTACAAAATTAGATAAGAATCTACTGATAAAATTAATCTGCCCCAGGAAAGACTGAACTGCCTTTTTATTGACTGGTAAGGATAAGTCTAGTATGGCCTTGACTCTCTCTGGGTCAATGGAGATTCCATCCTTTGAAACAATATGCCCTAGAAGTTTCCCTTGAGGTACACCAAAAACACACTTCTTAGGATTTAAAGAAATCCCAAACTCTTGACACCTCTAAAAGATAGCCTCTAAATGCTCAAAATGATCTTTGGCATTTTCTATAAATATAGTAAGATCATCCAAATAAATCAGAATTATCTTATTTATGAGCCCTTTAAATGCTATATCCATAGCGCGCTGAAAAGTGTTACCAACATTTGAGAGACCAAAGGGCATCTTGGAATATGCAAAAGTTCCCCATTTGGTTGTGAACACTATTTTGTGTTGATCTTCATCTGCCAGCCAAATTTGATTGTATCCTAAAAAACCATCAAGAAGAGAGAATCTTTCTGATCTAGCTACTATTTGTAAGATCTGCTCCATGGATGGCAGAGGATAATGATCTTTTAATGAAGCTTTATTTAAGTCTCTGAAGTCCACACAGAGCCTAATATCTCTATTTTTCTTTCTTACTAGCACTAAATTAGATACCCAGGTTGAATGCTTGATTGGGAAAATAATCTTAGACTCAAGAAGCTTTTGTAACTCATCCACCATTAAAGGTTCAATTCTAGGATTTACTGGTCTCTATTTCTGGCGAACAAGCTTTGATCCTTCAGCAAGCTCTATAGTATGTTGAGTAATGTCCCTACTATAACCGTGGAGGTCATCATAGGTCCATGAAATCACCCTATCATATTGGTTACATAAAGAAATTAACTTACCCTTTTCCTCTTGAGTGGTGGCATTACCTACTTTCAACTTCCTTCCTTCACTGACCTGAATTTCATAATAATCTTCTTTACTTGTCATGAACTTTCTCTTATCTAGGATGGCATCATTTGGGTCAAATAGGTTCTCTAATGTTATTAATCCCCTCAGAAGCTTATTAGATTTCAATTGAATGATCTGGTCGCCATATGCTACCTCAATTTTAGGCTGCAACTGGTCAACAAATTCTCTAAACTGCTATAAAAACAAAAGTACTTGAAGGTCATTGTCGAAAACTTGCCAGTTTTGAACATTGTCAGGGATTGATGATCTGATAATGACCCTCACTACCTCATTGTTGATAAGAAGATCACTTGTTGGGTCAAACTGATAGCCAATTTGTGTCATCATGTCTGCTTCAGTATTCTGAGCTCTAGGTGCAACTTCTATATTAAAAACATCAAAGCCATCAATCAGGTCCCAAATCCTATGGTGATATGATCTCATTCTCACATTTTTTGCCATAGCCTTCTCTCTGATTTGTCTTACAACTAGCTCTAAATCACCTCTGACTCTTAGATTCTTTATTCCTTTCTTCTTGGCTAACATAAGACCATGTACCAATGACTCATATTCAGCATCGCACAAGCAAACTGGAAGCATATGGCCCTAAGAATTTTTTCTCCCTTTGGAGAGGTGAGACAGATACCTACTCCTACACCATTCTTGCTTCTGGCTCCATCAAATTTTAGGGTCCATATCTCAGAGTCTTTATTAGAATCTTCCTTTTCAGCTATCTCTTGACTCATTATATTTGGTATTTCTTGATCTTCCTCAAAGATTACATAAGTTCCTAAACCAGTAGAATCATAGTTGCCATAATGATCACTCTGCATCATAGACATCAGTTGATTGTTCTCTTCTTCATTTTGATCATACTCAGTCCATTCTCCTATATCTTCAATTAAATCTATGTCCTATCTATTCATCATAGCATGAGATGCTTCAAACCTTGGTGATGATTCCTCAGTGATATGTTCTTTAGATAAGGGTTCTGACAGCACCTTCATCTTTGTCCCATATTTAGTTCTCAATATCAAGTGTGACCAATCTAGTGACATATACCCTCCTATTTTAGCAGTGAAATCTCTAAATAGGCATAGTCCAAAGACAAGGGGAATGTCAATGATCACAACATCTTGCAAGATGGTTATATTTGGACAAGTATACAGTTCTAATGGGAGTTGTTTGATGATTCCTATGGTTTGGATAGACTTCCCATCTAACTGCATAACTCCTTTAGCTAGTGGTTGGTACTCTATTTTTAAAGCATTAGCTACTTGTTTAGGCATGACTGTGGTACTAGCCCCTGAGTCTATCATGGAGTTATGCAATAGTTTCCTGCCCACTATTAGGGTTAAATAAAATGGGTTTGGCTTAGACTTACTTACCTATGGCATGGCATTTACCAAAGCAGTTGTCTGCTAAGGTGGAGCATCTTTGTTTTGAGCCCTTCCCTTGTCTATGCCTCCTTTTGGGTTAACAAATTTGGGATCTATCTAAGACTACAATGCTTCTTGTAACAATGACTTATGTTTAGGAATGGCCAGCATATCCCATAATGACACATTTACAGGGGTTTTCTTCAACTGTTCTACCATGTTTATAGGTCCCAACATCTGTGTCTTAGGATAGTAGGGATGTCTTTCTCTTTCCACCACCTGGTTGGAGACTCCTTGATTTTGAGCTGCCGTAGGTACCTCTTATCTTGAAGTGGGGGTATATTCAGCTTGGAATGAAGGAACTCTAGCTGCTTCATTATTGATGGCTTTAGGTTGTTTAACCATTCTTCTCTTTGACCTAGTGAAATAGTCAGACTATACCAAGGGCTTCTTGGAGGTAGATGCCTCATTTACAAACACTGAATCTTCTTCTTCAATCCATGAAAATAGGGCATGCTCTGGGGCAATTTCTTCTTCTTCTTCAATGGGCATTCCTTGCATTTGGGCCACCATTACTGCATTCTGAACACCAGGTGACTAATACAGAGGAGCAGTAGATGCAACAGCTTGACCCTCCATTCTTCTTTGCTCTGCTACCCTTTGCTATAAGTTGCCTCTAGGACAATCTCTAGGCATATGTGCATTGTTGCAAGGGAAACACCAAGCATTGGACTCTTTTGCTATGTTATTTTGTCTAGGAACCATTTCTCTACTTGGGTTAGCTGGGACATCTTGTAATGGTGTGGGTACTAGGACTAGCTAGTTTGAAGGTTGAGGATTGTTTAGTCTCTGTGCCCCTTGGTATTGGTTTGGCTGGTATGGAGGCCTATTACCTTGGAATCCCTGGTAAGGAGGTTTTGGATAAGTAGTTTGTTGTCTCTTGAGATTAATAAATTCATTTGAAAATGTTCTAAGAATATTCTTGACATCATCCATTTCAGATGGAGGAGCAAAAGGTGTTGAAGTAATGGGTTGTTGAGAAGTTGGAAAAGTGTACATAGACACAGGGTTGATGGAGGATTAGAAGCTTCTTGTGGCAGCAAAATAGAAATCTCTAGGAACATAGGCATGGGAGGCCTTGGAGGCAATTTCCTGGCATCTATTAGGCTATTGTCAACTCTTACTGCTAATTCATATGCCACTGGTAGGGTCTATCCTCCTAAGGATTGAATCATCACCGAGATATCAGAATTAAAATCCTTAAGATAAAATACAATTGCCATACCTGATGATGGCCTGGCTGTGGTGGGGATTCTATCCCAAGTCTTTTGAAACCTAGTGTTGAAATTCATTATGGCTTCTTGGGGTGCTCTCTTTATGGTGATCAGTTGCTGTAACAGAGATGATCTATCACCTTTCTCAATGAATCTTGCAAAGAAAGCATCTCTAAGCTGATCCCAAGTAGATATTGAATTTGAGGCCAAGGACCTATAACAATCCAAAGCCTTCCCCTTGAAAGAAGTTACCAATAATCTAATGGCAAAGTTTTGCTCTGTGATGACATGCACAGTACACACATCTGACACATCTTGGAGGTGTTATCCTGGAGTCTTGGACTCTTCTCCTGTAAACTTGGGTAATGCTTTCAAAGCATTGGGAGGAATTAGATCCCAGGTATCTGGCAGCATTGGGAGAACAAGGGGGCTATTGTTGTTCCAATTTGCAAAGTTTTGAGGTAGATTAGGAGGAGGAGGTGCTGCCATAGCTATTCTTGGTACTCTAGATGATTGATTTACCCTTCTTCTTGGAATGGTTGATAAAGGTGGCAACAAGATTCCTGGATTAGCAGTTGATTGAGCTCTGGTGGTCAGTCCACAACTTTGACTTTTTCTTAATCTCTGGCTCATACGATTATGATCAAGAATCTAGAAAAGGTCCCACCGTGCGTGCCAAAAACTATTGATGTATAAAATTGCATGAGTTCCAACACCAACATGGGAGATTCTAAGAATCTGTAATGAGCTACCCTAATTTTTTTTTAAATGACCATACAAGGATATGACAGTGTTAGCATCAAATGCATAAACCAACTAAAATGCCTCACACTTTCTGATCACCCAGATCCCAAAAGGGGCAAGGTGAGAGCATACGATGATGTTGGCTAACAATGCAACAAGAATCTTCAATTCATCTGCTACAGCGGGCATCCACGTATCGTGGGAATTCACCACTTTTAGTGGGTAAAGAACAAGCATAAAGATTACAAACCATCCACTTGTTCAGTCAGAATACTCCACTTTTCCAATGGGTGAGAAAATAAAAGAAAGATTCATTCTCCATACTGGCGGTAAACCATCCAGGGGTCCTTTAATGTGAAATTGATTATAATGAAAGTATAAATTACCCAATCTAAACATGAATAATATCACCATACATTAGAACTAGATGAGCAATTTCCCCTGAGATCATAAATATGGAATCATACCCTGCATTGCATCAATCCATAAACATATTGCTAACATGCTAATGCCATAATATTGAGTTTCTTTTTCTTTATTGATCTGATTGTTGTAGAAAATCTTATTGTTAGCACTAGTACAGTTGACATGCCTCCATTAATGAATGCATATGAAGACACACTTAAGGAAGTCTTTCTCAAGAAACTTCAATATTCACCCCACAAATTTACTGCATACTACAGAGACTGATATAAGAACAACTTGCAAATAAACAATGTTCATCTGATACAAATGACTACACACTAAAAACTATATATATGTCTGAGCCGTATGGCCCAGAAGCACAATAAACATTTCAGAGAATTCAAAATTAAACCCAACTCAAGTCCTATCATTTGCAAAGGAGTTGTCAAGACCAAACATTAAGTTTGCAATCACCAAACTGCCCCAAACATATAGATTTAATTTTGCACCAACAAATCGTACCTTTATGGTACAGACCATACATGTTCGACCACTCCTCACAGCTCCAAAATTAACATTCAAATCAATTAAAAACCCTTGTTTAATAAATGCCAAGACACAAGAAGCATTGACAATTTATTATTAAAACATATGATATCATCAAAACTCCAAAATTTCTGATTTAATACCCTACTGGTACAGCCTAGGCAGTACGGCCAGCTAGGGGACTCAAACCAAAACACCATAAAATCACCAAAAACCACAACTACAAAACACAACTAATTCATCTATAACTGATTGCAATGATATAGGTATGAATCATAAACAAGAAACTCCACTAAAAAACTTTCAACTCCATTAATCTCCCAGGCAACTCTGTATGAGCTTGCTCCAATCTCTATCTCTAGCACAATGGTGATTCCTGTAGTGAAACCACACCCATCCTTAAGAGGGTTTTCATCTTCAAGAGCATTCCACAAGAGGGTTTTCATCCTCAAGATAATATGGAAGAACACGCAGGTTCAATCCAGTAGAGTAACAATACAAATCCAAGCATGCTCGAACAATAAGCCCATCTCTTCCTTTTATAACTTTTTGAGGGAAATAAAATATTATTTCCTCGATCCCTTCATATTTCTCCTAAAAAGTATTAAAAAAAATTCATTATGTGTGCACAACTTAAAGTCACCTTTTTAATTAAAAGCTCCCTTTAGCTCTTTATCAAAATAAAGGAAATATTTGATTCACAAGGCCCCAATATGATGCATCCATGATTTAGAGCTTTTCATCCCCTTTCAAATGAGCTATAACACTTAAGTGTTAAATAAACATTTCCTAACCTTTTTAACTTAAGTGCAATAATTAATTGTTTAGCTCATTAAATCAATTGATTTTACGGAAAATCCCAAATATCACCAAACTGTAAAATTAAACATACCAACATACTCCATGATGTTTGGGAAGATGAATGATGTCTTTCGGGTGACTTTCTAAAAATAGACGGCCTCTCCAAGAATCTTGGAGAGCAAACCAAGAACCCGATCAAACATCAGAAAGCATCACTGCGATCCTGAACACCATCTGAGCTCAAAGTGAGAACCAACTGCTCTGTAAAACTAATATGTGGTCATTCCAAGAACATTGGATTTCTCCCAACAAAGCTAGATAGTCACTAAGAGACTAAGAACATGCCAAAAGGCTCACAATAATCAATGCGCCAAAATGGAACATTACAGGATGACTCTTAGAACGACCTCCAGATTTTATAGAAGTTGGCTCTTCTTTTTCCATTGGGGTTTTGAAAAAAAGGGGAAGAGAAACAAGATTACATATACAATATGAAATAACTTCTAAGGCAATGTGCCAGACTTATATTTGATTCAACAATCAGCACAGTGACTAAATCTTTATGATTTCTGCTATATTAAAGAACAATGAGCATGGTTAATATAAATAGGTTATGAATAGATTTAAACTCAAAGGATAAACTTAGAGAAATTGCAATAAAGATAGAAAAATATCACCAACTAGCACAGAACAGAGGTTTTCCATTGATTGATTTAGCAGAATACATGAGGCACAGAACATGCACAGATATACGATGCTTTTCTTTTTTGAAACAACTGCAGAGGCAAAATGATATATTCCAGTCACACTACAAATCTCTTATATATATTCTTCTATTTTGGTACTTTTACATGTATATATCAGTTATAGAATTCTCCTATTTATAGCAAAAAGATGGAGCTTGAGATACTGATGGCCGTTAAGATTCTCAACCATCTACATAACTAAACTAGAACTGATCACGCACCTGAAGTCTTTCTAAATCTACTGCTGCATTGTCCTCATGTTCTGATTGGTTGACTGGCGCTGAACATATGGCTTACAACTACCAATTTTGTTGGGATAGATGGCTTCTTCTGTGGGCTTCCAAACAACTCAAAAGTTGCTACGTGGCGCATCCACGCTCATCGAGTCAGCCTCTCTCATATTTCTTTGAATGTGTGTCATTTTGACACTTGGCACCTTTGGCTTCTCTTTACTTTAACTTATGCCCAAGACATGTGGCAACACCTGCTAGCTTCAAAACTAGGACACACGGTAGACTGGCGCTTCTTCTAAGCTGCTTTGTTTCTTTCCTTCAAACGCCCATTGTCGTGACACTTGGCACTTTCCTCTACTCTTGCCAAACAACCCTTCATATCTTGGGCCCACCATATTTACTTCAATACTTTAATATACCGCAAAAAGAGTGACATGCGACAAGCTCCACTTCATTTGCAACAGAGACACTCGGCATATCCCGCTCGTTTCTGAGCTGCTTTATCAAAAGTTTTCCTCTTCCCGTCGTTGCAATATGTGGCGCACTCCGCACAACTTAGAAACTTATGAAACTAAAAAGGGAAAAGAATGCGATACAAACATGTGGCATATTCTGTGATTCTCAAAGCCTCCAAACTCGGAAGAAGACATTTGGCGCTTTCTGTTGCAACTAGACACTGTGCCCACTTCTTTAAATTTCCATGCCACATGGCACATTCGCACAACTTTCACAAACCTTCATTTCTTCAAAATCTCGTTGTGTGACACTTGTCCATTTCGCATGGGCTATGACTTGTAATACAAAACAAATTACTAGGCCGACAACATATAGGTATTTTCCACTGTGAATTGATGCAACAAAATGTAGAGTTTTACTCTACAACAACCACTAGAGGAAGGGAAAGAATAAATCAAGAGAGGAGAAACAAGTGCCTTAGCGACAATCATGTAGGAGGGTGCCCCCAAGTCACCAACTGCAATGCTATGTCCATAAGACATAACACGGTGATGAAAATAGAGAAACAATATAGAAGAATGATGATACAAATAGAAGAAGGGTCACAACAGAGGCGATCTCCTAGTATCCTTGACCTTACAGAGTATCAAGGGTCATCCTAGGAGCCCTAAACAACACATAACACATCACAGGGGAAACTCATCACAGAGGTAAAAGGGTTAGAAATACTTACCTACCAGTACAATCATACTAAATTTTGGAACTTGCGTGCCTCTTGGAGAGATGCTCCATCAAGTTTTGTGCAAAGCTTTAGTGGTTCTTATGAGAGTCTTGTTTGTTGTCAGGAAGTCCATGTAATGTTTTTTTCTCATATCCTTGTTTATATGATATCTTTTATTGCTTATGAGGAGGAGAACCACTATTATTTCCAACTGATGATAATCGTCTTGCTCTTTTCTAATTTTTAGCCAACTTTTTTTGTTGAGTTTGTCTATCTTAGTGACAAGGACTATCTTGTACTATCTTGATCTTTTCATTTATCATAGTCTCTTGTTTCATTTGTCTTTTTGATGTATGTTGTGTATCTCCCGATCCCTGAAGGGATAACTAAGGAGGAACTTTAAAATAAAGACCATTCCTTTGTGGACAAGGTGATACTTCAGTATTTTCCTTAGCCACTTCTATTGTAGCAATAACCTCATCGTAGTTCAGGTAGTCATCTTCTACTTCAAGTGTATTTTATTCCATCATGTTATTATCAGTATGCTTAGAAAAGGGATTAGTGAAGATCTGTAAGCTCTTATTCGACGGGGCAATCAACTTATTCCCATTATCATTCACACTTGATACCTTCATCACATTCGAGTCAATAATGTCTTGTATTTCATGTTTAAGATGCATACATCATTCGGTATCATGTCCTTGTGTCCGATGGTAATGACAAAAAGCATTAGCATCAAAATAAGGTCCTTGCGTTCTACTAGGATCCAAAGGTTTAATCGGGGGAAGCTTCGTAATATTATTACTCAGAGCTTGATTCATGATAGAATGATAGGATTCAAATATCAGAAACTTTCTTTCTTGATATGATGCCTTCTTTGTAATAGTGATAGCAGACACTTGTGAAAAGTTGTTTGAATTTGGTCCATTAACCTTGATGAAACTCCTATTATTCTTCGTAAAGTTGTTTTGTGATGATCCACCCATGGATTCACCAACTTGAGTCGATGAGTTTTGGTTATCATACTGACTAGTTGAAAGTTGATAGTCACGAAGGGCAGTGCATAAATGTTGAAAGGGGCTATACTTCTATTATCACCCAGATTTGCACCCTGAGCTACAGTTGTGAAACTTTAGCAATCTGGAGAAACATGGGAATGATCTCGAAGTGTGGGACCTTACGAATTGAGATCAGACCTCCGAAAAAGGTCGGCTTCCTCTTTCTAATCCTATTACTTAGAGAAAAGCATCTAAACCTAGTGCTAATGCTTGCTGGGAAAAGGGTTAGAAGGAATGTTGAAATGTAGAAAGTGATACACCAAATTTAAATGTGTTTGGCTACAACTGAATCGACACAGTAATAATCACATAGCTGGAAAGACTTACATAGACTCATATTAATTTTAACAGAGGTCAATACAGAATAATGGAGGAATGAAAGGGACCGCTTTGTCCACAATACACAGCCTACACTAATCCAAAGAATAGACACAGTGTTAAAATCATAAAAGAGAGGCAAATACCAGTTTATATTGATTATAGAGGCCAAGTAGCCATTACAAAATAGTCCAGAAGAACAACCCCCCAATACATCTGCTTTCCATGTATATATATCATTTTACATTTTTGACCTCAGTCGGTTACAATCAATTCGCCCATGGGCTCTGTCAAAAAATGCCATTGCCAGAAGGGAGGTCTACTTGCAAGAATTAATGACATAAAATATCTGGAACAGGGGCAGATGGAAGATATTTTGAATCTTCAATGTGAGCTGCTAAATCATCAATCTGCACCCATAAATGCAATAAATATCTGCATTTGCATATGTAAAAATGGTCGCTGAAACATCTAGTTGACAAAGCATGCAAATCCAGATCCAAAATTTGAAAGTGAAAATATCTCCCTCGAAATCCCGCCAAATGAAAAAGGAGGCAAAAATAAGCACTTTTGCCTTTTGAAGCATGTTGAAATTCGTTAAAATGAGGGAGATATTCATGGTCAAAGCTGCGGTCAAACTGCATCTATATCTGCATATCACTTTGCATATCTGCACTTGCATACTTCTATATCTCGCCATTGTATATACAATGGCAACTACAATTTTAGCTTTACTTGGTGCAACCGTGCTTTCTTTCTCTTTGCATATTCAAATCACTATGCATATTCCTTTATATAATCGAGCATCTTTACCTTTTGAATCAGCCTTTGTATCACTCCTAACACGTGGCACCACTGCATTGGTCGCTGAAATGATCCTCGGACCCATCGCTGAAGAACTGCACCTTATTATCGGCCGTCGAAAAGACCTTAAAATGGGCCGTCGATATGCAAGTCTTGCTGAAATCCCTTTGCATGCGACCCTTTGTATATCTCATTATATATGCA
The DNA here is from genome assembly GCA_027924645.1 of Cunninghamia lanceolata. NCBI lineage: Eukaryota > Viridiplantae > Streptophyta > Pinopsida > Cupressales > Cupressaceae > Cunninghamia > Cunninghamia lanceolata. The sequence continues at coordinate 21,267,731 of BSBN01000465.1, forward strand.
AACATACAATCACAAATATACATACAATGTGGAAATCAAAAGGTTATCAGTCGTATTGGAACTTTGCAATAGGTCTGGCTTGTATCTCTTCATCTTTGTATATCGGTACATACAAGCACCTCAACATACAAGTTGTTGACTCAAAATGATTATCAGCTGCATTTGATTCTCCAGTCGGGTCCGCCCTGTATGTTTTCCCTTTGTATATTGGCTTTGTATATCACATATGCAATGCGAACATACAAGAAAAACTATATACAAATCGCACTTTGTACATTGCAAACATGCGTCTGACCTTTGTATGTGTAAACATACAACGCGGACATACAAACAAAGATGCAAACAAACACTTGTGCCTTTATCAACTAAACTGCATATTCACTTTGGGTCTAGGCCTTGTATCTAAGAAATGTATATGCCCCTTGCATATGCGATTATATGTGCAAAGATACAATCGTATATCATACAACTGGTGGGCCTGAGGCTTTGTATCTTTGCTGACATGTTCCCTTGCATGTGCGACTTGTATATGAGATACAATCGCCTTTGTATGAAAGCAGACCCCACTTTCCTTTGTATATTTTGCTTTGTATATTGTCCCTTGCATGCTTCCTTTGTATCTTCATCGGCCGATCGGAGAAACCTTGGACTTAGCTGCCAATGAGGCTTGTCTCACCAATGACCCTTTGTATATCTACCTCTTGTATATTTTCCTTTGCATATCACCTTTGTATATGCAAACATACAATGGTGAATGTATATGTGAATATACATTCAAAAATGCATACACATACAAAGGATGAAACTGAGAAATCCCTGCGATGAAAATACTTGAAGCTAAAAGAATTCTGAGTTTTTTTGGGTTTTTGGCAAAGATTCTCAAGGCGAGATTTTAGGACTTTTTGGCAAGGCAAAGCATGGGTAATTGAAAGATTTAAGCCTTGTAGGGTTATTTTCTAAAGGATATTCAAGGAATATACAAGGTGAACTATTTAACTCTGAACAGAGGAAAATAGGTCAACAATTTGGTGACTTCTATGGGATGTTTGCCTACTAAACATGAGATCAGTGGCCTTATGCATCCATTGGGCATGGAGTCAAAAGAGATTGCAACAAGAACAAAGGAGCTGGATCATTGAGCAAGCTACCGAGCCAAAAACAAAAACAACAAACAAGCATGTATCTCCTAATGAGAATACAGCAAAGTACAAGGGCACTTATTGAAAGGAAACCTAGAACTAAAATAAAACCTACTCCAATCCTAAACTAACCAATTAGAGGTGACCTTAAACAAAGCCATTAACTGGTTCTTGAAAATAACTGCCCTTTCTTAACAATTTACAGTATTTCTCATGCATGTGAGCAGTTAAAAAGAGGTGAGGGGGGAATATGCATATGACAAATGGATAAAACACCCCCCACAAAATGAAGATAAACACACCTATCCACCTGGACTGATTGCTGATGTTGCTAACTTGTGGTGAATAAATGGGCTGATCCCACACATTTGGATGCTCAACTTCATGCTTAGAGGTAAGCATGACAAGTGGTGACCCCTCATGATGTGTCTTCAGCTAGGCTAGATGCCTAATTGGGCATCCCCTTGAAGTGACATGCAAATCATGATGGTTGATCTCATGTCTCTTTTCTGATTTTTTCTCTTCTTGCTAGTCTGCACCTCATGAACAAAATGCTCATGATTTTCTAACTTAGGCTCAAAAAATGAGCCATGCACATGCTCAAAAGAGAAAACCTCCCCACCAAGAAGCTGATATCCCTACTGGATAGTAAAGAACAAATCTTCAATTTGCTCTTGTCCATGTTTAGTCTCCTCATTATTTTCAATAAAACATGGAAGCTCCTCAAGCATAACAGCATCATCATCAGCCTCTACATCATCTAGCATAAGGTAACATGCTTGCCCTTGTTCATGGTTTGGAACCTCACTATTGTGCTCAGCCTCAACCTGTAGCAATTTGTCATTATTTTCAGTGTTCTCTTGTTGTTGCATATTCATGACCAGTTGCTCATTTTCTTCATCTTTAACATAATCAGGTAGCTTATGAAGTAGGGCAGCATCATCCACCTCTGAAGTGACCTCAACAACTTTTTCCCTTAAGCCTCCATCCTTTGACTGCAGCTCCACTGGATTGTGTTTAAGTTGCCTCTGTAGCTGAAGGTTTTCCCCATGCACTCTTTGCATTTCAACCTTGTTTGCTTGATCAGATGCATGAGAAAAGGCTTCAAAAGAACTAAAGTCTAGAGGACTCAATCCCTTATTTGGGTTAACAGTACTCACAGGTGAAATAGGTTCAAACAATTCTATCTTTGTGAGTGTAGGAACAAATTGTTCCTCATTAGTTTTATCTTCTTCCACCTCCTCTTTTGGCTCATCTTTCCAATTATCTTGGTAGACAACAAGTCCACCCTTGAGGATTGAAATATCATCAGGGAAAGAAGCCTGAATATCTTCTTGAATTTCTTGGAGGGGAGAGGGTTCTGAACAAATTTGTTCCTGGGGAGTGATAATCTAAGTTTGCACAGGAACAAGGACTTGTGGAGAGATATAGGCTTTGAAGCCTGGAAACTTGTGGAGTCTAGGTTGCTCTTGGTCAAGTATAGGTTCTTTCAGTGGATGAGATCCTTTAAAACTTGGAATATTTAATTCAGGAAACTTAGGAGACTCACCTTGCTTAAAGCTTAGTATTCTAAACTTGGAAACCTTTTCTTCAAAGAATGGATTCAGAAAAGAAATAGCTGATTGAGTTTCCAACCTTTGAAATGGAGCCAACAAAAGCCTCTTTTTCTCTTCTTCTTCTAGTTGGATGCTAGAGCATGTTTCCATTTGTATGTTTGGTGGAGGGTCTTCATAGGGTGAAAAAGATGGCCCTTTCCAACTTGGAAACTTCAAGGCAGAAGTCTACCTGAAACTTGGAATTATGATAGGCTTGGATTCTACAACCATTTCCTCTGCTTAATTTTGAATTGGTATGAGAGGATTGGCCTTTACAAGGTTTGGTACTTTGTAACCAAGATGCTTGGTCCAAGAAGGCTGCCATGGTAGAGAAGTTTGAGGCTCTTTCATAGATTCATTTTGGTTTGAAGGATGAACTTGTTTGAAGCTAGGGACAGGCTCTTGTGAAGGTTAAGGGCCTCTAAAACTTAGAATTTTAAAACTAGGAGGCAGTTTTGGAGGTACAGATGGATTATCCTGCCTAAAGCTTGTAATCTTGCATTTTGGGGCTCTTTCTGCAGCAGGCTGAATAGGTGTCATCCTTATAACAAGGTTTTTCTTGAAAAACCTCCTCTTGTGCCTCTCACTGCTGGTCACATTTTAGAATTTCTATAAATTCATTAGCCTCCTCCTTTAGATTTAGGTACAACTTCTTGAGACCATATAAGCTTATGATGTTGAGGTCATAAAACCGCTAAGGCCGACTGTACCCTGCTTCTCTTTTTTCATTGTCCAAAAGTTTGTCAAGCTTTAGGAAACTGCTCATGAGCTCATTGAAAGCATGAATATTCTTAGGGGCAACATCTTGAGTTGGATTAGGAGGGTAGTTGCACTGGTTAGGATCAAAGTAGTCTTCTTGGGGTTGACAATAAGCATTATTAGGCTGCTAAGAAGACTGAATTGGGGTGGGAGGGAGGTAAGCATCATGAGGATGCTAATATTCTACAGTAGCAGGGATGTATGGCATAAAATTAGAGGCATTTGGGGCCTGGTATTGCTGATATGGGGGCCAATAGCCTGTATTTGGATTAGGGGTAGGGGAATAACCATGATTCCCATAAAATTCTGACATTTTATAGCATCTAAATGTTGGATAATCATGAAAATATTAGAATTAGAGTGAAATAGGTCTACAACCAAAGAGAAACTGGATACATACTAGAGAGGGAGTCACTAGGTGATTGAGATACTTCTGGAAGTTGAATAGACTAGGAAAACCACCAAAATCTTGACCTTTGATGAAATTTTTGGTACTTGGGCTGCTTTTACCTATAGATTTGTTCAGTAGAGTTGCCATGGTGTTATTTGTATTGCCTCCAAAGGCTGGTAATACTAGGAGAAACACCAAATCTCTTAGTATTTTGATGAGAAGTTCATCGAACTGGTCCCACCGGGCATGCCAAAAATTGTTATCACCTAGATTTGCACCCTGAGCTACAGTTGTGAAACTTCAACAATCTAGAGAAACATGGGAATGATCTCAAAGTGTGGGACCTTGTGAATTGAGATCAGACCTCCAAAGAAGGTCGGCTTCCTCTTTCTAAGCCTATTACTTAGAGAAAAGCATCTAAACCTAGTGTTAATGCTTGTTGGGAAAAGGGTTAGAAGGAATGCTGAAATGAAGAAAGTGATACACCAAATTTAAATGTGTTTGGCTACAACTGAATCGACACAGTAATAATCTCATAGCTGGAAAGACTTACATAGACTCATATTAATTTTAACAGAGGTCAAGACAGAATAATGGAGGAATAAAAGGGATTGCTTTGTCCACAATACACAGCCTACACTAATCCAAAGAACAGACACAATGTTAAAATCATACAAGAGAGGCAAAATACCAGTTTATATTGATTATAGAGGCCAAGTAGCCATTACAAAATATCCCAGAAGAACAACCCCCCAATACATCTCCTTTCCATGTATATTATCATTTTACATTTTTGACCTCAGTCGGTTACAATCAATTCGCCCATGGGCTCTGTCAGAAAATGCTAGAAGGGACGTCTACTTGCAAGAATTAATGACATAAAATATCTGGAACAAGGGCAGATGGAAGATATTTTGAATCTTCAATGTGAATTGTTGAATCATCAATCTGCACCCATAAATGCAATAAATATCTGCATTTGCAAATGTAAAAATGGTCACTGAAACGTCTAGTTGATAAAGCATGCAAATCCTGATCCAAAATTTGAAAGTGAAAATATCTCCCTTAAAAGCCTGCCAAATGAAAAAGGAGGCAAAAATAAGCACTTTTGCCTTTTGAAGCATGCTGAAATTCACTAAAATGAGGGAGATATTCACGGTCAAAGTTGTAGTCAAACTACATCTGTATCTGCACATCGCTTTACATATCTACACTTGTATACTGCTATATCTCGCCATTGTATATACAATGGCAACTGCACTTTTAGGTTTACTTGGTGTAACTGCACTTTCTTTCTCTTTGTATATTCAAATCACTTTGCATATTCCTTTATACAATCGTGGGTCTTTACCTTTTGAATCGGCCTTTGTATCGCTCCTGACACGTGGCACCATGGCATTAGTCGTTGAAATGATCCTCATACCCATTGCTGAAAAACTATACCTTCTTATCGGCCATTGGAAAGACCTTAAAATGGGCCGCCGATATGCAAGTCTCGCCAAAAGCCCTTTGCATGCAACCCTTTGTATATCTGATTGTATATGCAAACATACAACTGCAAATATACATACAATGTGGAAATCAAAAGGTTATCAGCCATATTGGAACTTTGAGATAGGTTCGGCTTGTATGTCTCCTTCTTTATATATCAGCACATACAAGCACCTCAACATACAAGTTGCGGACTCAAAATGATTATCAGCTGCATTTGATTGTCCAGTCGAGTCTGCCCTATATGTTTTCCCTTTGTATATCGGCTTTGTATATCGCATATACAATGCGAACATACAAGCAAAACTATATACAAATCACACTTTGTACATTGCAAACATGTGTCTGACCTTTGTATGTGCAAACATACAACGCGAACATACAAACAAAGATGCAAACAAACACTTGTGCCTTTATCAACTAAACTACATATTCACTTCGGGTCCAGCCTTTGTATCTAAGAAATGTATATGCCCCTTGCATATGCGATTGTATGTGCAAAGATACAATCGTATATCATACAATTGGTGGGCCCGAGGCTTTGTATCTCTACTGACATGTTTCCTTACATGTACGACTTGTATATGAGATACAATTGCCTTTGTATGAAAGCGGACCCCACTTTCCTTTTTATATTCTTCTTTGTATATTGTCCCTTGCATGCTTCCTTTGTATCTTCATCGGCCGATCGGAGAAACCTTGGACTTAGCTGCCGATGAGGCTTGTCTTGCTGATGACCCTTTGCATATCTTCCTCTTGTATATTTTCCTTTGCATATTGCCTTTGTATATGCAAACATACAATCATGAATGTAAATGTGAATATACATTCAAAAATACATACACAAATACAAAGGATGAAACTGAGAAATCCCTGTGATGAAAATACTTGAAGCTAAAAGAATTCTGAGTGTTTTTGGGTTTTTGGCAAAGATTCTCAAGGCAAGATTTTAGGACTTTTTGGCAAGGCAAAGCATGGGTAATTGAAAGATTTAAGCCTTGTAGGGTTATTTTCTAAAGGATATTCAAGGAATATACAAGGTGAACTATTTAACTCTGAACAGAGGAAAATAGGTCAACAACTTCATCAAGAGAATCTTATCACGGATGTTAGGTTGTAGATTTGTAATAAACACCTTCTAAACATCCTCATCCTTCATTTGATATTGAATTTGTGCATAGAGAGATTGATATCGACTAATAAACTCAGTTAAGTTGGTATACTAGGTTGTGAAGAATTTGCCAAGTTTGTCACCTTTTGTTGTAAAGAAGTCATTCCTTGCAAAAGTTAGTTTAAGATGGCATCATTGGGAGATGTGGTTTGTTGTGAAGAATTAGAACCAAAGTGAGGAAGTGATTGAGCCTAAGTAGTGATGGGTGGAGGCTGTGAATAGTTTAGTGGTGGTTGGACATATTTATAGGTGGAAGATGGTTGCAAATAGGTGGGATGGAGAGGTGGTTCAGAATACTTATTCATAGAAGAAGTCCCTTTAGATACCAAGTTTTGATAGTTAAATCCCACAGCTTTGTAATTTGTAAATTTGTCCCATTAGATACTCCAATACCAGTGGTAGCATTACTACAAGTATTTGCATTAGTGGTCAAAATCATTGATGTAAATGTAGATATTCCCGTAGTCGGTATAGGTGCCGATACTTGAGTATGAGACGGTGACGACATGTTCTTAATACCATTCGCACATTCAGTCACCATCATGAAATTATTGTGTACTATATGCATTAAACCTCAAACCACATTAATACCATCTTGTCCTTTTATCAATTCTCTTATGTGGTGGATCACAAGTACAGCTTCTTCCGCTATCCTTTCACGTCCAACAAATGCTTGAAATTCAGCTAAGTCTTTATCAAGTTTGTTTATTTGCTCATCAGGTACATGTGCGACCACCTCAATAGTGTCATCGACATCATGAAATGTTTGATATTCCATAGTGGTTGTATAAGGTATAAGGTCTTGCAAAATTTGTGTCTCACCTTTTGTAAAGAAGGTATTCAATGGATTTTCAAAGGTCAGAATATCTAATTCTTCAAAGGCACTAGATCCCATGAGTCTTATACTTCTTCTTAAAAGGATATTTCTATTAGGGTAGTGAGTTATAATACTCATACAATAGCATGTGACTCTTAATTCACAAACTAATAGAACAAACCCTAGGAGCAAGATATGCTTAAGATAAAAAATGCTTGATTTTTTGACTTTTTTCAATGCAAATCACTAGGAGAAAAGGTGTTGTGAAATTTTTCAAGAGTGACAGAAAATAATATGCCTAATAACAGTCCAATTATGTAGCAATATCTTTCACAACATACTTTTAATGCAAACTTAGAGTGATGACAAGTCAAAATCTAGTGAAAATGTGCTAAAATATGCAATTTTTCAACAATTTTCCATGCAAAGGCCTAGTAAAAGGGGTGTTGTAAGTAATTTGAGGAGGGGAAGCAGATAACAACCCTAGTAACATCCAATTAATGTAGCAAAATCCCTTACAACATGCTTATGATGTGAATCTAGAGAGACGATAAGGCCAAATCTAGTGAAAATACAAGGTTTTCAAACCCTAGACATGAAATTTAGACCATTATGATGCAACACTACTACTATAAATCAGTCCTAATGAGCATCAGAAAATAGTAGTAAAATCTGAAACAAGATTTTGACTACAAATCCTAGCTAATGCAAAACTAGGTTTTTATGAAAAATGCACAATTTCAAGCAATTTTTGTCAAATTAATCACAAAAATGCAATGCAAATGTATTCTAAATGATAAATTTCTATAATTTAAATCAGATCTAATGAAAATGACATAAATTTAATGAAATTGAATGCCAACTAATTCAAATTATGCTAAAATGCAAGCCTAAAATGCTAAATTTTTCAAATTTCTCAATTTTTTTGTAATTTTTTGAATGCAATAAGATGAATGAATGCAAATCTATCAAACAATACTTGGCAAGGTGCCAAAAAGTTCAAAAACATGGGTTCGCCAAAATGTTTAGTAGTGATTTTGTGTTAAAAGGGTTTATGTTCAATCCTTCTTTCACTACAAACATTCCAAGGGCTTATCAACCGAGTTGAATCTCCACTAAGCGAGAGAAATCACCTATCAAGTTGGGCTACCACTTGGGAAGCTGTGGATTCTTGGATGTGTAAAACAATGTTTCTATCTAATGGTCAATTATACTTAGAAACCCTAAATATGCAAATCTGTAAAGAAATTATCAAATTATAGCAAATCCTTTCAGACTGAGGTAGAGGATAGAGATATTTAACTTGTTGTTTTTTGAAGTTTGGAAGGTAGAGAAGATGGGGACACGAGGACTAGCACCCATGTCCAAGGTACCAGTTTCTTTGTGGAATCCTAATCTCCTTCCAACACTGATCTGCACTGCAACTTCCTTTTCTGGGAATTTAGCTGCGGAGGACATGAGGACTAGTGCCCTAGTCTAGGAAAAGCACTAGTGTCCTACTTCTTTTCAAATCATGAATCCTTGATGTCTGCTACTCCTCTCTGCAACTCCACTCCACAGGACTCGACACCTATAACTTGCAATCACAAGGAATGTAGGAGGAGGTTGTGGTGTTTAGAGGCTTGCCTCGGTCAAGCCCTGGAGAGATATTCAAGTCTTCCGAACATCGTTGTCAGATGGGAGTGTGTATCCCGATGGGATAGAGGCAAAAGTCCAAATGATAAATGATTGAAAACATAATAGATATCACCTTGTAGTGAAGATCTCATGGAAGGAAGATGCTCTTCATTCCATGAGGAGATGGATGTCAAATCTGCAAACACAAACATAATAACAATGTTCTTCTCTACCACACAATGAATATTTTGAATGCTCTAATCACAAGTATGCATAAAGTCGTCCAATTTCCATCTAGTTTGTAAATGAAACCTAATCATGCTTATATGTGCAACTATAAAGATTCCTGCTAAGAATTTCGTAAGTCAAACTTTAGATGTTGGCATACGACCTAATTAATGGTCATAAAATTGACATTTGAAATTAGGGCAAACCTAAAATAGGGCTGGACTAGGGCACTAGCGCCCAAGTCCACCCTACCATTTTTGCTCAGGATTCATTGAAGTGCAGCCCCCTAGATCCTATTTGTCACAAGACCCAAGGATTTTCTCGTCGGGAGTGAGAACTAACATGCAAGATGCTCTAAATGCAATAACAGGACCTGGGAGCTAAACCTTAAGAGGGAAAAGCCCCCAAGGGGACATTTTTTGACATAACAACTAGTAATTTGGTAATTGCCATTGTAGGCGTTATGGGTATTTTGGATGAAATGTGAACTCCTTCCATTAGTTCTCATCCTTTTGCACATAGAGTTCAATTCAAGCACGCCCATTGAGATACATTACTTCTTCTAGATTTAGCCCAAAATGCCAACTGCAATAGAGCCTAGAGGAAGGTTACTACAATAGGTCTTAGTAGTTAGTGTAGAATTTTGTAAATATTGTAGTTTTTTGTAAATTGTTTAGTAGTTTTAAGATCTTTCCTTTAGAAAATAAGGAACTCCAAGTTCAAGTCTTTAACTCATGTAATCTTTTTGAATCTTGAAATGATACAAGTTATTTTAACATAGTTAGACAGAATATTAGATTTTATCTTCAGTTGATTTCATCATATTAAAAATGTACAAGAGATTAATTTATATTCTAGAAACATTAAATAATCCTCACTTGATTTTACCCAGAGAGATAATAAAATGCACAGAGAATTGTGTTATATTAATCTCATTTTAAATCCTTATGTGGGACAAATAGTAATTTTTTTAATTATTTATATTAAAATTAAAATACTATAGTCCTCACCAACTGACATGTCACCTTTGCTAGCCAATGGCATTGCCTCCAACTCTTACGATCTTCATTTTCTCCTTGAACATTTGTGAGTCATTGATGGTATTGGCCCAACTAGGCTAACTTAGCATTCCATTTACTTTAAATAGACATAGGGTACAGGGGGAATTTATTATATTTTAACACAGTTAAAACTTAAATTGTAATTTGCCTATTGATTTCTATTCCTAAAAATTTGAGGGATGGTGTGCTATTTGTACAATCCATGATCGAGGACTATTGTGTCCATATGTAAGTGTTATTTGTTAGCAAAGGAAATGGTACAATAAATGCCCACATCTAGAGTAGGTAGCTTCCTTTTGCAATCATCATATGTATACATCACACACACATAAATTCCCAATGACACATCATCCTTTTAAACAATCGACCAATGGTGCTACAACCTACCCTAACCAACATCTATTTTTTACTTTGATGCCTCTATGTCATTGATGTGGTTAAATGGTTTGATCTGATAGGGTGGGATCAATAAAACATCTGAATTAGATGACATATAAGATCTCAAAATAAGATCTGGTTGAAATAATTACCAAAAAAATAATGTAATCACCTAAATAAATGCATATGAATTCATAAAATCAGCTAATGGCATTGTTGCATGCCCTGATGAACATACTTTTTTATGTCCAGCAATGCTTGTCATTGATGAGGTTAAATAGTTTTATCTAATAGAGTGGGATCAATAAAATATGGGAATTAAATGACTTGTAAGATCTTTGTGCAATAATCTATAGTTTTCTCATAATAATTGTCCAAAAAGAATGTAATTCTCCACATAACTATTATGCATAGGAATGCACAAAATGATGGGGTGCTAGAGGCCCTAAGAACTAAGCATAGATGCATCAACTATTCGACCTATTGGGCAATTGCATTATTGCCTACCCTCACCAACGTATGTTTTTACATTTAGCAATTTTCTTGTTGTCAATGAGTTTAAATATTTTGATCCAATGGAGTGAGACAAATATAAGATGGGAATTAATTGACATGTAATATCTTCTCACAACAATCTAATATTTTCTTAGACTAATTACCCAAAAAGAAAGTAATTGTCGAGAAAACAACAGTGAGGCTAGAGGCCCCTCCAAGTAAGCATTGATGATGTTAAATAGTTTCATCTAATGGAGTGCAATCAGTAAAAGATGTGAATTAAATGACATCTAAGATATGAATTAAAGTACATCTAAGATCTTCTAGAAATATAATCACACATGATTAATAAATGCATACAATATATAATAATTATGGATTTATGTTCAAGTTGCATTGTAATCAAAAATTGCTCGTAACACATTAATTGAATAGCATTACAAGTAGACAAGTGGCAATGTTTAAGGAGCCCATATGTACTTTAGCTTGCCTAGTTTGACACTCAAGTGAGCCTTAGTTAATACTCAATAGGGATAAATGCATAAGGCCATTTAATTTTATGTTTACCTCGTATCAGCCTCAAAACATTATAATTTACCATTACATTTACAGTCTATAGCATTCATGTAAGAAGAGACTTTAAAAACAAGTTTGAAACCTAAAGTATTCCTATAGCACTCAAGACAAGAAATAGTTGTAAGGAGTAATGGTGTTTATCACCGAAGCTATGCAGAGAAGGTAATTCAACTTGTGTTTGGATTTTTTCATAAAATAGTCAAGTTCAACAATTGTTTTTAACGATAATACAAAATTTCTTATTATTTATAATAGTTTATTTGGACTACCTTTCTAGGATACATAGAATGTTATCTATTTCCAATTATGGGAATGAAGAATTACAATCCTTTCTCCACTGTGATATATTATGTCAAGAGTTAGTAGTTTTGGTGTTGGCCAAAGGGTCATACTGCTATTGCTAGTCATTTGAGTTCGACCTATTAGACACCAAATGGGACAAAATTAGAATTGAAATTGATGTGTGGATGTGGTGGTACATAACATGAGTGAAAATGACAGAAAGAGTTGATAAGTTTAATCCTCTTGTTCTAGCCTCATTGTTACTCTCATCTGGTGTTGTGTTGTACATATACTTCAAAATTTAATGGGATTTTAATAACTAACATTTTGGGTGACAATGTTCTTGAATATGTCATGGAAAGGTTCCATGTCAACCAGCTCATTTTGGATTACAGTGAATAATTTGTTGGACATCACAATATTCACAAATAAAAATGATTTTGGAGGACAAGGGCAAGGATGAACTAATTTTTAAGGATGTTCAGAAACCAAGTTGCATGTTTTCATTTTTTTCCTGTAGCATGTTTTTAAGGGCAAGGATAAACTATTCTAGGTTTCAAAGCTACCTATAACAGTGTAGCTTGTTTCTATTTTTTGTGACAAATATAAATAACTATTAACAAGTAGAGGGTATAACTTATTTTTGATATTTTACAACTAATGTAAATAATGAGTTGGTAGTTTTCTAGTATTTATATTGAACCTTCTTTTTATAGTTAATAATATATATATTTTATTTTATCTTCAAAAGCAATATGGTTTAGTTTTTATAATGTTTGTGGCTTCAACCTATTCAGAAATTTTAAAAATTTGAGACAAATGTAAATGCACATTTGGTTTTCTTTTATTGTTTTATTTAAAATCACAAATACATTTCAAGATTTATAATACTAAATATATACCAAGATTATCTTAAACATATGTCCAATATATATTTGTGAAATGTACAAACTACAATCCAAAGATAATTGCTACAAATTTGACTTTTGTCTTTGTAACCCTCTCAAAATGCCATGTCCACAACAAAAACTTGGCTTCAAAACTTGGGTTGGATGACAAATTTAGTCATTTGATGAGGTAATGGATGAGACTTTCCTTCAAGGAGGTGATAACCCCTATCTTCTACGTATCTTACCATGCTATGGATAATCTTCACTATATCTACATTTGGTTGGGTTTCTTGCTAGCTTGGCGTAGGTGTCCAAATTATTGAAGGGTACCACTTCAAGCCAATCCACTAGATACCCTTCTCCTTCATACCCCTTATATATTGTCTTTCCCTTGTAATAGCTAGCTAAAAATTTGGATAATGTACGAGCTCTTTTCTTTTTAATCTGGGTGTTAGCTCATCCCATCAATACTTACAATGGTCTCTACTATTTGTAATATGTAGTAACATTCCTTCAGCCACCTCAAACACTTTATCTTTGGCAACCTGCATCATCTCCATTGTTTATTTATTAGTCATAAATCTATATAGATTGTGTAATACTTCCCTCACTAGAATATGTTCCCCTCTTATCATAATTTTTGCATATCTCTCCATGTTGTCATACCTCTTCTTCTCCAACCCTCTTTCTATTTATCCTTGGACAAAAGAGAAAAATGCTCTTAGCTAAACATCTCCCATGTATGGATTGGGATTCTGGTCTTTATCATCAGATAAAATAAAATCATGCAAATACAACTCGCATAATAGACTATTTTCTATCTCAACTTCACTTCCTAAATAAGATTCACAAAATGCTATAGGTCTATCCATGTTTTATAATGATCCTTCAATCACCCATTTTACCTATATCTTGTGAAATTGTTCGTGTAGCCATAATCCATGCACTCTAGTAGGGCCTTACACTGTAGCACTTTACTCACAAGGATTAAAATTAAATGAATTAAGTCCCTCAAAACACTATTTTCCTCATTCATCTTTTCATTATCTATCTTTTCCTTTTTGAATTACTACAATTTCTCCTTTTGATTGGTATATGTAATGAACCAATCATGTTTTAATTTCTTCAATTTGCTCTCATGTCCCTTTACAAGACATGTTTCTTTATCCTTTACCTACATTATAGTAACTTCTAATTTTGTAACTTTGTTTTTAAGTGCCCTTAACTCATCTTCTTGTTTCTAGATCAACTCATGGGCATGCTCTAACTCCATCAAACTTGTAAAAAACTCATTAAACCCTGCCATGTAAGCCCATCCTTCTCAATATCTTCAACAAAAATATTAAGTTTTCCCTATTCTTCCATAACTACCTTTGCTATAGGTATCACTAATTCAAGTTCTCCTAGAAAAGATCCTTTCACTATAGGCATTTTTGTTACAAGATTCACCATCACAGAACTTTTAGCTATAGGTGTTCTTCTCTTTTATTTAGTGCTCCATGATATTGTTTCCTTCAAAATCTCCACCTGCGAATTAGATTAAGTTTGTTTCTCTAATCCTATAGCTTTTTCATTGGCCATGGCTACTAAATTCTTAAGTCTTACAAATGACCTTACATTCGATTTTGGAGTAGGGGCTTGTGTGTGTTGTTCATCCCCATATTCAAATTCCTCTGTCCAAATATGTCATCTCGTTCACTTTCTAGTATCTCTTGTTGCATCTGTAGAGGCCCCTACTTTATCTTCTAGAGCCATACCTATATGAGGTATATTGCTTGTTTTGATATGTGCATCATGGACAGGGGCATGGTCATCTTTGTTGGAAAACAAGTTCAAACTACTGCAATTTTAACTTTATTATTGTTTTCAAAACTAAAATTAATGCTTGCAAATTTAAAAATTATATTAAAGAATATCCTCTTTGGTGTGCCAATCTGAAAATTAGATTTTAGATTATCCACTTAAATGTGTTTATGTGATTAGCACATTCAATCAATGAAAAAATGAAGGAATATTTACATAACAAGTGACAGTTTTTTTATGTGGAGAAACCCTTACGGGAAAAAACTCCACACCCAAAGAGATCTAATTATTGTATTAATCTTTTGAATAAGTTTAAATCAATACAATATTTCTCTCTGAATTTTGGCAGCACTTCATTATTGATGCAGGACTAAACTCAAGGGTCTTATCACACTAAGAAGTTTCTCCCACATCTTTCCTCCAAGAGATCGAACTAGAACAAAACTAACTCACCAAATGAACCATCCAACCATCTAACCATCCAACCATCTAACCATCTAACCATCCAACCATCCAACCCCTTTCCCAGAGTACAAGAAAGTATTTATAACATTTTCCCAAAAATAGTTCAACCACCATGAGTCGTTATGCAACTACAAGAACCATCAAGCAGTTTTAACACTTACAAAATTGAACCACTTCCATTAAAACCTCCTCATAAGTATATCCCTGTCGCCATTGTGTATTTTCATTAGAGTATCACCATTGTGTATTTTCATCAAAGTATATATATATATATACGCTAATGAAAATACACAATGGCGACAGGGATATACTTACAAGGAGGTTTTAATGGAAGTGGTTCAATTTTGTAAGTGTTAAAACCGCTTGATGGTTCCTGTAGTTGCATAACAACTCATGGTTATATATATATATATACTAGCTCAAGACAGCTATCGGCAAAGCAATGATTTTACAAACTAGCCACTTGCCCTTAGCTATTGGAAAACTATGACTTCCTCAAACCTTGGAGCCCTTTATCAGTGAAAAACATACTTTTTCAAAACTTCCATGTTATCGGCAAAAGTTGTGTTTTCCAAACTTTATATATAAGTGTCTTTCAGCAAATATCCGCTTTTCTAAACTCATCAACGAATTGACCCATTTGCGAGCCATGTCTTTAAATGCCTTGTCAACAAAAATACATTTCCACAAACTTGAGACTATTCCTTTATTGTCGGCAAAATCAAGCCTTTCCAAACCTAGATGGCAAATCAAAAACTTTTGGAAGTCCCAAACTAGTTAGAAGGTTTTCTAACTAAGCGATTTACTTCTATCGACAAGTCCAACTTTTCAAAATTTGGAATTTAGTCAACAGTTGAATTTAGCACCATTGACAACTTTGGGAAAATCCAAACTCCTTGCTTAAGCCTTTATCAACGTATCAGCCTTTTGTCAAAACTGTAAACTAAGCATTGCATATCGGCAATGTTATGTCTCCACGAACTAAGGAAATGTTGACTCCATCTTGGTAAAAGGCTTCTTAGTGAAAGGAAGCATCGACAAACTTGCAAGTTTGAAAACCCAAAACTATGCCAACAAAGTTCTAAAACTCGAGACTTTGTCTATAATAATTATTTCCAAGACTTGTATTCAAAAAATGAACGAAGTATACAAATCTGTCGGTGAAGTTGCCCATCGGCGAACTAAGTCGTTAGCGAACCTATGAGTTCGCGAACTCAGGAATTTTCTGACTGGCTATAACTTAGCCAAATTTCATCCAATCTTCACTAAAATTTAACTGTGGATACCCATTTGGGTTTTCTACAAGATGATGTCCAGAAACTTGACTGAAATTGCTCTTGAAACACAAAAACCAAAAATTGTGAAGGAAACAAAGCCAAAAACAACTCAGAAAATAAAATATATTTTTTTGGTGACACAGGATTGCCAGTGAACTGGGATGCTTCTACATCAGACACGTCAGGCAAGAGACACTAGTAGAGAAACAACAATATGTGACTGAAAAAACTACTTATAAATGACCAAACATGGTCACGTGACCATTGGTAGTTTATTGCCAATCATTTATAACACAACCAAATTGATGACTAAACCATTTTTAGTCATTTATTGGTTGTTTTTATTGATCGATTTGGTAGTATTTTTTATTCACTGATATATTTAGTCATTGATTGTTGTAATCTAGTCACTTATTTAGTCATTTTTTATTCACTGACATATTTAACTGGTCACTTATTTAGTCATTAGTTTAGTCATTGATTGTTGTAAACTAGTCACTTATTTAGTCACTTTTTATTCACTAATTTATTTAGTTGTTAATTTAGTCATTGTTATTAACTGGTCACTTATTTAGTCATTTTTATTCATTGATTTCCTTCCATTGGTAGTTTATTTAGTCATTAATTTTAATCATCATTTTGATCAATTTGGTAGTTTATTTAATTGTTTTTGTTCACTATTTTCTATCAACTATGGTATATTGATACATTGTTTATTAAACATCATATCACTAGTTGCAAAGAGAAACACAAGTCTTGAAAAAGGAATTTTGTTGTCTTTATTAATTTGAAAAGAGTTGTTACATAAAATCTCTTGAAAAAGAATAAAAGTCCTCTGAGAAGACCTTAAATAGAGAAGCCTTCAAACAGAAAACTTTCCATGAAGAGAAGGTTGCAATTCCTTGTAATCTTTGACAACATATCATAACAAGTCCATATTCTATCTTCTACAATTCATAGTCAAAACTACTTCCCTCAAAACCCTATGTCACCATGGTTTAAACCTCAATGAAGCCTTAATTGCAATCTTGACTATGCAGGGTTTGGATTTCACTGCCTTGCTATTTGCTACCATCTTTATACATTGCAAACTTTACCTTGAAAGTATTTGAAACCTCCAATGTATACCTCAGTTCAAAAATCCCATAATGAGACTAATACACAACAAGAAGTCATTGTCTCAAAACCTTTAAGATTGCAAACTATCAAGTGAAACAAGGAACACACTGGGCACATCCAACAATCCTCTCAAGGTCCAACAAAATAGATGAAAAGCCAAGAAAAAATTTAACACAATTACTAAGAATATATTGTGCATTTGAGACTTGACTGCCACCTATGCAAAAATTGCACTTGAGACTGTCCTCCTTGATCACTGTCTTTACAACCTTGTTGCTTATGTGCTCTTTATTGTCATTGATAATTAGCTTCTACATCTCCCTCTTGGTTCTTTGAATTGTATATTCATAGCCAGCAGTTACATTCTCTTAGCATAGTCACTTTAAACTATTGTCACTATGGTAGTGTCTGTGTTCTTCATAGAATATCCCAAGCTCATGCATTGTCGAATACAATCAGGATCCATGCCCCCTCCATCATCTGCAAAAGAAAATACAAGGTGATAATTTCAACTAATCTGTGCTCATAGAAGTAAATACAATACCAATTTGCACAAATAGTGATAGCAAGCTAGGAATAATTTGTTCTCACCCTAAAAAAGTAAAGCATGACTGCAGTCACAAGGGTTGCAAATCTGGTCCACTTTGACATAAGTTACACCATGAGGTATCTAAATGTTATTGGACCAAAATAAGAAACACAATAAGGAAAATCCTACCCACAATATAGACAATAATAGAACACTAATCTTCAAATATAAGATATCTTATCATCAAAACATCATACATGAGGTTGACAAATAGTCATCATCAAGACAACCCTTCAACAAACAAAACTAACTAAGATATTTTAGAAATAAGCATTAGTTATGAGCTTCTCTCATCTCTAGGGTAACTATCACAAATGAGTGGTTGTAGACACCTCAGCAATTCAGCTCAGGAAACAAAGTACAAAGCTACATTACCTCATCAATTGTAGTAACAAAATAGAGGAATTTTGTTAATGCTTTGATTGGATGTCCATTTTGTAGTAGAGAAAATGTAGCTTAACAAAATATTTGTAGAGGACAACTTGTCACAACTTCAATCAATTTACCTCAAAATTTTCAATGTGTTAAGACTCAAGAGAATACATAATGGAAAAAAGTTCCACATTTGATAAGAAATACAATGCCAAGATTCTATGTCAAAATGGTTGTTTAAGAAACAAGCAGTTGAACAATAATTAGATGCATGAATGGAACCCACTAGAACGTAAAATTCGCAAAAGTTAAGTAAACTCACATTGAACCAAGAAAGCTGATCTTTTTCGTAGGAGGCCAGTTCTTGAAAAAGTTTAATAGCTTCTCTCCCATACATTATTGATTTAGATAACACCACAAAACTGCAGATGTCACAAACTTCAATTGCACCTTCCTCTATAGAAAATTCAACTAGACCATATTTTTCATGGATAAAACAAGTACTATCTTGAATATATTTTGCTAGATAAAAGTCTAATTGAACTTCTTCCTATAACATGAAAAAAGGAATTTAAGTTCTCAAGTCCAAAATTAAAAAACTAGATACAAAAGATATTATAAATATAGCAGGTAAAAAAGTTTAAACCCAAAAGGTGAGAAAATGGAATACATGTCTCTATGCAATGAGATAAAAATGTACCCTTTAAAAAATGGATACTATCGCCTAACCATTTCAACAAAATCCCTCAAATTGGAAGAAATTATAAATATAGCAGATCAAAAAGTTTAAACCCAAAAGGCAAGAAAATGGAATAGTTGTCTCTATGCAATGAGATTAAAAATGTCCCCTTTAAAACAATGGATACCATCACCTAACCATTTCAACAAAAACAACAAAATCCCTCAACATAGATATGACAAAAATAAAACTGAAGTGGAATCAACCATTATCCATTGAGTTTAGTTGAAAGTGATAATGAAATCGTTGGATCCATTTTTCAGTCAATATTGACATGCATCATTGTGCCATTGTTGATGTTTTTTCAATTTTTTTAAGAAGTGCTATAACAAATAAAAAATCTAATGCTAGATAGGGAGAAAAGGGGATACTTGCCTCCATGATATAATGCAAATAGATGATATACTCCATGATCACAAACTTTCCAACTAATCATTTTTTATTAATAAACTTACATCTTCTTAAAGGATCTATGATGTGAACAAAACGTATCATATGAACACCACCCACTAACTAGGTGTAGCCCTATGACATCAACTACATCAGAGATAGCTATGGATTCTGCTTAGATATATAATGAAAATAAAAATCACACAAATCATAGCTTGATTAGGACATACCTGCCTCAATATAGTTGAGAGTCTAAGACAATCTGGGTACCAATATATGGACATCCATCAAAGCATGAAGGATAGAGGAATTTTGTCAGATGTTGTAGTTGCAACTACCCTGGTAGACATGTATGTAAAATGTGGAACCATGGACAAGACACATGAACTGTTTGATAGAATGCCTCCCCCACAACCTTGCAAGGACCAAGGCATGAGGGTGCGGGATGGTGGGCTCTCCCCGCATCCCCACGAAGGAACTTTTGTGTGTGTGCGGGGATGCGAGAAGAGCAAAAATGTGGTCTCATGGACTGCATGGTCTCAAATGTTGTAGTTTCAATTGCCCTGGTAGACATGTATAAAAAATGTGGAAGCATTGACAAGGCATGTGAAATTTTTGGCAGAATGCCTCAAAGAGATGTCATCTCATGGAATACAATGATTATGGGATATGCACAAAATGAATTTTTTGAAAAGGCTTAAGAAATGTTCAAGCAAATGCAATTAGCAGGTGTAAATTCAAAATCTACAACCTTTGTCAGCATCCTCCCTGCCTGCGCCAAAATGGGAGCTTTGGAACAAGGTATGGACATCCATCATAACATAATGGAAGGGGGATTTTTGTCAGACATTATAGTTGGAAATGCTCTAGTAGACATGTATGCAAAAAGTGGAAGTATAGATAAGGCACGTGAACTATTTGATGGAATGGCTCAAAGAGATGTCATCTCTTGGAATGCAATGATTACAGGATATGTACAAAATGGATTTGTTGAAAAGGTTTTAGAAATTTTAAAGCAAATGCAATTGGCTGGTGTAAAGCCAAATTCCACAACCTTCGCCAGCATCCTCCCTACCTGTGTCAAAATGGGAGGTTTGGAATAGGGTATGGACATTCATCAAAACATAAAGGATAGAGGAATTTTGTTAGATGTTGTAGTTGCAACTGCCCTGTTAGACATGTATGCAAAATGTGGAAGCATAGACAAGTTCTAATGGACTGCAATGATTGCAGGATATGCACAAAATGGATTTGTTGAAAAGGATTTAGAAATTTTAAAGCAAATACAATTGGCTGGTGTAAAGCCAAATTTCACATCCTTTGCCAGCATCCTCCCTGCCTATGTCAAAATGGGAGCTTTGGAATGTAAATGCTTCCAAATTTTGCATCACCTTCTCTCCTACAGGCACTTCAAGTCATGCCTGTGGTGATGTGTGGCTTTCTCACATCACCACAAGCATGACTTGAAGTGCCTGCGGGAGAGCGAGTGATGCAAAATGTGGAAGCATTGACAAGGCATGTGAACTATTTGGCAGAATGCCTCAAAGAGATGTCATCTCATGGAATGCAATGATTGCAGGATATGCACAAAAAGGATTTTTTGAAAAGGCTTTAGAAACTTTCAAGCAAATGCAATTAGTAGGAGTAAATCCAAATTCGACAACCTTTGAATCTGCTCATGGGATTGGCTCCAGGACTGTTCTGGAGTTTGTTGATCATCATGTCAGAAATGAAATTGAGCAGAAGGAGGCTACGAATGTGATCAATCTTGGGCTTTGGTGTATTGTGAAGGATCCATCTATGAGACCTAGTATGAATAGAGTAGTGTTGGTTATGGAAGGAGTACTGGATCTATGTGCCCCTCCTCTGGGTAGAGTAGAGATCCTTCCCCCACCTCTTAGATCACACCATTTCCTTCAGTCCCAAAGGGCTAATAACATCAACAATAATCCTGCCAATGGTGTGTTGCAGTTTCCAATGGAGTCCCTCCCCTCAACAATGACTAAAATCAGATGCATTGATGAATGAATGATTGTTTCAATCTACAAATTTTTCTAACCTTTCCAATGTCTTCCTTTCACTCATTGCAGCATTACATTTCATGTCAATTATGGTGCTATATATTGGCCTAAAGTTGAACTTTAGTTCAAACCAAGTGTCGAAGCTTGAATGTTTAGGTAGTGAGGTTGCAAATATCAGTCATGAAGGTATTTGAAAGCCTGACCATGATAGGATGCAGAGTAAGGCTTGCTTCTTGCAGTGAGCATGCTATAAAGATTTGTCATGGTTGATTGCGTATAGGCCATTAGGCAAGTGACTTTTCTATACAGTATCTGAGTTTGAACTGGCTGTATCTTAATATAAGGTAAAGGAGATGCACAATTGTTCTTTCATTCAATTGTAATGGAACAAGTGCACTTATCTACATTCCAATCTTTTGGATTTGGAAGAAGAAAGAGGATGTGTAAATTAATATTTTGATGGAATTGAATGAATGAGGATTTGATATTCACAAATTCTTTGGTTATTTACCATAAAAAAGGGTATTAGTGTGCTTTTGTACTTCTCTAATCCTGACACACACTAGGGTGCAACTTCTAATATCATTCAGGATGCTTTTTTTTCTTTATTCTATGGGTTTTGATTTGTCTATAGAAGTAGTTAAACTAGTTTTGATTTTGGTCATATGCATTTGCTGGCCAAGTAGATTTTCCCACTTATTATCTTTGTGTATGTGATTATGGACCATACCTCCCTACAGGGCAGATTTTTGGTCACAAAACACTTTGATATGAAGGACAAAAGGAAACCCTCCCTTCAGCATCTCTATGCAGTGCCATCTTGCTTTTCTTGGAAGTTTTCCCTCTGGATAAACCTACTAATCTTTCTAGTCCTTCCTCTTTGCATTTAGGGAAAAATGAAAGCAACTTCAATGTTATATGTTGTTTCTTTTGGGGTAAAATCAGTGAGAGATGGCACAATTGGCACACAAGGATTCCTTTTGCTTATTCTCAAAAATTATAAACAAAATTTGATTTTGTTAGTAGTTTAGCTTGTGTGGGTGAGATGGAAAATGAGAGAATGAAATTTTTTCTAAATATGGGAACGAATTGACAGTGAGCAGAGGGGAAAAAAGATAAGATTAAATCAAATTCACTCCAACCAATCTGTTAGGCAAAATCTTGCCAACTGGTAACTATGTCCAAACAATTATAATTTCATCTAGAGACAATTTCACTAAACTAAATATAAAAATCATCAAGGATTACATATGTTTTCCTCATAGTTTTAAATAGTGGCTTTGAAAATGGATGAAAGAAAATTTTGAAGGTGTACCACTAAAATTTTTGTTCAAGAAAAAATTGAAATCTAGCCAAAAGTTTATTTGAAAAAACTTAGAAGATATCTTCGAGGTTGTGTCTTGTATAATGGAAACCATGGTGGAGTATCACATGAATAACCATCAACTACATAGTTGTGTTTCACATGGTTTTGTAGACATAAGAGACAAATGGGTACATAAGTGTACATACTAAACTCGTTTGCTATCTCTACACTAATTTTGCTCCACCACCTTTTTATTAATTCTCTAATTTAAACTCTCAATGGGGGAATCACATATCAAACTTGAATTCCCCTTTTCTAAACTCTTTTATCATCCAAAATCTATTGTAAGAATGCCTTTCATGATGGCATGATTCTGCTCAATTTCATTTATGACACGATGATCAACAAACTCCATAACAGTCCTAGATCCAATCCCATGAGCAAATTCAAAGGTTGTCAAATTTGGATTTGCTCCTGCTAATTGACTTGCTTGAAAGTTTCTAAAGCCTTTTCAAAAAACCCTTTTTGAAAGCCTCACATCACTGCAGGCATGACTTGAAGTGCCTACGGGAGAGCGGGTGATGCAAAATGTGGAAGCATTGACAAGGCATGTGAACTGTTTGGTAGAATGCCTCAAAGAGATGTCATCTCATGGAATACAATGATTGCGGGATATGCACAAAATGGATTTTTTGAAAAGGATTTAGAAACTTTCAAGCAAATGCAATTGGTAGGTGTAAATCCAAATTCAACAACCTTTGCTAGCATCCTCCTTGCTTGTGCCAAAATGGGAGCTTTGGAACAGGGTATGGACATCCATCATAACATAATGGAAGGGGGATTTTTGTCAGATATTATAGTTGGAAATGCTCTGGTAGACATGTATGCAAAATGTGGAAGTATAGATAAGGCACGTGAACTATTTGATGGAATGGCTCAAAGAGATGTCATCTCTTGGAATGCAATGATTGCAGGATATGCACAAAATGGATTTGTTGAAAAGGCTTTGGAAATTTTAAAGCAAATGCAATTGGCTGGTGTAAAGCCAAATTCCACAACCTTTGCTAGCATCCTCCCTGCATGTGTCAAAATGGGAGATTTGGAATAGGGTATGGACATCCATCAAAACATAAAGGATAGAGGAATTTTATCAGATGTTGTAGTTGCAATTGCCCTGTTAGACATGTATGCAAAATGTGGAAGCATAGACAAGGCACATGAACTGTTTGACAGAATGCCTCAAAGAAATGTGGTCTCATGGACTGCAATGATTGCAGGATATGCACAAAATGGATTTGTTGAAAAGGCTTTAGAAATTTTAAAGCAAATGCAATTGGCTGGTGTAAATACAAATTCCACAACCTTTTCCAGCACCCTCCCTGCCTATGTCAAAATGGGAGCTTTGGAATATTTGAATTTGTCTATATCAAGCAAAAGAAATAATAGTTGAATTTGGCTATTATTTTAAACAGTCATCAAACACATTCTATAGCATGAATTTTCTCAGAAAATACTATGCATAAACATTTCACATTCCTGACAGAACATGGCTATATGGCTCTAGTAATTATTTAGAATTCTATCAAAATGCATACACATTTCCAACAATAATTTGACATGGTTAAAAGCAATTAGAAATTTTTGAAGCGCACACTGCTCCTCTTCACTAAAAGTGAGTAGTTATCACTTACAAACAACATAAAAGATTGCCCATTCACAAGACATGCCTAAGTTATGATCAATTCCACAAAAAAGTTTGATTTTGCTAAGTCTTTAATGCTCAAAACTTGAAATTATAGGTGATTTTAAAATGATCAGTTGTGACATTAAAGGGAAACATGATCAATTTTGAGTAAGAAAATGATACCTTTAACTTAGTCTCATGAACAATTAATGAGCATGCCTTTGAATCAATTGTAACTATGTCGTCTTCCTTTCAAGCCAACTCCTTTTTGTTTAAAGGCCTTTTTCGTACCTGAAAACATGTTAAAAAAATTTAGTCATGATCCCGATACATCAAAGATTCAAAAGCATAAAAAGCTACCTCACATAGAGTAAACCACCTTAACCTATGACTCAGCAGAGTTTACTATCAAACTTATGTGTGGTAGAACAATGCAGCAAAGCAAACACCATATAAACAAACCTTGAAACAAAACCCACTTTAGATTTGACCTTTCAACATATTCACCATTACCTCTCCCATTTTACATGCAATGGTACATCTTGGCAATAGAAAGCCAAATCCATAAGGTCATATTCCCTCAATCAAATTATGTAACTTCTTCAAATTCTATGGTTATCTTGCTTTACAAGAACAAAATCACATCTTTAGTTCATAACACTCTCACTTGGGAATCTACATATTGAATTTTTTGCATGGATGCCTTTGTCCCTATTTTATCAATCTGTGCTAGTAATATAACCCCCTCTTGTGTAGACAACATTACAAGACACTCTCTCTGTCAAAATGGAATATGACCTAGATACTATGTAATTTTATTCTTAGAACTCTTGTTCTGATAAAATTAAAACAATATGCAATACCTTCCCTCATTAACCTCAATTCTATTTAGAAACATAGGAAATGAATGGCTTCGCATTAGCATTGTCTACACATCAAAGTGAATCATATTTTTCTACACATTTCTATATGGGAATGCTACAGAAAATCTAAGAATGTGATTTAACCTTTAAGGTTCTGAGTATGATTTTATCCAAATATGAACAATATTCTTGACATGATGTTGAAAGTTCACCTCACTAATTTCTTGACATAAAATACTTTGTTGTTTTAACTCCATATAAAAGAGATGACACCTTATGCTTAATAATAAAATGAGAGTTCAAAAATTGATAAGGTAATTTATTCAAGTTCCCAATATGATAAGACGAGATAATTTGTTCAAGTGCAGAGTCTCGCGTAAGAACTCAATATAGGCATTAAACACATCCATCTATAGTAGAATTAAGATGAAGTTGAAATAATAAAATACAAGAAAATGGCATCATTCATCTAAAACTTAAATATAAGCAAAATATTAATACTTTAACATTTTCCTCTCACTCTTTGAACCTTTCTATCAGCCTTGGACAAGCCAGCAAATCAGATTCCATGCAAACTTAGAGCTCAAATGACAAGAATAAATTGTGATTCCAATGATATATTTCACTTATCAAATAAGAATATTAATCTCTAGGAGTAACTAATGAACAAAAAAGATACTATCTTAAAACTGTGATCATACTTACCGAGGTATTTACACACTTGTTGTGTCCAGTAATTAAATAATGATAAAAAAAATTGTTGATCTAAAGATGATTGTCTTAACTGCACAAAGAAAGATGTGAAAATTCAAAAGTTCCAAGCACAGTGTAGATTATACTTGATAGTAGCATAAGTGAATCAATGTTTTGTTCGTAGGATATGTTGCAAACAATATAATCTTATTATTTTTACAAAATCAATACACAAATGAAGCTCATGACCTCAACTTGCATGTGTCAATGCATGGACTTTCTATAGGGAACATATTAATGTCTTGAGAACTACTGTCATGCGTTGCCAAACCCTCTTCCATTCTACTAACTACCCAACTATTATACTGCTCTTTTACCCTTCCAATTATTGTTATCTAATCTTTCATTTCTTTGAAGGACTATCATTCTTTTGACAGTCATAATATGGTTGCCTTTGCATGTGGATTGTCCCTTTATTCCATGAGCACTCTATACTTTTATGAGTTCTATCATACTTCATGGCACCGAATGATAACAAAGACTCTTGAAGAATGGTTTAAAAGACTCAGTTAGGACTGTTATATGACTGTCCATGGCTTAATATCATTGAAAATGCTCATAATCTCACTTGCTGTGGACTATGAAATGACTTAGTATAACCTTGGTACCCTCCTTAAGGACTATGAAATGGTGTGATGAGACACACAATGGGATACCTAAAACAACTTCATGCTCTAGGTAATAGGGGTCCAAGAGTGTGATGATGTTTATCTACTTAAACAACCATTATAAAATTTCTGAGTTAAAATCTTATAAACTAACATTCTATAATTAGAAAATATTTTAACTTTTAATTTTGTAATTTTAAGAGATTTTAAAGTTATGGAATAAAATATTAAGAACATACAGAGAAGATCCATACCCAGCAGGTGTAAAAATATTATGGTCTAATACCATTGATATGTAGAGGAATTAAAAGTACAAATTTGAAACCATTGTAATGCAGAGGCAAATTAATGAGTGGATGGCAAAGAGATTTGCTTCTATGCAAAATAGCTCCCATAATAATACAGTAAATAAATTCTTAACTAGAGATATGACATATCCAAAGAACCATTGGAAACATTAGCATCTAAAAATTATATAATACCAAGAAATTTAGATTAAATTCACTTACCTGAGTCTCCAGTCATTCCTCATGATTCCTTCAACCTAGATACCTAGCTACCTACCCCTGTTTTCACCATCTAATCCTCCCATGAAAGTATTCATATTCACAAGAAGAAGAAGAGAGAAAAACAGAGTAAAATGAATGAATGGAATCAAAACCCCTTCCTTCTCAAATCTTTTAGGCATTGCCATTTATGAAAAGCGATCCCCCAATACAAAAAAAAAAAAAAAGTCCAAACAACTTCATGCTCTGTGAGCATAAATTTTCTCGATGAATCGACAAGCAAATTATTGGAGAAATCATCTTCATAATGGTTGTGAATTGACAAGCCGCATAGAAACCTATTAACACAAACCATGTTTAGTTCTTTGCATGCATGGGAAGTACCCTAGAAAACAATAGAACATGCAAAAT
The DNA here is from genome assembly GCA_027924645.1 of Cunninghamia lanceolata. Taxonomy (NCBI): domain Eukaryota; kingdom Viridiplantae; phylum Streptophyta; class Pinopsida; order Cupressales; family Cupressaceae; genus Cunninghamia; species Cunninghamia lanceolata. Next base: position 21,295,527 of record BSBN01000465.1, read on the forward strand.
GTAGAATGTACAATGAAAAATACAATGACGAATAAAGGGCACATGCACTGATGAAACAATATTTTAAACCATTACCTATTCAAATCTATGACACGATGCTTGGATAGACTACAATCTGCAGGAAAGAATGTCAATGCCATTTGAAAATAAGTTATTTAAACTCTCTTCTTTGTCCTGGTAGTTGTTTCACCCTGTTGTGATGCCTCTATGAAGAGAAATGTTCACCACATATGTATCCCAGCATGCAAAACACACATTCTTCTCTGCAAAAAATAATAGAATAGGAATTTAGGTTTTTCCCATATTTCCTCCATGAAAAATGTGAGGGAAATCAAAACCTTACATTTTGTCCATTTTTCCTCCATGAAAAATGCCTCAAAAATGAAAACTTACCCGCTTTAATATCATATTGTGACTAATTATTTAGTCATTTTTATTTGTGTGACTAAATAATTTATTAGTCATTTATTTGTGTGACTAAATTTATTTGTGTGATGATCAAATTAGTCATTTATAGCTGTGTTGCAAAGAATTAGTAGAATTTAGTCATTTTTAGTTGTCATGACTAAAATTTTTAGTCATGTAGTCATTTATTTGCCAAAATTCTACTAGTGAGAAATGTTTCTTGAGATTGCAACTCAAGAACATTTTGGTAAGTCTGGAATAGAAATTCCATACTTAGCTAATTCAAAAGCTTGCATCCAAGAGGCTTCCTCATCTAGTATACCCTTCCACCTGACAAGATACTCCATGTATTCTTCACCTCTTGTTCATTTGGCCACACAAGAGTCAATCACGTGATCAACCTATTTGAATTAATTTTCAGGCAACTAATCTATCCATTCACATTTATCCTAAACATCTAAACTAAATTCTACTGGTGAGTATGACTCCCCTTCAAAATAATGATACAAATCTACCACATTGAAAATGGGTGAAATATCTATACTTGGTGGAAGTTCTATTTCATAAGCATTGGATGAAAACTTACGCAAGACCTTACAACGTCCAATCTTCCTCCATTTGAGTTTATTATATGTTCCCTATGGGAACCTCTCCTTCCACAAGTGTGCCAAAACCAAATCTCCAACCTGAAACTCTTGTTCTCTCTTGTGAATATTAGCATGCTCCTTGTATTTGGCAGCACTTTTCTCCAAACTTCTTTCACCTGGAAAAAAAAAAAATTAGCGAGGGCTCTACAAGTTGTTCGAGGGTTCTGATTCCCCTCCATGAACTTCTTGTAGGGCATCTCTCCTGTATTGAAGATTGGTCTTCCTCGTTACTCTTTTCTGATTAGATTTGTAAAACATTTAGTGTATGCATTCTAATTCAGTTTATTTGTATCATTTTAGTCACTTATTTTCTTAGTTTTTTATCTTTGTAAAAGTCAGGGGCAAGTTAGTAATTAAGGGCTTTTTTTTTAATTTAAAATCTATGTCTTCCCACTGGTTTGAGTCTTAGGGATCCGGGCCTTAACACATGCGAGTGGTCTCCTCTCCTTCTGGTTCTAGCCAAGGAATTTACTCCTCGGTCATGTGAGTTAATGGCCAAGGCCGAGATTGGGAATAAGTTGACGAGTGATTGTAATGGTGATTCAGTGGTTGTAGGCAAATCATTTAAAGAAGCCTTGGATGTTCAACATGCCACCCCTCCACCCAAAGAGGCAAGCTTCTCAGTGTAAGATGAGGGAGATGAGGGAGGTGGAGGTGGTGGGTGTGGCGGTGGCGACTGTCAAGGTGCAGCAGGCCGGCATCTTGAGGGTAAGAATCCTTTATTGCCCAGGAAATTAGTTCTCAAGCCTAATGTTGATATGCAAAAAGCAGTGAATGCGAAAGAAAATAGATTGAAAAATGCGGCTCTATTTTTTGTGTGTTTAGATGTGGAAAATATGCCTACAAGGAAATTCTTTGATAATTGGTTGTATTCTGTTTGGGGGAAAAACATGGGGGTGTATGTTTCATTTTGCAGAATGATATCGAAGGGCATTTTTGTTATTATACTCAAAAACCATACTATACAAAAAATAATTTTAGAGCGAGAATTGTGGAATGTGGGTAGATCTCTATTCAAAACATTCAGTTGGTCCTTGGAGGCCTCCATGTAAGATATTAAATTCTGCTCAATTCCCTGTTGGATTTTGGTCCGGGACCTCCCTGTGCAACTATGGCCGTTTTTGCCTAATCTCTTAGAGTCCCTAGGCAAAGTGTTAAAATTGGAATACTCAAAGATGACTCTGCCTCATTTGGAGGCTAGGGTTTTGGTCTCCCTTAAACCAAGAATTCATAGTCCTGAGGTTCTGCAAGTGAATCTTGAGAGAAAAACCTTTGAATGTGTTGTTGTTGGTTTAGGTGGGCTCAATTCATGTTTTTTATGCAAGTTGGATGGCCATCAAAGGTGAGATTGTCCAGTGTTAAAATTGAGAAATGCTAATATTCATTATGACTCTACTGATTCTTCAAAGGAAGTTCTTGGCTTGAGAGGGGGTGAGCATAGAATCATCCCGGTGGGTGGGTTGATGCCCCTCTCGGATCTGTCCCTGAGCCTCCTCCATGTTCTCTCTCTCCCTAGCCTAACTCTGGCCCTCTAGAAGGAGCTCTTAAAGAGGTTAGACATAGCCTTGAGAAGCTAAGGTTGGAGGATTTCCCTCCTTGGGAGGTGCCTAAATCTTTCAAGAGAGTGGAATCGACTCCCTTTCCTTCCCCCTCTGCTAGTAAGAATGGGTTGGTTTTTGGAAGTTGTAATGTTGTGGAAGAAGAGACTTCTATTCCAGAGGTGTCACCTCCTATCTATAGTGCTATGGAATTGGAGGACTCTGGCCCAGTTGTTCCCCTCTCTGGTGAAGGGAAATAAATTTGGGACTCTATCCTGGAAGGAGCTAATAATCCTATCAATAAAATCTTGGGTTTTGTGAGCCCTACTGGGGATCTTTGTGCTTCTATGCAACCTTCCTTTGGTGGAGGCCCTCTGGAACTTACCCTCCCTAAAAGAAATGCCCAGCAGCTTGCTATGATGAAAATTAGAGATGATATGTTGGCAACACAAATGAGTGAAATCGTTCAAGGTGTGGGGCTCCCTGAGCCCTCTAAACTGCTAGACCCTTTGGTGGAAGAGGATAGATTTCCTATGAAGTTGGCCAAAGTGGTGAGGGATGCAAGAGATGATCTAGAGGATATTGTGGCTTGTTTGAAAGAAGAGGGAGGTAGAAAAAAGAGGAAAAATGTTAAGAGGAAATTGAGTGAATGTAAGAGGGTGAAGGGAGGTATGCTTCCCAAGTGCTTTGATAATATGGGGATTTCAAAAGATGAGGCCCATTAATTTGATATGAGGTTTTTTCCAATTTATTCATCATGAAATGCATCAGCTGGAATGTGTGGGGTCTTGAATCCCCAGATAGGAAGTATATTGTGAGAGATCTTGTAAACAGACATAAGAGCATTAATTTTTTGTTGCTGCAGGAAGTTTGAGGCTGCTAATTTTCAACTAGATAATGTACTAAGGTTCATATGGAAAGATTCCCTTAAAATTCACACCAATCATGATAGAGGTAAGGGAGGCTCTGCAATCTTAATGGATCCAAACTGGGAGCATCTTGTTTCCCAATCTGGGTGTTCCCCTTGCAATAGAGTAGTTTGGGCTAGTTTTGATGACAATGGGGAAAAGTTTGGTATATGTTCTCTTTAGGCTTAAAATGACTATAGAGAAAGAGGTGAGCTCTAGGAATGGTTGTCCTCTCATCTCCCTAAGGTCCCTTGGATTCTGGCAGGGGATTTCAACATGGTTGAGAACAGAGAAGATAAGGTAGGTGGTATTAGGGCTAACTGGAAAGGCAATGAAAAAAAAATTTGGCTCAGCCTAAAAAAGTCCCTTAGACTTCTGGATCCTTTAGAAGGAGCAAAGAGCAGGAGCAATAGAATATGGTATTCATGGTACAATGCCCAATCAAGCAATAGAAGAATTTATAGCAGATTGAATAGAATGTATGTCAACAAAGATTTTTTTTCAACTTAAGTCCTCCCAGGGAAGCAATGCAATAAAGGTCCTACCTAACTCCTTGTCTGATCATCATCCTATTGTTGTAGACATTCTCTTCATGGGTTATGACAAGGGCTCCAAATTTAAGGTGTCAAACTCCTTTAAGCTTAATACCTTGTTGTTGTGGCTATCAGGAGGATCGTAAACAAGGTGCTGTGGCTATCAAGAATATAATTAAGTATACCCATGCCCACTATAAAGCTATAGATTATTGGTCAATGCTTATTAAGGCTTGCAAAGAAGTTTTTCATATTTGTGGTAAGAAATTTTCTTTGGATAGAGGAAGGAAGAAAGAGATTTACAACTTGAACTTGTAGATTTTGAAAAAAGTCTACAGGATGACCCTTTTAATGAGGGTATGAGCTCTGGTTTGAATGTCATAAAAAGTAGACTTAGATCCTTTGAGACTCTTAGGGCCCAGAGTGCTAAGCATAGGGCTAGGCTGAACTAGATTAAAGAGGAGACAAGGGCTCCAAATACTTCTTTAGCATGTTAAGAAGCAAATTCAGACAAGAGCATATAGAAGCTATCACTGAAAGTCGCAATACATGTACAAATGAGAGTGATATTAAGACCTTGGTAAGAAATTTCTATGAAAACCTATTTAGAGCTGAAGATGGGAATGTAGGCTGTGTCAAGGCTCATAAGTTATGCTCCTTGGTGTGCCCCAAAAATATTGATGCCCCCATGGCTGAAAATCTTAAGCAGAAGCTATCTAAAAATGAAATTAGGAATGCCATTCTTTCTATGAGTAACTACAAATCTCCTAGGATTGATGGACTTCCTGTAGAGTTCTATAAATATAATATTGAATGGGTTGTTGATGATCTAATGGAGGTTTATTTTGAGGCCATTAAGATTGGATCTTTGGCAAAGGACATAAATAGAGGGGTCATTAAACTCCTGCCCAAAGGTGGGGACAAATCCAATCTGAGGAATTGGAGACTGATTACCTTTCTTAATGTTTCTTACAAAATTTTAGCCAAAGTGTTAGCTAGAAGGTTGGGGGATATCCTACCATCCATAATAAATGTGACTCAAATAGGTTTTATAAAAGGTAGATTTATCCTAGAGAACCTGCTAACTAGTTGGAAGCTACCCACTGGGCTAAGGAAACTAGTCAAAATGTAGGTATTTTATTATTAGACTTCAAAAAAGCATATGATAGTGGAATGGTCCTTCATAATTTGTGTTCTCAAGGCCTTTGGATTTCCTTTAGAATTTGTGGAAATGGTTGAAATTTTGTTCAGGGATGCTTCTGCTTAGGTGGAAGTTAATGGGGAACTCACATCCTCCTTTCATATGGGGAGGTCCATTAGGCAAGGGTGCCCTTTAGCTCCTACTTTATTTGTTATTTCTTCTGAAGCTCTATTTTATATGTTGAGGATGGATAGAATAGCAAGCAATTTTAAGGGTATTGAGCTTCCGAATGGAAATTCACTGCTAAACATGTAGCTTGCAGATGACATTGCACTGTATCCTGTGATAGAAAAAGAAAATCTTGAAAATCTTAAAACTAGATTGAACATGTTCTATTGTGCTTCAGGTGCTAGGGTCTCTTTTAGTAAGTCCTTTCTATTGAGTTGGTCTGAGTCTCCTCTTGCCTGGCTAGGTGATAATGATTGGCAGTGGGGAGGGCCGAAAAAGTTGGTTAGATTCCTTGGTATCCCCTTTGTTATTGACCTCTCTTTTAAACAAATGTGGGACTGGCTCTTCACAAGAATTGATTGTAAGCTCAAAAGTTGGAACAGACAAGCTCTTTCCCTAGCTGGGAGATTCCAAGTGTGTCAAAAAAATTTATTAGCATATTCAGTATACTATGCCTCCATGTAGCTTTTTTCTAACCTGTTGATAGAAAGCATTCAGAAAGTGATTAGGTCCTTCCTTTGGTCTGATGGCAAAGGAAGGAACAAAAAGCACTGTGTAAGGTGGAAATGGTGTTGTATCAGCAGAGACTTTGGGGGATTTGGTTTGAAAGACTTGAAGCTTCAAGGGTTGGCCCTTGTATCTAAATGGATTATGAATTCTCTAGAAGGCAATGAGCCTTGGAAGGTTTTAGTGAGAAATAATATTAAGCTTTCCAGGCCTAGAGGTTCCCTAGGCTAGAAAGTTTTGCATCCCTATGACCTCTTTTTCAAGGACTTTAAAGTTAAGCCTTTTGGGTCTGTGGTGTTTGCTTCTATTTGGAAGACTTGGGAAAGTGTTAGGGGTCTCATCTCCTCCCCTAGAAGGGATGATATCTCTCTCCTGCATTGGGGTAAGCATAGCTCTGTTTGGTGGGCCTTAAAGCATAATGGGAAGCCTATAGCTCTAATCCAAGGATGCTCAAGTCTCAAATGGCATAAGTTGGGACTATCTGATTTTTAGAACTTTTTCACATCGACCAATTTTAAATCTTGGGAGTGATTGAAAAATGAGTATGGGCTGAAAGAGACTCAAAAAAGGACTTATAATGTGCTGCATTCAGCCTATTTGGGCAACCCTACTTTGCAAAACCTTCTTAGGGAGCAGGATTGGCTGGATAGTCTAAGTTGGAAAGATGGTGCTAATCTTTGGAATTGTGAGCCTAAAATGATTTATAGGATGCTTGGGAACTCGGAGGAGATTTTTGATCACTGTGTCAAGGCCTAGAATAGGGATGTGGGTTTTAACAAATTAAGGAGTTTCTTCCTATCTTTCTGGTCTAATTCTATGGAGCCCAAAATAGGATGCTTTAGATGGTTGCTTTGCTTAAAGAATTACATGTGGGTTTTAATAGTTACATTTGTAGTGTCTGTAGTTCCTATGAAAGTTGTGATCATATTTTCTTTGAGTGTTCTTTTGCTAGTCAAGTCTGGAATCTATTTTTTAGTAAGCTTCCTTATTGGTCTCCATGTACTCATTTTTATAAGTTTGTAATTTTATTTGGTCATATCTCTGGTTTTGGTAAAAAAAATTAACTTGTTTTGGCTTGCATTAACATCTGAAGTTTTATGGGTTTTATGGAAAAAGAGGAATGAGGACCTTTTCCAAGACAATACAAGGATTCTTACTGAGTCTGAATCAAGACTCACATAGTCTAAATTATTTATACAGGTGGATCTGAAGGTGGAAAAATAGCTAGCTTTCAAAGAAAAGGTTGCAAAGAGGGAGGACTTTTCCCTTCAGGAGTTTGTTGCTTCCTTTCCAGAGCAGGGACATCTTGGCTATGCTTCAATTTGCCAATCCTTATTGCATCGATTAGAGGAGCTGAATGACAGTTTTAGAAAGTTGCATATTGATGATGCTGAGAAGATGAAAGAGATGATGGATTCCACTTAGGGCTCAGGAATTAGTAATGTGGAACCCAATCAGTTTGGAATACTAGAGAGTTTTTGTTGACATGAATGGAATTGGACATTTTGACTTAGAACCAGTATCAGAGCCTGTTGTTGCTTGTCATGAGATGAAAAGATCAAATGTGGATTCAATGGTTGAGGCTGACCCTATTGTAGCCTCAGAGGAGATCTTTAATGTTGATGATATAATGAGCTAAAAATTTGATATTCTGTTATTAATAGTGTTTAGGAAAAAAATGCAATTATGCTTATGCTAATATGATGTATTACAAGTAGCTTTTGTAAAACTAAGAGCCCTGATGTGGTGGCTATCTTGGCCATGTTATATATAGCTTACTGCTCTTTTTTTGGTAATATATATAAACTATCTTTAATCCCAAAAAAACTTCTTTCACCTATTTATGCAAATCATGGATATATTCTACAAAATCTTCAGCTACAGCACTCTTACGAGTCAAATAAGCACTATCTCGCAATTCATCTACTCATCTTGGGTTGTACCCATACACAATGTGAAAAGGACTTTTCCCCACACTCCTATTGACTGAATTATTATATGTAAATTCTACCTGAGCCAAAATCAAGTCCCATTGGTTAGGCTTATTTTCTACCAAACATCTTAACAAATTACCCAAATTTCTATTTACAACTTTTGTTTGACCATCACTCTGGGGATGGTACGTTGAACTAAAACCCAACTGTGTACCCATTTTCTTCCACAAGGTACGTCAAAAATAACCAACAAATTTTACATCCTGATCTAAAACTATGATTTTAGGCAAGCCATGTAATCTAACTACATCCTTGAAAAATAATGTAGCGATGTGGGAAGCATCATTAATCTTTTGACATGGAATAAAATGAACCATTTTAGAAAATCTATCAACAACAACAAAGATAGAATCATTACCTCTCTCTGTTCGAGGCAATCCCAAAACAAAATCCATACTTATATGTTCCCATGGTCTCTTTGGTATAGGCAATGGTTGATATAAACCAGTGTTCTGCCTGACTCCTTTAGCATATTGACAAATTCTGCAACCTTGTACCAACTTCTTCACATCTATAGCCATACCAGGCTAGAAATAACTCTCACTCAATTAAGCCAACATTTTATCAACATCGAAGTGTCCACTCAAACCACCACTATGTGTTTCTTTTAGTAAGTTATCCCTCATTGATCCTTGAGGTATACACAACTTCTACACCTTGAATAACAAACCTTCCTGGATAAAATATTCCAACCAGGGTGTTCTATCTATCTCTACTGGATTCATACAAGCAGCCCACACTTCCTTCAAATCAACATCATCCTTATATAATTCTCCCATGGAGTCAAAACCAACTACACTCACTCTCATTTCATTCAACAACAAACATCTCCTACTTAATGCATCAGCTACCCTATTAGATTTTCCACTTCTATGTTTCAAAACAAAATAATAACTCTATAGAAATTCAGCCCATTTTATGTGTCTCTTATTCAACTTACTTTGGCTATTAATGAATTGCAAAGCATGATGATTACTATACAATACAAATTCCTTCGGTAGAAAATAATAGGCTTCTCACTGAAGTGTGCAATTGGTCTCCCCTCTTGACTAAGGACACCACCAATCATTGTTCCACTTGCATCACAATATAATTGAAAAACTTTTCCAAAATCAGGAAGTGCCAAAACTGGCTATTCAGTTACTTTACTCTTCAAAATTTTAAAATTCTTCTTAGTTGCTAGTGTCCACACAAACTCCTTCCTATTACCCTTCATTGTCTTAGTAATAAGTGCACAAATCCCACTAAAATTTTGAATGAACTTCCTATAGCTCGCCAAGACATGGAAACTTCTATCTTCAAACATACTGTGAGGTGAAGGCCAATCCAGAATTACCTTGACCTTCTCTAAATCCATCTTCAGACCATCACCAAAAACTACAAATCCCAAATAAACTAATTCCTTTTTCATGAAACTACACTTCTTCTAATTGACTAACAATTTCCCTTCTCTCAACCTCTGCAATATTGCCCTAACATGCAGCAAATGTTCTTCCATTGTCTTGCTAAAAATCAAAATATCATCAAGATATACAATAACAAACTTACCAATAAATGGATTCAACACTTCATTCATCAATCTCATGAAAGTGTTGGGAGCATTCGTCAACCCAAAAGGAATCACCAACCATTCATATAATCCATCTTTTGTCTTGAAGGTTGTCTTCCATTCTTCCCCTTTGTTGATTCTAATCTGATGATATCCAATCTTCAAATCAATCTTCATGAAGTATTTTGCTCCACTTAGGCAATCCATCATATCATCCATTCATGTCAATGGGAATCTATATTTGATTGTTATTTTGTTAATGTCCCTCGAATCTATGCACATTCTCCATTCTTCATCTTTCTTTGGTGTCAGCACTGCTGGTATTGCACATGGACTGAGACTTTCCCTTATCAGCCCCTTATCCAACAATTCATGAACTTGTCTATTTATCTCCTCATTCTCCATAGGCATCATCCTATATGGTGCATTGTTTGGTAAACTTGCATCAGGTACTAAATCCATATAGTGAATAATATGTCTCACAAGTGGCAATCCATCTGGTAACTCCTTCATCATTATATCTAAGTATTCTTCCAGCATCTCTTGAATTTCTATGGGTGGCTCTTCTTGTTTTTTTGTTGTCATCAAAACTTTAGGTTTTGGAATAAAAGCATAACACGACCCTCCTTTCTTCAATTGTTTCAAGAATTTCTTCCCAAAAATTAAACAAACTCTAGGATTACTTTCTACTTCATCTCCCTTCATCTTCATAGGATTCAAAGTATACTCTTTACCATCCTTATTTACCTTATATGTATTAGTTCTTCCATCATGAATAGCATGTCTATCAAACTACCATGGTCTACCCAACAAAATATGACATGCATCCATCAGCATTATATCACACAAAACATCATCCTTATAACTACCAATTTGAAAGTTAACTAGGCATTGTTCACTTATCACCAATTGATGCTCTTTCTGTAACCAAGAAACTTTGTAAGGACTAGGATGTTTCAACTGCTTCAACTTCAATTTGCTAACCATTTCTTCAGACACAATATTCTCTATGCTACCATTGTCTACTATCACTTTACAACACTTACTACCTGACTTACATTTGGTTCGAAACAAGTTTCTCCTTTAGACAGGTTCAGATTTCTCCTTCTCTAGATTCAACAAAGTCCTTCTCAGCATCAAGGATTCTCCATCCTTGGGATCTTCTCCATACTTCGGTGAAGCCATACTTTCACACTCTACTTGTGTCACATTCACTCTTGCTTCTTTTCCTTTTCCAGTACTCTGCTAGATTTGAGGGCACTCAAATTCCCTATGTCCAATTTCTCCACATGTTGAAAACAAGTACCACTAAATCCTCTTCCTCTACCTCTACCAAAGGATCCTCTACCTCTAAAATAATCACCTTCCTCTAAAGGAATATCCCCTTCCTCTTCCTTGCTTTCTTTGGTATCCTCTTCTACCACTAGACTGGCCCCTTCAACATGAAAATTTACCCCTACCTCTAGAATTATTTTTCTTTCTGGCAAGTTTATCTTCCACCTTCAGGGCATATTGGTAGGCTTCTTCAACACTAGTGATTCACACCATGCTTAATTCATCTTGAATAGAATAGTGAAATCCACTAATATATCTAGAAACCTTCTCAGCATCATCATCAACATGACCAGCCTGAATATTTAATCTATAAAACTCCTCAATATATTCTTGCACATTCTTCTCCTTCTGTTTCAAATTCTATAATTTCTTGAACAAACTATTTTGATAGTCTACAAGCAAAAACTTGGCCTTCAATTTAGTTACCATTCTCTCCCAGGTTTGAATTTTCTCCTTTCCCTTTTTTTGTCATTCTAATTGAACGTGTTCCCACCATATGGAAGCATGACCTTTCAACTTTGTGCAGCAAAGCTTCACTTTCTTAGGATCTTCAATCGATTCAAAATCAAAATATTTATCCATCTTTGAAATCTAGTTGATTGATTCTTCTGGATTTAAACTATCATTATAACTAGGAAGGTCTAAATAAGGCTTACTGTTTATTCTGGATATTACCCTCAAAAATTGCCTATCTGGTTCGTCTCCTTCATTTACATCATCTCCATTTATTATAACTTATTCTTCATCCTCATTGACGTCTTCAACATGTACTCCTCTACATTGTGCCATCTCAATAGCATCTAACCGTGCGATTATTCCTCTCAACATTTCTACAATCGCCATATCTCCTCGTGGCCCTCTTCTACCACGTCCTCTCTATGCCATGTCTTCTTTAGATTCTTTGCATTTGTAGGTCTAAACTCACTTTGCTTGCCTATAAAAAAAATATTAGAATCTCTTTTGTGACCCGTCCATAGTCTCCTTAGGAAACCCGCTATGATACCACTTGATGCAGGACTAAACTCAGGGGTCTTATCAGACTAAGAAGTTTCTCCCACATATCTTTCCTCCAAGAAATTGAACCAAAACAAAACTAACTCACCAACTAATTCACCATCAAACCATTCAACCATTCAACCCCTTTATAGGAGTACAAGAAAGTATTTATAACATTTTCCCAAAAATAGTTCAACCACCATGAGTCGTTATGCAGCTGCAAGAACCATCAAGTGATTTTAACAGTTACAAAATTGAACCACTGCCATTAAAACCTCATCATAAGTATATTCCCATCGCCATTGTGTGTAATGTTCCATTTTCCAGCTTGATATTTTACAGTTGACCGTTGGCCTATTCCGGAGACCTGTAGGTTACTCGGAGGTTGAAATTGGGGTTTCATGTTTTGGTGGTTACTTTTGTTCGTGGAACATGGTTTGGTTGGCAGTTTCTTTCTGGGTTTTCAGAGAGCTTCACAGGGATGTGTTTTTCTTGACATTCAGGAATTTACTATTTTTAGTAAGTTCGGGATTGGCACCGAAACAGGATTTTGAGAGTGGGGTTGGATTTGTCTTGTCAAGACCTTTCAACGAGCTATAGATCATTGATTTCTGACATCATCTTGGCCTCCGTTTTAAAGTCTATAAATTAAACTTTATTATTTAATGTTGGACCTTGGTGCCTAGGCTCAACGACTTAATGTTGAGGTTGAAAAAGAATTGAAGAGGATTATATTATTTTCCCTCTCATGTTTTATCCCATATGCAAGAGGATTTTAGAGACTCCCAGTTGGAAAAGCATAAGAGGAGGAAGAGTGCTCTCATTTCGGCATCCAAAATCTTGATAATGTTTTGCTGCCATAATGGTTATGGGACTGCTTCGAGGAATGAATGTCTCCTAGCCTGGGCTCACTTCGTGCTTGAGAGATAGCACCTAGGGAGAGGTTTGCTGATAGTAGTGATTTTGTAGTGAGGTTTGCATTGTAGCTTGAGTTTTGTTTGTAGTTTAGTTATTTGCATTTTATGTCATTTCTGGAGTTGCTGATAACAGGGCTGAATCTGTAGTTTCATTCATAAATCTGAAAATAAAAATACATTTGTTCTAGGTATTTCATATTTCCCTTTGTCTATGTTGGGCACCCCATTGTGCCAATTTGCAGATTTTATTATGAAGAATCTAATTTTTCTAGAAGGAAATCGCCCTTCTTGCCAGGCCGCCCTCTTTGGAGTGCATTGGAAAGCATGCTAAATAAATACTTGGGTTTAAGAGTGGTCTCTGGTGTGTATCTTGGTCGCCATTGTCATAAGAGTGCATTGCATCAGATTTGAGGTCATTTGGTTGAGAAATGAGTGAGGTGTGAGCATTTTTGTAGGGTTTTATGTTGCTGGTTTGGTCTTTTCAAGTTGTTGATCCGTCATTTCAGTTTGCTAACTTCTATCATTTGAGTTGGGTTGGAAGTCTCTAATTATTGTAAGCTAAACAGTAGTGCTGTCAGCACTTCATACTTCTTCTCATATTTGCTTTATAATACCTTGCATCTTCGTCATATGGTAGCTCCAATTCCACTTCGGGTTGGAAAGCACATTCTTGATGTCGAGTTATTTCAGCATAATAGTGGTAGGGATCCTCTGACCACATGCTCATCGACATCCGGTGCATTCTTGGTTAGAGTTCTTTGTATCAGCATTGCATCAAGACCCTCTGACCATATGCTCATCATCATCAAGCGCATTCTTGGTTAGAGTTCCTTTATCAACATTGCATAGAGACCCTCTGACCATATGCTCATCACCATCAGACGCATTCTTGGTTAGAGTTCCTTTTCAGCATTGCATAGAGATCCTCTGACCATATGATCATGCCATCCTAGTGTACATTCTTGGTTAGAGTTGAATTCTGCATCGTTTTGGTTTAAGTGCTAACTTCAACGATTGTGTATTGCTCTGCTTATTGTAATTGGAAAAGTGAAAAAATTGGCTTGGTATATTTCAGTGGTATCAGAGCCATGCATCTTGCCATCCCGTGAAAACAAACCTTCTATGAGTGACAGAGAACAAAGGTACTTAGCAAGAGAATACAAGAAGGCTACCAGTTAGTTTCATTGGCATCAGGCCCCAGAAGGTCAGATAGCTTCAGAGGTATTAAGAGCCAATTGTGAGTCTTCTCCTGAAGGAGAAATGGGGGATAATGAGAGGACGTTGGGAGGTAACAGAGATGATAGTGGGAAAGGAAGAGAAAGATCATTAAGTCTGGCAAAGAGGTTTGACAGGAAGATGGATACCTTAATGGATATGATATCTCTCATGATGGGGAGAATGGGTCAGAACCAACCTCCACTAAACAATTCAGGACATAGTGGAGAACATAGTGCCACCAACCAGCATAATGGACATGCTGCTCAGCCTGCTTCAAATAGCACATACATTTCTTCTAGGCCATTCAAACCCACTTTCTTGGCACCAGTAAAACCTCATCTTGATCCAGAAGAAAATGTGTCCTTTGTTGAACAGTTGAGACTCGGCCGCGATGAGTATGATTCTCTACCCGATGAAATTAAGGCAGATATGTCTTATAATGATTTTATGGATCATAAAAGGAAGGATAGAGGACAAGGAAGACATTATGAACAAAGGAGGACAATAGTTCATGGGGATTTGCATCAAGCTATCAACAAGGTTATGCTTCCACATTTTGATGGGAGTGACAATAGTTTAGCCAGAGCCTGGATACAGAAGTTAGACAACTATCTAGCTCTCAGACCCATGGAGGAGGAGGAGGCGATTAAGTTCTCTATGCTACACCTGGATGGGGTGGCGCACGAGTGGTGGTACCATGGTCTAGTCACCTTGGGTCATCGGTCTATCACTACCTATGATGAGTTCACCAATAAGCTCATACAGAGATTTGAGAAAAAAGATCCAAAAGTGCATTTCAGAGAATTGGCACAACTTAAGCAATATGGTATAGTTGATGCCTACATAGCTGAGTTTCAAAGGCTTTCAGTCATGGTCACAGGAGTCACTGAGAGGTGCTTGATGATCCTATTCAATGAAGGATTGACGGAACCACTCAAGGGTTGGATTAAAGCTTTTGATCCACCCTCTCTACAAGAGGCAATGAAGAAGGCAAGAAACATGGAGTGGGCTGCTCCTAAAGCAAAGTCTCAACCCAAGCCATCATTTCACAAAAGAGATAAAGGAAAAAGACCTCAACATAAGGAGTTCAAACAACATCAACCTCATGTCACAAGGTTGGATCCTGAGACACTTAATGAACTCAGAAGAAAAGGGTTATGTTTCCGGTGTAGAGAAAAATGGTCCCAAGATCATGTTTGCCCAAAAGGAGGCAAATTTCATCAAATTGAATACTATTCAGCTGAAGAAAGTAATTCTGATTTGTCAGACCAGCAGTCTAATTCTGAAGACAGTGAAGTGGAAAAAGTCCCAGAGGAATCTGAAGATGAAAAGGGAAGTGGAGGCACTTTGGCTCAACTTTCAAGCTTTCAAAGGAATGAATCCTTCAAAGTTCGAGGGATGATTAAGGGGCAACGCATAGTTGCTTTGATTGACACTGGAGCAATGCATAACTTCATTGATGAAGTTGTGGTGGCAAAGAAGGGGCTGCAAACAGAAGAGTTTGAAGGCTTCAAGGTTATGGTTGCTGATGGTTTTCACATCACCTACACCAAGAAGATCTCAAACATGACCATGCAAGTGGGAAACTATGAGTTCAAGGATGACTTCTTTGTAGTCAAAATTGGAGATACTGATGCCGTCCTAGGCATTCAATGGTTGCGTTCACTCGGGGAGATCACTCTAAATCTGCAAGCCATGGAGCTCAAGTTTCAATCCGAAGGGAAGAATGTAGTGATAAGAGGAATGTCCAATGGTGGTCCTCGGATTGTGTCATTCAAGAGGATGGCGAGGCTGATTCGTCATGATCAAGTTGAGTGGGCTGCAGAGTGTATGATTCTTCCTGCTAGTCCGGTTGAAAAAAGAGAGACTACCCTCCTGATATTCAGTCTTTACTCACAAAGAAGAGCAAGGTGTTTGTTGATTTACCTCCTGGACCACCTCCTGATCGAGGTTCAGAGCATGTCATAGAGCTCAAGGAAGGAGCTAAACCAGTTATTACAACTCCTTATCAGTATCCTAAGAAGCAAAAGGACAAGATTGAGAAAAACATTTAGGAACTCTTGGAGATGGGCTTCATTTGTCCAAGCAAGAGCCCCTTTGCTTTGGCAGTTGTCCTGGTGAAGAAGAAGGATGGTACCATCCACATGTGTGTGGACTATCGTGCTTTGAATCAAAGCACCATCAAAAATCGATATCCCATCCTGAGGATAGATGAGCTCATTGATGAGCTACATGGAGCCAAGTTCTTTTCAAAAATTGATTTGAGATCAGGTTATTACCAGATTTAGATGAGAGGATCCGGTGTTGAGAAGACAGCATTTAGATGTCACTATGGCCACTTCAAGTTTCTATTCATGCCATTTGGGTTGACTAATGCTCCTACTACCTTCCAGTCATGTATGAACAAAATCTTTTAGAAGTAGTTGAGGAAGTTTGTATTGATATTTTTTTATGACATCCTGATCTACAGCAAGACATGGGAAGAACATCTCAAGCACTTGGAGGAAGTGCTTAGCATCTTGGAATCAGAGAGTTTGTTTGCCAAAGAATCCAAATGTGAATTTGGAATGAAGGAGTTACTTTACCTTGGCCATATAAACAGTGCTGAAGGAGTAAAGGTTGATCCTGAAAAGATCAAGGCAATTGTTGATTGGCCACCTCTTGAGAATTTGACTCATCTGAAAGGATTTTTGGGTCTTTGTGGATTCTACAGAAGATTTGTGAAGGGCTACTCTCAGAATGCTACTCCTCTTATTGACCTCATGAAAAAGGGTGCCTTTTGTTGGTCAAAAAGGGCTCAAACTACTTTTGATAAATTTAAGGGGATCATGAGCTCTTGTCCGGTGTTAGCTATCCCAGACTTCTCCAAGCTGTTCGAGCTACAGTGTGATGCATCCGGTGAAGGAGTTGGGGCTATTTTGATGCAAGACAAACATCCCATTGTGTTTGAAAGCAAAAAATTAAGAGGTTTTGAAAGGACCTACTCCATCTACGACAAGGAGATGCTTGCCATTATGCATGCATTAGCTAAGTTCAAACAGTACTTGGTGGGAAGCAAGTTTGTGGTCAAGACTGATCACAATAGCCTCAAGCACTTCATGCATCAAAGAGATTTGAATGAGAGGCAACAAAAGTGGGTAAGCTTCAAGCTTACGATTTTGACATCGAATATGTCAAAGGGAAAAACAATATTGTGGCTGATACTCTATCTAGGAGACCTCATTTAAGCTCATTGTGTGAGCTTACAGCTAATTGGAGGGACATGTTGCTTGCTGATTATGCCAAAAATTAGTTTGCAACCAGCATCATTGAGGGTACTTTTCTTGATGAAAGGTACAAAGTGGTTGAAGGGCTGATACACTACAAGGGTAGAATCTTTGTGGTGGCTAATTCTAAGCTCAAAAAGAAGATTCTGTTGACCTTTCATGACATTCCACTTGCTGGTCATCAAGGGTTCTTCAAGACATATAGGCAGATCAGGGAAAGATTTTCTTGGAAAGGGTTGAAAGGGGAGGTTCAATGATACATTCAGGAGTATCCCACTTGTCAGATGAACAAAAATGAGCATACTTTACCAGCTAGTCTTCTGCAACCTCTTCCCATTCCCAATCAAAAATGGGAAAGCATATCAATGGACTTCATCACAGGGTTGCCCAAGGTTCAAGGAAAAGACTGTATCTATGTTATTGTGGATAGATTAACAAAATTTGCTCACTTCTTCACCATTGCCAGCTCTTTTTCAGTAGCCCATGTTGCAGATCTATTTTTTCATGAGGTGTTTAGATTACATGGGTTGCCAAAAAACATTGTGAGTGATAGGGACAGCAAGTTCCTAAGCACTTTTTGGCAAGAGGTTTTCCGAATGAGTGGTACAGTGCTTACTCCAAGCACTAGTTATCACCCTCAAACCGATGGACAAACAGAGATAGTGAACAAGTGGTTGGAAGGTTACCTGAGAAACTATGTTTCGGAGCAGCAAAGAGCTTGGGTGAAGTGGCTTCACATGGGCGAGTATTGTTATAATTCTACTTTTCACATGTCAATAAGGATGTCACATTTCATGGCTCTTTACGGTTATTAGGCTCCTAGCTTTGCTGATTTGGTGTTTGGTGATAGCAAAGCCCCTCAGGCCAAAGATTTGTTGCAGCAGAGTCAAGATATCTTGAACTCATTGAAGAACAATCTTCAGATTGCACAAAATCAGCAGAAGATGTACGCTGATCAGCAGCATGTTGAGCGCTCTTTTGAAGTTAGAGATATGGTTTATCTTCAACTACAGCCTTACAGATAGTCCACTCTCAAGAAAAGTGGAGCTGAGAAGCTCAAACCACATTTCTATGGGCCGTTCAAGGTCACTAGGAGGGTGGGGGTAGTAGCTTATGAGTTGGAGCTACCTTTAGATAGCAGAGTGCACAATGTATTCCACATGTCTCGCCTCAAGAAGGCACTTGGACACAATGTTGTTGCTTCATCACAGTTGCCACCTTTGGATGAAGAAGGATAGTTAGTTTTGATTCCAGAAGAGATTCTTGATTCCAGGGAACATTCTTTGAGGAAAAGAACTATCAGAGAGTATTTGGTGAAGTGGAAGAACTTGCCTATAGAGGATGCGACTTGGGAGAATGATGAGATTCTGCAGCATCCAGGCTTGCAATTGCTTGAGAACAAGCAATCTTGGGAAAGGTGGACTGTAATGTTCTATTTTCTAGCTTGATATTTGACAGTTGACCGTTGGCCTATTCCGGAGACCCGTAGGTTACTCGGAGGTTGAAATTGGGGTTTCATGTTTTGGTGGTTACTTTTGTTTGTGGAACATGGTTTGGTTGGCGGTTTCTTTCTGGGTTTTCAGAGAGCTTCGCAGGGATGTGTTTTTCTTGACATTTAGGAATTTACTATTTTTAGTAAGTTCAGGATTGGCACCAGAATGGGATTTTGAGAGTGGGGTTGGATTTGTCTTGTCAAGACCTTTCCAACGAGCTATAGATCATTGGTTTCTGACATCATCTTGGCCTCCGTTTTAGAGTCCGTAAATTAAACTTTATTATTTAATGTTGGACCTTGGTGCCTAGGCTCAACGACTTAATGTTGAGGTTGAAAAAGAATTGAAGAGGATTATATTATTTTCCCTCTCATGTTTTATCCCATATGTAAGAGGATTTTAGAGACTCCCAGTTGGAAAAGTATAAGAGGAGGAAGAGTGCTCTCATTTCGGCATCTGAAATCTTGATAATGTTATGCTACCGTAATGGTTCTGGGACTGCTTTGAGGAATGAATGCCTCCTAGCCTGGGCTCACTTCGTGCTTGAGAGATAGCACCTAGGGAGAGGTTTGCTGATAGTAGTGATTTTGTAGTGAGGTTTGCATTGTAGCTTGAGTTTTGTTTGTAGTTCAGTTATTTGCATTTTATGTCATTTCTGGAGTTGCTGATAATAGGGTTGAATCTGTAGTTTCATTCATAAATCTAAAAATAAAAATACATTTGTTCTGGGTATTTCATATTTTCCTTTGTCTATGTTGGGCACCCCATTGTGCCAATTTGCAGATTTTATTATGAAGAATCTAATTTTTCTAGAAGGAAATCGCCCTTCTTGCCAGGCCGCCCTCTTTGGAGTGCATTGGAAAGTGTGCTAAATAAATACTTGGGTTTAAGAGTGGTCTCTGGTGTGTAGCTTGGTTGCCATTGTCATAAGAGTGCATTGCATCAGATTTGAGGTCATTTGGTTGAGAAATGAGTGAGGTGTGAGCATTTTTGTAGGGTTTTATGTTGCTAGTTTGGTCTTTTCAAGTTGTTGATCCGTCATTTCAGTTTGCTAACTTCTATCATTTGAGTTGGGTTGGAAGTCTCTAATTATTGTAAGCTGAACAGTAGTACTGTCAGCACTTCATACTTCTTCTCATATTTGCTTTATAATACCTTGCATCTCCATCATATGGTAGCTCCAATTCCACTTCGGGTTGGAAAGCACATTCTTGACGTCGAGTTATTTCAGCATAATAGTGGTAGGGATCCTCTGACCACATGCTTGTCGACATCCGGCGCATTCTTGGTTAGAGTTCTTTGTATCAGCATTGCATCAAGACCCTCTGACCATATGCTCATCATCATCAAGCGCATTCTTGGTTAGAGTTCCTTTATCAGCATTGCATAGAGACCCTCTGACCATATGTTCGTCACCATCAGACGCATTCTTGGTTAGAGTTCCTTTTCAGCATTACATAGAGATCCTCTGACCATATGATCACGCCATCCTAGTGTACATTCTTGGTTAGAGTTGAATTCTGCATCGTTTTGGTTTAAGTGCTAACTTCAACGATTGTGTATTGCTCTGCTTATTGTAATTGGAAAAGTGAAAAAATTGGCTTGGTATATTTCATTGTGTATTTTCATCAGATTATATATATATATATATACTAGCTCAAGATAGCTATCAACAAAACAAGGATTTTACAAACTAGTCACTTGCCCTTAGTTATCGGCAAACTATGACTTCCTCAAACCTTGGAGCCCTTTATCGACAAAAAACATACTTTTTCAAAACTTCCATGTTATCGGCAAAAGTTATGTTTTCTGAACTTTAGATATAAGTGCCTATCGGTAAATATCTACTTTCCTAAACTTATCGATGAATTGACCCATTCGCGAACTAGGCCTTTAAATTCCTTGTCAGAAAAAATAAATTTCCACAAACTTGAGACTATTCCTTTGTGTCGGCAAAATCAAGCCTTTCCAAACCCAATCGGCAAATTGGCAACTTTTGAAAGTCCTGAACTAGTTAGAAAATTTGAAGGTTTTTCGACTAAGCAATTTACTTCTATCGGCAAGTCCAACTTTTTGAAACTTGGAATTTAGTCAACAGTTGACTTTAGCATCATCGACAACTTTGGGAAAATCTGAACTCCTTACTTAATCTTTTATTGACTTATCGACCTTTTGTCAAAACTGTGAACTAAGCATTACCTATCGACAATGTTATGTCTCCACAAACTAAGGAAATGTTGACTCCATCTCGGTAAAAGGCTTGTCAGCGAAAGGAAGCATCGGCAAACTTGCGAGTTTGAAAACCTGAAACTATGCCGACAAAGTTCTAAAACTTGAGATTTTGTCGATAATAATTCTCTCCAAGACTTGTATTCAAAAAATGAACAAAGTATACAATCATGTTGGCGAAGTCGCCCATCGGTGAACTAGCCCATCGTCGAACCTATGAGTTCGCAAACTCAGGAATTTTCTGACTGGCTATAACTTAGCCAAATTTCATCTAATCTTCACCAAAATTTAACTGTGGATACCCATTTGGGTTTTCTACAAGATGATGTCGAGAAACTTGACTAAAATTGCTCCTGAAACACAAAAACCAAAAATTGCAAAGGAAACATAGCCAAAAACAACTCAGGAAATAAAATATATTTTTTGGTGACACAAGATTGCCAGTGAACCCAGATGCTCCTGCATCAATTACTCCTTCAAGCTACAAAAAACTCTCATAATACCACCAACCAAATGCACCAATATATAGAATCTCTAGATGTGAGAATACCATTGTGGTTTCTCAAAACAAGTTCCCAAAACCACATGCAAAAACCATGTGCCCCTCTTTGTGAATAGCCAATGAACTTAGTGAATTACAACAAGTCTTCTCAAAGTCTTGTCATGGGTGGCCAACCCATAGCCAATCAAATGTTGATAAGAACAAGTGTTCAATCACTCACCAATTTCATACAAAACTCATGCAATCCTTGGCACCCCAATTTGGATGTCATGCAAGACGCATGCAAGCCTTGGAACCTTAATTTGGATGACATGCAAGTCCATGCAAGTACATGGAACTCACATGTAAGCAACATGCAAGTCCATGCAATTCACATGCAAGATCATGCAATCTCATACAAGCTCATGCAAGAAACATGCAAGTACATGCAACTCCACCTCCAAAGTGAACTCCCACAAAAGATTCATGCGAGGTGTATGCAAAAATATGCACCTCATGCAAATCCAAATGCTTCATGCAAGTCCAAATGGGCCCCACCTCCAAAGTGGGTACCCATAATGGACTCATGCAAGATTAAAGCAAATACAAGTGGGTCCTACCTCTATGTATGCAACTACAATTAGTCATAGTGCAATAAAAAATAAATATTTAATTTCACACATCTCTGTGTCCAAGAACACATTCCAAGGATCATGGAGACACATGAAAATGGCATAGGATTGCAAGGTTAATGTCACCTTATTCTAAAATTCTCCCACTTGACATTATACATTGCAATTACATTCATGAGGCAACTTAAAAATAATTAACAAGTACAATTATCAAGGCCCATGGCCTTCCTGCACGAAGAGAACTTATTAGTGGTTACTAGCTTCATGAGAGAATCTACAACATTATCCAAAGTGTCAATTTTTTTATCAAACCCTTACCATTCTCAATCATTTCTCACATTAAGTGATACTAAACATCAACATGCTTAGTACGAGCATGATACATAGGATTTTTGGCCAAACATATGGCACTCTGACTATCACATCTGATCCTCACTATCCTGTAATCAAAACCAATACCTATACCAATTCTATGAAACCATATAGCCTATTTAGAGGCATGTGTAGCATCCATATACTCTACTTCTATGGTGGACAAAGAAACCGTAGGTTGTCTTTTACTCATCCAACTCATTGCACCTCCAAATAGAGAGAAAACATAGCCACTAGTGGACCTTCAACTATCCAAGTCACCTGCCCAATCTACATCAACAAAACCCTATATATCCAATGGCTTCACCACATCATCAGTACCATGATAAACCAAATAGTAATCAAAAGTTCCTCACAAATATCTAAACACTCTTTTAACAAAAGTCCAATGCTCTCTACCAGGGTTAGACATAAACCTGCTTAAAAGTCCCACTGCTTGGGCAATATCTGGTCTAGTGCAAACCATTGCATACATAAAACTACCAATGGCACTAGCATAAGGAACTTTAGACATTTCTTCAAAATCATCATCATAATTAGGACACATGTCTAAACTAAGCTTAGTACTAACTGGAAATGGAATACTTATTGGCTTACAATCTTGCATATTAGATCTTCGTAAAATGGTATCAACA
This sequence comes from Cunninghamia lanceolata, assembly GCA_027924645.1. NCBI lineage: Eukaryota > Viridiplantae > Streptophyta > Pinopsida > Cupressales > Cupressaceae > Cunninghamia > Cunninghamia lanceolata. Next base: position 21,318,551 of record BSBN01000465.1, read on the forward strand.
TACTTACTTTGACTTAACCAAAGCTTTTTGTGTACCCAATCCCTGTTTATCTCCATCCCAAGAATATATTTAGCATCCCCCAATTGTTCATATCAAATGTGCCAGAAAGATAAGTCTTGAGCTCTTTAATCATCACCTTGTTGTTACCCATAAACATGTCATCAACATACAAGGCAATAATTAGTATATGATCATCAATAGATTTAATATAAACATAATGATCCTCCTCGTTCCTAACAAAGCCCAACTTCATTGCAAAAGCATCAAACTTTTGATACTACATACAATGATCGTTTTAACCTACAAACCAAGTGTTCTTTTCCTTTCACAACAAAACCATCAGGTTGTCATATATAAATCTCCTTTTCAAGATCCCCATGCAAGAAAGTCATTTTAACATCCATTTGCTCTATCTCAAAATCACAAGTAGTATCAATAGATAAAAGGAATACAAAATAAGTTAACTTAGCAACATGAGGAAAAATTTCACCAAAATCAACTCCCTCTCTCTAAGAGTAGCCCTTGGCCACCAATCTGGCCTTGTACTGCTCTAAATTATTGTCTGCATCAAATTTATTTTTATATACCCACTTGCAACCAATTGGATTTCTTTCTTTGGGAAAACTAACAAGACCCTAGGTATCACAATTATCTAAGGCCATCATCACCTCCTACATGGCCTGCATCCAAGACCCGCTATCCTCTGAAGAGATAGCATCCCTGAAAGATCTAGGTTCATTGTTAGTACTTAACAAAGAAAATACACAACAAAAAATTGGTGAGCTATACCTATTACCTAGATTTCATTGTCTTGTGGACCTTCTCAAGGTAGAAGTAATGGGCTCTGCATGTTCTTCTATATGCTCATCCTACACAACATCATATGTGTTGAACACATAGTGATGTTGAGAGGGGGTGAATTAGCATATATTAAAAAGTAACTACTTTAATTGCAGATCAGATCCATTTACTTAGAGAACAAAAAGTAAAACAAACAACACATTCATCAATAGATTAACACCAAGACTTTTACGTGGAAAACTCAAAACTGGGAAAAACCATGGTGAGTGTTAACTCACAATATAATGCTCACTGCTATATAAAAGTTTACAACATTGTTTTAAGGCTACAACCCAAGGAAGACACAACTCCTTGCTAACTTTGTTTTAGGACTACAACCCAAAGAAGCTACTACTTCCTGTACAAATCTCACTGCTACAAGGAATTATAATGATAAACAAAACTATGAACTACTATGGAAGAAGCATTTGTCCTATATTGATATTGCAATCCTCTTTTCTACAAATTACTCCATCATACTGATTTTGTACACTTCATAGTTCTCATTCTACTCTATCATATTTGCACACTCATCTACCTTTCACCAATGACTTTGATCTCCTATAAATACCCTCGACAACACTTCAAAACATTGATCAGGTCGACACCATAAAAATCTTTAGATGAAACATGTAACTCTTCAAGGGTTGGCATCAACACATAAAAGGAAACTTGTTGCAGACCTTAGAACTTCATGAAAGGATTCAAGGAACATCACTTCACATCTTCCAAAGTCAAAACAATTGATCAAGATCCACCGCATATAACAGAAACTACTATGTCGGCCCAAACTATACAAACACTGCTAACTGTGTATCTTCATACCACTGAGGAGAAGTCAAAAACATCATGCAGGCCAAGAATTCAACATTGTACCACCTCAACATCATTCAACCATCTTTCTACTAAAGTATCAAATCTATACATCCGCAAGACAAGAGATATGATGAACTACTAGAAATAGAGTATTCTGGACTAACTTTGATACTCCACTATTCAGGATATGGCATTGTGGTACATCAAAAACCTTGAAACCTTTAGAGATGAACTTAAACATCATTACATGCATACTCCTAGATCCACACATCCTTATCTATCATTTCTGGAGAAAAAACAAAATCTAGACTAAGGTATGCTGGAGTCCGGGGAACAAGGATATACAATTCTTCATTAACTAACTTACATATCTTGTGTGGTACCAGAAACAAGAGATATTTGCATCCAGTTCAAACCTGAGGTATATTGGAGCATGTAGTATATTGGAGCATGTAGAACCTCCACACAATCTTTTATGGTTTATCTGTATGTATTTCATCTTCTGTAAATACTCAAACATGTGTTCTAAGACTTTTGGAACAGTCTGTATTACCAAGTTACTTGAATGTTGACTGTTATCACTTAGAATTACACCTTGCTTGGAGACTTACAAGCATTATAATGACACAATGGGACTAATCACAAGGTGTGGGACCTTGCAGATGAGATCAGACCTCCAAAGAAGATTGGTTCCTCTTTCTGAGCTTAAGGCTCAGAGAAATAGACTAACTCTAATGCTACACTTGCCAAGGGAAAAAGGGTACAAGGAATACAGAAAAGAAAAGGTGATGCACCAAAGTCATAAGGTGTATTAGTTGAACTAAATCAATACAATAGTGATCTCAATCCCTAAAAGAACTCACACAGACCTAAAACCTTGACAGAGGCTTCGAATAGAAGACTATAATCTATGAAGGAGCCGTTCTACTCAAAATAGATCACAACTTCAAATGAAACATAGAGACAAAGTGCAAGAGAGGTGAAATATCAGGGATTTATTGATCATGAAGGTCAAATGACCATTACAAAGAGTAAATTACCTATTATGGAACAATAAACACAAAATAATCACATACATTCATAGTTGAACAATGGACTAGAGACATCAAAGGCTAGAAAATGAGCACAATACATCAAATCTAATTGTTCTGTAAGTGCATTACAAGGTTTGGATGTAACAAAGGATTTTCCTAGCATAACAGCCCAGAAAACAACTAATAACCACCCAAAATACATCTTTGAATCATGCATATATAGCTTTTGCAATCGTACTATAGCAACCATAACGTGGAAGGTGAGAAGTCAACAAAGAGGGACATCGATCGTGCTGCATTAACTCAAACTGGCAACCTTTGAAGTGTGACATAGTTCATATCCACAAAATTTGCTGAAACAGGAGGTTCACCGATGCCATGGGTAGAAGAAATTTAATGCAGATGAGGACCAGTGGCATGGGGAGGCAGGAATAACATCTGCTACATGAAAATAGGCCCTTGCAGAGCATTAATGGTGACCAAGAGGGTTGCTAACCAGTCAAATCATGTTTTCTCCATGAAGAAAGGAGTCGTTGAAGTTTCAAAGATCGAGCCTCTGGCCCTCCACCCTATCACTTGCAGAAGAAAGGAGGTGTAAAGTGAAAACTCCGAGCTCCACCATAAAACTTAGAAGATTTTACCTTAGTGCAGATCGGGCCTCAGAATTTCTATCTCCCAATCTCGGGGCACCACCTATCATCTTTTTGCAATTCCACCGTAACCCTTTTCTTTAATAAAATAATCCCCGTGGAATGGCAGAAATCCTTAGAACCTTTTGAGAGTGGTAGAGTTCAGAGTTCGGGACTTCAGCCTTCTGGCTTCCAAAAGAAGGAAGAGGGAAGAAAAAAAGGTCAAAGTCTGACTCCCTAAAACACTTAGAATATTTTGAAATGAAAACAAACGGGACTCAGATCCTAACTCTTTCCTCTAGATGATGTCACCGCCTCCTGTCCTCATTCCATGGTTTCACCATTGCTTTTTCTCTTAATAAAATAACCTCCACGGAATGGCAGAAACATGCCACATGGCCTATCAGGAATCAGTTGTTAGGCCTTCGATCTTACACAATCTGAAGGAGAACACGGAAGAGAGAAACCCCGAAGTCCAGCGCTTGAACACTTAACTATTTTCTGTAAAGGGAAAGAGTCGAAGTTTAGCCTCTGGGCCTTCCACCTTCTAAAGAAGAGAAGGAAAAAGGAGAAAACTCTAAACTTTGCTAATAAAACACTTAGAACATTTTGCAAGGGGAAAAGGGCAAAGTTCGGGACTTTGGGCTTGACAACATGGAAGAGGTGAAGCCTGAACTCTGACATTCTGACAAGGCAGGAAAACACAAGGAAAACTCTAAATTTTCTGGGATTTAACCATTTTTTTATTTTTTTCCTTGCATCCTCAGAAGGGAAAACACCAGGATCTCATGGATTTTAGACTAATAAGCCAGGGAGCAAAATAGGATAACATTTTGGTGACTATGCAAGGGTGTTTGCCTATATAAATAGTAGGATACGGAGGCCTTATCAATCCATTAGGCATAGAGTCAAAGGGCCAGCAATAAGAATAAGGTTGGTCAATATAAATTGAGCATGCCTCCAAGAAAAAAACAAAACAAACCAGGTGTTGGTGTTCCCAGCTGATTGTTTGGGTTCCCCTAAAAAGTAGCCAACTTTTATCCACAAGGACCTCAGGTCAATGGCCAACTAATAGGAGACTGACTCTTTGTCTCCTCTGCACTTCAGGCTTTATAGGACCTAGGGGGTATTCCCTTACTCAACACCCTTATAATAAACCCTGACTTCAATGGGGTATTGATATTTAAGTAGATTACATGTTCTCTCTTATGTAGACCTGAACTGTGTGATAGTTACAAAGGGGCTAGCTTTGGGCTCTTGTTCATTATTAGGTTAGAGAACATAGAACTACATCCTACTCCTACAAACTAACAAGTTGGTTCAGATTTTGTTCTTAAATATATATGTGATTGTCTGATTGTGGACATTTTGTGAAAATAAGCCCAACTTTGACCAGTGCCAATCCTAGGGTTAGGAGTCAGCATCTCACAAATGCAGATCTATTCCTTTAAACATCAAGCATATACAGATTCAGAGGATATTAAATGTTCCCTGTCTTAGAGAAAACTATCCAAGGATGGGTATTTCTATTGATTCTTCTTACTAATATCCCTGCTATCACACAACCTTCCCCATATCTAATTTAGAGTATTTTTAATCTAATCCTTAATTAGAAATAGAAAACCAAATATGCAATACAACAAATGTGTATTCAAGAACTTAGAAACCCTTAGTATCTTTGTTCAAGAGAAGAATGTAGATAACATAGGAGACAATCAATAGAAACACATGCAAATAGCATTTCTCATATATATTCAATCTGAACTGATCAAATGCTTAAAGAAAATAGGCATTCAACATTACAAGAAAATAGACTCACAACTCATAATTAGGCCACCCTCCAAAACTGCTCTATATTTTCATTAGCAAAACACCCAAATCACCAACAACCTTACAAAATGAGACTACCAGTTCTTTTTATAGACACAAGAACATGGTACTCAGTATTTAATACATCTGCATGCAAGCTTTCTCCCTATGGCTCTAAGAAACCAAGAACTCTTCTACAAAATACTCCTCAGAAATTACATAATCAGAATCTATACAATGCATGTCCAACATGCATGTCCACATTTGAACTGACAACACATTTCCTTGCAAATCTATCATCCTGACATGTAAGTTCTGATGCCACATGCCTGACAAAGCAAACAAAATCATATGACATAACAGAGAATACCATGTGAATTCAATATGGGCATCCACAGTATACAATTTTCCCTTAAGTGCCATCATATGTTTATGCATCTTTTTTGTCACATAGGAAGCATAGTCATATGGCTCCCTTGTCTTTGGATCTTGAATATTCACTGCCATCATCATCAGGGATATTGGCATCCTATCTGAAGCATCCCTCCCAAGTACCTGGCAGAGACTATGGTAGGTTTTCACAAAGTAATGCATGAATAAGGTGCATTCAAAGGGTTCCTCCTCCCTGTCTAATATTTTCACCAACTGGGCATCTATACCTCTTGGTCTATGTTTTGCCAAGTTGAAATTCATGTATGCACATTTGACATTCTTATAACTTTCCTTCAATGAACCTGGGTTGATTTGCTTATTGGCTACAGGGTTCAAGTTGAGCACACTAGAGTTGTAGGCCTCTGTAAATTTAATTATTATTGTGTCATTTCCTACCAAGACTGATCTTGTTTGAGGATCATACCTTTGTGCAATTAACCTTACCAAGTCTAGATTTGGGAATATGTTAGGGCATATTAGCTTGGCCAAATCCAACTACCAAGCATTGTAGACTAGGACTTTGAAGTCCATCCTATGATGCCAGTGCTTAAATAGAACCCAACCTGGCACAGGCAATTGGGCATCCCTACAATTGTAGTAGAAGTCTAGGAATTTGTCCTCTGGCCTGCCAGGACCATGCAGATTCAAAGCACACCTAATAGACCCCAAGAATTGGACCATGAGGTCCTCATCCAAGCTGTGTTTTGAGGTGGAGGCTTGATTGGTTTGACTCATCTCCTCGAACTATTTATATCAAACTAGGGCTTCCCTCTTCTATAGTTTTCTACCTTATAAATCAAGCAATTGACTTAAAATATACTGAGCATGATCAAATAGAGTAAACTTACTGGTTTTATGCCTGCAGAAGCTTGAAATGCCTTCTTCTACTTGCCTAAAAACTTGTTGCGTGTGTGGACTCTATTCACGTTTGTCGAAATGATGCAGAAAGCTCTAATTGTCTTCCTTTTGAAGATTCCTAGCATAGGTTCTGAGGAATTAATGGAAGTAGCTTCAGCCTTAACTCAAATTTGTGTCACAGGGCACCTACAACGTTCTTCTTGAAATTTTTAAACCTAGGCCGTTGATCTAAATCTTTCCTTGTGAAATCCACGGCCACCACTCACCCACCAGATTTGAAAATATAAGTCTTCATCATTGAAAAGTCTTCAGCTAATAGGAGCAAGACAAGTCAAACGTACATCCTTTGTTGACCGCATCACCTTTTGTCTGATCTAGACCGGTGGTGCCATGTCGTAGCTGGAAATGGCCCACCACCAACTTACCCTGCGTGGATGCAATAAAGCCTCCACGCATCCCCTTTTTTGTATACTTCTATCTCTTTATTAAAATGAGTCCACATGTCACTATATCGCGACTACGTGGTGAATATTCTTCTCTGACAAGATTCCCTTGCAAGCTTGCATTACCGTCAGATTTGAACCTTACTGCAGATCACTTCTTACCTCGACACTTGGCAGCACATGATTCCTTGATGTAGGATCTTCGATTAAGGGGCTGTAAGCCTAGATTCCTTGATAGGTGTCTCCTTGTTGCAGCCATGCAGAAGGATGATGATGTCATCTTTAATGCTATGCAACTCTATGAAATATTATTACAAAACACTTTATAACCCTTACGAAGACCTAGGACATAAAACTTAATATTTCTATGGGTTATAAGGGGTAATACTAGGACATGGGGTCAGCCACCTAACAAGTACAAAGGCTTCAAGTCTTAACTTAGATGACTGAGGACCTACTACATGCGGTCAATAGGGATTTAAAAGATAAAGCAAGGAACGAACCAGGATTAAAACCTTAGGGGTTTAAGGGTTTTTACGAATAAGGACATGAAAATTTTGACTCGAAACCCTAACCCTGAGCAACTTCTACCATTGGCTCTGACTGGGGACATGCAAGCTTTCAGGTTGCAGCAAGAACCACTGGACTTCTAGGAGCAGACCAGGCCAAGACCAAGAGGAATGAACTATACAAGAAGATTCATTATTTACAACCTATTTTACAGTGTGCACAGAGTAGAACTTATGAAAAGTAAGGTTTCAAGAATTGTCCATGCACAGGCAACTCTTGAATTCATTGTCTAGTCTTTGGAGAAAATAAGAGTCCTCTCCATGAGTGTTACTTATCAGATAAGGGCCTACCCATAATGGTTCAAATTTGTCATGTTTGCCCTTATCCTGATTCCTAGCATTCCACACAAGAACCAATTCATTCACCTGGAATTTTCTCTTTGAAGTCCTCTTATCAAACAAATATTTCACTTTCTATTGTTTCTTCATATTGGTCTTCTATGCTTCTCTTCTAGCTTCATCCAGTACAATCAACTGATTTACCCTCTCAGCCATTAGATATTCCATTTCCTCATTGCTTTCCTGTATAAACTTGTACACTGGCAGGAGATTATTCACTAGCAACCTAGCCTCTATAGCATATACTAACTCAAAGGGAGACTTACCAATTGCCTTATTTACTATTACCCTATCAGCCCACAGTGCCAGCTTCAATTTGGAGTCCCATGCTCTTTTGTTCTTATCAATTATTATCTTAATTATCTTCATGAGACTTTTATTACTAGATTCTGCTTGACATTTCCTTGAGGATGATATGGTTATGCATGAGATAAACTGATTCCATAACTATTGTAGAAATCTACAAACTCGCCAGACCTAAAGCACATTGCATTATCTGTAACCAATTTTGTTGGTACTCCAAATTTGATTATTATATGTTCTAGGATAAAGTCAAGCACAACCTTACTCGTGGCTTTCTTGGTTGGAATGGCCTCAATCCACTTGGTGAAATAATCTGTAGCAACCAATATCCAATTGTGTCCTCCACTTGACTTTTCTGATATTTCTCCTATGAAGTCTATTCCCCATTGCTGAAATGGAGCCTCCATTGTTATAGTCTTAAGAGGTAATGCACCTGCATATTTAAGTTTTCCAAAAAATCTTTGGTAGGAATCACATTTCCTCACCATCTTATGTGCATTAGAGAAAAGTGTTCGCAACCAGTATCCTGATCTGAGAACCTTATGGGCAATAGTCCTAGATGTATAATGTCCACCACACATCCCTTCATGCATATCAATTAAAACATTCATGGCTTGATTTTCATCTACACACTTAAGCAGTACACCATTAGGGTTCTTCCAATACAACTCACCTTGGACAATAACATACTTGACAACATGTAGTTTTAATGTTCTCTTTTGGATGTCACTTAAATGGGTAGGACAATTTAGATTTTGTAAATAATACACAATGTCTTTGTACCATTCTGATTTATACATTTCAAAAGCTTGGTCCTGAACTACATTGACTTGACACGCCTCCAAATTTGATTCTATGATTAACTTAGCCAAACCCTGTCCCCTTACCAATTTAGTAATTTAGATCTCAATGTTGAACTCTTGGAGTTTGTTTATCCATCTACATCACCTTTCAGTCATCTCTTGTACACTAAATATGTCCTTAACTGCTACATGTGGCACATATGCTACAATTTGAGCTCCAACCAAATAAGGTCTCAAATTCTTGACTGCCCTGACCAAAGCATAAGCCTGCTTCTCCATGATGTCATATTTCAACTCTGCAGCCTGCAAAGACTTGCTAAAAAAGGTAATTGGTTGTCCAAATCCATCATCATTTTTCTATAATAAGCATGCAGCAATTGTATGGAATGAAATAAATGAAAACAATTCGAAGGGTTTAGAAAAATTAGGAGATTTTAGAACAGGGGCAGTCTTGATAGCTTCCTTAATGCTTTGAAATGATTGAATTGCTTCACTTCCCCACGCTATAGACTCAACATTTTTCAACATTTTAGATATAGCCTTGGTAATCTCTACAAAATTAGGAATAAATCTTCTAACAAAGTTAATTTACCCAAAGAATGACTGGATGCCTTTAATTGTCTTAGGTATCTAGATTTTATCAATCACTGCAACCCTCTCTGGATCAATCCTAACTCCATCCTTAGACATTATGTGCCCCAACAGTTTTCTTTCAATTACTCCAAAAGCACACTTTTTAGGGTTTAGGGAGATGCCATATTCTAGTGCCCTAATAAAAATTTGTTCTAGATGCATACAGTGTTGTTCTTCCTTCTTTGAATAAACAGTTAGATCATCCTAATATACAACTAATATGGATTCAATTAATCCTGCAAAATCAACATCCATTGCTCTTTGAAAAGTAGCACCTACATTTGTCAATCCATATGGCATCCTTACATATACATAAGTCCCCCATGGAGTTGTGAAGGTAGTATTATATTGTTCTAATTCTCTCACCTTCACCTAATTATATCCTGAAAATCCATCGATCATGGATAGGAGTTCACACCCTATCACCTTTTGCAACATAGCTTCCATGTTAGGCAATGGGCAATTATCCTTCAAAGAAGACATATTCAACTTTCTAAAGTCTACACATAGTCTTATATCTCCATTATTCTTTCTAACTAGGACAAGATTTGACACCCAAGTAGAGTGCCTTATGGGCTCATTGATTCCAGCATACCTAAGCTTCATAAGTTCTTCCTGCGTTTTTAGAGCTAAAGTGGGATTAATAGGTCTCTGCCTCTGTCTGAATGGCTTAGCTCCAAGTCTCAGGGGAATTTCATGCTGAAATAAGTCCTCTCTATATGCTTTCAGGTCTTCATATGACCAGGCAAAGACATGTTTGTATTTCCTTAGTAAGGCTATTAACATTGCCATGATATGTGGTTTCAAGTGCTTACCTATGTAGACTTTATTTGGAGCATTTTGTGTACCCAATTTTATTTCCTCCAAATCTTCCATGTGAGGGGAGGAAGTCTTAACAACCAACTGATCTCTATTATCAAATGCTCTTTCTAAAGCCACCAACCCCCTTGGAATTTTATTGGTCTTGAGTTGTATCACCTCTATTCCAAAAAGGGTTTCTTTCCCATCTACAACTTCCACAAAGTTCTAGAAATCTATTTTCTGATTCTCATACTCATCAATACAATGCAGAAACTTTATTAAGTCCTTATCATCCTCAAAAACCTACCAACTACATATGTTGTCTAGCACTGTTGGTCTGATTTTAATCTCAACATTTGTGATATCAGACAATGTAATATCATTTGGCCTAATAGCCACATTAGCCAAGAAGTCTGCCATAACATTCTTTGATCTTTCTATCCAATTTATTGAAAATGCATCAAATAACTCAATAGTATGCCAAACTACATCTTTATATTGTTTCAACCTTTTATTCTTTGAAGTGTATTTATCTCTGACTTGGGAAACTATTAGTTCTGAATCTCCAAACACCCTTAACATCTTAATTCCATGCCTAAGAGCAACATTCAATCCTAGCAATAGGGCTTCATATTCTGCAATATTATTTGTGCAAGCAAATTTCAACAGAAAGGAGAATTTAAGGATCTTACCAGTAGGAGACAGGAACACCACTCCTACACCAGAACCTTCTTTTGAACAGGCACCATCAAAGTACATGCTCCACAAGCTATTATGACCTTTCTATTTTTCAAGCTCTTCATTAATAGGTTCCTTCTTCTTTACATCTTGATCACATGCCATAACCCTAAAGTTCTCACAATCGGTGTCCACAAAGAAAATCTGATCTTCTGGCTCTTGATCTTCAACTATATCTGGTGCTCTTTCCTCTCTAACCAACTTGACATCCTTACCATTCATGGGAATCATAGCATATGACAAATCCAACTGCATGCTTTCTCCAATCAATGCTTCCCACCTCCTAGACAATAACATACCATATTGTGGCTTGATATCAACTACTATCACATTCATTGTATAGGTTTTTTCTGGATAGGCTACAAGCATGAAGTCCACATTTTTCATAATCCTTATAACTGGCACTTCCCTAGCATCCATAGCATAACACTTTCCACATGCCTTATCTATATTCAATCCAACTTGTTGCATAATAGCCAAAGGCATGATATTTGTTGAAGCACTTGAATCAAGTATGTAGTTCCTAATCACCTTCCCATTAACAATAAGGGACACATAGAATGGTTCTACCTGGGAAGGGCATTTTGTTACTTTTGTTCCTAAGTAGACTTCAAGAATTTCCTCTTCATCAACACCCATTTCCTAGATATTGTTCTGGTCTTTAGCAGTGTGATCTGTCTGATGAGATGCATGTTGATCATGATGTTAGTCATAAACAAACATAGAATAAAAGTTACACAACAACCTTTACTCATCTTGAAAGATATGATGAATTCAAAGAATTCATGATCCCAAGTCTCTATGGATTAGTTCTTAATCTACTGACATTACTCAGTGGTTGATGTGTGTTGTTGTTTCCATTTTGGGGCCTTACGTTTGCTCATCAGCAGGATTCTATTTCTATAAAGATGCTACACAGAAAAGTCATTCTACACAATTATTTCTCCAAATAGTGTGTCTATACTTAAATCTTTGCATGATATTTGTCAATTGCACATGCTTTAACTTCAAATATGCTATGAATCTTCAGTTATCTATGAGATGTCTACATATTTCATGTAATTTACTTTTGATTGTCTATTATTTGCAATTGTGATGGTGACTTTATGAAATTAAAAGAAACTGAAAAGAATACTTCAAATTATGATGAATCTTTAGCTATTGAGCCACATACACACTTGATACAGTCATGAGAAAGAAGAAATCAAGCCATATTTTCACCAGGATGTTCCGCAACTAGATACAGATGATGCAAACTTCAAAGGATGAGGAATGAAGACAATATATGCAGACTGATGAGCACTCCAAGGGACGCAGCAAATCAAAGCATATATCAGGAATTCAAACATAGATTACTTAGAATTTATGATGATTTGTAATCAAAATGGTCTTCTCTTTCATTAAGTATGCAAAAAACATGTATGTATACAATAACTTTGAAATAGGCCCTGATATTTCAGCAAACAAATTTCAATTAAGCTCCAGAATGTTTATAACAAGGCACCCTTGCACCTTTTATAGAATACGGTGAGGGAGCGGTTACACATGATCTACGATCAAGATTTATCTATTAAGATCAATGGTGCATATTTCTTTTGACTTGGTCAACAGTTTCTCATGGTACAACTTGCCAGGTGGCAACCATCTAAGTAACTTATTTTCTTCTAAGTACCTGATGCAGATATTTCCCTTGTGGCACATCTTCATCTACTCATTAGGTTCTTCTTCTTCATCTTCATGATCATCATGATCATCACTTTCCCTGTCATCATCATCCTGATGGATGTCTCCCTGTATATGGACCTGCATTATTGTTTTGATATTCTCATATGCTTCTACTACTCTTTCAACTTCCCTGCCATCCTAAGTTTTGGCTTTGCTGATGGCATGCTTGTGCACTTGGAATTTATCCCTGAGGATCTCCAATCTATTCTTCCTGCTGCTCAATGTTTCATTGTAGCTCTCTACCCTAACTTTGATCCTCATGATCTTGTTCATTACTTCTTCTGTTAGGTGGTTAAGAGGGTCATCAGCCATCAGCTGGAAGTTACTATGCAGAGCTTTTATGGCAAAGTCTGCGTCTTAGTTCTCATTTTTCTGTTGTACTTTCCCCTCTAGGGTCTCCAGGATTTCTGCTTCAAATGACATCATGTCATGTAGCTTCATACTAATATCTCTTAATTTACTGCCACACTTCTTCAATACATCACATTCAAACCTGATGTCTTTATACTAAATATCTACCTGTATGGCAGTGTTATTATTTAGCACTTGATTGCTTATTACGATCTGAGGATTATTCCTCTTTATTTCAGTCAAAGCACTTAAGGCTTTCTCTAACTAAAATGATCTCCTTCCAGTCTCAGTCTATAATTTATCCACTTTTCTCCTTGAAATGCTCAAATAATTCCACCTCTGCAAAGAGGCTTTCACTACCTCCTTAGCTTCTGTGAGTGCTGATGACATCCATTTCCTCATGATCACTGACTCATGTTTCATAAGGTCCAATTTATTGACCTCCTCTTGAGAAATTGCAGTTAATGGGACTGCCTGATTTGATACTGTATTGTCAGGGTTAATCAACCCTTTTATGTATGAATGCAGCTGGGCAATGTGCTCCTTATGCTGCTTATTTTTCTCCTTTTCTCTCTTCACCCTTTGGGTCAAAGAATCTATTATGTCCTTCCCTTCCTGACCTTTTTGGTCTTCATTGGCAAACCCCAAGTCAACTATAGTGATCTGGAATTCCTCCAAGGTGATCTTGCCTTTCTCCTTTTCAACTATGGGAAGTGCTACCTGGGCGGTCCTTCTACTCGTAGCAGGATCTCTTCTGATGGCCGAGGTTAACCTAGCCTTCCTCTTAGGCTTCATAATGGTTTCTAAAAATAATGTCGAAACATCAAATTCCTAAATCTCGAAACCTGATTCTGTACCTATCTCTTTCTCAGACCATTGAGGTACTTGGTCTCTAGATCCTTGTTGTCCATCATCATCATGTCCACCCTGATCTCCAGTATCTACATCTATTCTCAGTGGAGAGGGTGACTTCCTTATTTCTTCCTCATGATGCTCTTCATGAGGGTGATCTTGTTTTACTTCCTCGTCCTGAGGAGTCTTTTCTTGTGGTAGAGGATCTTGCAGTGCATCTATATGATGATCTTGTATTTGATCCTGCACTTCATCTTTTTTTATTTCATCTACCTTGGTACTTTCCTCATGCTAAGGTATATTTGTATCCATGGATATCATTGTATCTTATTTAGGTGCATCTACCTGATCTTGGATCACATTTTGATCCGCACCTATTGTATCTACCTCTTGAGTCTTTAGGTCCTCATGATCTGATGTTTCTATATCCTTATCCCCTGAGATCTCTTGGATCTGGGGAACATCATCACCTGATCTATCTTTATCATTTCCACCCTTTTGTTAGACTTCCACTATTCTGGGCTCAGCTGGTATTTCTTGTTGTTGTTGGCCCATATCTGGAGTGCTGCCTTCTATTTCTGCCAGCTTGGCTATCTCAACATTTTTTGTCTTATTAGGTGCACCTGCTTGATGTTCAGGACTTTCATCCTCCTTGTGTGTTAGGTCTACCACCTCAGGGCTAGTCACCTGATCAACTAACTTATCAAGCCTAATTTGTTGGGCTGCCCTCTCTGGGCTATCTTCTTTTTCTTGCTCTGTTTGCTTCAACCCTTCTAATATCACCCTCTGTGAGGATGGGGTTCCATGTGGAGTCATGCGAGTACTTGAAGCAAGGGTCTCCATCCGCTGAGAGGCTACGTTCTCTACCACCTCGTCATCTGATAGGTCCATAGTCTCCTCTAGTGAGACAGTTGCTCTTGAGGCTTCTTTTATTTGCTCTTCAGCCTTCTCAGCCTTAAACTGAATGATGGTAGGAAGTGGCACATCATGCTGCAATTCTTTCCTAAACACTTCACTACCAGCTCCCCTTAATACTATGGGATCATGTCTTATTTCACCCCTCATATGTGTTCTTGGTTTCTTAGGGGTGGATGCCATTAAGGGTGCCTTCCTCTTCCTTGTGAATATCATAGGATCATCATCTGAAGGCTCCTTAGTCACTGGCTCCTCTTCAATAAGGATATCTTTTTTCTCATTCTGTTGTGAGGATTGGCCCTTATCTGGCACTCCTGCAGTCTCCACAGTTGGCCTTAAGATTCTTTTTGTTCTTGGTTCATCTGTTAAAGGCTATACAGATGAGGTTGATGCCTATCCTGATGCAGATGCATCCTCAGTTGGTATATCAACTCTCTCAACTATTACCCCTTTGGGTTCATTATCATTCTTCTTTTTTCCTCTAGGAGGTCCTTTTCCTTATTTTTGGGGTGGCAGCCTTTCTCCATTAGATTTTCTCTTCTCTCCAAGAAAGTCATCATATTCCTCATCAGGAATCTCTTGTCTTTTCCTCTTGTTATCTACTGTGATGGCCATCCCCTTCTTCTTCATTATATTTATTTGTTTATCCACCCATGCTTGGGTCACTTGCAGCACCCCACATGTAAACTAATCTAATGAAATGTCTTCAGGTTGCGTCAAGTTAGGGGCTAAAATGGTGTCATTATACACCTTATTATCTTCATATTCATTAGACATGGTCTTACCATCATCCTTCTTCAATTGTGCAGGCACTAGAATGCAATCAAATGTCTTGATCTAGTTGAGGATGAGCCTCTGATATTTTCTCCTTCTAACCTTGGCCTCATCCTCACAGTCTGTCTAGAAATCCTCCAAGTGTTTCTTATGGATGGGTTGACCCATTATCTTATGCATTCTACCATAAGGATCATATGATCTAGCCAATGGAAATGGCTATAAATTCATCATGTTCAGACCGGCTATGGCCTTCTTTATGTTTCCTGAATCAGGGCATATGTACCACCCTATAGTTACTGGAAACAAAACTGGAGGAATCTTATTCTTTTCTTTATATGCATCTAGTATAGTTGATACTTGTCTCACAAACTCCATCAAGACTACCCCATCAGTAGGGTACCTGGGTAACATGAATGGCTGTCCTTCAAAGCCTTCTATTCAGACATAAGAAAATGTGGCAAACTGGATGAACCAGGCACCATGCTTGTATATAACTTCCTGAGCCTCCATGCTCAGTCTTTTGGTCCTATCCTCCTCCATTGTTCTGACTAGATGCATAGAGAATGCATCATTCACCAATTTGTAATCAGGGAGATAGTTTGTTCTCTACAACTGAGGGTAATGATCCCATATATGGGCATCATTCAAACTGCCACCAATCTTTCCCATTGTGGTAAGTGCATCAAATGTACCTTTATATGCACATGAATATACAACATAGGAAATCATATAAAATGAACACTCCAGGCCTCCTAGGTTCATCAGTTGTTCATCTAGGGCATCACTAATGATCTTAGCCCATAATGGCTTGTTATCTGTGTAAATACACATCATGATGACTCCATACATCTAGTCTTTGAAACTTCCAGTAGTAGGCTGGCCTATCACTCTACTGAGTAGGGCAATCATATATTGATATTCATCATCAAAGTCAAACTTGTACATGTGCACTGGTAATTTGGTAGAGGCAGTGTAAGGGTTGTTCTTTGCTCTCCATTGGTACATCCTCTTTCTTGTAGTCTTCTTGTTATTTGTATATTCAACTTCCAGTTTCTTCAGATCCATATTGACTACTTTCTTTCCCAGTGGAAGATTGAAAGTAGTTGTAATTCCTTTGATGGACAAATCTACATAAACCCTTCCATGTTTTTCCACTCTCCTCATCTGAGGGTTATAATTTATGGCACATTCAATCACCAACTCTGGAGTTTCCATAGAATAAGGAAATCCAGCTGCATGCCACATTCCTGACACAAATATGCTATCCAGTTGGGTATCATCTTTATCCTCACTCATCTTGGATGACCATGCAGCCAAATCTGTGTTTCCCTGATGAGTATCTCCGAGGAAACCATATTTGAACTGCACTCCTTCTGGCTGAGCAAACATAGGTTTGAGAAATTCTACATCAAACTTGTTCTTCCTGACGTTTGCCATGGATTCCTGCAATGAACACGACTGGTCTTACAACAATATCCACATGCATGCATATATAGCATTATATGTTTACGGCATCATGCATATTATACTTATTCATTTCTATTTCATCATGACATGCATACTTACAATTTCAAACCACATGAAAAGTATACTACTTGGACATGCAGAAAACGACAACCGGAGGGTTTTAATTACTTACTTGATAACGCTTATCTCCTGAATTAAGCTGATGATTATGAAAAAGGTTTAGATAGAGATGATGATCACGTGTTCTATTCTGCTGGTAACTGTATGCATCCGCAAGTAGCTCATACGAGGGTTTGAATTTCATGTGCTCTGTAAATTCTTGTTTTATCACAAGGTAAAATGAAAATAACCTTGCAAATTTGCTTTTATCCTCATTATTAAGGCAAATTAGGGCAAAGCAGGGTTCATTTGATCATAACCATTGATCTTCTGCCAGAAATCTACGGATGCTGCTAGGTGTTTGTATCGCATTCGTAATCAGTGGGAATCCACCTACTACATTTATGGCATTTAATGTTGCATGGTGAGAGGAGCGGGGTGATCTTTAGAAGATCAGGTGATATTTGGAATATCAGGTGATATTCAAAATATGATGCCCTCTATGTAATATTAGGTGATGTTGAGAATATCAGGTGATATTCAGAATATCGGGTCATGTTTTAAGATCAGGTGATATTCGGGACATGACCCCTCAAAACTAAAGTGACCCCCTTTCGAAAGATCAGGATGACGTCACCGTCATGATGTTGTAAAAGGGGGATCGGTGGAAATATACCTCCGCGAGGTAAAAGGATGATGACATCACTGTCAAGGTGATTTTCTTTGTTTATTGGGATTGGATGACGTCATCAGCATATTGGCTCTAGGGTGATATTTTGTGACAGGGTGATATTTGGAACATCAGGTGATATTCGAAATATGACCCCCACAAAATATATGAAGCTGTTTGACGAGTAATTACCACTATCACTTAAAATTAACGTTTGCAGTTTTAGACCAAATGGTTTATCGGGTGATAAAATTGGATCGGGGTGATCTTTCATAAGATGACTGATGTTAAGAAATATGAGCCCCCCTCGGAATATTAGGTTTGACCAAGACTTTGACTTGCCATAACTTTCATTCCCTAAGGAATATCAGGGTGATCCAAAAGGCAAACCTGCATGAAATTTTGTACTCTTTCCAACCATGAGGTTATTGATATGAAATACTAACTTTGACAAACTGACCTCATCATGATGCCTTACCCAGCTTCCTTATGCAGGATCACCTGCATGACTTACTTTTACCAGACCGCCGAAAAGCAGAAAAACATAAGCCAAGCCAAGCAAAAGTTGGGTCCCTATTTTGTCATGTCAAAATGGGGCGTGTTGTGTAACCACACAACAATACCCCTAAAATTTAGTTCAATGCCTTATTTTTGTATTCTTCAATTTTCATCATTTCCATCAATAGAAATGAGACTTTCATCTGTAACAAAGCTTGAGTTATATCGACTGGGGCATAATTTTGTATAACAGTCGTAGCTTGGCCCACATTCTTACTCTTCTCATGAGTCTGTCTAGCCTTAGATTTTGTGGTTTTTTTACTATCATCCATGACCTATGGACCTTTAGCCTTTTCTTCATTCTAAGAAACCCTGCCCTCTGAATTTTTAGTGTTTTAATTCAATTTTTCTTTTGGATCTCTCTTACTATTATTACTTTACTTTTTTTGTGATTCAGGGTCTCTTTGTTATGTTGAGGTTGCTTTATAAAGATGCTTTCTAGCTAGCCTGAGTCACCTACTTGGACTTTACTTCTGAGGTTATAGGTGCTCTTAACCTAAGCCACTACAGTAGTTGTAAGAGCTCTGATCTCTTCATAATTAGCCAAAGGAGCATGTGAGTCTTGGGCATAAACCTAATGGTCCTCATTTTCTTCATTAGAAAAAACCTGACAGATTAGTTCCTTATAACACCTTATTTCATTCACATTTATTTCTACATCTGCCTCATCAAAGGAGGAATAGTCTCTATTTGCAAAAAACATGTTGAAACTATCATCTTCAACACAATGAGGTTCATTACACTCACCACAAGCTTTAGTATCGTTATAAAAGGATTGAGCAATCATGTATTGTGACTAGGAATGAGGCATTTGGCATATTATACACCATGGAGTATCCTCAACAATATTGACAGTCTTCTTCAAGGGGTCAGGAGTTTCTTTAACATTCTGAGATCTTTGATCAGTTTTGTTATTTAGAATAGGCTTACCATTGTGCCAATTTGTGTTGTATGGTAAATCATGCAACTGAGGCCTCTTTTCTTGCTTCTGATAAATCTGCTTCTTAGGACCAAGCCCCTTTTCATTTTTAGAAAGCTTGTAATTTAAATCTTTGAAAGTAATTGTCAATTTATCCAACT
Source organism: Cunninghamia lanceolata (assembly GCA_027924645.1). Lineage (NCBI taxonomy): Eukaryota > Viridiplantae > Streptophyta > Pinopsida > Cupressales > Cupressaceae > Cunninghamia > Cunninghamia lanceolata. Next base: position 21,338,092 of record BSBN01000465.1, read on the forward strand.
TATCTTCAGATGTGGAGCTGTTATTCTAAGCATTTTGAGTTCTATTGTTTGGATTCTACAAGATTCTCACATCATCCCTTCTATTTCCCTTACCTAATACTTTCCTATTATTTTCTATATTAGTTGCAATTCTAAAAGCATCTCTGAGGCTGGCTGGAATTTTATCTCTTAGTTCATATGTTGTATTGGCATCAAAGGCATTTGTGTACAAGACCATACACATTGGTTCATTTGGCCTCATATGAGGCAGCAACTTATTCAAAACTCTGGTAAGCCTAGCATTAAAATTGGAGACTGATTCATTTGACCCTTTAGCTATACTTGTGAACTCATTGATAATGAAGCTAGGGTTAGTCTTATCTCCATACTTCTCCCTAAAAATCCTCTTAAAATCATCCCATGATGCAACACTTTGATCAGGCAAGCTCCTATACCATTCTCTGGCTTCATCAATCAAGGACTGCATAAATAATTTCATGAAAACATCCTCATGCTCTATTTCAAAATTATCCATAACATTGAGAAAAGATTTCAAGTGATCTTCTCCTGATAATGCATTATTTCCTGAGAATTCTGGCAATTCATCCCTGATATTATTGTCAATGGGGTTAGGGTATCCAGGAATGCCAGTGAAGTCTAACTGTCTGAATCTGTCTAATTGCATGGGTCTTATACCAAATTGGTTGGCATTAGCATTCATGTTTGCATTACCATTAATATTTTGATTTCTCACATTATTCAGTGGTACCCTATTATTATTTGTATTTTGTCTTTGATTGTTTTGTGGATTCTGGTTCACATGTTGATTAAGTCCTTGGTTATTACCAAGTATGTTTTGGTCATTTTGTTGATTTTGAACCTCAATTGCATGTCACTTTCCTAACACATTTGTATTATTAAGAGTGGGAGCTGAATTCTCATGGGCAATTCTCAAAGCTTCCACCTTTTGTTTCATATCATCTCTTATTTTCAAGGCTTGTAACTAGTCAAGTTCTACCCTAAGATTCCTAATCTCTTCGGCTAATTCCTCTTCTCTTGGCATAGAAGAAGATGGTCTCATGGGTTGTCAGTATCTCTTGGAGATTCTATATCTTCAAATCTGTCTGGGGGATCTAGAAAAGGACGTTCTTGAAAAACATCAAATCCTAACCTCAACCCATCACCTTGTTGTTTTTCATAAATTTCATGAATATTAGCCTGTGAGGCTGAAAAGTGTTGTTGTTGTCCAGGAGACCTAAAATTATTCTGGGAATCATCATTATTCCTGGGACTTGGTGAACTTTCATGACTGGGTTGAGCAATTCCTTTCTTCCTATACATTTTTCTTGGCAATTCTTGGAACAAGGGGTTTTGCAGGGATCTTCTCCACTGCATACAACTTCTATTTTCACCGGCTGGGAGATTTTTCTCAGAGTCCCCACAAACTGATGGGATTTATGTTTACATTCCAAGTTCCTTTTCAACTCCCCAGCAGAGTCACCAAATTGTTGTTGTTCCCAGCTGATTGTTTAAGTTCCCCTAAAAATTAGCCATCTTTTATCCACAAGGACCTTAGGTTAGTGGCCAACGAACAGGAGACTAACTCTCTGTCTCCTCTGTACTTGAGGCTCTACAAGACCTGGGGGGTATTCCCTTACTCAACACCCGTATAATAAACCCTGACTTTAACTAGGTATTGATATTTAATCAGATTATGTTCTCTCTTATGCAGACCAGAACTGTATGATAGTTACAAAGGGGCTAGCTTTAGGCTCTTATTCATTATTAGGTTAGAGAACATAGAACTACATCCTACTCCTACAAACTAACAAGTTGGTTCAAATTTTGTTCTTAAATATATATGTGATTGTCTGATTGTGGGCATTTTGTGAAAATAAGCCTAACCTTGACCAATGCCGATCCTAGGGTTAGGAGTCAACATCTCACAAATGTAGAGTTATTCCTTTAAACACCAAGCACATACAGATTCAGAGGATATTAAATGTTCCCTGTCTTACAGAAAACTATCCAAGGATGGGTATTTTTGTTGATTCTTCTTACTAATATCCCTGCTATCACACAACCTTCGCCATATCTAATTTAGAGTATTTTTAATATAATCCTTAATTAGAAATAGAAAACCAAATATGCAATACAGCAAATGTGTATTCAAGAACTTAGAAACCCTTAGTATCTTTGTTCAAGAGAAGAATGCAAATAACACATGAGACAATCAACAGAAACACATGCAAATAGAATTTCTCATATAAATTCAATCTGAACTGATCAAATGCTTAAAGAAAACATGCATTCAACATTACAAGAAAATAGACTCACAACTCAGAATTAGGCCACCCTCCAAAACTGTTTTATATTTTCATTAGAAAAATACCCAAATCACCAACAACCTTACAAAATGAGGCTACTAGTTCTTTTTATAGACACAAGAACATGGTACTCAACATTTAATACATCTACATGTAGCCTTTCTCCCTCTGGCTCTAAGAAACCAAGAGCTCTTCTCACAAAATACTCCTCAAAAATTACATAATCAGAATCAATACAATGCATGTCCAACATGCATGTCCACATTTGAACTGGCAACAAATTTCCTTGCAAATCTGTCATCTTGACATGTAAGTTCTAATGCCACATCCCTAACAAAGAAAACAAAATCATATGGCACAATAGAGAATACCATGTGAATTCAATATGGGCATCCACAAGTATACAATTTGCCCTTGAGTGCCATTATATATTTATGCATCTTTTCTGCCACATAGGAAGCATAGTCATATGGCTCCCTTGTCTCTAGATCTTGAATATTCACTGCCATCATCATCAGGGATATTGGTATCTTGTCTGAAGCATCCCTCCCAAGTACCTAGTAGAGACTGTGGTAGGTTTTCACAAAGTAATGCATGAATAAGGTGCATTCAAAGGGTTTCTCCTCCCTGTCTAATATTTTCACCAATTGGCCATCTATCCCTCTTGGTCTGTGTTTGGCCAAGTTGAAATTCATGTATGCACATTTGACATTTTTATAACTTTCCTTCAATGCACCTAGGTTGATTTGCTTATTGATACAATGCATGTCCAACATGCATGTCCACATTTGAACTAGCAACACATTTCCTTGCAAATCTGTCATCCTAACATGTAAGTTCTGATTCCACATGCCTGACAAAGCAAACAAAATCATATGACACAATAGAGAATACCATGTGAATTCAATATGGGCATCCATAGTATACAATTTACCCTTAACTGCCATCATCTGTTTATGCATCTTTTCTGCCACATAGGAAGCATAGTCATATGGCTCCCTTGTCTCTGGATCTTGAATATTCACTACCATCATCATCAGGGATATTGGCATCTTGTCTGAAGCATCCCTCCTAAGTACCTAACAGAGATTGTGGTAGGTTTTCACAAAGTAATGCATGAATAAGGTGCATTCAAAGGGTTCCTCCTCCCTGTCTGATATTTTCAACAACTGGCCATCTATCCATCTTGGTCTGTGTTTGGCCAAGTTGAAACTCCTGTATGCACATTTGACATTCTTATAACTTTCTTTCAATGCACCTAGGTTGATTTGCTTATTGGATGTAGGGTTTAAGTTGAACATACTGGAGATGTAGGCCTTTGTAAATTTTATTATTATTGTGCCATTTCCTACCATGATTGATCTTGTTTGAGGATCATACCTCTATGCAATTGCCCTTACCAAGTCTGGATTTGGGAATACGTTAGGGCATATTAGCTTGGCCAAATCCAACCACCAAGCGTTGCAGACTGGGACTTTGAAGTCCATCCTATGATGCTAGTGCTTAAACAAAACCCAACCTAGCACAGGCAATTGGGCATCCTTACAATTGTAGCAAAAATCTAGGAATTTGTCCTCTAGCCTGCCAAGACCATGCAGATTCAGAGCATGCCTAATAGACCCCAAGAATTGGACCATGAGGTCCTTATCCAAGCTACTTTTTGAGGTGGAGGCTTAACTAGTTTGACTCATCTCCTTAGACTATTTATATCAAACTAGGGCTTCCCTCTTCTATAGTTTCCTACCTTTTAAATCAAGCAATTGACTTAAAATATACTAAGCATGATCGAACAGAGTAAACTTACTAGTTTTACACCTACAAAATCTTGAGATTCCTTCTTCTACTCACCTGAAAATATGTTGCATGTGTGGACTATGTTTGTGTTTGTGTAAATGATGCAGAAAGTTGTAATTTTCTTCCTTTTGAAGCTTCGTAGCATAGGTTCTGAGGCATTAATGGAAGTAGATTCAGCCTTAACTCAAATTTGTGTCCTAGGGTGCCTACAATGTTCTTCATGAAAAGTTTAAACCTAGGTTGTTAATCTAAATCTCTCCTCGTGAAATCCATGGCCACCATTCGCCCACCAAATTTGAAAATCTAAGTTTTCATCATTGAAAAGTCTTCAGCCAATAGGAGAAGGACAAGTCAGACATACATCCTTTGCTTACCACATCACCTTTTGTCTGATTTGGACATGTGGTGCCATGTCGTGGCGTCGTAGCCAGAAATGGCCCACCACCAACCTACCCTACGCGGATGTGATAAAGCCTCCATGCATCCCCTTTTTTGTATACTTCTATCTCTTTATTAAAATGTGGCCACATGTCGCTATATCAGGATCGCATGGTGAATATTCTTCTCTAACAAGATTCCCTTGCGAGCTTGCGCTACCATCAGATTTGAACCTTAGAGCAGATCACTTCTTACCTTGACACTTGGCAGCATATGATTCCTTGATGTAGGATCTTCAATTAAGGGGTTGTAAGCCCAGATTCCTTGATAGGTGTCACCTTGTCACAACCACGCAGAGGGATAATGACATCCTCGTTGATGCTATGTGATACTATAAAATATTATTACACAACACTTTATTACCCTTACGAAGGCCTAGGACATAAAACTTAATATTTCTATGGGTTATAAGGGGTAAGACTAGGACATGGGGCTGGTCACCTAATGAGTACAAAGGCTTCAAGTCATAACTTAGATGATCGAGGACCTACTACAGGCGGTCAATAGGGAATTAAAAGATAAAGCAAGGGACAAACCATGGGATTAAAACCTTAGGGGTTTAAGGGTTTTTTAGGAATAAGGACATGAAAACTTCAACTTGAAACCCTGACCCTGAGCAAGTGTCACCACCAAGCATTCATTTTCCTAATGAGAATGCAGCAGAGTGGAAGGGAACTTATTGAAAGCGAACATCTAACCTATTTACAAGGTCTCACAACTATGCTAAAAGCAAAGTTTGAGATGAATCCCATTAACTGGGATGGGCAGAACCTCTCCATTCAACTTGGAAAGTTGGAATGCATTGGCCTTCTTGCAACTGGTAATAATGTAAGGGTTGTTCCACATGGCATCAAACTTTTAATGTCTTCCAGCTTTGGCCCTATCTGCATCCCATTTCAGCACTATATCTCCTTCACTAAATGTTTTGCCAATAGATTTTTCGTCAAAGGTCTTCTTGACCTGATCTTGGTGGGCTTCAAGGGTATTCATAGCAGCATCCCTCTTCTCTTCAAGTTCCATCAGCTCTGCAAGTCTGATTGTCATGGCATCATTTTCCATTAGTTCCATCTGTTGTGCCAAATCAAGAGAATAAAATTCCAATGATAATGGAACCCTTGCTTCCCTCCCATACACAAGCATGAAAGGGGAATTACATATGGCTCTTTTGGGAGTAATTATGTCAGTCCAAAGAGTAGTATTCAACTTGGAGTGTTAGGTTCTCTAGTTATGTTCCACCGTCCTCTTGATAATTCTGATTAGATTTTTATTAGTGGACTTAGCCAAGTCATTTCCTTAAGGATAGTAATTGGATGTGGTCTTCAAGTAAACCCCATAGTTCAGTGCCCATTCACTGACTTTTGTGCCTACAAAGGCCTTGGCATTATCAGAAATAATGGTGGATGGCACACCAAACCTTGTAGCTATACACTTAAGGAAGTCTACAATGGGTGCCTCTGTGGCATCCCTCAATGCAACTGCCTCTGTCCACCTGGTAAAGTAATCAGTGGCTATTAGAATCCACTTATGGTCAGCACTAGAAGGTGGATTGATTATTCCAATGAAGCCTAAACCCCATAGAGCAAAAGGTCAATTTGTTTGAATTGGATGAAGAGTAAGAGCTGTCAACCTCTGCTTTCCAGCAAACAATGCACATTATTTGCATTTCCTTATCCATCTATGTGCATCACTGAATAAACTAGGCTAGTAAGAACCATCTCTCATGATCTTGACTATAGTTGTCCTTAGAGAATAATGGCCACCAGTAGGGCCATTATGAGATTCTTCTAAGACCCTAGAGGTTTGATCCTAAGTAATACACCTAAGAAGGTCTCCATTGATGTCTTTCCTAAACAAGACACCATCAAAAAGAATAAAGGGGATGGATTGAAGTCTAAAATGCCTTCTTTTTGTTGAATCTAGTCCATCAGGGCACCTTCCTGACTATAGAAAAGTGACCATGTCATGATACTAGTCAGTTGGAGTGCAAGAATCAGTTGGTTGTGCCTACCCTTGGACACATACAACATCATCTATATCTTTGGTGTTTGGTACCATTTGTTCACATAGGCCTTTTCCTCTTACTAGCTCGGTAATGTTGATGTTGACATCATACTCCATCACCTTTGTGATCCACCCAGCTCTCTTCTCATTGATGTCCCTGCTCAAAAAGAACTCTTTCACACCAGGGTGATTCACCATAAACTATATTTTGTTGTTTGAAAGCATATGTCTTAACATTTTTAGTGTTTTTACCACAGCAAACACTTGTTTCTCAACAAAATCATATTTCACCTCATATTCTTTGAGAGGTTGGCTGAAGAAAGCAATTGGCTGTTCCAATTTTTCTTCATTCTGTTGCATTAAAATTGTTGATATACCTTCCTTGCCTCCAAAGGCATAAAGGATGAAATCCTTTTCATAATCAGGGTTTATTAGTGTAGGAGCTTGTGCAATGGCCTATTTGATAGCTTCAAAACTGTCTTTGCCTTCCTTTGACCATGTGAAGGCAGCATTCTTTTTAAGCATAGCTGTGAGTGGTTTTGCTACTGAAGCAAAACTAAGTATGAATCTCCTCACAAAGTTGATTTTACCCAGGAAGCTCTACAGACCTTTCTTGTGACTGGGGAGAGGAAGAGCTAAAATGGCACTTGTTCTTTTAGGATCAATGGCCAGTCCCTCCTTTGAAATCACATGCCCCAGCATTCTGCCTTCTAGGATAGCAAATACACATTTTTTTGGATTTAATGATATCCCATATTCTCTATGTCTTTCAAAGACCTTTCTTAAATGACCCAAGTGGTCAGCTGCATGCTTGGAATACATGATCAAATCATCAAGATATACTAAAATAATATCATTGATTAGGCCTTTGAAGTCCAAATCCATTTCTCTTTCAAAGGTTGCCCCAACATTGGTTAACCCAAATGGCATCTTTTGGTAAGCCAAGGTACCCCATTTAGTGGTAAAGGTTGTTTTATACTGGTATGATTCTTTTACAAGAATTTGATTGTAGCCTAAGTAGCCATCTAGGAGTGAAAACCTTTTAGCTCCTTCTATTGTTTGCAAAATCTACTCCATGGAAGGAAGGGGATAGTGGTCTTTAAGGGAGGCTCTATTCAAGTCTCTAAAGTCCACACATAATTTGATTTCCTCATTTTTCTTCCTAACTGGAACTAAGTTAGCTACCCAAGAGGAATGTTTGATGGGATAATTGATTTTAGCTTCTATAATCTTGGATAGCTCTTTTCTCATTAATGGCTCAATTTTGGGATTGACAAGCCTTTGCTTCTAGCAGATAGGTTTTACATTGGGGTCTAGATCAATAGTATGTTGGATTAATCCAGGGTCAAAGCATTTCAAATCCCTATAATCCCAAGCTATTAAATCATTAAATTTATTACAAAGTTCAATGAAACCTTGTCTCTCAGCTTGACTACATACTTTGCCATGCTTTAGAGACCTTCCCTATGCAATTTCCACCTCTTCATAGTCTTCTTTTTTAATTGTCATGTTCATCTTTTCCTTATTTTGCTGATCATCAACACCAAATATGTTCTCTAAATTGATCAGTCCTCTGGGCAACTTATTGGTCTTTAGCTAGATCATGTGGTCACCATATTGCTCCTGTATGATTTTTGGTAGCAAACTCTGCCTCGTCTTGCAAAAAATTTATAATTTGTTGGTCGCTTTCGAACACGTGCCAACTGATCACATTATCAGGGATAGCATGCCTCACAACAACCTTTACATGCTGATCTGAATTTTGTTTGACATTCTTGGGAATGTCAAATTGGGTGCTAGTGGTAGCTAGCCTATCAGCATCCTTGTTCTTTTATCTGGGTACTACCTGAATGTTGAAGGCATCAAAGTCCTTAATCAAGTCCAAGACCCTATGTTTATAAGACTTCAACAAGTCATTCTTTGAGGCACTTTGCGATCTAATTTGGTAAACAACAAGTTCACTATCACCAAATGCTTGTAAAACTTTTATTCCTCCTTTTTGTGCTAGTTGTATGCCCTGAATCAAGGCTTCATATTTAGCTACATCGTTAGTATAGCTAAACTATAATATGAATGAAGAGAAATAGTTTTCCTTTTGGGGTGAAATCAATACCACCCAAGCACTATCCCCATTTTTGCTTATGGAGCCATCAAAATACATCTGCCATATCCCTTCTGGATCTGATGTTGCCTTTTCAAGATTAGGGATAGTGGCATCCTCTTCATGGATACAATAAGTACCCAGCCCTGTATTCTCTATGTGGTCAAGAGTATCAAATTGAAAACAATTAGCCCACTCATCTAGCAGTATATTAGGGATCTCCTCTACCGGTGTTGCAGCCTCATGCCTACTGTTGTCATCCTCTTCCAACTCATGGATTGTGCAATTCATTTTGTTTGCGTTAGGAGAGTAGGGTTCTATATGATCATTTGCAATAAGCTCAACCCTAATGGTCACTTTGGAGCCATATCTAGTTCTAAACAACATGTGAGACCAATCAGAAGAGAAATACCCACCTATTTTGGCAGTGAAGTCCCTAGATAGGCATATGCCAAAGTATGCAAGGAGATCAATGATTGAGATATCTTGTGAAATAGAGAAACCAGTGCATGCATTCAGAGTGAGCATCAAATCTTTAATAACACCTACTATCTTAACAGTAGTGCCATCTAATTGTACTACCCCCTTATTCACAGGCTCGCACTCTATGTCTAACTTATCAGCTATATTTTTTAGCATAACAGAGGTACCGGCCCTAGAATCTATCATACAATTATGCAAAAATTTATCACCTGTGATTAAGGAAACATAAAATGGAGGGGACTTACTAGTTTTGCTTGTTCTTGTTTCATCCTTTGGCTAGCATAGGTTTGCTGGGGTGGTTTCTTCTCTTTTGTTGTCTCCACAACAAGCTAACTGAAGCTTGTTAGGGCTTCCTGAAGTAAATATCTTTGAATTGGGATTAATAATGTATCCCACATAGTGACACTTAGATTTGTCTTCTTCATCTAATCCACTATGCTAAAGGGTATTTGACTTCCCTTTTGTGATGTTTTAGTGACAGTTGGATCACTTTTTGGTTGTTAATTGGATTGGGGTTGCACTGTTGGTACTAAATCTACCCTGCTAATAGTCTGATCTGCCTACCTCGAAGAAGTCTTAGGCATTTTCTCTTTTTCTATAACTACTGAAGACACGTTAGGTATAGGTGTATGACCAACTGCAGGCACTGATGTATCTTCAGTAGCTCTTCTCTTTTCCCTTGTATTGAATGCTATTGGACCAGCACCTTGATTAACACCACAATAGTCATCAGGGGTCCAATTCATCAAGGTAGCATCATTTTGCATTTGTTCTTGGCCTCCAAGCATTCCCTGATTGATGTTAACTTGTTTTTCTAAATTTGTTGGTTGTTCTTGCACTGTCAAAGCATGATTGAACCGTCCACTTTGGAACAAATTTTGGTCATGTGGTTGATTGCAAGGATAACACCAGTCACTGTCTTGGGCCAAGTTGTTTTGAATTGGCACAAGGGGTCTAGAGAGCTTGTTGCATTAGGGTTAACAACATTTAATGGTCTGATATAACTAGGTTGAGCTTGCCTTTGCATATTACCTTGGTATGGAGGTCTATTTTGCTGATATGTCTTATTGTATGTTTGATATGGTTGGTTAGAACGCTGATATGGTCTACTGGATTGCACCTGCTGCCTCTCTAACATCACCACTCGGTTGGCCAACATTCTTCTCTTGGCATCTTTATCCTCTGGTTGCTCAATTGAAGGTGTAATTAGAAGAGCAGCAGAAGTGGCAATGGAAATTGGAGCCACAACAAGATGAATAGCAGGGGCCTCTGGAAATAAAGGCATCAATGGCCTTGGAGTAATCTTCCCTGCTTGAATTAGGCAATTTTTTGGCCTTATTGTTGTGTCATAGGCATCAGGCAATACAGTCCCTCTCACAGACTGAATCATGACTACAATATCTAGATTCAAAGACCTTAAATAGTAGATGAATGTTGTGTTTGGAGAGGGCTTTACTAGAAAGGGAATTTTGTCCCATGTTTTTTGGAATCGGTAGTTGAAGTCTACCATGTATTCATGAGGGGCTCTCTTGATTGTAGCTAATTGCTCCATTAGTTAAAAGTGGTCACTCTTGTCTTCGAAATGTTGGCACAATTTAGTGCTGAAATCATCCCAACCATGAATTGAATTCACTGGGAGGCTTTTATACCACCATAAGGCTTTTCCTTTGAATGAAGAGGCTAGCAGTCCCATAGCCACATTGTTAGTGGTGACATGGTGGACTGAACAGACACTGGTAATGTCTTGAATGTGTTCAACAGGGGGTTTTCACCAGTGAAAAATGGGATAGCATTTAAGGCTGAAGTGGAAATATCATCATACTGTGCTAGGTCTAAAGGCCTGTCCCCATGGAATGCAACGAATGGAAGGTTTCTTGCCATGTTAGGGATATTCAGGCTAATTATGGGTATGCATAGGGTTCTTCCTGAATACTAAAACCTAACTTGGAAATTAACTGGAGGGGGAGTAGACCGAGCTCTTGAATGGGATGAATTACTACTCCTATTTTCCCTCACAGGGGACCTAGACAGTCTAGTTCTTCTTCTTCTTTCAGTAAATGAGAGCCCTATAAATTGGAAATTACCTCTAGAAGAAGACCTTATCTACACTCCAGGCATTAAATGTTGAATTGTTATATAGGAACTGGATCAGTAGAGTCACCAGGTGCCTGTTGAACACTTTCACAGTAGCAAATGAACTAAGAATGGCACTGAATTCTCAATCCAACTCACTCAGAATAGAATGTCCGACCGGGTGTGCTAGAAACTATTATCACTTCGAATTGCACCCTGCTTGGAGACTTCCAAGCATTCTAATGACACAATGCAACTAATCTCAAGGTGTGGGACCTTGCAGATGAGATCAGACCTCCAGACAAGGTTGGATCCTCTTTTTGAGCTTAAGGCTCAAAGAAATAGACTAACTCTAATGCTACACTTGCCAAGGGAAAAAGGGTAGAAGGAATACAGAAAAGAAAAGATGATGCACCAGAGTCATAAGGTGTATTAGTTGAATTGAATCAACACAACAATGATCGCAATCCCTAAAAGAACTCACAAAGACCTAAAACCTTGACAGAGGCTTCAAATAGAAGACTATAATCTATGAAGGAGTCGTTCTACTCACAAAATAGATCACAACCTCAAATGAAACACAGAGACAAAGTGTAAAAGAGGTGAAATATTAGGGATTTATTGATCATGAAGGTCAAATGACCATTACAAAGAGTAAATAACTTGTCATAGAACAATAGACACAAAATAATCACATACATTCATAATTGAACAATGGACTAGAGACATCAAAGGCTCAAAAATGAGCACAATACATCAAATCTAGTTGTTCTATAAGTGCATTACAAGGTCTGGATGTAACAGAGGAATTTGTCCAGCATAACAGCCTAGAAAAGAACTAATAACCACCCAAAATACATCTTTGAATCATGCATATATAGCTTTTACAATCTCACTATACCAGCCATAGCATGGAAGGTGAGAATTCAACAAAGAGGAACATCGACCATGCTGCATTAACTTGAACTAGCATCCTTTGAAGTGTGTCATAGCTCATATCTGTGAAATTTGCTGAAACAGGAGGTTCACCCATGCCATGGGTACAAAAAATTCAATGCAGATGAGGAACAGTGGCATGGGGAGGTGGGAATACCATATGTTCAATGAAAATAGGCCCTTACAAATCATTAATGGTGACTAGGAGGGTTGCTAGCTAGTCAAATCACATTTTCTCTGTGAAGAACAGAGTCATCAAAGTTTCAGAGATCGGGCCTTCAGTCATCCGCCCTATTGCTTGTAGAAGAAAGGAGGTGAAAGGTGAAAACTCTGAGCTCTATAATAACACTTAGAAGATTTTACCTTAGTGGAGATTAGGTCTCGGCTTTCCATCTTCCAGTCTCGGGGCACCATGTGTCATCTTTCCGTAGTTTTGTTGTAACCCTTTTCTTTAATAAAATAATTCTTGCGGAATGGCGGAAACCCTCAGAACCTTTCGAGAGAGGCAGAGTTTGAAGTTCGGGCCTTCAGCCTTCCAGCTTCCAAAAGAAGGAAGAGGGAAGAAGAAAAAGCCAAAGTCCAACTCCTCAAAACCCTTAGAATATTTTGAAATGAAAAGAAGCCAGACTCAAGTCTCGACCCTTTCCTCTAGATGACATCACCGCCACCTGTCCTCATTCCGCAGTTCTACCATCACTTTTTCTCTTAATAAAATAACCTCCACATAATGGTGGAGACACGCCACATGGATCATTGGGAGTCAGTTGTCAGGCCTTCAATCTTATGCATTCTGAAGGAGAATGTGGAAGAGAGAAACCCCGAAGTCCAGCGCTTGAACACTTAATTATTTTTGCAAAAGGAAAGAGTCAGAGTTCGGCCTTCGGGCCTTCCGCCTTCCAAAGAAGCTAAGGAAAAGGGAGAAAACTCTGAACTCTGGTGATAAAACACTTAGAACATTTTGTAAGAGGAAAAGGGTAGAGTTCAAAACTTTGGGCTTGACAACGTGGAAGAGGTGAAGCCCAAACTCCAACATTCTGACAAGGCAGGAAAACACAAGGAAAACTCTAAATTTTCTAGGACTTAACCATTTTTTTATGTTTTTCCTTGCATCCTCAGAAGGGAAAACATGAGGATCTCATGGATCTTAGATGATATAGGAGCATCCCTAGTTCAAGAGCAATCTTGTATCAACCAAAAACATTTGCATTTCAGTTTGTTTGCAGTTCAGTTTTGTTTCTTTTATTTTCCAATTCAGTTCAGGCAGTTCGGTCAAAAGTAGTTTTTGCTTTTTGGTTCGATATTATATCACAACTACATTTCAGATCTTGTGGAGCTAGATTTAGCATCTACATTCATTCATCTACATCATAACTAGAATTTAGAGATCCGCACTTCAATACCAAAAAGTTATCGCTATCAGAAGATCGAGTGTGTTCAGAGCAGAGCATGTTGATAATCACAGACAACCAGTTGAAGGAGAAACTTGCGGAAGCATTTCCCAATCTTTGGGGCCTATTGACACATCATTCAATGATCTTTGCTTCATGACCAACCTTCTTTGAAGATTCGTACTTCATTTCATTCATTTTTCGGAAGTGTTCTATGCATTTAGGTCTGACCTATCTGTGCACACATTATAGCTCTTCATTGGAGTTTGTGATCTTCCTTGGCTGACGCAGAGGAATCTATTGGTCTGGAGATGATATATATTGATGTAATAGATCCTTAGGAAAGTATTAATTCATATATTACTAGCTGATAGTTTAGATTTTGTGCGAAGGAGCTTCAAAGCTTTATCTTGCGCATGTATGTGATCAGACCTTTGAGCCCTAATTGTAAGCCCGCATGTTGCCGACCAATCTGTATTTCAATTCTATGATTTACTAAATGATTGAATCTACATTTTATTTATATCTTGAGTTGTTTTCATTGTGTTTACTCTTGTTGCATGGTCCGGATATTTCATTCTATGAACCCTCCTATCGTGACTGCACCAAGTGGTATCAGAGTGAAAGATCAAATCTTTGGGAGTGAATTGAGTGAAGTTGGCGAGGGAATTCTGTAGGATCTTGTTGTGGATAGATCTCCAAATTGAGGTAGGTTACCTGTGTTGCAACTAATCACTGATTTTGAGGTGGTTGTCACCTTGTAGGCCAATCGCAGAACTTGAGGCAGTTTACACTTGATCCTAGGAAGAATGCCGCCGAGGAGAGTTGTTGTTGTTGGAACAATGGCTGGTAGAATGGATGAGATGATGGAAATGATGAAAATAATGCAAATTTTATTGGATGTTGTTGAGGAAGATAGGTGAAGAGGATTAACACCGAGACCTAATGTCGAAAGCGACGATGAAGAAGAATTTTAATCTGTTGAACAAACTGGTGAAACCCTAGGAGGTGATGAAGAAGAAGAATCAGATCAAGTAAAGATGCTATGATCTATTTCAAATATTGGAAAGAGACCTAGAGTTGATGTGTTGAACTATACTGGTAATTTGAATCCTAAAGAATTGATTAACTAGATAAATGACATGGAAGAATACTTTGAATATGAGGAAATTAGAGATTCGGAGAAGGTAAAATTTGCAAAGACAAAGTTGAAGGGACATGCTGCTATATGGTGGAAAGAAGTTTAGTTGGAAAGAAATAGGAAAGGGAAAGAAAAGATTACAAAATGGGATAGGATGGTGACAAAGTTGAAGAATCAATTTATACCTGCTGACTATGAGTTGGAACTATTGAAAAAATTGCAAAACTTGAAACAAAAGGAGAAATCTATGAAGGAGTACACTTAAGAATTTCATAAAATGATCATAAGGATAGGACATAGTGAAGCAAGCAAGGAGAAAGTGGCTAGATACATCAATGGACTAAGATTGAACATTCAAGAAGAGCTAAACTTGGTAAAGATGACATCTTTGGAGGAAGCATATCAATTTTCACTAAAAGTTGAAGAGAAGCTGAATAAAAGACATGATCAGAGACAGAGAGGCGGAGGAGGTAAATTTTAGAGAGGTAAGACATTTTCTAGAGGAGATAGATCATATCCGGAGTAGAACAGGTTTGACAACCCATTGAAGAAGGATAACAGAGATAACAATGCTTACCGAAGAGATGATAGAAATTTTTACTAGAGAGGAAGCCCTAGTGCATACTGGAATGAAGGATAAAGAAGGGACGGAAGAGGATTTAATAAGAGAACATTTAGAGGTACTTGTTTCAAGTGTGGAGGTGAAGGACATAGAGCATTTGAATGTAATCAGGGTAGTACAAATAAGAGGATAGAGAATGGTGGAAGAGCAGCCTATGTTGAAGAAGAACCTGCTGAATCACCTAGTTCAGTTGGTAAACCTAAGAAAGGAGAATCATTGGTGATGAGGAGAGCACTATTTCAAGTAGAGACAAATGAGGAACCACTGTAGAGGAAGAGTTTATTCAGGACAAGATGCAAATCAAGAGGTAAGTGTTGTAAAGTTGTGATTGATAGTGGTAGTTCAGATAACCTAGTTTCAGATTAGATGGTGACTAAGCTGAAGTTGGAAAGATTGAAACACCCTAAGCCCTATCAAATAGCATGGATTTAGGATGATCATAAAGTACTGGTGAGTGAACAATGTTTGGTGAAATTTCATATTGCATCTTATCATAATGAAGTCTTGTGTGATATTATGCCTATGGATGTTTGTCATATCTTGTTGGGTAGACCTTGGTAGTATGATAGAAAAGCTATATATGATGGGAGAAAGAATACATCTACTATAACAGCAAATGGAAAGAGAATTACTCTGATTCCTTTGGAGGATGACCCTAAGAGTGAAGTATGTGGGAATGCTAGAATATGTTTGGTAGATGGAAGGAAATTTCTGGATGGTTTGAGACATGGGAATATGTGTTATGCCTTGATTCCTAAGAAGCCTGAAACATTGAAGGAGACTGGAGAGACACAACTGGAGGAGATAAGAGAATTACTGACAGAGTATAAAGACATCATATCAGATAATGTACCTGAAGGATTGGCACCTATAAGGAGTATCAGTCATCACATGGATCTTGTACCAGGAGCAAGTTTGCCTAACAAAGAAGCACATAGAATGACACCGGAAGAGAATCAAGAACTAAATATACATATACAAGAGTTGTTGAGAAAAGGTTTGATCAGAGAAATCTTGAGTCCTTGTGCAATACCTATAGTGTTAGCACCAAAGAAACATCAAGAATGGAGAATGTGTACCAACTCTAGAGCAATAACCAAGATCACAGTTAAGTATAGATTTCCTTTACCTAGAATGGATGATATCATGGATTGTTTGAGTGGAGCAAGATATTTCACAAAGATAGACTTGAAGAGCGGATACCCTCAAATCAGAATCAGAGAAGGTGATGAATGGAAGACTAATTTTAAGACAAATGAAGGATTGTATGAGTGGTTAGTGATGCCTTTTGGATTGACAAATGCATCGAGCACTTTTATGAGATTGATGAATGAAGTCTTGAAGAAAATCTTGGGTAAGTTTGTGCTTGTATACTTGGATGATATTTTGATTTTCAATAAGACAAAAGAGGAACATTTGTGGCATATTAGACAAGTTTTGTAGAGACTGAGAGAAGAGAAATTGTTGATAAACATCAAGAAGTGTAGTTTCGTGAAAGAAGAGTTGGTATATTTAGGATTTGTAATTTCTATGGAAGGATTGAAGATGGACCCTGAGAAAGTGAAATCAATTGTTGAATGGCCTACACTAGAGAGCATTGGAGAAGCTAGATCATTTCATGGATTGGCTAGTTTCTACCAGAAGTTCATCAGAAATTTCAATTCAGTTTGTAATAAAAGTTTTGAATTGTTGAAGCAGAAAGTGACAGAGCACAACCTGTTTTGGCATTATTGAATTTCAAAAAGGTATTTCAAGTTGATTGTGATTCAAGTGGAAGTGCAATTGGAGCAGTATTAAGTCAAGAAGGTGGAGCAGTATTAAGTCAAGAAGGTAGACCAGTAGCATATTTCAGTGAGAAGTTGAATGATGCAAGGAGAAGATATTCAGTTTATGATCAAGAGTTATATGCCATAATTCAAACCTTGAAGAAGTGAAGACATTATTTGTTGCCTAAAAAGTTTGTGTTGTATACAAATCATCAAGCTTTGCAATATTTGAACAGTCAAGGTAAGTTGAATCAGAAACATATGAGATGGGTAGAGTTCATGCAGAGTTATACTTTTGTGTTGAAGCATAGGAGTGGAAAATCAAACAAAGTTGTTGATGCATTGAGTAGAAGAAGAAACTTGTTGACAGAGATGAGAGTTGAAGTGTTGGGTTTTGATGAATTGAAGAACATGTATGAGCGAGACACTAATTTTTTAGAACCTTGGAAAGCATGTAAGAAACCTATTGTAACATATAGGAGTAAGTGGCTAGACTATTTCATTCAAGAAGATATGTTCAAAGGAAGCCAGTTATGCATACCTAGAAGTTCAATGAGAGATAATTTGATCCAGGAAAAGAATAGTGGTGGATTGGCTGGACATTTTATCATTGATAAGATAGTGGCTTTGGTGAGTGAACATTACTTTTGGCCTCAGATACATAAGGATATTAGGAGATTTGTGCAGAGTTGTAGAGTTTGTCAAGTTGCAAAAGGAAGTAGTCAAAACACTAGATTGTATAAACCTTTGACAGTACCAGAAAGATCTTGGGAAGACATAAGCATGGATTTTGTAAGGGGATTGCCGAAGACACAGAGAGGACATGATTCAATATTTGTAGTGGTTTACAGATTTTCAAAGATGGCTCATTTCATACCTTGTAAGAAGACAACTGATGCAGTGCACGTAGCTGACCTATTTTTCAAGGAGATTGTGAGATTGCATGGATTACCTAAGAGTATAGTTTGAGACAGAGATACAAATTTTGTTGGATACTTTTGGAAGACACTTTGGAAGAAGATGAAGATAGATTTGAAGTTCAATTCAACTTTTCATCCACAGACAGATGGACAGACAGAGGTAGTGAATAGGAGTTTGGGAAACTTGTTGAGATGTTTGGTTGGAGAGAAGACAAGAAGTTGGGATTTGATTCTTTCACAAGTAGAGTTGGCATGCAATAATTCAATAAATAGGAGTACCGAAAGAACACCCTTTGAGATTGTTACCAAAGTAAACCCTAGAGGAGTTGCTGAATTGAGAGACATCAGTACAGAGGAAAAGAGAAGTGCAGAAGCAGAAGAATTTGTAGATCATATGAAGATAGTTCATAATCAGGTGAAGAAGCATTTGGAGGATATGAACAGTAAGTATAAGGAAAAGGTAGATGAGAAGAGAAGACATAAGGAATTTGAAGTTGGAGATGAAGTAATGGTGTATTTGAGAAAAGAAAGATTTCCAGTTGGGACATATAACAAGTTGAAGATGAAGAAGTTTGGACCTTGCAAGATACTCAAGAAATTTGATTCAAGAAATGCATATGAAGTGGAGTTACCAGAGACATTGGGTATTTCACCTATTTTCAACATTGTAGTCCTTTATCAATATCATGAAGCAGAGTTCAATGACAGCATGGAAGAAGACTTGAAGAAGCAGTTACCACAACAAGCACTAGAATAGATTAAGGACATTTTGGATAGCAGAGTTGGACACAACACTAGAGGAAGACAATACAACGAATATCTTGTGAAGTGGAAAGGCAGACCGGAAGAAGATTCATCATAGATTTCTCAGGCTGAGGTGGACAGTCTTGGTTCTCCCTTAGCCCCAGCAAAGTGAGGGATTCACTTTTTCAATAACCCTGGATGTCTGATACAGGAGCATCCCTAGTTCAAGAGTAAGCTTGCATCAACCAAAAATATTTGGATTTCAGTTTGTTTGCAGTTCAGTTTTGTTTCTTTTATTTTCCAGTTTAGTTCAGGCAGTTCAGTCAAAAGTAGTTTCTGCTTTTTGGTTTGATATTCTATCACAACTACATTTCAGATCTTGTGGAGCTAGATTTAGCATCTACATTCATTTATCTACATCATATCCAGAATTCATAAATCCACACTTCAATACCGGAAAGTTGTCTCTATCAGAAGATTGACTATGTTCAGAGCAGAGCATCCTAATAATCATAGACAACCAGCTAAAGGAGAAACTTGCAGAAGCATTTCCTAATCTTTGGAGCCTAATGACACATCATTCAATGATCTTTGGTTCATGGCTGGCCTTCTTTGAAGATCAACACTTCATTTCATTCATTTTCTGGAAGTGTTCTATGCATTTAGGTCTAACCTATCTGTGCACATGTTACAGCTCTTCATTGGAGTTTGTGATCTTCCTTGGCTGACGTGGAGGAATCTATTGGTCTGGAGATGATATATATTGATGTAATAGATCCTTAGGAAAGTAGTAGTTCACATAGTTATAGCTGATAGTTTAGATTTTGTGCGAAGGAGTTTCAAAGCTTTATCTTGTGCATGTATGTGATCAGGGCTTTGATCCCTAATTGTAAGCCCGCATGTTGTCGGCCAATCTGTATTTGAATTCTATGATATACTGAATGACTGAATCTGCATTTGCTTTATATCTTAAGTTGTTTTTGTTGTGTTTACTCTTGTTGCACGGTCCGGATAGTTCATTATGTGAACCCTCCTACTGTGATTGCACCATTAGACTATTTGGCCATGAGGGAAAAATAGGATAACATTGACCTTACATACTACCAAACCACTTGAAGCTTTAATATAGAATACCTTATACATCCCTGAGCCTATCCTCAAAACCACATGACCAGACAATTTCTTCCAGAGGAATGCAGAACATTCCAATAGGTCTCCACCATTGCTTTGCCCTGTCTAAGTAGTAATTAGTACTCTGTCACTTGTAACTTTTTCTGTTGAAGGTGTGGTGACTTGAAATCTTGATTATATCATGTTAATATCAAGATAAACTTGTCTTCTAAACTGCAAGACTAAATCTTTCTCGATGGAGAAATGTGGACCAAAACATTGCAACTCTGTCTTAGGATATGCACTATGAATGTCTTACTCAAATTTTTGCTACTTATTATTGTGGTACTCCAAGATGATGAGATATACATGTATGAATATAGGAAACATGTTAGGACATAAGTGTTTACCTTCACATCATGCTCAGACATAAGACTAATCACGACATCATACTTAGACAATTTTCTCTTCTTTCGGACTGGTTTCACCATTTGCTAAGTCTTTTGGATTGACTTTCCTTAGACATGTTGACCCCTTGACTTTAACTAAGTCAAACCATCTCTCTCAAATCTTCCACTGTCCTTCAACTTCTCCTTCTTCTATACACAACCTCTATACAAGTTTGTCCTTATATTGCCATATACTATGTTGATATCAGTGACAACACATATTGCCAACAATATAAACTCTTTGAACCCTCTTCTTCTTCTCCATCCTCTAATCCATCTAATTGTTCTTCCACATGTGCATCTTCCTACTTTTCTATGTTTATCTCAAAGTGCACTTATTTAGTCTTTTCTTTTTCCTTTGGTTATTCTTCACCTGAATAAGCTCTAAACTCCTTGAAAATCACATTTCTAGATAAAATAATTTTTTGGGTTAGAGGTTTCCAAAGCTTGTAACCTTTTACATTCTCGCCATAACCTATGAAGATGCATTTCTAGGCTTTTGGATCCAATTTAGATTGTTTTTATTGAGGCAAATGAATAAAATCCTCGCAACCAAAGACCCTTAAATGTGAAACAGAAGGCTTTCTATCTATCCACACTTCATAAAGAGTTTTATCCAAAAGAGTTGAACAAGGAGATCTAATAATTAAATAACAAGTAGTACTTACAGGTTTAGCCCAAAAACACTGATCTAGCTTCACACTACTCAACATGCTCCTAGCTCTTTCCATTAAGGTTCAGTTCATTCTTTCTTCTATCTCATTTTGTTGGGGAGTATAAGGAGTATTCTTCTATGAAACAATACATGCATGCTTACAGAATTCATAAAAAATTCCTTAGAACAATATTCACCACCATTGTTAGATCTCAACACCCTTATTTTATAATCTGTTTGTTTCTTAACTAAGCCTTTAAATTCCTTAAACTTAGTGAAAACCTCAGATTTTGTAGGCATAAAATAAATCCAAGTGTATCTTGAGACATCATTAATGAATGTAACATAATATAGAGATTTTTCAAAAGAGTCAACATCCACTAGTCCAAACACATCTGAATGAATAATCTCTAATAATCTCTTAGCTTTATTAGTTACAATAGGAAAAGATAATTTATTCTATTTTCCAAACACACAATGCTCACAAAAATTATTTTTACCAACAGAATAATTAGAAAGACTGTCAACCAACTTTTTATTAATAATGGTCCTTAGACCTTTTTCACTTATGTGACCCAATCTATGGTGCCACAACATACATGCATTTTCAATGTTAGTTACATTGGAAAAATTACAAAAGTGGAGGCATTAAGCCTAAACAAAGTTCCAATTTGAGATCCTCTAGCAACTACCTAATTCCCTCTTACCAACCTACAACCAGACTTCTCAAATGTCACATGCATTCTATAATCATTCAACTTGGATACAGAAAGTAAGTTTCTTACAAGTCCTGAAATATGTAAAACATCAGTAAGGGATTTAACCCTTGCATCACTGAAACACAACTTTATCTTTCCCTTACCAACTATTTGCATAGTGTTATTATCACCAAGGAAAACTTATCCTCCATCATATGTTGAATATTTAGAAAACTACTCCTTGTGAGGAGTCATGTCGTAGGAGTTGTTGTGCCCTACACACATGACTGACTTTTTGCATAACAAAAATGGGGACCCCCTCTTTTGCTTTGCCTTTAGTGAGTTTCCTATCCTCCTTTAGGTGTTTTATCTTGTTATGAGTGCTCTAAGTCTTGATTGAGTAGCTTGGCTTGATTGTAAAATTTCATGATCCATTGCATTAAGTTGGCATATTTTGATGATTTCTTGAGTATTGGTTGTCTCACCTAGTTTGAGATGCATTTGGATGCTCTCGAAAGTCCTAGTTGGCTTGTATGCTTTGGATGCACTTGTTTGTTACCACATGTCTTGTTTGAGTCAATAGAATGTTCATGAGTCAATTGAATTGGTTTTGGCATGTTTTGGGTTTGATGGGTCTTGACCAAGTATGTGCCTCATTGTTTCATTTGATTTTTAGTTTGCATGGAGTTGTAATAAATGGTTTTGTCTCACTTTATCATGCTCATAGTCATATTGACAAGTCCTTCATGGTTGAGTGATTGTTTTTTGAGGCCTTGTGGACTCTTGAAAAGGAAGGACATTTATTTTTTTAGAGGATGGTGTTGATTTTGATGATCCATTCAATTTTATTTATTTCTTCATCTTCATATAAAGATAAGAGTATAATCATTCATATTTGTAGAGTCTTAGAATGTGTCAAGATGATTAAATGTATGGCATTCGTGTGGTATGATTAGATCTTATCATGTCATTATCATTAGTTTTGTGTTTCATTAGAAGACCAAGGACTTGATTGAGGTTGTTGATGTTTTTCCCAGACTAGATGCTTGCTCCCAGTTATCCCTACAAGGTAGCCATCATTGATCAATAGGATTCCCGAGCCAGGGGCCAATAGTACAGGAGATAGACTCTATAAATATCTCCTCTTCTTCTTTAGGCTCTGCAGAACCAAGGGGGGTATTCCCTTTTCAACATCCAAAAGATATGTCTCTGAACATTACTGGGATGTTGACATAAAGTAGATAAATCCTCTATTATATAGACCAAAACTGTGAGATAAGTGCAAAGGGGCTAGCTTTGGGCCTACATTCAATTGTAGACAGAGGATTTCGGTCCTAATACTACTTCTAAGGTCCTAATGGTTTGGTTTGATTTTTGAGTTTGATTTGGTGATTGGATGCAAAACTAGGACCTTGGTTGTAACGTCAATACAAGGCCAGATTGGTGCCTATCTAGGGCTCGGAGTCGATAAACATACACATGTGAATGGTTACCATAAACATATATCAATGACTGAGTTTCAAGGGGATATTTCTAGTATCTGCCTTACAGATACTTCCCAAAAATTAAGTATTTAATTATTCATACTTGATGGCATCCCTATTGCAGCATACTTTATCAATGATTAACCTGAAACATTTAATTTGTTCCTTGAACAAAAGTAGGAGATCAAACATTTAATATAGAAAATCCATATTCCTGAACCTTGAATAACCCTTAGCTATTCTAATTCAAAAGAAAATATGCCCACAACTTGGAGACAAATAATCAAACACATGCAACAGAGCATTTCTCATATAAAACAATCATGAAACCAGTTAGCCTATGCATAAAACATTTAACATGAGATTCATAAACTCACAAGACACGCAAAACAGAGCCACCAATGAAGTTGTATCTTACTACAGCACTAAAATTGTCCAGTTTTCAACCAACCACAAATGAGCAACACAGTCTGCTATATATGGCAGGAGAGTGCACTCAGCATTAATTACATGGCAAAATTCAAAAATCTACCAGATACCATTCATCATGAGAAAATGGTGCTCAATGTATTGAATGCAGCAAGTAGAGGAGGAGATAGGGAGGTCTCGAGCCTTGTGCCGCCGCCTAGGGATTCACATCTTCAATCGGGTGGTTGATCCACCCGTGGCCTCGCCCATACCCTATAACATCCGCCATTAATGGCATACCAACCCGCGGCCTTGGGAATGCAGTGGACTGTGCATTTTGCAACCTTTCCCACCAAGAAATATGACCCTGATATTTCAAAACATGTGGGAATAAATTATCCCACATTCACCCCGTGGTGACCTCCTGAACACTTTATATGCATGACCACACCGGAAGATGATAGTCAGTGATTTTTCTCCTGACGACACCAATATACACCTCAACATGACCCTTCCGCATGATGCTCTGATGTTCAATATCACCCTGACGTCAACGAACCATCCGCATGATATCACCCTGACTTGAAATATCACCTGATCAAGTTCATATCCTCAGGCAACTAGCAAACCTCCTAATCATGTTTGCCGATAGTATCATGTCGAAGACCACATGATGCATCCCATCGATCTTGATGATGTCACCATCATATCCGCATTGGGGTGATCTTTGACGGCAAGGGTGATATTCAGAAGATCACCTGATATTTGGAAATATCACCCTCCGCACAAAATATCAGGGTGGACTGTAGCCTTGTTGTAACATCGGGGATGATGTTTGAATATGACTGACATTTGGAAATATCACCCCTTCCTTCGGAATATGATGAAGTCGTTAGACAGGCACAAATCACCCTCGACAAATATCTGACGTCTGCAACATCAAGGTGATAAAACAACATGGGGGTGATCCTCACTAAGATCACCTAATATTTGAAACATGATGACCCCCGCAAGAAAATCAGGCCAAACCAGAACTTTCACAAGCTACAACCTTCCTCACTTGGCTGAATTTCAAGGTGATACAAAAAGCAATCCTGCTTAGAATTTTACACTCTTCCACATGGTAGGCCTCCTGAGGCAAGGTTCAAACTCTGAGTTTTTTTTTTTGGTTTTAGGGTTATAATGAGAAAACCTACAAATGCTCAAGCTCAAAACCCTAAACATAAATGGGTACCAACACAGGCTCCGATTGGGGACGTGTGGGTGCAAGACTGTAGCGAGGACCAGATTACTCCAGGGCAGACCAGACAAAACACGAAACTCAAAACACAACTAACTATACAAGGCATGTACAAAACATTTACATCTAGTTTACATTGTGCACAGAAAATATTCATTTATGAGAAAAAGGCCTTAAGGAATTTACCGTGCACAGGCAATTCCAATAATTCACCATTGAGGGCCTAGAGAAAGTAGGAATCATCCTCATGGATGTTGCCAATTTGATACGGGCCAATCCATAAGGGCTCAAATTTACCATGCTTGCCCTTATCCTAGCTTCTTGCATTCCATATAAGGACCAAGTCACCTATCTGAAACCTTCTCTCTGTAGCCCTTTTATCAAATAGATACTTCACTTTTTGTTGTTTCCTGATGTTCATTTTCTGTGCTACCCTTCTAGTCTCATCTAGTGCAACCAGCTGATTTATTCTTTGAGTCATTGAGTCCCCAATTTCCTCGTCATTTTCTTTTATGAATTTATAGATTGGCAAGAGATTGTTCACAGGCAACCTAGTTGTTATGCCATATACTAGCTCAAAAGGTGATCTTCCAGTCGCTTTCTTGACTGTCACTCTGTCAGCCCATAATGTCATCTTCAACTTTGAATCCCAACCCCTTTTGTTTTTATCCATCAGCCTTTTGATGATTTTCATGAGACTTTTGTTGCTTGACTCTGCTTGACCGTTTCCTTGTGGATGGTATGGTGATGTATGAGATAAATCAATTCCATAATTATTGCAAAAATCAATAAATTCACTAGACCTGAAGCACATAGCATTATATGTGACCACTTTGGCTGGTACTCCAAATCTGATAACAATATGTTCTAAAATAAAATCCATCACCACCCTACTGGTAGCTTTTTTAGTTGGAATGGCCTCAATCCATTTAGTGAAGTAATCAATAGCAACCAAAATCCAACTGTGTCCTCCACTTGATTTTTCTGAGATTTCCCCTATAAAATCAATTCCCCATTGCTGAAATTGAGCTTCTACAGTTACAGTCCTAAGGGGCAATGCACCTTCATATTTTAGCTTTCCTGAGAACCTTTGGCAAGGATTACATTTTCTTACCACTCTTTGTGCATCTGAGAAGAGAGTTGGCCACCAGTAGCCTGCTCTAAGGATTTTGTGCGTTGTTGTCTAGGCAGTATAGTGTCCACCACACATTCCATTGTGCATGTCACTTAGAATATCTTTGGCCTAATTTTCATCTACACACCTGAGTAATACACCATCAAGATTTTTCCAATACAGCTCTCCTTGGACAATGATGTATTTAACAGCATGTAGCTTCAAGGTCCTCTTCTGATTGTCATTTAGATGGGAAGGACAATTCAAATTCTGCAAATAATGCACTATGTCCCTATACCACTCAAATTCTGACATATTTATAATTTCATTATGCACTACATTCACTTGGCATGCCTCTAGATTTGACTGTGTCATCAATTTTGCCAAACCTTGTCCTCTTACCAATTTTGTGATCCATATTTTAATGTTGAACTCCTGCAATTTGTTTATCCATCTGTATCTTCTTCCTGTCACCTCCTACTGAGTAAAAATATATTTGACCGATGCATGAGGCACATATGCAATTATCTGAGAGCCTACTAAATATGGCCTGAAGGTCTTGACTACTCTAACTAGTGCATATGCCTACTTCTCCATGATGTCATACTTCAATTCAGCACCCTGCAATGACCTGTTAAAGAAATCTATAGGTTGTTCAAAACCCTCTTCATTTTTCTGCAATAAACATGCAGCAATAGTATGGAAAGAAGCAAATGAGAACAGCTGAAATGGCTTAGAAAAATCAGGAGATTTTAGCACAAGAGCCATCTTTATAGCCTCTTTGATGTTCTGAAATGACTTAGTTGCTTCATCTTCCCATTTGACAGTTGCACCTTTCTTCAACATCTTAGAAATGTCTTTTGTGGTTTCTGCAAAGTTAGGAACAAATCTCCTAACAAAATTAATTTCTCCAAAGAAGGATTGAATACCTTTCACTGTTCTAGGGATCTAAATTTTGTCAATTGTAGCCACCCTTTCAGGATTAATCCTGACTCCCTCCTTGGAAATAATGTGTCCCAACAAATTTCTTTCCACTACCCCAAAAGCACATTTCTTTGGGTTGAGTGAAATGCCATATTCCAGTGCTCTAATAAAAATTTGTTCTAAGTGCATGCAATGTTGCTCCTCCTGCTTTGAATAAGCAGTTAAATCATCTTGATATACAACCAAGATTGAGTCAATCAATCCTGCAAAAGCAACATCTATAGATCTCTAAAATGTGGCACATGCATTTGTTAGTCCAAATGGCATTCTTGCATACACATAGGTTCCCCATGGAGTGGTGAAGGTAGTCTTGTATTGTGCATATTCTTTTACCTTCACTTGATTGTACCCTAAAAATCCATCCATCATGGATAAAAGTTCACAGCCAATCACTTTCTGTAGCATAGCCTCCATGTTGGGCAGTGGATAATTGTCCTTCAAAGAAGATACATTGAGATTTCTAAAGTCTACACAAAGCCTTATGTCACCTTTCTTCTTTCTAACTAGAACAAGGTTGGACACCCAAGTTGAGTGTCTAATGGGCATACTTATTCTAGCCTCCCTAAGCTTCGTAAGTTCCTCTTGCATTTTAGGAGCTAAAGTTGGGTTGATAGGTTTTTGTTTTTGTCTAAATGGTTTAGCTCTAGGCTTCAAAGGGATTTCATGCTAGAATAAATCCTCTCTATAAGCTTTTAGGTCCTCATATGACCAAGCAAAGACATGCTTATACTTTCTCAGTAATGCAATTAGCATAACTCTGATGTGTGGTTTGAGTTGTTTGCCAATATATACCTTCTTGGGGGCATGAGATGTCCCCAAGTTTATCTCCTGCAAATCATTCTTGTTTGTTGGAGATGCCTTTGTAACAAATTGGTCCCTATTATCAAAAGCTCTCTCTAAAGCGACCAGCCCTCTGGGGATTTTATTTGTCTTGAGTTGAATTACCTCCTTCCCTAAGAGAGTTTCTTTCCCATTTACAACTTCTATAAAGTTCTAAAAATCCATTTTTTGGTTCTCATATTCATCAATACAATGTAGAAATCTTAGCAAATCTTTATCATCATCAAACACCTGCCAGCTGCATACATTATCTGGTACTGCAGGTCTAAGTTTGACTTCAATATTTGTAACATCTGATAGAGTGATATCATCTGGCCTTATGGCTATGTTAGCTAGAAAATCTGGCCTGACATTTTTGATCTCTCTACCCAGTTTATTGAAAACGCATCAAACAATTTAATTGTATCCTAGACAGCATGTTTATATTGTTTTAACCTTTTATTCTTTGAAGCATACTTATCTCTAACTTGGGAAACAACTAACTCTAAATCTCCAAAAACTTTTATCATTTTAATTCCATGCTTCAGAGCAACATTCAATCCTAGCAACAGTGCTTCATATTCTGCAATATTATTTGTGCAGGCAAACTTCAACAAGAAAGAGAATTTTAGAAGCTTACTAGTTGGAGACAAAAACATGACTCCAACACCAGAGCCTTCCTTTGAGCAATCTCCATCAAAATACATGGTCCAGAGACCCTGTTGGTCAAGCTTTTAAATGCATATGTCTCTCCCTTCACCTCCTTTATCATCTGATACAACTCTGAAATTATCACAGTCAATGTCCACAAAACAAACATGCTCCTCTGACTCCTTATCCTCAACTGTGTCTAGTGACCTTTCTTCTCTAATCAATTTAACATCCTTGCCATTCATAGGGATCATAGCATATGATAGGTCTAATTGCATACTTCTGCCTATTAATGTTGCCCATCTTCGTGACAACAACATGCCATACTATGGCTTGATATCAACAATTGTTATATTCATTTTGTAGGTTTTTTCTAGATATGCTGCCAGCCTAAAATCTATATCGTTTAAGATTCCAATGACAGGTACTTCCCTAGCATCCATGGCATAGCATTTCCCACATGCCTTATCTATCTTTAACCTAGCTTGTTGCATGATAGCCAGAGGCATGATATTTGTTGAAGCTCCAGAATCAAGCATACAATTTTTAATCACTTTCCCATTGATGACAAGGGAGACATAAAATGGTTCAACCTGTGAAGGACATTTTGTCATGGTCACCCCCAGATATACTTCAGAAGTCTCATCTTCATCCATACACATAGCTTTTTTCCTACCCCAAGTCTCAATATTTTGATTAGCTTGACAGGGTACTCCTTAAATCAGGGACAATTTTTTATTTCTGAACTCCTCAACTTTCATCAGCTCCATCAATGGAACTAAGACCTTTACCTGGGACAGGTCTTGAGTTATATCAAAAGGAGCATAATTTTGTATAACAATTGAATCCTAATCTACAGTTTTGTTTTTATCATGAGATGATCTAGCTTTAATCTTTACAGCCCCCTAACTATCATTTTTAATCTGAGAATTTTTGTTTTGATCCTCAGCCTGGGGAATTCTATTCTCTGGTCCTTGAGGATCATGACCTATTTTTTTCTTAAAATTCTGCTTATTAGTGCTGCATCGTTTCTTTTGTGCCTCAGCCCCTTTATGACTGTGCACTGGCTGGCTCAGAAAAGCGTCATGTGGCTAACGTGGATCATTTACCTGAGCTTTACCCCTTAGGTTATAATTGCTTTTGACCTAAGCTACTGTTGTAGCTATGAGGGCTCTAATCTCTTCATCAGAAGGCCTCCTTAAGTTATTCATAAAATTGTGTGAATCCTGAGCATAAGCATAGTTGTCTTCATCATCTTCATGATAGGAAGGCTGCTGGCAGACCTGAATTTCATTACTTGCACCTACATCAGCATCATGAGAAGGATATTCCCTACCTGTGGACAGCATATTGACATTATCATCCTGCATATAATGCAGCTCATTGCATTCATCACAAGCAACAGCATTATCGTACAAAGATTGAGCAATCATGCACTGTGACTATGAGTGAGGCATCTGACAAATGATGCACCATGGAGTGTCATCAACAATATTAACAGCCTTCTTCAAAGGGTCAGGAGTTTCCTTGACATGTTGAGCTCTTTGATTAGGGTTGCTATTTGGAAGAACTGGTTTACCATTATGCCAATTTGTGTTATATGGCATATCATGTAGTGATGGTCTTTTTTCTTGTCTCTGGTAAACCTACCTGTCAGGACCTATCCCCTTTTTGTTTTTAGCCATTCTATAGCTCAGGTCCTTGACAATAGTTGTCAATTTATCTAATTTATCCTTAGAAGTAGATGCATTGCCTTGAACACTTTGAGATTTAGTATTTGGATTTTGCAAAATTTTTACATCATCTCTTATGTTTGTCTTACTAGACACTCTTCTGTTATTTTCAATATTTGTTGCTACTTTAAAAGCATCTCTGAGGCTAGCAGGACCTTCATCCCTTAACCCATAAGCTATTTTGGCATCAAAAGCATTTATGTAGAGCACTATGCACATTGGTTCATTAGGCCTCAAATGATGTGGCAATTTGTTCAACACTTTAGTGAATCTAGCATTGAAATCAACAACCTGCTCATTTGATCCTTTGGTGATACCAGTGAATTCATTTATGAAAAAACTTGGATCAATTTTGTCACCATATTGCTCTTTGAATATTCTCCTGAAGTCATCCCATGATGAAATACTCCTGTCACACAAACCCTTATACCATTCTCTGGCCTCATCAACTAAGGATTGCATAAACAATTTCATAAAAACATCCTCATGCTCAACCTCAAAGTTGTCCATGACATTCTAAAAATCTTTCAAATGGTCTTCACCTGACACGGTATTGTTTCCTGAAAACTTTGGCACTTGCGGCCTCACATGTTTGTCAATAGGATTAGGGTATCTAGGAATGCCATCAAAAACCACTGCTTGAATCTGTCTAGCTGCATTGGCTGCCTACCAAACTAATCTACATTTGCATTCCTGTGAACATTCTAATTTCTTACATTATTTATTGGTATTCTAGCATTATTTGCATTCTGTCTTTGATCATTATGTTGATCCTGAACTTCATCTCTATGCTGGTTTCTCGGCATATTTGTATTTTCAAGAGTAGGAATTGAATCATTCTGAGCAATTCTTAGGGCTTGCACCTTTTGTTTCATGTCATCTCTGATTTTCACTACTTGCAAATATTCTAACTCTACCCTTAGGCTCTTAATTTCCTCAGCTAATTCTTCATCTCTTGGCATAGAGGAGGATGGTCTCATTCCATTCTGATCATTATCATCATCCCTTGGGGATTCAGCTTCTTCAAATCTGTCAGGGGGATCAAGGAAAGGGCGTTCTTGAAACACCTCTGACCTCATTCTCAATCCATCACCGTGGCCTTTCATAAACATCTTGAATTTCAGCTTTTGTATTTGAAAAATATGGTGCTTGTTGCTCTGAAGACCTAGGATTATCTTGAATATTATCATTTTTCCTGGGGCTGGGGGAACCACCCTGACTGGTTCAAACAGTCCCTTTTTTCCTATACATCATCTTTCTGGGTAATTCTTCAGGCAGAGGATTACGCCGGGATCTTCTCCCTTGCATACAAATTTTTACTTTACCGGTTGGGAGATTGTTCGGAGTCGCCACCTACAGCTAGGAATTATTTTTATTTTAAATTAGGTTTCTTACATAAAGAGATTCCCCAGCGGAGTCACTAAATCTGTTGGTGTTTTTCCTAGACTAGATGCTTGCTCCCAGTTATCTCTACAAGGTAGCCATCATTGATCAAAAGGATTCTCAGGCCAGGGGCCAACAGTACAAGAGATAGACTCTATAAATATCTCCTCTTCTTCTTTAGGCTCTGCAAAACCAAGGGGGGTATTCCCTTTTCAACATCCAAAAGATATGTCTCTGAACATTACTGGGATGCTGACACAAAGCAGATAAATCCTGTATTATATAGACCAAAACTGTGAGATAAGTGCAAAGGGGCTAGCTTTGGGCCTTTATTCAGTTGTAGACAGAGGATTTTGGTCCTAATACTACTTCTAATGTCCTAATGGTTTGGTTTGATTTTTGAGTTTGATTTGGTGATTGGATGCAAAACTAGGACCTTGGTTGTAACGTCAATACAAGGCCAGATTGGTGCCTATCTAGGGTTCGGAGTCAATAGACATACACATGTGAATGGTTACCATAAACATATATCAATGACTAAGTTTCAAGGGGATATTTCTAGTATCTGCCTTACAGATACTTCCCAAAAATTAAGTATTTAATTATTCATACTTGATGGCATCCCTATTGCAGCATACTTTCTCAATGATTAACCTAAAACATTTAATTTATTCCTTGAACAAAAGTAGGAGATCAAACATTCAATACAGAAAATCCATATTCATGAATCTTGAATAACCCTTAGATATTCTGATTCAAAAGAAAATATGCCCACAACTTGGAGACAAATAATCAAACACATGCAACAGAGCATTTCTCATATAAAACAATCATGAAACCAGTTAGCCTATGCATAAAACATATAACATGAGATTCATAAACTCACAAGACACCCAAAACATAGCCACCAACGAAGTTGTATCTTACTACAGCACCAAAATTGTCCAATTTTCAACCAACCACAAATGAGCAACACGGTCTGCTATATATGGCAGGAGAGTGCACTCAGCATTAATTACATGGCAAAATTCAAAAATCTGCCAGATACCTTTCATCATGAGAAAATGGCGCTCAACGCATTGAATGCAACAGGTAGAGGAGGAGATAGGGAGGTCACGAGCCTTGCGCCACCGCCTAGGGATTCACATCTTCAATCAGGTGGTTGATCTACTCGTGGCCTCGCCCATACCCTGTAACATCCGCCATTAATGGCATACCAACCCATGGCCTTGGGAATGCAGTGGACTATGCATTTTGCAACCTTTCCCGCCAAGAAATATGACCCTGATATTTCAAAACATGTGGGAATAAATTATCCCAAATTCACCCCGCGGTGACCTCCTGAACACTTTATATGCATGACCACACCAGAAGATGATAGTCAGTGATTTTTCTCCCAACGACGCCAATATACACCTCATCATGACCCTTCCGCATGATGCTCTGATGTTCAATATCACCCAGATGTCAGTGAACCATCCGCATGATAATCATTCCTTGAAATATCACCTTGACTTGAAATATCACCCGATCATGTTCATATCCTCAGGCAACTAGTGAACCTCCTCATCATGTCTACCAATAGTATCATGCCAAAGACCACATGATGCATCCCACTGATCTTGATGACATCACCGTCATATCTGCATCAGGGTGATCTTCGGCGGCAAGGGTGATATTCGGAAGATCACCTGATATTTTGGTGCAGGAGCTCAGTTTTGTGTTATTTTTCTAGTTAATTTTCATGTTAGTTATTTTTCTCTAAGGCTTTGAAAAGCCATTTTTGATGTGTGGAAATAAAAGACTTAGTCATTTGTTTGACTAGTCTAAAATAGAGTGAACTAAGGCCTATTTCATAGGAAGTTCTTTTAGAAAATTTGGTTTTATTAAGATAAAACTTATTGTTTTATTATTTCTACTTTTTCCTTCAGTTTCCTGCCTTTCTTGGGCAGTTGTACGGACTGAAAAGTAAGAGCAACAGTTGGGAAAGTTCCTATAATACTGGAGTTTGTAAACATGCCAAAGATATATGAAAAGGAGGAGTTTTTTTAGGAGAAAAAAAATAGTTTTCTGCATTTTTTATTAGAAACAGCTCTTTGTACGGCTTTGTACAGATTCTTGTGAGTTGAAATGTTTTAAAATCTGTTAATACTGCAAAGTAGTTTTTCTTTACACATATTTGGAGTTCTTGACATTTTATTTGAAGGGAGAAAATATCTAGTTTATATAAGCTGTTCTGAAACCCTCTTAGCTAGGTTTGTGCATAAAAAATGGTGGATTCTTCCCCTATCCTCTAAGAAATTCAATCATTTTCAGTAGGATGGGGAAGATTAGATTAGATTTTACTCTTTTCCATGTTGTGCAGGTGAAAAACTCCTTCTTCAGATGTCTGGCATGTGTCTAGCTAGTCAAAACACTGACTAGTTGAGAAAATAAACAGTGGACAGCAGCTATAGGGAGAAAATAGTCATAGGTGTGAGAGATTAGAGTCGTTCTTTGTGTTTTAGAGAGGATAAAGGTCTGCACAAGAATCCTACCACTCATACAAAGGATCTGGTTTCACCTCTTTGCCCTATTACCAACCTAAACCTTTCTTTAGAAGGCAAACATCAAATGCTGACAGAAAAAAATAGCTTGCTGTCTTGCACGTGGGTACAGTACGGCCTGTAGGATTCATGAATGGCAAATCTCTTAATAATGGTGTTTGTTTCATACACTAACCAATGAAGGTCATAGAAGGTTAAATATGGTGTCAATTGTCTTTTTGTTTGCAAGGAAACTTAATCTTTAACCTTATTGCATTAAAAATAGCAAGTCTGCCGTACTTTTTGTGACAGTACAGTACTGTGGTGAGTGGCAAAACAGTAAGGATCTATCCTATAGTTTGCATGTGTGTTGAGATCTTGTTGGAGGAGTTTTTTTTAGTTTGTAGTCTTCTTGAAGGAGATAAGAATCAATGGAAGCTTCCAAAACTGTCATAGGACAGTCATCCTCTTATTTGCTATCCTCTACCTCTTAAAACACTGTGTGGGCCTGCACATAAGTAGTTAGTGGTTTTCTCACCTTAAATGTGGAGTGGGCATTAAACATTGATGGTCATTTGAAGTCCTAGAAGGGTGTTGAATGGTTAAATCTTTGTTAAGCTTCAAGAGAAGAATTTCCTCTGTTACTATGCTACAAGACAGTCTTTTAGTGAACAATCCAATATAGTTTATAACCTTTTTGTCAAAGAAACTCTTGTTGCTGCTGTCCTTAATAGATGCATGGGAAGGTTGTTGTGAATAAGTGGAATCACACTAGTTTGTTCAGGAAGGCACATGATAGAAACTTCTTTGTCACTGTCAAAAGACAGTCATACAGAAACTTGATGTCCTCTGCTGTGTAATGAGAGATTGTGGTCAATTTCATGTATGTCATAAGTTAGTATATGTTGCTTTGTGTGGTTGTCCATGTTGGTAGAGGTGTGGGTAGGAAAATTGTGAGGCAAACCAAGGTGGTTGTGTAGAAAGGAGAGATTGAATAGCAACTCTTCAAGGTGAGAGTTGGGCAGCCTGTGAGAAGGATATTGGATAGTGGTCCTAGGCTAGGTAAATCTCAATAATAGCCTTGTGTAGGCTTGTGATCACAAACACTTTTACAAACCTCTGAGAAGGAAGTTTAGTTCCTTGAATGAGTTTCAAACTACTCTTACCTTACCTCTGCATCATATTTGGAAATATCACCCTCTGCACAAAATATCAGGGTGGACTGTAGCCTTGTTGTAACATCAGGGATGATGTTTGAATATGACTAACATTTGGAAATATCACCCCCTCCTTTGGAATATGATGAAGCCGTTAGACAGGCACAAATCACCCCCGACAAATATCTGATGTCCGCAACATCGGGGTGATAAAACAACATGGGGGTGATCCTCACTAAGATCACCCAATATTTGAAACATGATGACCCCCGCAAGAAAATCAGGCCAAACTAGAACTTTGACAAGCTACAACCTTCCTCACTTGGCTGAATTTCAAGGTGATACAAAAGGCAATCCTACTTAGAATTTTACACTCTTCCACATGGCAGGCCTCCTGAGGCAAGGTTCAAACTCTGAGTTTTTTTTTTGGTTTTAGGGTTATAATGAGAAAACTTGCAAATGCTCAAGCTCAAAACCCTAAACATAAATGTGTACCAACAGAGGTCATGACATACTAATAAAGTTAAACCATTAGCTGGAAGTGAAGAAAACAATCCATGCAAGGGTGAAAAGAACACAATTCATACAAGGTTCCAAAACTGCCTATTGTTGTCATAGTCAAACAATAGTGTATACATGGTCATAAAAGCCACAAAACCTTGAGAAAAACCTTATAATTAGATAAAGGACTTAAAGAAGAATGTTTTCTAAGTATCCTAAATGTAAAATCCAATCATTGTTTCACCTGAAATAGTTAAAAAATAGTCCTAAAACTAAATTTTGACAAACTCAGTTAACCTTAAAGCAGCCATGACAACTTTCATTTCTGATTTTGTTTTGACCCATGATATAATGCATTCAAATAGAATTTCCAAGATTATAGGAGGATTGATAAGATATTAAAGATGGAAAGGTCAAGAGGATACATCAAGAAACCAAGGGAAACAAGAGAAAACCACAAATTTGTGAAGTTGCCTTTGGCAATAAATTTGACAAGTTGTCCTTGACTAGCCCATGAGCATTTTTGGTTTTAATTTAATTATACTTGCATGGTGAACTTAGGGATCATTTGTAAGGTGATTGAAGGTATTATATGATTAAATAATAAGGATGATAATCAAAATGGCACTAAATTTGTGGAGTTGCAACATTGCAACAAATTTGACAAAAAGGCAAGAATTAGAGCAGCCTGTTGTCCTAAAACATAGTCAAGAAACTTTTAGTTTTTTATGCCATTTAAGAGATTCTTCCCTAGAAATTTCTCATGAAATGGATGTTTGGAGTTTTATGAGAATGTGTGAAAATATTTCAAGTCATTAAGAGGAGATTAAACATGCCAAAAAAGGAATGTACCACTATCCCAAAAAGTTGTCAAAACTGTCCTACAGTTGCCCTAGTAGATGAAATTAAACAAATCTTGTTTCAAAAATTAGCCACAACATTTGGAGACCTAAGAAAACATTAGAAACATGTTAGAAACATTCATGAACACTTCTGCAACAACATTAGGAACACTACTGCAACAATTTTTTGACAACTCAAAAACCCTGGGGCAGCCATGATAACTTTTATTTCTGATTTTGATTTTACCTCTATAATGAGTTAAAAGACCATTTATAAAGTCATGGGAGGCTTGAGAAGGTAGAGAAGATGAAAATTTTAAGAGGATACATGAAGACACTAAAGGAATCAAGAGAAAACATCAAATTTGTGAAGTTGTCTATGGCAACAAATTTGCCAACTTGCACATAACTGATCCATGATGAAAAATGGATATGATTTGACATGTATTGACTAAAATTGATTTATTTTTGAGGAATTTGATGCTTTTATTTGTTGGTTGCAGGTCTAAGAAGCTAGAAACATGAAGGGATTATCTAGAGGCATCTTGGAGGAGTGAAAACCTAGAGACACCTTATTGTCCCAACCATGGAGAAATGTGATTTTCATGCCCAAACCACTATTGTATCTATAAAACAAAGCCAATATGATGTCAAGGATGATGAAGACAAACCCTAGGAGCTGTAGAAACACAAAAATAGACCTATCACTTTTGTACATGCACATTTGGAGCCCAAAATGGTGGAAAATGAAGCAATGATGACTTATAGTTGATGGAGGATCAATTGTATCACCTTATACCTGATTTGCAGCCTCAAACATGATTGATACAACCTCCTACAAGTGCCCAGCTTGTTGTTCTAGGTCTGAGATGGAGATTTGACGTGGAAAATTGATGAAATCATGAAGTATGAAGGCTGAAAATGCATTTTCTATAATGGAATTGGTCACCTACAGCTACACATTCATGTTTGCACACGACAAATGAAGAGCTATAGCCACCTATGATGGAGAAAATAATTTTCTATAGTTGCTTATGTCTTTTTTATGAAAATTTTTCATACTATAACAACTTGTTGGAGTTGCAGTTACAAAAATTAAATGTCTTGGAAATGTAGTTACAAATATTTGATATTTTGGCTTCCAAAAAGTTGCGTTTTGAGAAAAATAGAAAACTTAGTAACAAAAAGTAAATAAAATATTACCTTTTGATAATAAGAGAAGTTTTTTGAGGAAGCTACATGGGATGAAGTGGAATATTCCAAGCCACCAAAGTTGACTTTGTGTTTGAGCATCAAATGTCAGCTATTGGATCAAATTGATCATAGCCATTGGATTTTAGGGTGAAAACTTAGTATGGTAAAGCTGATTTGAATATGTATATAGATGAAAACTTATTATAAGGGGGAAATTAGTTGGTGTATTCTTAGTTTTTTTCAGAAAAACTCATTGAAGACATACTTGAAATCAACTATACTATTGAGATTTGAGAGCAAATACATAGTATTTTCTAATTTTTCATGTGTTTAGGGTGAAAAAGTAGGTTTCTCTTAAACAAGGTTAAGTCCTATTCTTTCACCTAACTAAACATTGGGAAGACAAGGATCGAGCTCGGGATCAAGCTACTGATCACTTGTCTATTCCCTAATGCTAATTAGGTCTAATTTAGGTGTCTAACTAAGGTTTTATCAAGTGTCCTTATTCACTAATCAAGTAAACCCTAATTACACCTTGTAATAGAAATTGACTGAATTCAGAGATGAAGCAGACAAAATAAATCACAGAAATGCAGAGAATAAGGTTCAAAGATCATGTACCCAGAAATTGAGGACTAACTAGACTAGGGCACCCGCTCGTTAGTCCTATAACTTTCTATCTTTGAAAATCTTTCGTATCAATTGTCTGGTGACCTCTGATAGCTCCTATATCTCATAAAATCTCCCCAATTGGACTAGGGCACCCACTCATTAGTCCTGAAAGTGTCAGGATCTAAAATTCTGAAATTCAGTGACGACTATATCCGCAATATCTATCTTTTTGCCACTCCTTTTCACCCTATCCTGTAAAAAATGATCTACACCTACAAAAGAAGGAGAAAGATGTGGCTATATAGGAGATTGCCTCAGTCAAGCCCCATTTTCGGTATTCCTACCTCAACAATAGCCAAAGATAAAGATTTGTAGAAGTGTGTGCAAACCTAAACAAGTGTATGCAGAAATATCAAACCCTAAATGTCTTAATCAAGGGGAGATCAATAACTTGCTTCAATTCAGTAAACACATACGAGTTCACCTCAAGGAGATGAAAACAAATGAAGACTTGCATGAAGAAGAAGGCGAATCAGCAATGTCCATGGAGGATCTCCAAGCTTGATGTTGGAGGCTTCAATCCTTCTCCTGATCATGCAAAAAGGTGTACAGACCCTAGGAAGAGCAAGATAGTCTCAAGATCTTGATTCCTAATCTCTATCCATTGTCTCCATGATAGAAAATTCAAATAACTTTCAAGAGCTTCAACAAGTCATTGGTCTTCAATGGCAATTTCAGTAGAGTTTTGGTATCAAGATTATGTGATAAAATGATTTTCAAATGCCTTTTTATATCTAACTTTAGGAGATTCAAATTTCAAAATAATGTCTCGATATCGCACGAAAACAAAAATTTGAAAACAAAATCCCGTGATGCATGACAGGAGCCGACACCCCTGCCAAGATTCAAAATCCTAAAAAATGGGGCAGGACTAGGGCGCAGGTGCCCGATTCTAGTCCCCCATTTTCTAACCAGATCTTCTTCTAGGGGGCTCCAGGGACCCATAATCTAAATTCTCTTTTCAGGTTCCATCAAAATTTATCTCAGAAAATGAACATTTTGCGACTAGACACTAGCCAATCAGGGTTTCGAGAAGGTCAAAAATAAAGAGGTTGAGAGGTCACCAAAGGTGAGGAGCTAAACCAAGGGAAATTGTACCATTCCATATAGGAGGACAATTTCTGACCTAACATTTAGTCCCCACTTTAGTGGCCATATGACACTACATGCATATGCAATTAAAGGAAAGTAAATGCATCAATCATGAAAAGGATACTATAGAGGATGTCGAGGTGTTGTCACCAAGAAGGAAGAAGCCCCCAAGTCTGCAATCCTACAAGACCACAAAGTTAGGAACTGTAACCTGCAAAGGAACGCTTGGCAGAAAATGAAAATCAAGTCAACCTATGACCACCACCAATGAGTCAGTACATAAACACTAAGGGGGTTGAGTGATGAGACATGATGAGGGAGGAAATTGAGAGAGAGATATGCCCCCCTTGTTTCTGCTTGCTTAGTCTGAGAAGGAGAACCAAGGAGATATCCATG
Source organism: Cunninghamia lanceolata (assembly GCA_027924645.1). Taxonomy (NCBI): domain Eukaryota; kingdom Viridiplantae; phylum Streptophyta; class Pinopsida; order Cupressales; family Cupressaceae; genus Cunninghamia; species Cunninghamia lanceolata. The sequence goes on from BSBN01000465.1 coordinate 21,377,912, forward strand.
CTCATCGATTTTGAGGGAAACTTGATGAGAAATGCATTGTGAGGGTTGTTTGGAGGAACAATGCTCAAGTACAACACATTGGGTGAGATAGAAAGCAGAACCAAGATTCCAATGCAACAAACGATGCAAAAATCTAAGATTGACAGCTTAATATAAAGGCTCAAGAGTGAAATAGGTCAATTTCGCACCTAGTTAGGGATAGGAATTCTCATCCACTTACTTTATGTAAAGGGATTTTTCACTTATCACTTACTCATTCTTATTTCTTGTCTTTGTGGAGAAGTAGAGGAGAGAGAGAAGGAGAAGAGGAGGACAGCCATGCCAAGCCGACGCCTATATCAGCCCCCACGACTTGAGATGCTCTGACCCTGAGTGGCAGAGAGGCGTTTCGAGGCCGAGGTAGGGTCCTAATCTTATGCTTTTGTCATCTTTCCATTTTCTTTTAGTTGTTTTTACCATTTACCATGCCAAGGGAGATATTATGGACAGGGGCCCTGTTAGGGACGCCTGGGTCCACCTAGGGCGCCAGAATCTCACTGGGGCACCCTAGTCCCTCAAGGGCACCAGTGTCCCTCTGGGGCACCTAGATCCTTCAGGGGCGCTTGGGTCCATAGAGGACATGGGCCCTAGGCACATGCACTTATTATTGTTTAAGATAGTATTTTGTTTGTTTGATGATGAAAAACTGATACTACTACTTATTTTTAGATCTACAGGATGTCTCGGAGACACGAGAGAACACAGGCAATCACCTAATGGCATTGCTTTGAGAGTGTGCTAGTACCATGTCTAATGCAGAGAGAGCACTTGCAGGCGGTGAGCTTATAGTGGGTGTTTGATATGCCCACAATCAAATTTCATTGCAGCATGTTGATGGCCTTGATGGAGAGGTGGAATGCAGATACATCCACATTCCACTTACCTACAAGCGAGATGACTATCACATTGGAGGATGTGTACCAGATCCTGTGACTACTTATCTGAGGAGAGATAATGAGGATCAGGGGACATCGCATAATGGAGTATACTCACAAGAGTCAGTTGTATTGTCTGGGTCGTGTAGTTTCACGAGTAGAGCGAGGACATGTTCAGCTCCTGCTTCTAGAGCAGGGATGTGGTGACATCCCCTTGGTTCAGAGGATCCTAATAGTCACTGTCGCACTAGATGGACGAGGAATTCACCTACATGGGGGTCTCGTTCACACCATTAGAGCTATGGAGGAGCATCAGACTGTATACGTGTGGGGGTGCAGTTTGCTTGTGCGCCTCTACCACAACTTGGGATGGTATGTCCATTACGAGATGCACAGTCTGATGATCTGCACTTTACTATAGGTTTGGGCTTTTGAGCATATTAGGTGCACATGACCGACAGGGTTTCCCATAGAGTCAGCGTTCACCCATCCACTCTTTTCATGCCTATCCACTAGTCAGATGTTGGAGACATGGTGATTTGTTGTACTGGAGAGTTATCTTGGATAGGTTGTAGCCCAGTGATATTATCTGGAGACCGTATTGCGGCTATATCTTATGGCTTGGCTAGTGGAGACATTTAGCCAGAATGCAGAAGGATCAGCTGATGGCTAGTCACCTTGATCACATCACGGTTTGGTTCTACTTTGATAGGGTCAAATGATAGTTCAAACAGTTACAGGATGTTTCTGCAGTCTATCTGAGCTATGAGCGCACCGTGTGTAGCACGGTCAGAGCAAACAGCGCCTGATGGCTGACAGTAGTAGATGTACCTCTTAGTGATGATGATGGTCCTGAGGATGTAATGCCAGTATCAAATGTAGATGATGTTAGTAGTACCTGAGTTTATCAGACCTTGTGGCATACAGCACGGCATGCTCCTATCTTTCCTCCCAGTCACCCTATAGGCAATGCTCGACCTTGGGCCAGTCACACTAGTGACACAAGGGTAGAGGATGACACACGTGACTTTGCAAGATACTATGATCTCGAGGAGGATGCGAAGGATGAGGAGGAGGAGGTTCCATCATAGTACACCTTTAGGGCGAGACCATGACAGGACCAACAAGAGGTAGACACTGATGAGGAGACCAAGTTGAGACCATGGTCTAGAGCTCGTGGTCCAGTACCTGTAGGTGTTGAGAGACCGAGTCAGAACGAGAGGGGGCAGTGCAATAGGTCTATGCCCCTAGCTATAGATTAGACTATAGATCTTGTGACACCTTCAGCAATCTGAGATCCATCCTAGTGAGATGGAGATCCAAGTTAGCTTTGTTTCATTAGTTTGATGTTCTTTATATTTATTGTTTATGATGTTTATGTGGAAGTCTAATATCGATCTTGTTTTCTATTTTGCAGTCAGGATTGACACTTGGCAAGACTTTGTGAGTCGCGTCATAGCTGTCATGCCCACATTTTCCATGTGGTCACAACACACATCGCACCTGTCATAGCCACATCTGTCATGTGGTTATGACACGAGATATGAAAAACTTTTCTCACACTGTCCTAAAAACCCCCTTCGCATGCGTACACATGCTCAACGGTGTTCTCTCATGGCGAAACGCTACACTCTTCGGCAGAATACAAGTACAATTGCGTGCATCCAGAAGCATATAGATCCACAAGAGGGTCTATACAACGCTGCTAATGTCATTGCAAGAGTGAGATTACCAAAGTTCTTAAATCGAACCCTCGGCAATGTTCGGTAGCATAATGCCTTACGGCGTTAGTGGGAATTACGCTGCACTCATTTACGCATGTGGTTTGCTGATAGAGGATCCACTTCCCACGACGCCTTGTTCCGACTAAACCGGCTAGTGATCTCCCTATTTAGTAATTTTTCAGCCAGGCACGGTTGTCTGTCTCCTCTCTTGTTTCCTGAAACATACTTCTCCTATGACTTAGCATTTTCAACAAGGCGGTTTGGTTGCCCTCTCTTCCCTTTTCACAAGTTCTTAATTTTGATTATATCTTTATCGCCCTTACCTTAACTATTTCTTAGTTCATTTAGTGTGTTTATATTTCGGTCTCTCTCTCTCTTTCATTTTCTATGCTTTCTTTATGTGCATCCTGACCTTTCTTCATGATTTACGTCAATCAGGGTTATTACTGCAGCTATTGTTGATATTAAACCTAATTTCAGGATGATCTAGGTCACAAAGGCTGGTTTACTATTTTGCTGGACTCGGTCTCCTAATCTTCCCCGATCTAGGTTCCTCCTCTTCGTATATACTTAGTCAACTTGTTCCTAAGCAAATTTGGCAGAAGGGTCCATCAACTTAGTTCTCTTATCCCGTATGAGAAATGTCGCGCATTTTCTCCTCTGTGTTTTCCAATGTTAGTTTTTTTTTTTTTTTTTTTTCCTTCGGAACCTCTTACAGGTTTACATATGAGATCGTTTGCTACAGTTGAGATTAATATGGCCACATGGATTGTCAGTGGTGGCTTCTTAAGTTTATTTCCAGTGTTCTTTTGAGCAAGGAGTTGTGTAATTTTCCTCTTCATTTTCCTGGTGATTATTAGTACTTTAATAGTTGAAACTTCCGAGAAACTCTTTCCAGAGTATCACTGAATATTCCTAAACTCTCTTTTACATTATAATTTTATTTTCTCTTGTTTAGAATTACTGTTGTTACTGTTACTCTTAATTACGATTCATACACTGATTGTGACTCGTATGACGTTGTCAAGAGATGTAGGTGGTTCACCACTTTATAAAACTCTGTTCATGGTAATATATCTTCTTTGGTTGTTGTGTTCAACACTTAAGAACATCTACTGTGAGAATATAATTGTTATATATATTTTTTTTTCTCTATATCCATGAGACATAGTTTATAACGATTTTAAACGAGGGTCCAACAAAATGGTTCATAGATTTACTCCTATCGATATGATATATATATATATATATATCTATATATATTTATACATATATATATAATATATTTATTATAATGTCTATGCATAGGACGAAATTGGTTTACCACGATTTATATATATATATATATATATATTATATTTATTTTAATGTCTATGCATAGGACGAAATTGGTTTACCACGATTTATATATCTATATCTATATATATATATCTATATATATATATATAAATATATAGATATAGATAGATATATAATCATTATTATATTATATATAGCTATATACATAGACATATATAGAATATATATATGCCTATATATAGAGTTATATAAAAACTGTATTTATATTTAAATAAACCAATCATATGTTAGGGCCCAAGCCCTAACATTTTATTGCATTAGATGACACAGCCGATGGCGGCCATGGGCGGCGGTGGCCGCTGTGACAGAGAAACAGGGTCGGGTGGCCGCAGAGCGGCGGGCCTGTGCAGGCCGCGGGAGGTATAAGGGATTGGGGGGGGAGATGTGGAGTGGGGCGGAGCCCCACCCACATTCCCACGACGTGGGGTGTGGGTGGGGCTCCACCCCACTCCACACCTCCAAATGTAACAAAAAACCTGCGGTGGGGTTTTCTCCCCACCGCCCATTGTAAATAGCGACTGTGTTTTTTTTCTGTCCGCGGCTTAAATTTTAACCGCCATTCTTATGTGCTATTCGTTGATTTCTCTCAACAATAAAATATATATTTATATATATATATATATATATATTCATATATATATATATATATATATATATATATATATATATATTTATATTTATCAATGATTATATAATTAGAGATATATATATATATATATATATTTCATATATATATATATATACATATATATATCTATTTTGATATTGATATTTATCAGTCAATCTCATAAAAATGATAATTTACTTTCAATTTCTCTATTATTCTAGAAAATGATAATTACTCAAAATATGAAATATATATATATATATATATCTATATATATACATATATTTAAATTTATTTATATATCAAAATATTCTTATATGTGCTTAACTAATTCCTAGATTTCTCAATTTCACTACTTTATGCATTTTCTCCAAATCAACCTGTTATAAGAAATTGTCATAACACTTATATATATATATATATATATATATCCCAATTTCACTTAATTGATAGAAATGGTAACTAACTATCCCCTTATTATAAGTATAATTTTCCATTTTCATAAACATTTAAGACTTCGTAAATTTACAACAGATTATATATTTACATGCTAGATTTCCTCTAAATTATCAGAATCCATGAGAATAACTCCAATATTTAAAACTGTCTTTTCCATTTTAACATTGAACTATAAAGAAAATTAGCATTTCAGTGAAGCAATTCCAAACTTTCAAATGTAAACAACTCAGATTAAATTGCAAAAAAATGAACTTGTTCCTTTCAGTAATACTTGAAACACAAAAATTGCTATTGAACAAAGTTTGCAAACATCAACTTAAAATTTAAGCACATTCATATTACAGCTTCTCAATCATGAATACCAACTTCCCAGATATGAACTTTCTCCTCCCAAACAGTATACCACTGAAAACTTATGACAACCAATAAAAGTCCAATAATAACAAGATCAGGGAGGTGATTTTATTCACTCCCAGAATATCATTAATTTACAACAATAACAAGAGAGGTGTTCTCTCTTCATCTCTATGAAATGAACCAGGCCTAATTCTCATGACAAGAAGATGAACTGTTTCTTCATAAATAGCCAACCAGAAGCTCCAAGAGAAAAACCTGCGTATCAAAGACAAACAAGAAGAAAAGACCACTCGTCTAGCTCTCCTCCCTACCGTAGACCCGCAAGAGGGTCACCCCCGAGCTAGGGAGACCATACTCACACCTGGGTACTCAAACACTCCACTTCACAACAGAAACAACAACAATCCCAAAGCACACATACACCCGTGGGTATTTTACACAATACGGAAACTCAACTACAGTGAGTTTCATAAGGGGCAGGAGAGTGGACACACTCGACTCCAGATTGTCACCCTGACAGATAAATGAACTAATATAAATTTCTCTTGGTCTCAACCAAGTGTGATCACAATTTGTAAGAAATCTGTATATGACTCTCAAGTCAAAAATACAGTCACAGATACATGCCCTCAAGGCTTTCAACATCCCAAAAGATGGAAACAAGTATGCACCCGAGGAGGATCTCTCCTCCCCTACCCCAAACTTGATGAGCATTTCTCCCAAGTGGGAGACGCTCTGTCAAACAACCCGACAAGAACCCACAGAAAACAAATTTAAACACATATTTCACACACATTTCATGCACATTTCAGTTCTACCAAAACAAAGGTAAAATTCAGACCAACCTTGCAAAGCCCTCCTGGGATGAAGTTGTTGCAGAGTCCACAGAGTTCACTTCCAACCTTAGCCACCAACTCCCTCTCCCTTCTCTATCTTCCAAACTAACTTCTCTATTTTTTTGATAAGGCCAAAATGAAAGTTTTTTTTTTCCCAAAATTCCTCTAACTCCCTCTCATCCCAAAATTTTAAAATAAATAACCCAAAATTCTCTTTCCTTCTAATTTTGAGAAATGGGGAAGTGACACTTGTCACCTCCTCACCCTTCCCAAAAACCACTATTCTGTCCAGGTGGCTTATGTCACTCTCCATTCCCAAGGGTACTCCTTATTCCTCTCATGTGACTCCACTTTCTCATGGGAGAAATAAAAAAAAGAGTTAAATGGGAACAAGACAGGTGACCCATGCCTCTTTCTCCTTTCTTCACATGGGTGTCCCCATAGTACATGGGGGGAATCTTACTAAAGAAGAGGTGACTTTCACTAATGGATGGCATCTCTTATCTAGGGAAAAGTAGAGGGGATGGGTTGAGTGTTGGTACAACCCATCATGTCCCTTCCTACCTCCAATTTTCGCCACTTAACTTCAGGGGAAGGTTAAGTTGACTAGATGGAGGTTACTCAAGGGTTACCCATGCCAAATGGGCCCCTGAACCCATGGGGTAGAACCCAGGGTCAATTTTAACCCATACAAGACACCCCAGGTCAAGGTAAAGCACAAGAAAAAGGGCCTCATAATTTAAATAAAAAAAAATAGAAATTTCAAATTCAATCTCTTTACAACACTTACTTATAAAAAAATAATGTTACATGAGGGTAACCTAACCCACTCGACCATACGAAAGACCACATTACATCATGACATCAAACACAAAGAGATCTTGGTTCCTCGTGGAACCAGATCGGCTTAACAGGGAATAACAAATAACAAGGTGTGGAATGATCTCCGAAATCTGTGGTTTGATTAGTAGTCCCTGCACACTCAATTACAAGATCAGTAACCACATAAATTCATCATAGCCGAAGCAACTTAAATAACACATGCATTCTCATGCCCTAGTACAATTTAACATAATTAAAAATCATATTACACTTTTCCATCATCACCTAATTCATTTTTCTGAAAAGTAACTTATCCAAACATCACCCAATTAGTTTTTCCGAAAACATAATAAAGTTAAATAGTCTGACAAATTTCGGGAACTGCTATCCCACAAATATGAAAGTAACAATAACAGTACTGTAAATAGTCATAACAACAGTAGTAAAAAGGGTGGTCCTCACAATAGCGGACATAGTACCTTCAGATGTATCTTAGAAACGGGTGCGGGCGGGTTATTCCCCATGGCCATCTACTAGGCAACATGCACAGACATTCACACCTTTTATCAGGTACATGATGGCTATAAAGGCTATTCTACAGAAGTCTGCATGGGAGAGAGAGAGAGGAGTTACTTTAGAGAGCTAAGCATGCCAAGGTTGAGCTTCAAGCATAGTGAGATCAGACGGTAGCGGTGCCCACATCAAAGAGAGAGCCAGTCGTCAATGAGTTCTTACTGCTTGAGGTCCATCAGGCGAGAGCTAAGAGAGACAGGGCTTAGGCTAAGAGAGACTAGTACCATCAGATGTACTAGGAGGCACACAAGGAGGTGATAGGGTTGAGAGGTGAGATTAGGGGGTTACGATCACGGAGCGTCTCTAGGAGTCATTCGCGATCTGTAGCCACACATGGTCAAGCCTCTGTCATGCGCACACCACGAGGGCCCAAGGGTACAGGTGACCGAGGTTCAGCTATATGATGTGTAGATATTATGTACTATGACATCCCATTTTGTTAGGAGGGATATTCAACTCGGATGGATATCTGAAACTGATGATATATATATATATGATGTTTTTCTTTTTCTATCTATGTGCAATAGTTTTAATCTATCACAAGTGATCTTGTAAAATGAAACTAGAGATGAATGTTGAAGGCTAATATGGAAATGTAATTAATGGTAATCTGACATACTAACAATTCTTTGCAAAATATATAGTAACAAACACAATGATTAACAATTTCACATACAACCCAAATTTTTGTGCTACGTTCAGTTAATGCAAGAGTGATCTTAACAAAGAATATATAAGGAAGATACAACAATGATTAACCAAGTAGAAATGAAATGTTAAATGAATTAAGACAAAATACTAACATTTTGTCAAAATTGAAGCTAATCTATCTAATAAATTTGCTTTATAAAATTTAACATCAAATCTTAAGCATGAAATTTCTTGAGGTGTGTGGCGTTAATAGGTTCCTTAAGTGGTGTACCTTGTTCATTAGCTAGTCGATACACTCCTAATCTAAAGGCTTCAGTTACTATGTATGATCCAAGCCAATTAGGGCTGAACTTACTTTTTTCTCCAGGAGGTACATTTATATTGCGTTGATTTTCATAAAGTACCAAATCCCCAACGTTGAATGAACATTGTATAACATGTTCATTGTACGATCATTGTATGCTTTTCTGATGAGCCTTGAGGTGCTTAAGAGAGTTTATTCACCTTTCATCGAGCATTTCAAGTTCTTGTAGTCATTTCTCACATTTGGTATCGCCATCAATAATGTCTCTTAAGGAAATTCTCAATGAAGGAATTTCTAACTCCAAGGGTATTATTGCATCTACACCATAGACTAGGTTATATGGTGTATTGCCAGTAGCCATACAAATGCTTGTTCTATAGACCCATAATGCATATGATAACTGAATGTGCCAATCCTTTTGATGTTTGTTAACATTCTTTCATAGAATCTGCCCAATAATATTGTTTGAAGCTTCTGCTTGGCCATTTGATTAAGGATAATAAGGCGTAGAGAAGCGATGTTGAATATGTTTTTTTTCAAGGAATTTCTTCACATCCTTGTTCTTAAATGGTGTACCATTGTCAGAAATGAGGGAGGAAGGTATTCCAAATCAAGAAATAATTTTATCTTGTATAAACTGACAAATTACATCAGCAGTCGTAGATCATAAGGGGACAGCTTCAACCCACTTTGTGAAGTAATCCATGGTAGTAATGATGAATGTATGCCCTTGAGAGGAGGGTGGAGAGATTTTACCAATTAGGTCCAAGCCCCAAATAGAAAATGGCCAAGGTGAAACTTGGGCACGATGTTCTTGAGCAGGAGCTCGGATTAGGTGCTTATGTTGTTGGCATTGCAGGCATTTCTTGACATAGGCAAAGGAATCTTGTTCCATGTGTTGCCAATAATAGCCCATTAATAGCAATGTTTGTACCAATGATTTTCCCCCAAAATGCCCTCCACAGACACCAGAGTGAGCTTCTTCTAAAGCTATTGAAATTTTTGAATTACTTAAACATCAGAGTAAAACTCCGTTATAGCTTCGTCTATATAACACATTCGACAAAATGATGTATCGTGCTGCTAGTTTACATAGATAGATTCGAGCATTCTTAGATGTTAAATTAGGAATGGTTCCATCACGTAAATAATTCAATATATAGGAGAACCATTCGTCAGTATATGTATTACCACAAAGATTTGAATTCGCAACTATAGCATCTTCAATTGTCAATGTTTTAAGATTATGGATAACGAACATAAATTCCTTAGGAGAATCATCAGAGGATATAAGGGAAGTTGTGCTTGCCATTGCATCTGCATGTCAATTGTCTTTCCTGGGAATAGTGTTTATTGAAAATGATGTGAATTATTTTAAGAGAGATAGCGCAAACTCACGATACTGAGATAGCTTGTCATGCTTAGTTTGATATGATCCAGTTATTTGTCATACGATAAGTTGTGAATCGTTGTATATTGTAATATTTTTGATATTAAGAGCCAAGGTGGCATGATTTCCTACAATAAGAGCTTCATATTCGGCAATGTTGTTTGTCCATGAGAAGTCTAGGCAGTAAGACATAGGAATCAGCTTACTTGCGAGGGTATTAATATAACACCAGCACTGGAGCCGTTTCAACATCTTGATCTATCGAAGTACAATTCCCATTTATCATCCTTAGTAATTGCTAAAATTTGGTCATCAGGAAATATGTCCTGATGTTGTGTAGTAAAAGGTGAAGGAGCTTCAACTAACTGATCACCTAATGCTTGCCCTTTAATTGCTTTCTGAGAAATGAACTTAAGATCAAATTTTGTTAACAACATAACCCATTTAGCAAAATGACCTGACAAATCTATTTTTGCAAAAAGGTGTTTCAAAGGGTCAAACTTTACCAGCACATGTATTTCAACATTTAAGAGATAATGTCTAAGCTTTTGTGTTGTAAACACTAAAGCTAAGCAATGCTTCTCGATAACAATGTATTGCGCTTCATAATCGAGCAAAGTTTAGCTAGTATAATAGACAGTGCATCCTTTGCCTTCAACATTATGTTATGCTAACAAGGCTACCAAGGCATTATTAGATGTTGACATATACAATAGAAAGGGTTTATTAGGGACAGCGGGCTGTAAAACAAGAGGATTAGCTAAATAAGTCTTTAAATCTTTGAAAGCTTTTTAACATTCAAAATTCCATTGAAACTTTGAATCCTTCTTTAGTAATTGTGTAAAGGGGTGAGTCCTATCCACGAGTTGTGAGACAAATCGATGGATGGCCCATATCTTCCCTCACAAACTACGAAGTTGGGAGATGTTTTTAGGTATTGGCATATTAACAATTGCATCTATCTTCTTTGTATCCACTTCAATTCCATGTTTTGAAACAATAAACCCTAATAGTTTTCCACTATCTACACCAAAAACACACTTACGAGGATTCAATCACATGTTATATTTCCTTATGCACTCAAATATTTGTTGAAGATTCATAACATGATCTTGGCGATGAATGGACTTCGCCAAGATGTCATCAACATAATCTTCTAAAATATTGTGCATGTAATCATGAAATATAAGGGTCATTGCACATTGGTAAGTAGCTCCTGCATTCTTAAGTCCAAATGACATGACGGCCCAACAAAATGTACCCCAAGGTGTTATAAAAGTTGTTTTATATTGATCTTGAGGATTAATTAAAATTTGATTATATCCTAAAAACCATCCATGAATTAGAGTAATTCATGGCCAGCTATAGAATCGACAATCATATTAATGTTAGGAAGTGGAAAATCATCTTTCAAAGATGCAAGATTCAAATCTCATAAATCCATACACATTCTTATATGACCATCGGGTTTAGCGACAAGGACAATGTTCAAGATCCAAGGTGAATAGTCAATAGGGCGGATAAAGCCAGCTTGTAAGAGCTTTTCTATCTCAGCTTTGACAAGTAATGCAACCTTAGGATTCATCTTATGAATCTTTTGTTTAAACGGCTTAGCATCTAGTTTCAAGATGGTATTATTCATTACAATCTGAGGATCAATACCAGGCATGTCTGAATAGTTCCAAGCAAACAGTTCAAAAACTTCATGTAATAACTTAGTCGTCTCTTCCTTTTCTTCTGCATGTAAACAATCACTAATAGGGATAACTTTTTCAGTATTATCTTTCTCCATGAAAACATCAATAGTCTTTCCATTAAGAAGAGTACTATGGTCTAGGAGATCAGGTGATTGTGGTAGGTCTTTAGATTCTTCATCAGACTTTAAAGTGGCATTTATCATGCTAGTAGTTTTTCCAAAATATGCACTATTGTTCAAACAATAAGGTAGGCCACGTTTATGATGGTAATGATGAATGTTGTCATAAGAACCTAAGAATTCCATTATTGCCTCATCCGTTGAAAAAATATCCAAAGGAGTCGCTCCTGGAGGACAACTAGTGTCGATCGTCTCAAGAAATATCAAGTTAAGTGTTGATATTAAATTCACATTAAGAGTAGGATGTCTACTGGCTTTAGATTCCTTGAAAAGATTATATCCAATGACACTTGAGTAATGTCATGAGGTGGATTCTAAAGGGAGTTTGATTTCTTGTTGATTAATACCATAGCCATTACCTAAATAATCACAGTTCTTATAAAGGATCTAAAATCCTTGACCATAACGAGAAGCCATTTCTTTGGAAGAAGGTGGGGCTTTGTGAGTTTTGTAATCGGTAGTGTAAGTAAAAGTATTATCTAAATTTGTTATCAAAGAAGCATTATGCTTCATATTCAAAGCATGAGATGATACCAATGCAATATTTGATGTTTCGGGGTAGGGTTATTAACTTTATATTCTCCCATGTTGGAAAATGTAAAATCTAATGAACCCCAATCGTCACCAAGAAATGCATTTGATTGTTTAAACTCTTACACAACATTGTTTGAGGCAAGAGAATTTGACGAATCAACTTTCAAATTGTTTAAAATCTTAGGACAAATGATTTGTTTTTATGATTCAATTTGCAAATAGTTGTCAGGTTCAGGATCAGCATGAATAGTGTGTAGCTTATTTATGAATATGAATTTAATTGAACGATGTAAAGTAGAATGAACTGCCCTCAATGCATGGATCCAAGGTCTACCAAGAATCATGTTGTAAGATAGAGAACAAGGCGTGACATGAATCAAGGTAGGCACAATGACAGACCCTACTTGTACAAGTAGAATTATAGTGCCCACGGATTGTCGTCTAACATTGTCAAAGCCACGGATACTTATCGTTTCTAGCTTAATCAAGGATGTATCAACTTTAATCTTATGCAGTAAGAGAATGCCATAAACATTAAGAGCTGATCCATTATCAATCATAACTCTCTTAACCAGTGTCTTCTTTATTGTAATGAAGATAATCAAAGGCTCATACTGATTTTGAACTTCAAGAGATGGCAACTCATGTCGTTGAAACAAAATGTTCATTTTTGTCACATGCATACAATCAAATACAGATGCTACATCATTTGTCTTGACAACGGGTGGAACAATCACCTTTTGTAAAGCTTCTTGGAGCATTCCATGGTAAGTAGGCAAAGTTTGCATAAGCTCCCAAAGAGATATCTTTGTAGGAGTAGCACGAAGATGCTCTACAAAATCATAGTCTTGACCAACCTTATGTGTTAAACAAGGTGCTTGAGGAAGCCGACGTTGAGAAGCTGGTAAAGATATCAGAATGCTCAGTTGTTGTTTGCTTTGTTTATTATTCTGAGTGTTATATGCATGAGCAACCATATTATGATTAGGTTGTAAATTTTGATGTGCTATTTGTTTAGCATAGTTGTAAATGTAAGCAGGAGGTCGAGAAGAAGGTGGAAGACCTCTAACAGTGAACACTAGTTTAGAAGGTGGTTTAACCACATCCGAACATAAGGTGACCACAATTTTTAGTTTCCCAAAATCTTCCTTGGTTTTAAGAACATAAATTACATTTACAACTCTTTGAAACAATGACGGTTTAGAAGTCGTAGTGGAATGTTCAATTGAGATAAAGTCCTCAAGGGCTTCATCTAACATATCGAAGTCATCATGACTAAAGGACTCATCATATACATGAAAATCTTGCAAAAAATAATCTAAAATTTTAATATGCTCTACTTAAACCAAGATTTAAATGTAAAATGATGGTTTATGAACTTTTATGCAAATGAAACACTATGCAAAACACCAAATGATAATTTCCAACTCTTTTAGTGAAAAGATAAAGAACGTGATTCAAAATTCAATACATGCACTTTCATAAAAAAGGGTTTTGCAATCAAAATGTGATTTAGGACAGCAAACTAATTCAGATCTGATGTTTTAAAGGATGAAAACTCTTTAGAGCACGGGTTCACCAAAATGTCTAGGGTGAAAAAGTAGGTTTCTCTTAAACAAGGTTTGTTGGGAATTAAGGTGTCTCAACCTTGGTAATTCCTTGTAATATTTCATTGTATTTATTTAATTATTGCCTATTATTGTAATTAGAATGCAAATCCTTATTGTCATCTTATGGGAGCTGGCACGGTGATGTGTCATCCTACATGGAAGGTGACAAGTTGTAAATTTGTCCTCACATGAGGAGATAGGCGACCCACTTAGTGGGAGGAATATTTTTCCATGTGTCAGCATCTTGGATAGTGTGTAAGGGAATATTGACCAAAACAGTCATGACAGATTCCTATGACAAATCTATGACGGATAAGAGTCGTAAATGGAAGATTCTATGACAGGTGAAGACATGTCACAAGGCATCTTGGAAGAAGGCATGTTGTAAGAGAATATGATAATTATAGCCTGTGTATGACAGATTCTCTTGCAGCTGTAAGATATGACAGCTATGACAGATTCTATGATGGTTGTAAGTGTCGTAAGAGTATCTGTCATAGCCCAACTTGGGAATAGGCAACTTCTTTGGGATGGGGTGACTTGACAAGTGTTAGGAACATCTTACAGTGTTGGACAATCATCCATAGGCATGGGTTTTGGGCCATGTTGGACGACCATCCCAAGATAGAGCCATTTTTGCCTTGTATTTTCTATATAAACAGGTGCTTTGGAGAGGAGATGTATTATGTGATTGACATGTACAGTTATGCTGCCAGATTTTCTCCAGATACGAGTGTCGAAGACTCCTGCAAGAGCATTAGCTCTGAAATTGTATTGTAACCTTGATTGTTTACTAGAATACATTTGAGCTATGTTTTGGAGTGTGGGGTTTTTCACCCGTAAGGGTTTTCCCCATGTATATCTTGTCTCTCTCTTCTTGTCTTACATTTTTGTGTATGTGTTTGCTGCAATATCTTTGTTGTTGGGTTAACATTGTTGTAACTGTAAAGATTAAAATGAATTTGCACTCACCTTTCCTCATTAGATTAGTGTAGGAAGCAATTTCTACACACCTAGCTTCCTTTCAGTTGGTATCAGAGCTTGATCACCTTTGGTCCTAGTTGTTGGGTAGGGGTTTTTTGAGCTAATATTAGGTTAAGTGGGAGCTTTGTGTAGAGCATTCTATAATCTTGTTGCAAGAAAGAGATGGCAGGCACATCCGAAAGATTAGAGGTGGAGAAATTCAATGGCACTAATTTTGAGTTATGGAAACTTAAGATGGAAGGCATGCTTGTTGATCATGACCTATGGGAAACTGTATCTGGTGTAAAACCAGCTGCAATGGCACAAGCTGATTGGGATCTCAAAGATTGGAAGGCTAAGGGTCTCATAAGACTCAGTCTAGCTGATTCTATCATGTTAAATGTTCATGAGGAGAAGAGTACAAAAGACCTTTGGAAGAAGTTGGGAGATGTTTATCAGGCCAAATCCATGGTGAACAAACTTTTTCTAAGAAATAAGTTGTATTCTTTGAAGATGGAGGATGGAGGATCTATTGCAGATCACCTGAATGCCTTCAACATGTTAATTGCACAATTGACGTCAGTTGGTGTGAAGATGGAGGAGGAGGATCCTTGTATGACCTTGCTTTGTTCTCTTCCAGACTCGTGGGATCATCTTGTTATGGCTATTGGAAGTAACACATCCACATTCACAATGGATGAAGTGGTATCTTCATTGTTATCTGAAGAGATGCAGAGAAAGTCTTCTGAGGTAGCTAAAGAGGCTCTTGCGATTCGTGGAAGACCCAAGGAGAAAGGGAAAAAAAAGGACAAGAAAGCTGAGAAGGGCAGATCCAAATCTCCTGGAAAGTCCAAGGCTCTCTATTGGAATTGTGGCAAAACTAGGCATTTTTGAAAGGAATGCAAGGAAGAAAAGAAAAAGAAGAAGAATGTCCTAGATTCAAATTCTGACAAATCACAAGATGATGGTGATGCTTTCATCACAGTCCTGGCCACCCATGCATCTGATGATGGGTGGTTGATAGATTCTGGTGCATCATTCCACATGACCTCGCATCGAAGCTAGTTCATAAAATATGAAGAGTTCAATGGTGGAAGAGTGTACCTAGGTGATGATTCTAATTTGAAGATTGTTGGTCATGGAAGAGTCTCAATCCAATTCCCTGATGGACGAGTGAAGGGGATAACTAGGGTTATGCACATCCAAGGCTTGGTATGGAACCTGCTTTCTATAAGTATGTTGAATGATGCAGGTGTGCAGGTTGTCTTTTCGAAGGATGGATGCAAGATGACTAGAGGATCTATGGTGCTTGCGACGGGTACTCAGAGAGGTACTCTATTTCAACTGGAGGCATGCACTTCATAGTGCAATAATTCTTCTGACTCAAAGAAAAGAGCTGCAGTCACTTCATCCCCACCATCTAAACAAGCAGTGAAGAAATCTATTGTAACACTTTCTGATGGTAGTGCATCTTGTGTACCCAAGGGTGCTCATGCTTTGGAAGTTAAGCTTCCTGCTGAAAAGACTATGTTATGGCATTTGAGATATAGCCACATTGGTGAGAAGGGTCTTAGAACCCTAAAAAATAAAAACCTCATTGACGGGTTAAATGATTGTAATCTCGAGTTCAATTTTTGTGAACATTGTGTATATGGAAAGCAAAACCATGTTTAGTTTTACTCTAGTTCTCATAAGTCTTCTGGTGTATTGGATCTTATTCATTCTGATGTGTTTGGTCATGTTAATGTTCCTTCGATTTCCAAATATGTATATTTTGTATCTTTCATAGATAATTACAGTAGAAGGACATGGGTTTATTTTATCAAAAGCAAGACTGAAGTCTTTAGTCGGTTCAAAGAGTTTAAAGCTTTTGTTGAGAATCAGACTAGTAAAAAGATTAAGTGTTTGAGAACTGATAACGGTGGTGCATTTTGTTCGGTAGAGTTCGATAAGTTATGTAAAGAACAAGGGATTGAAAGACATAAGACAACTCCATACACCCCGTAGCAAAATGGAGTTGCAGAGAGGATGAACAGGACATTGATGGAGAAGGCTAGGAGTATGCTTAGTGGAGCAAGCCTCAAACAAAAGTTTTGGGCTGAAGCTGTAGCCACTGCTTGCTACCTGGTAAACAGGTCTCCTACATCAGCACTTGTTGGCAAGACACCTATGGAGGTGTGGTATGGTAAGAAGCCTTCAGTTAGACATCTTCATATTTTTGGTTGTGAGGCATATGCACATGTGCCTAGGATGAAATGGTCTAAATTGGAGAACAAGGTTGTTAAGTGTATATTCATTGGCTATGGTGTCAGTGTGAAAGGATACAAGCTTTGGGATCCTATGGCTGAAAAAGTGTTGTATAGCAGAAGTGTTATCTTTAGAGAGCTAACACCTCCTTCTATTGTTTTACAGCCAGAATAGACAAAAGAAAGAAGATGTGGTTCAGTTTCCTTCTACCCTTGAGAAGACTGAACTGATAGACCCTGTGAGACCTAATGATGAGGAGAGCTCTAGCAGCTCTAAAAGTTTAGAAGAAGAAGCAAAACCTCAACCTCCATCATTGAGGAGGTCTACTCGAACAAGGAAGCAACCTAATAGGTTTGGTTATTCATTACTTGATTCTAGTTGTGCTTTTGCCTTGCTTACTAACACTGATGAGCCTAGAACTGTGACAGAGGCTATGGGCATGAAAGATTAAGGTTCCTGGAAGGAGGCCATGGAAGATGAAATGGCTTCTTTGGAAAAGAATAAAACATGGGACTTGGTGCCTTTGCCTAAAGGATAGAAACCTATTGGATGCAAATGGGTGTTCAAGAAGAAATTCGGTGCAGATGGTAGTGTTCAAAAGTACAAGGCCGGACTGGTTGCGAAGGGGTATTCACAAGTGGAGGGAATTGATTATGGTGAAATTTTCTCTCCCGTTGCAAAGTTGACATCTATTCAGTTCTTGTTATCACTTACAGCAGCTTATGACTTAGAGGTGGAGCAGATGGATGTGAAGATAGCATTCCTTCATGGTGATTTGGATGAAGAGATTTACATGTCACAGCTAGAGCATTACATAGAGAAAGGTAAAGAAAATTTGGTTTGCAAGTTGAAAAATTCTTTGTATGGCTTGAAGAAGTCTCCTAGGATGTGGTACTTGAAGTTTGATGCCTTTGTGTTGTTAGTTGGATTTCTAAGATCAAAATCAGATCATTGTGTGTATTACAAATTTGACAATGATCACATTCTCATTGTTGCATTGTATGTTGATGATATGTTGTTAATTGGGAATGGTAAGAATATGATTTTTGATTTGAAGTCTCAGTTGTCAGCACAGCTTGAGATGAAAAATCTAGGGGCAGCCAGGTACATTCTGGGAATGGAAATAAGAAGAGATAGAGATAATAGAAAACTTTGCTTAAGCTAGAGTAAGTATGTGAAGACCATGTTGGATAGGTTCAGCATGGCAAATTGTAGACCATTGTGTGTTCTTGTTTCTTTAGGGACAAAGTTGTTTGTTAATGATTGTCCAAAATCTCCTAGTGAGGTGGACATAAGCAGAGTACCTTATGCTAGTGTTGTTGGCAGTTTGATGTATGCTAAGGTTTGCATAAGACCAGACATTGCCCAAGCAATGGGAGTCCTTAGTCGATTTATGGCTAATCCTGGACAAGTATATTGGGATGCAATTAAGCAAGTGTTCAGATATTTGAGGGGTACTTTTGAGTATTCCATATGCTATCAAGGTAATGTTACAGGACCTCCGCATTCAATTTGTATTCATGGATTCATGGATTCTGATTGGGCAGGTGACATTGACAGTAGGAGATCCATCAATGCCTATGTGTTCACTATGTTCAGTGGTGCAATTAGTTGTATGAGTAAGTGACAACATGTGGTTGCTTTGTCCATGACAGAAGCTGAGTATATGGCAGCAACTTATGCTTGTAAGGAAGCCATTTAGCTTAAGAGATTGTGTTCAGATATTGGTGTTGATGCAGGATAGATTACGATTTGTTGTGACAGTCAGAGTGTGATTTACCTAGCAAAGAATCCAACTTTCCATGCCAGAACAAAGCATATTGATGTATAATTTCACTTCATGCAAGACATGGTAGAGGATGGGAAGGTGAATTTGGAGAAGGTATATACTTTGAAGAATGTTGTGGATGTATTAACGAAACCAGTGGGCACAGAGAAGTTCAGATGGTGTTTGGAGCCTTTGGGCCTCTCAGCCTATAGTAGTTAAATCTTGTTATTTCCATTGGCTCTTACAAGGTGTTTGACAAGTGGGAGAATGTTGGGAATTAAGGTGTCTCAACCTTGGTAGTTCATTGTAATATTTCATTGTATTTATTTAATTATTGTCTATTATTGTAATTAGGATGCAAATTCTTATTGTCATCTTGTGGGAGTTGGCACGGTGATGTGTCATCCTACGTGGAAGGTGACAAGTTGTAAATTTGTCCTCACATGAGGAGATAGGTGTCCCACTTAGTGGTAGGAATATTTTGCCATGTGTTAGCATATTGGATAGTGTGTAAGGGAATATTGACTGAAACAGTCATGACATATTCCTATGACAAATCTATGATGCGTAAGGGTCATAAATGGAAGATTCTATGACAGGTGAAGACATGTGTCACAAGGCATCTTGGAAGAAGGCATATTTGGGTGCCCCAAGGAGGTTTATGACATGTTGTAAGAGAATATACTATTTATAGCCTACGTATGACATACTCTCTTACAGCTATAAGATATGACAGCTATGACAGATTCTATGATGGTTAAAGTGTCGTAAGAGTATCTATCATTGCCCAACTTGGGAATAGGTGACCTCTTTGGGATGGGGTGACTTGACAAGTGTCAGGAACATCTTAAAGTGTCAAGAACATTTTAAATTGTTGGACAAGTGTCCATAGGTGTGGGCTTTGGGCCATGAGGCCATGTTGGATGCCCATCCCAAGATAAAGCCATTTTTGGCTTATATTTTCAATATAAACAGGGGCTTTGGAGAGTAGATGTATTATGTGATTGACAGGTACTATTATGCTGCTAGATTGTAGACTCCTACAAGAGCATTGGCTCTGAAACTGTATTGTAACCTTGATTGTTTACTGGAATACATTTGAGTTGTGTTTTGGAGTGTGGGGTTTTTCACCCTTAAGGGTTTTCCCCACGTATATCTTGTCTCTCTCTTCTTTTGTCTTACATTCTTGTGTACATGTTTGCTGCAATATCTCTGTTGTTGGGTTAACATTGTTGTAACTGTAAAGCTTAAAACAAATTTGCACTCACCTCTCCTCATTAGATTAGTGTAGGAAGTGATTTTTATACACCTAGCTTCGTTTCAAATTTAAGTTCTATTCTTTCACCTAACTAAACATTGGGAAGACAAGGACCGAGCTCGGGATCAAGCTACTAATCACTTATCTATTCCCTAATGCTAATTAGGTTTGATTCAGGTGCCTAACTAAGGTTTTATCAAGTGTCCCTATTCACTAATCAAGTAAACCCTAATTACACCTTGTAACAAAAATTGACTGAATTCAGAGATGAAGCAGACAAAACATATCACAGAAATGCAAAGAATAAGGTTCAGAGATCATGCACCCAAAAATTGAGGGCTAACTGGACTAGGGCACCCAGTCATTAGTCCTACAACTTTCCATCTGTGAAAATCTTCTATATCAGCTATCTGGTGACCTCTGATAGCTCCCAGATCTCAGAAAATCTCCCCAGTTGGACTAAGGCATCCGCTCATTAGTTCCAAAAGTGTCAGGATCCAAAATTCCAAAATTCAGTGACTATTTTATCCGTAATATCCATCTTTTTGCCTCTCTTTTTCACTGTATCTTGTAAAACACGATCTGCACCTACAAAAGAAGGAGAAAGATGTTGTGGCTTTATATGAGCTTGCCTCAGTCAAGCCCCATTTTCAGTATTCCTACCTCAACAATAGCCAGAGATAAAGATTTGTAGAAGTGTGTTGAAACCTAAACAAGTGTATGCAGAAATATCAAACCCTAGATGTCTCAATCAAGGGAAGATCAATAACTTGCTTCAATTCAATAAACACATACAACTTCACCTCAAGGAGATGAAAATAAATGAAGATTTGCATGAACAAGAAGGTGAATCAGCAATGTTCGCGGAGGATCTCTAAGCTTGATGTTAGAGGCTTCAACCCTTCTCCCGATCATGCAAAAAGGTGTACAAACCATAGGAATAGCAAGATAGTCTCAAGATCTTGATTCCTAATCTCCATCCATTGTCTCCATGATAGCAAATTCAAATAACTTTCAAGAGCTTCAACAAGTCATTAATCTTCAATGGCAATTTCAACAAAGTTTTGGCATCAAGCTTGCATCAAGATTGTGTGTGATAAAATGATTTTCAAATGTCTTTTTATATCTAACTTTAGGAGATTCAAATTTTGAAATAACTTCTTGATATCGAGTGAAAACGAAAATTTAAAAACAAAATCCTGAGATGCACGGTGAGAGATGACACCCCGCCAAGATTCAAAATACTGAAAAATGGGGCAGTACTAGGGCACAGGCGCCCGAGTCCAGTCTCCCATTTTCTGACCAAATCTGCTTCTAGGGGATTCCAAGGACCCATAATCCAAATTCTCTTTCTGGGTTCCATCAAAATTTATCTCAGAAAATTAACATTTTGTGACTAGACACTAGCCAATCAGGGTTTCGGGAAGGTCAAAAATAAAGAGGTTGAGAGGTCACCAAAGGTGAGGAGCTAAACCAAGGGAAATTGTACCATTCCATATAGGAGGCAATTTCTGATGTAACACCATGTTATTCTCATGGTTTTCTCTACACCAAGTTTGGAAATTGTTGATATTTATCAATCTTTTATTGAGTTATAGTGCCTCAAATGTACTGCCATTCGGGTTCAATTACATCGATGTGACAGTACTGTATCACTAGGACATGAAATATAGTCCCCTTGACATGTCGTTCAGCACTCCATGGGTCAGCATTAAGTATGTTCCTTCATCGACCAGACATTGTGTTATCCTTGGGACCTTGGATCTAGTCCCTTCGATGAAGCCGATACCTAGTGGTTTTAATCCTCATCGGGAGGACTCTCCCATAGTGGAAAGTGTAAAGATGTCCCCTTGATACATAGATGTTGTCATAGTAATGGGGATCACAATGGACAATCGGTAAGACATGTCGATATCGGTAGGAGTCTTTATGCAATCTCTTCGATAGTCTGAATATAGATGTGGTGGTGACATGGTAGTAGGACCACTTGGGGTGTTATCAAAGTGACATTCACACATCAATGAGATACAATATCTCATCCCTTCGATATGGCAATTGCCTTGGTGGGACCCTGCCAGTATACAGAAAGAAACCAAAAATTTGATGAATCTAATTAGAGGATGTATGACACATCGATGCAGTGTATTGAAAGTTGATGTGGATGCCACCTAGGTAGTGAAGACTAAGGTCAAATCTTGGATGCGAAGTGTTGGCAAATAGTTTGGACATCAATGAGACTTAGAGAATTCAAGGAGATCTTGAACAAAGTCCCTTCGACAGTTCGGTGTGTCTCAGACAGTTAAACCGAACTGTGACCATTAGCCTACAGGAACTGAATCGATTAGGTTTCTGGTATAGCCTGGAATGTAAAATGGTTGGTTATTCAAACATCTGTTGAATGGGGCTGTAATGTTGTAATGCTAAAATGCATTGGTTTGATTGAGTAGAGAGAGGATATACTGTCAGGTGTTCTCTAGATTGAGCAAGATGTAAAGTCTTTGTGAAAAGGCTGAGAGCCTGCAGTTGTATTGTAACTGTATTCTTTGGTTGCTGAATAATATAATGGGTCTGAGCTTTTGGAGTGTGGGGTTTTATACCCATAAGGGTTTTCCCCATGTAAATCTTTGTGTTCTTGTTCTCTAATTTGTCTTTCATGCTTTGTGATTCTTCTTATTGAATCTGTTTAATAATTGTTGTTGAAATTGGTTTGTTTCTAAATTGCAATTACTTCCTTCTAAGGGTTAATGTGGGAAATGAACTATGTCTGATTCCGCTTTGTGGCTTAGTGGTACATACTTTTGAGGCAATCTAAAGAAATTAAATATTACTAAAGGCACCTACTAATCTTAGATGTTCATTCTAAGATGATCTCATTTTGTTACATCTTTTGAGCTTAATACAAGTTTGATTCATAGTTTCTAGTCATGATTATGAATGGAAATTGTTGAAATTTGTTAAACTTGTCATCATACAAAGTTTGTTTCATGATTTATAAACACCAAGTTGAAGTATTTCTTTCATTTTTAGCTAAAAAATCATGGATATTTGATGAGTTTGCAAAGTATTCATACCACTGGTAGTTTTTTATTGCAAATTGCTTTGTGTGGCTAGCCTAAACACCCATAAATTCACCTTTGATCATTGCACCTCCTTGAATCTTAATTGTTGGATTTTTATGATCAAATTAAAAATGGTTAATGTGTTTGAAAACATGTCTATCCATTGTTGAAGTTGAAATGATTGAATAGGTTTAAGATTTAGTTAGATTTCTTAGTAACCTTTCTCTATCTTGCCTTGTTTTGCACTTTTTTTAATCAAATCTGGTTAGTTTAGAGTTAGAATGGGATTCTCAATTTTGCATGTTGTTATAGAGTTAATATTTTATGAATGCAAGTTGATATATTGCTAGTTGTAGGATGACACATTTTATGGTAATATATGTTTGGATCAGTTTGTTTATGCATTGTTAAACTTGAAAATTGATTAGTTTGTGTAATTTAACCTTGTTTGTTGAAGTTTGTCTAGATTCATGTAAGGCCCATTTTGGAACAGAAAAGAACATCAACCTACTGAGATATCTCATAAGTCAAGACCTTATAGTAAAGACCTTGGGGCAGTCATCTTTTGATTTATCAGGATTTGATTCCTTTCGGGAGAGATAAGATACTTAGTATTTTATATAAGTTGTGTACATAAAAATCCATCAACAGGAGCAACCTAAATCAATAAGCCAAGCATCATTACTTATAGTGTTAGCTGAAATAATCAAAGCATCATTATCAATATCATTAGAGGATTTTTTGTGGAGGAATATGTAGTCTTTTTCTTGTTTCTGCATTCCTTCTTCACATGTCCTCGTTTCCCATAGTTCCAACACTTTACTCTGCTCTTCCCAAGGGTTTAGAACATCCTTTTGACTTATCCTTCTTCTTATCCCCTTTAGGACCCTTTTCTTTGGACCTTCCTTACACATGCAAGGCATCTTGGGAGACACCATTCATGGCCTTTCTTCTCATTTCTACTGAAAGAAGAGTAGCATTGATATTATCCATCTTTAGATATGCACCACTACCACTGATAGCAACAATTAGATTCTCCCAAGATTTAGGTAAAGAAAAAAGTAACAAGATGCCTTTATCTTCATCTTCTAACTTACCATCTACAGATGCAAGCTGACTTAAAACCAGATTAAAACCATTTAAATGATTTGCAACAAAATCACCATCCTTCATTTTTAATGAATATAACCGTCTTTTGAGATACAACTTATTAGTAAGACTTTTAGTTAGGTGGATATCACCTATCCTCTTCCACAACTTGTATGTAGTAGCTTCCTCAAAAACATTCAAAAGGATAGAATTTGCAAGACAACCGTATGGTTCCTCGTGCCTTCTTTTTAAGTTTTAACCAATCTTCATCAAACACTCTGGATGGCTTCTTTTCATTAAAAACTACCAACCATTGATCTCTTTCTTCTAGAAGATCTTCCATCTTCAACTTCCACATCTCGTACCCAGATCCATTGAACTTCTCAATATCTAGATGAGAGGTAGAAGTCATTGTTTACAATCTTCTTCACAAATCCGCAAAACCCACAATGCAAAAGCTCCCACTGTGGTGCAAGGGCACCAAGTCCATTTTTTGTAAATATGGTCAAATAAGGTCTTGTGATAGGTTTTAGGTGATTTCAGTCTTATTTGGGTGAAATAAGGTCATAATAGACCATCTACAATGTAATTGGAGTCATTTTGGTTCATATTTTACAAATATTGTAATGTTGTCATATTGTGTCAAGATAGAGAATATGAAGAGTCACTTGGGCATTAGAAAAATTTTTGTCATGGAATCCCAAGGGAAAATGAGAAAAGTGGTTATAAAAAGCATGAAGAGGCCTTGGTATGGTCATAGGAGATTGGAAGGAGTGATTGTATATGAAGAAAATCAATAAAAGGCCATGTTTTCATAGTAAAGACTATATTTTCTGAGTTTTCACTGGCAATTTTTTTGTTGCAGACCACAGTATGGTCACGTACAGGTGATTTATGATCTGAAAATTTTTGGAATCAATGTAGACATGAGGTAACCTTACTTTTCAATTGGTTAGAATGGATTTCATAATGGTTTGTGGTTTTTATGATGACTGCAATTAAAACAGGTCTGAAACCCTATTTTGAGGGTTTGTAAACACTAATATGCACAAATCATTCATTTCACTTTTGGAACCAGTCATGTAAGTGTGGATTAAGCATTTACAGGTCATTTTTGTGGTGTTTAAAAGGTTGGCAAAGTAAAATAGGGTCTGGAGTTTGGAGTTTGAATAAACCCTCATTGTTTCAAGCTTGGAAATGGCTTAAAACAAGGCTTTGGTGATTTAGTAAACTTTTGGTTGTTTCCATTCATGAAAATTGTTGATTTAGCCTATTTGTGACCTTTCTAAGGACTTTCCATCATGATTTAGGGTTGGTAGAGAGTTTAAGGTGGCGATGATTTGTAAAATAGGGCTAATTGCCCCTCTTTTCCAGTGTAATAGTCCAATTTCAGGTGATATGTTCCAAAGTAACCCTATCTAAGCCTTTGATATGTTGTGTAAGGTATAAAAGGGTATCTAAAACTAGTTTTAGGTTATGGGTTTCAGTTGTCTACGAAAAATTATTGCAAAATTACCTCATTTGTTGTCCTAACTAGCCTATTGTTGAACTATAATAGTCAATTTTAGGCTAATGTGTTTCAAGACAACCCTATATAAATTTTTGATATGGTTTAGAACTCAATAATGGGTATCCAAATATGTCAAGTGTTTTGGGTTATCATTCTTGGTTAAATAAAATAAGAGCAACAATCCTATTTGGAGGGCTACTAGCATTTGGTGCAGCCAATAAGGAAATGGTAAAGAGTTGAAAGTGTAGACTTAAGTAAGGGTTTGGGATGATTGTGTTTGAGTCCTTGAGGTGTAAGGAGACTACTAGAAACCTTGTTTGGCCTTGAAGAGTTGAAGATCCTAATTATGCCTTTGTAGAGGAAGATTGCTTGAGAGGAAAGCCTATGTAAGTTGAAGAAACTGTTGGTATGAGCCCATTGTTGTGAAATATGCCTCCTTTGAATTGAGTTGAACCCAACATTGCATCAATTGGTATCAGAGCTCAGAAAGGTATGGGAAAAAGAGAGTTTGGTTTTTGTGTTTGTGTGTTTGTGCTGGTTGAAGAGAGAACCTGGTTGCCAAAAGACTAGGTAGAGGAAAAGAGAAGAGACCTAGGTGAGGCAAAGACAAAGAGAAGCAAGGAGAGACTTGCTAGAGGAAATATGTATTTGTTGAAGAGGTATTTTCTGGATGTAGGTTTACAAAAGAAGAAGCAAGAGAAGAGAAAATATACAAGTATGAAGAAGGAACAAGATGACAAGGCAGAAACAGAAAGTCTTAAGCAGGAGGTACAAAAATTGGGTCAAGCTATGGAAGAGATGAGAAGAAAGATGGAAGATGAGATGGAGCAACTGCTAAAAAGAGCACTCAATTGGCATTTGACAATAAATAAGAAGGTTGTATGGCCTATTCAAAGGTTGATGCAAAAGAGAAGGCAAATAAAGACATTAGAACCAAATGTGAAGACAAAAGAACCTTTGATGGAAGAAGGTAGTGAACAAGCAAAGGAAGATATGGACATTGCAGCCATTCCCAAACAAGAGGATGATATCACAGCAGAGTGGAAGAATGAATCTCTTATGAAGACTCAAGATGTGTTAAAGATGCATAATAGTATGGTGATTGAGACAATACTTTGTCCATTGTTTTCAAGAGAGGATAAAGGGTAGTTATACTTTGTAATTTTAGAGGTTTGTAAACCTGATCAGACAGAGGTATTTGGAGCAGAAAATTTGATGGGATCCTAGTCATGTTTCAAGGGAACAAGGATAAGGAAGGAATCCTCATACTTCTTGTTGAAATTTTGAGGAGAGATAAACCAAAGTTCAAAATGAAGCAGATGGAAGAAGGACAAGGTGCTAAGATAGGGATTGTGATACATCAGAGCATGAAGAAGCAGATTCAAAGTGGCAAGACAAATTGGAGACAAGTTTGCATGGACAAGTTGAAACCAAAGGTGAAGATGAAGACCACTTGGAGCTACTTCAAGGAAGACACAAGGCAGAGCATAGAGGACATCAAGGAGGAGCAGACAAAGGATGACGACATGTTACTTCTCTCAATCCAAGATGGCTTGGAATTTCTTTTGTCCGGGTGTATGGTGTAGGGGCACCAAGTCTATTTTTTGTAAGTATGGTCAAATAAGGTCTTGTGATAGGTTTTAGGTGATTTGAGTCTTATTTGGATGAAATAAGGTCATAATAGACCATCTACAATGTAATTGGAGTCATTTTAGTTCATATTCTACAAATATTGTAATGTTGTCATATAGTATCAAGATAGAGAATATGAAGAGTCACTTGGGCATTAAAAAGTTTTTTGTCATGGAATCCCAAGGGACAATGAGCAAAGTGGTTATAAAATGCATGAAGAGGCCTTGGTATGGTCGTAGGAGATTGGAAGGAGTGATTGTATATGAATAAAATCAGTAAAAAGGCCTTGTTTTCATAGTAAAGACTGCATTTTCTAAGTTTTCACTGGTAAATTCTTTGTTGCAGACCACTATATGGTCACGTACAGGTGATTTATTATCTAAAAATTGTTGGAATCAATGTAGACATGAGGTAGCCTTACTTTTCAATTGGTTAGAATGGATTTCATAATGGTTTGTGGTTTTTATGATGACTGCACTAAAAATAGGTCTGAAACCTTGTTTTAAGGGTTTGTAAACACTAATATGCACAAATCATTCATTTCACTTTTGGAACTAGTCATGTAAGTGTGGATTAAGCATGTGTGGATCATTTTTGTGGTGTTTGAAAGGTTGGCAAAGTAAAATAGGGTCTGGAGTATGGAGTTTGAATAAACCCTCATTGTTTCAAGCTTGGAAATGGTTCAAAACAAGGGTTTGGTGATTTAATAGACTTTTGGTTGTTTCCATCCATTAAAATTGTTGATTTATCCTATTTGTGACCTGTCTAAAGATTGTCCATCAGAATTTAGGGTTGGTAGAGAGTTGAAGGTGGTGATGCTTTGTAAAACAGGGCTAATTGCCCATCTTTTCCAATGTAACAGTCCAATTTTGGGTGATATGTTCCAAAGTAACACTATCTAATCCTTTGATATGTTGTGTAAGGCTTAAAAGGGTATCTAAAACTAGTTTTAGGTTGTGGGTTTGAGTTGTCTACTGAAAATTATTGCAAAATTACCTCATTTGTTGTCCTAACTAGCCTATCGTTGAACTGTAACAGTCAATTTTAGGCTAATGTGTTTCAAAACAACCCTATATATATATTTTATATATATTAGAACTCAATAATGGGTATCCAAATATGTCAAGGGTTTTGGGTTATCAGGCTTGGTTGAAGAAAATATGAGCAACAGTCTTATTTGGAGGGCTACTAGCATTTGGTGCAGCCAATAAGGAAATGGTAGAGAGTTGAAAGTGTAGACTTGAGTAAGGGTTTGGGATGATTGTGTTTGAGTCCCTGAGTTGTAAGGAGACTACTAGAAACCTTGTTTGGCCTTGAAGATTTGAAGATCCTAATTATGCCTTTGTAGAGGAAGATTGCTTGAGAGGAAAGCCTATGTAAGTTGAAGAAACTATTGGTATGAGCCCATTGTTGTGAAATATGCCTCCTTTGAATTGAGTTGAACCCAACATTGCATCACATTGCAGCCCAAAAAAATTCAACACTTAAAAGAAAGGTGTCCCTCTCTCAACATAACCGTTAACTCTTATAACAAATGTTGGAAAAATAAGGTGAAACTACTGTAACTTTAACTTTATTATTATTTTCAAAACTAAAATTAATGCTTGCAAATCTAAAAATTACATTAAATATTATTGTCTTTGGTGTACAAATCTGAAAATTAGATTTTAGCTTATCCACTTTTGTGTTTATGTGATTAGCACATTCAATCAATGAAAGAATGAAGGAATATTTGCATAACAAGTGAGTTTTTTTACGTGGAGAAACCCTTGCAAGAAAAAACTCCACACCCAAAGAGGTCCAATGATTGTATTAATATTTTGAATAAGTTTACATCAACACAATATTTCTCTCTAAATTTCAATAGCACTTCGTTACTCCTTCAAGTTGCAAAAAAATCTCATAATACCACCAACCAAAGGCACCAATATATAGAAGCTTTGGATGTGAGAATACCATTGTGGTTTCTCAAAACAAGTGTCCAAAACCACATGTAAAAACCATGCGCCCCTCTTTGTTAACAACCAATGAACTTAGTGAATTACAACAAGTCTTCTCAAAGTCTTCTCATGGGCACCAAACCCATAGCCAATCAAATACAGATAATGAGTGCTCAATCACTTACCAATGTCATGTAAAACTCATGCAGGCCTTGGCACCTCAATTTGGATTTCATGCAAGGCACATGAAATAACATGTAATGACATGCATGACACATGCAAGCCTTGGAACCTCAGTTTGGATGACAAGCAAGACATATGCAACAACATGCAAGACACATGCAAGTCCATGAAAGTACATGCAACTCACATACAAGATCATACAAGCTCATGCAAGCAACATGCAAGTCCATGCAAGTACATACAACTCACATGCAAGCAACATGCAAGTACATGCAATTCCACCTCCAAAGTGAACTCCCACAAAAGAGTCATGCAAGGTGTATGCAACAATATGCAACTCATGCAAATCCAAATGGTTCATACAAGTCCAAATGGTTCATGCAAGTCTAGATGGGCCCCACCTTCAAAGTGGGTGCCCATAATGGACTCATGCAAGATTAAATCAAATCCAAGTGGGTCCCACCTCTATGTATGCAACTACAATTAGTCATAGTGCAATAAATAATAAATATTTAATTTAACATATCTCTAAGTGTCCAAGAACACATTCCAAGGATCATGGAGACACATGAAATTGACTTAGGATTGCAAGGTTAATGTCACCTTATCATAAAAATCTTCCTCTACAACATCCTCTCTTTGTGTGGCATGTGTTGCAACAAACACTTATTAAGTCAATTGGGGTTGCCTTCATTTCAATGCCTCTATTACCACCAACTTAATTAACCCATGATGCACCAGGTATTTGAGTTTTCAATTTTACACTTATAAAGATATCTTTCTCAAGTATTTGAATAAAAAATAAGGAACATTCATAATTCTTTGATGTCTCATATGCACCATTAAACAAAAATGAAAACAATAGATAAATGAGTACTTTCCCTCATATGTCACATACTGAATGAGAACATACACCACCTGTGACCATATCTCTGGTAGTGAAGTCCACAAGATGCCTTGACCAGGCACCATTTAAGTTCGCTCTCCTAGATTCAAGAACTCCTCATGAGTGCTTTCTAAATCTGGCCTACCAAAAGGAAAATATTTCTCCCCAAAGTTAGGCAACCTTGTAGCAGCTGCAACCCATTCCACATCAAAATGAAAATCAATGCCCCTCCATTACAATTTTATCCTTCCAACATCCCATGCTAAAATCCAAGGCAAATTCGCTGTCAAATGCCTATAATCATTTAAAAAAAAATCCAACCTACCACCTTAAAAATGTGATATTGTTTTGGATTTTCCTTCAACTAGTCAATACCTCTCAGCTCTCTTTGATTATGTCCACCGCCCATTATGTTCAAACCTCCAACCCTTTCCCTTTGCAACCCTACCTTCTCAATGTGGTTCCACACCATTTCATTGTTATTATTTTTTTAATTGACTACATATTACCAAAAAAGATGCAGGTTACACTAAGTTCCAAGCCCAACAGGGCACCAAAAGCAAATAGGACAAAGCATCAAACAAGCAACAACCAAGACTGCACCGAACTACTAGTACCACCATCATATTATAGTACCACTTAGTTACAGCATATACAATATCGATACAAAAAATATAGTATCAAAAAGATTGATCTATATAATTGAAACAATATCAAATTGCTCAATTCAGGACTGTATCTTCATAAATTCACACTTTCACTGTACTTATCCAATTCTCTAAATGTACCAATAGGAGGGGAGATGTTAGAGATAACCTCATTATCCCTCACAACCTCCAAAGCAGCAACTTCACAGATTTTTTCCTCTTCTCTTTGTTGTTCTTCAAGTATTTGTTGGAAAGTCATCTTCTTGTTGTATTTCTCCTGAAACTTCATATAGTTCTTGAAGAATAAAGAGTCAAATTTTCTTGCATCATGTGGTCAAAAGCTAGCAGTCATAATGTCAGATCTATTCATTACAATATGTCTATCATCCATGAGTTCAAGGAACTTCTCTTTTGAGACCTCAAGGGTCATCTTAACCTGCATAGCAATCAAATGGAGGGTGAGTCTTCTCAAAGACCCGGTAAGACATCTCCTTTTGCCTTGAAAGATGTCCTCATTTCTAAACTTCTAAAGAATACACAAAATCTCAATGGTCAAAATTAACCAAAAACAATTAAAACAATCATTCAAACCATCAACATATCCAAGTAAGATTTCCTACCAAGAGATAGCACTTCTTCTATCCCAACCCTTAAGACCAAAAAAAAGAGAAACCACACATCTTTAGTAAAATTACATTCAAAAAATAAGTGTTTAATAGTCTCAGGTTATTTACAAGCACTACAAAGTTTCTTGTCAGGGTCATCAAGGAAATAGTTAGAGCCAACAGCAATCTTTTCAACCAAATAAACCATCTAAAGCAGTCCTTTTTAGGATCTAAAAAACTAGAACAACAAATATTAAAAATATTTGACCACTGTTTATTATCCAAGTTAAGTTCCAACTCTTATTTTAACATGATTGGTGACATCCCGGGAGTAGGATAGGAGGTTGTATATCTTCTTGGAGGTGATATTGAATAGGGCAGTGCCATCAATCCATGAAAGGTTGTTAAACAAGTTAGAGTCAAGTCTAATCTCAACATGAAAAGACAGCTTGGTGCATGCCTTATCAATCATAGAATAAGATATCCTCTGTGACTGAGGTAGATCAAGGGATCTCCTCAGGGTCTGCAAATCTAAAAATCCTTCCTCATTCATTACATCTTTGAAACTTTTGAGCCCTTTGTGATACTAACTTTTAACAGAGCAACCTTGGACAAGAGAAAGGGCTTTACCATTCCACATTAGGTTCCACGAAATAGACATGTGTCCCCAAACCTTCTTAACAAAATGCTCCCAAGTAGGACACTCCTTCAATAAAACTCTTGCAACCTCCCAAGCCTTCCAAAGACTTTTGAAGACATTAGACCCACTAGGGGAGATAAAGACAACTACCATACTAACTTAATAACTTGACATGATGGGTCATAAGTACATGGTACTTTCTCCAAAAGTTAAAGAGTTGCACAAGCTTTTATGAATTTTTGTTGTAACCTCAAATTTCACATCATACACATGTTGATTGTTTAAGATAGAGTGTAGCACCTCATTTAATATTGTGTTCAATGTGACATGTTCTTATAATCTCTTCATAATTCTCCACCACCTTCTTCCTGTTTTTTTGAGTTATGACAATTTGTCATCACGGATAACGTCTTTAGTGTAAGCTTCATTCATTGTTTTCATCTCAAGGTTTACATCCTCCTAAATGTACCTTTAGAATTTCATTATATAGGTGACAACTTAGTGGGCAAGATGAAGGACTCTTAGAAAAACAACTGGATGTTCTTCAAAGTGCAAAATGGGAGCCACAAGAACTAGGCAAGTATGATACTATGAAATTGTCTCATGTTTTTTATTTTAATTTTGATGTTGTGGAGAATGCTATCTATGTTCTAGTTGGTCTGAAATTCATGTTAGAATGTCCAAGGGTGCTACAGTATTTAGAGGTGGTCTCAATTTTTCTCTCTAATGCGATGGACCTTCTTCAAGATTTGGGTCTCCTTAAAATGATTGCTTTTGAAAATGTATAATATTATCTAATTTATGAAGAAAGGTTCTATAATTATGTCATTAGATATGATTTGTCTCAAGGAGAAACTCATGATGGGGGACTATTTTCTTTGAAGTAGATTATGAATGACAATACCATCGCTTGTATTTACAATGCAATGAAAACATGCCTTCAAAATGGCTATGTGCTCATCTTTCTAACTGGGAAATGATTTTGCAAGAAAAATGTCAAGGGTTTTCAATGCCATTCATTTCCTTCTCAACCACACTCCACATCCTTCTCATCAATGCTCTATTACAATGGAACTTGTGCCTCATCAAGCACTTGATGTTGCTATTGCAAGTTCCTCTACCAGTGGTTAAAATATTGAATATCATGTTTTTTTTGGTTTTCAGATATTAGGGCTATTCATTGTAATATCTTTATGTGTTTTTGATACTTTGGTTATACTCCATATGGGATATATTTCATTGTAATCTAATGTTACAATGTATTTTTGGTACTTCAAGGACTTTTTAATATAATTGTCGATGTTTACACCTTTTATCAAAAAGAAAAAAAGAAAATTTATTAAGCCCATTTCAGTATAAATTATTGTTCGATGTTTCAAGAACAATTATTATAAGAAATGGAGACATTCGCAAATATAATAATATTCATGCTAATTGATTATATTGACTCTATTTTTAAAGGAAGAATGAGTTGGCAATTATAAAAAGAAAATGTAGATTTCAAATTTTAGAGAAGTTATCCATAACACAGTTTATTAATCAAGTTCATGAATTTGTAAAATATCTAGGTTGTTTGTGTTTGACATTGGTTGGAAACCATCTTCCTATTCTTTGTCCTATGTTTCAACCAACTCCTCTGAAACCCTATTTGAATTCTCTAGTTAGTCCCCTTCTTATTGAGACAAAATATTTATCACACCTCTTCTTTCACAAGTGGACTTCCAAATTGCAATAGCTCTATCAAACAAAAATGTTTGTGATGGGGATGTACTCCACCCAACACACTCACAATGACAATAGATAAACATCAAACTGGACAAACACAATGTTTTATGTGGGGAAACCCTTTCAAGAAAAAACCCTACCTCGAAAAACAACTCAATATATTATTCAGAAATCTCAGTAGGATTACAATATACTTGCAAAGAAAGCTTCCACAATAATATCTCCAACTAGAGATCCGAAGACAACTCAACATCTATCATACTCCTACACACAACCTCTATCTCAAGCACATGATATATAGGAGATACAATACATGAAATCAACCATGAGCTAAAACCACCCAAAAGTGGTGCTCAAATTATCTACCAATAAAAGATACCTTATGATGTGTCAAAAAAACTCATCAACACATTTAGCTTCTCTTAACAACTCTTTTCTATGTCTAGCACATTTTTACAATCTCTAATATGGGAGGCCCAACTTCCGAAGGCCATAACTTTTGATGCGGGCGTCCGAACTATTTGATGCGTTGGAAAGCTCATGAAAAACCGAAGCTTTGAAGGGATGTTTGGATTTTAGGCCAATTTTTGGGATGTTACGAAACTTCTAAGTGCCTCAAAATTGACTTTGAAACTTTTCTGGGAGTTTCAAAAAATAGAAACTTTAATATCTTGCAATCTAGGCATGATTTTGGGTTAAAATTTACCAAGAATGTTTATTTGGCTATTCCAAAGCTTTGGAGAAATTTTTTGACCCAACCGCTTCTCAGATGTGGGCTTACTAAAAATAGTAAGTCCTGGTATTCTTAGCCTTTTTGTAAACTTTGAAAGTTTTGAATCATTATTCAAGCAAATGGGTATTCGCAAAAACCAAAATTGAAAAGAATAGAAAACAAAATCATTTTTTTGTTGATGCAATATTTCTCTACCCCTTTGGATGTTTCTACATCAGACACCCAAGGTAATTTGAGAAGTGACCTTTTCACGTCTCTAATGTTTGAGGAAAACCAATGTGGTCAACCTTTGCTTTGGATAGCCATGATGGATCTTCAATAGGTCATCCTCTCCATTTGACCAAATATTTTTTATATTGCTTGTTTCTTGTGCTTCTTCCTACATGGCTATCTAAGATTTCTTCAATTCCTTCCTTCTCTGAAATAGGTGTTGGGATTTTCCACCGTCCATCTGCTTTCCCATCTTCCATACTTCCTTCATGATATTCTATCAAATCAACAATGTTAAACATAGGTGAAATATTGATCCCACTCGGTAACTCAAATTCATAGGCATTCCCTAATTCATGCTTCTTCAAAATCTTACAGTGTCCAAATTTCTTCATCTTCAGCTTGTTATATGTTCCTACAGGGAACCTTTCCTTCTTAAGGTGGACCATGACCTCATCTCCAACATTGAACTCTTTGGATCATCTTTTCTGATATGCCTTCTCCTTATACTAATTATTCATTTTATGGATATGCTTCCTTACCTCCTCATGTAGATTCTTCATGTTTTCTACAAAATCTTCTGCATCTGCACTCCTCTTTTCCTCCTTATCCATCTTCCTCATCTCAAAAACATTTCTGGGACTACTTCCATATAAACTTTGGAATGGTGATTTTCCTGTAGTCCTGTTAACTGAGTTGTTGTATGTGAACTCAGCCTATGGCAAAATCAAGTCCCATCCCTTTGGCTTTTCTGCTACCAAACATCTCAAAAGGTTTCCCAAACTTTTGTTGACCACTTTTGTTTGACCATCAGTTTTTGGATGATGTGCAAAACTAAACTTCAAATTTGTCTTCAACTTCTTCTACAATGTTCTCCAAAAATATCCAACGAATTTTGTATCTCTATCTGAAACTATACTCTTTCGTAGACCATGATGTCTAACCACCTCCTTGAAAAATATCTTTGCAGTATGAACTACATCATTTGTCTTTCAGCAAGGAATGAAATGTGCCATCTTGGAAAATCTATCAACCACCACAAAAATTGAATCATGACCTCTCTGAGTCCTTGGCAAACCAAGTACAAAATCCATGCTAATGTCTTCTCATGGTCTTTTAGGTATAGGTAAAGGTTGATACAAACCAGTATTTTGACTTACTCTCTTGGCCATCTAACATACCCTGCAACTCTATACAAAATTTTCACATCCTGATACAACTGTGGCCAATAATAGTTCTCACTCACTAATGCAACCGTCTTATCTCTCCCAAAATGTCCTACTAATCCTCCACTGTGTTTTTCTTTTATCAAGTTCTCCCTCATGGAACTTCTTGGAATGCATAATTGATTTCCTCTAAATAACATGACATCTTGGATTATGTAATCCAACTATTGTGTTATGTCCATAGTGACAAGATCTAGGCAAGCTTTATGTGCCTCTGAAAAATCTGGATCTTTTGGATACAAATGCTTGAGTTCTTCAAACCCAACAACTTCAATTTTCATCTCCACCAACAAATTTTGCCTCCTACTCAAGGCATTTGCAAACCTGTTAGACTTCCCACTTCTATGCTTCAACACAAATGTCTAGCTTTGCAAAAATTTAACCCATTTCAAATGTCTTTGATTCAACTTCACTTGACTATTCAAATACTGTAAGGCTTGATGATCAGTGTACAAAACAAATTCCTTAGGCAAAAGATAATGTCTCCATTTATTTAATGCTTGAACAATAGCATAAAATTCATGATCATAAACATAATATTTCTTCCTAGCATCATTGGTTGTTTCACTAAAATATGCAATGGGCCTTCCCTCTTGACTTAATACAACTCTTATGGCACTGCCACTAGCATCACAATCTACTTGAAATACCTTGTTAAAATCTGGAAGTGCTAAAACATGTTGCTCTGTAACTTTTTTCTTCAACAAATCAAAACTCTTGGCTGCCCCTACAGCCCATTTAAATTCTTTTCTATCTCCTCTCATTGTTTCAGTTAAAGGTGCACTTATGTTGCTGAAATTTCTAATGAACTTCCTGTAAAAACTAGTCAATCCATGAAATGATCTTACCGCAATAATATTCCTTGGTCTAGGCCATTCTATGATAGCCCTTACTTTCTCTGGATCCATCTTAAGACCCTCATCTCCTTTTATCACAAGTTCTTTAACTTCTTTAGCAACTTGAGTTGGTAGGTAGCTAGCAAGAACTTGGCTTTCATCCTTCTCACCACTCTATCCCACCAAGTGATTTTCTCTGTCACTTCTTCTCCTCTTAGCTTGCGACTCTTTCCACCAAAGTGCAATGTGCCCCTTCAATCTTGCTTATGTCACTTTCACGATCTGTGGGTCGTCTATATCATCATATTCAAAACACTCATTTATCTTTGTTACCTAATTAATTAATTCATCTGGTTCTAGGCTACCTAAGAGGCATGGCAGCTCCATCCTTGTTCTCTTTCTAATTTCTAAAATGGCCTTGATGAGTCTCCTTTCTCTTGCATCTTAATTTTAATATGCTATTGTTCCAACTATTTCTTCGTTTTCACTATCACTGTCAACACTTTCATGTGCTCTATCTCTTCTCCTATCACCTTCTAGGGCATCCATCCTCACTTGTACTCCCCTTAAGACTTCCAACACCTCATCAATCCTTCCTACAACTTTTGATGTTGCAATCTCTGCTACCCTTTTGATGTTGCAATCTCTGCTACCCTTCTTCTTGGAGCCATCTTGTTGGCCTAACTCTCTCTTTCTTCTCACTGCAACCCTTCTAGCTACAATCCTCTTTGTTGCAGGGATACAAACTTGATTCTTTACATGAATCATTGTCTTTGTTGGACTCTTTCCAACTCTAAACCTCACAATACACTACTTCCCAGAGTTGTAGCACTTTGATACCACGTTGATGGCACCACCCTCCTGTGACGCGTTGGATTGGGCTAAATACAACGGATTACCTATTACAGACGGTGAAGACAACAAACGAGTGTACAAAGGAAGGTTGTGTTGCTTCAAGTAAACCGAATATATCGCTTGCTGCAGGAATTACTTGCAGCAAGCGATATATAAATATGAAGGTAATAACCCACACAGATACCACACACATGCATGTGTTAAGCACAAACAAAGATACCCCGCGTATACACCGTAATGAGCAGCATTAATTAAATATTTCTCTCTTTCATTTACTGGAAATAAAAAAATTCACAGCTAATTAACTTTCATCAGAAAATACATACAAATAGGGGATTGAGGCCTTCCCATGTTTTGCCTGGAATCGCACTCCATTCAAGAATCGTGGTTCCCACCTCCCTAAAATTCCTTCTTTTACTTCTCCCTCTTTCCATAAAATTCTCTCCTTACTTTGCTCTCTTCACTCTCGTGGCATTTCCTCTCTCTCCCTTAACACATGAAGACAATGAAGCTCCTTGGGGAAAATGGCGGCTTTACCAGAAATAAAGAAAGACTTTGTCTTGTAGTTGTCCTTCCTTCTTCTACGCAACCCCTTACATTCTCCTCTCACTATTTCGTCCTTTTCTCTTCCTATTCTGTCATCTGAAGTCAGTTTTTGTTATTTCAACAGTGAAGAACAGTACACAACGACTAAAAAAAAAATTGGTTATATGTCATGTGTACACCATGCAAAATTGCAGTGCTGCTCACGCTTTTATGCATGGAAATTTTTCTTCGGAAAGATTTTGATTTTTGCATATGTTTTTTTGTGGTTATTTAAATTAGTCAAGTTTGAATGCCAATGCATGAGAAAAAGTTTTTGTAACAGTAAATTTTCTTTGAGAATAAATTTGAGAGATCTTTGCCTATGGTTTTTTCCTGGTGCACTACGAGGTTTTTCCACATAAATCTGTGTTGTCTTTTTGTGTGTCTTACTGCTATTTCACTATTATTTCAATTCTACACTGCATTTTTTCTAACACATGTGCATTTCTTGGATCTTTCCCCGCAGCCTCGTTGTTTCTTTTTCTCTACTCAGCATAGCCTCTTTGTCTTCCGACTCCCTACACACAACTCTCCTTTTTCTGTCTTTTTCAAACTCTCTCTCTCTCCCTACTTTTCTTCACACATCACTCTTCTTTTCTTCTTCTCCCTCTCAAACTCTACAAAATCTCGCCCAAATCTTTAATTTGGGTGCCAGGTTGATCATGGAAAATGGAAGAAGTGTTAGAAAAATAAGCAATGCAGAATTGAAATAACAGTGAATTAACAATAAAAAAACAAAACAGACAACACATATTTATGTGGAAAACCTGGTAATGTACCAAGAAAAAACTACAAGCAAAGATCTCTCAATTTTATTCTCAAAAAAAATTCACAATTACAAAAACTTTTCTCATGCCTTGGCATTCAAGATCGACTAACTTAAATAACCACAAAAAATACGTGCAAAATACAAATCAAATCTAAAGATAGATTTTCATGCATAAAAGAATGAGTGGCACTTCGCATGCAATTTTGCATGGTGTACACGTGACATATGACCAAAAACATTTTCCAATGAGGTCGTTATGCCTTCGGCGTGGTAGGGTGGCTATGCCCATCCCCCTGTGACCCCTTGTCCAACAACCTTAGTTTCAGTTCCTTGGCCTTCGGCCCCAACAGACGGGTACCAAAGATACTACCATGGCACTTGTTGTCTTGCTCGTCACTGCTAGGATAAGAAAAACTGACTTCAAATTCCAATGGCCTCAGCAAATTCAAATTCACCAAACCTCACGTACTTTTCAACGGTTGATCATCAATGCAACTAAGGGGGTTAAACGACTCACAAAAGATCATGCAGCTAAAATTTAAAATTTTAAATCATGGCATGAGAGGATTAATGATACTGCTAGGTTGGCATACGATGCCCCTGCATCAATATATTTTTATATAAAGAATTTTGAATGCATATTTAAAAGAAACAAGGAGAATAGTCCAAGGGGTTGAGCTTAATTGGTTGAAACCAATGGGTTCTTGTTGA
This sequence comes from Cunninghamia lanceolata, assembly GCA_027924645.1. Taxonomy (NCBI): domain Eukaryota; kingdom Viridiplantae; phylum Streptophyta; class Pinopsida; order Cupressales; family Cupressaceae; genus Cunninghamia; species Cunninghamia lanceolata. Next base: position 21,418,005 of record BSBN01000465.1, read on the forward strand.
GGAGACCCAAGTCCAAATCCCCATAGGGACATCTAATGTGGAATTCTAAGTTGTGACTCTTGATCTTCCATAGTTGACTTCTAATGTAGATGTGTTCAAATTACTGAGTGTTCATACTTGTAGATAAGGACCTCCGTGTTGTGGCCCCATTGATTGTCAAAAACGTTCAACAATAAATAAATAAAAAGGAAGAGAATAATATGGATTGTAATATAAAAAGAAACTAGAATGGACACTTTTACCTCAACATAATTAATTCAATAGATGGTAATAACAACAAAGATAACACCAATGATATATTGTACAAAAACAGAGACACATTAAATTATAAAGTGATGCATTTTAATAGAAAATTGGTAGTCATCATCATCGCCACTCAATTTAATGTAATACAAAATGTGTAATCTCTCTATGCTCTAGAAAATATAGAGCAAATTCCCAGCCAAAATAAACTTTTAGCAACGACTACAACAAAACCCCACAAACATAGAATGTCAATTATTTGTTTCCACTAGAATTGCTAGAACTAAAGAATCTACTAATTTTGTTTTTGGTAGATTTTTGTTCGTTACCCAACCAGTGCTGCATATGAACTCCAATGGCATCCAAATACAGTCCACTCCTTCCATGGAATCCAACTATCTTCCCTCCTGTTTGTGCAGATGTGAAGAATTTACCAAATTCCTCTCCAAAAGGTCCATATTTCCCCCTGCTAGAGTAAAATGTTAAAGATTTTATAACTTTGGGATCTCCTTCTTGCCTATAGCGACTGTAATATCCACTCACACATGTCAGAACCTCGTTTGGATAATCAAATTTTATCTGCAAAACAATGAAGAAAGAAAGAGTTCAAATTGCTAATTATCATGATGTAAAAAAAAAAAATTAAATCAACTTAAAGCGCTGATCCGATATGGGTTGGATTCATTAGTACTCTATTAGTTGTGTCTCCTCCGCTGCCTCCATGGCGTACGGACCAAACAGATTGCCCATTTCTGTCATATTCAACTTGAATTGAATTTATAACCTCTTCTCTGAAGATTATAATCTGTCTTATGCCAGAAAATACACCATCATCCCATGGTTTTCCTCCGTCTCCTCCCCATGGACCTGGTCCTAGAGGAACTGCCTCTCTTACCACTCCATGAATCACCTGTGCATCCACTTAAACACTGTTATTTTCCATGGACTACTTAGTTATTAGTTCGAGTGCTTCTGTGCAACTATCTATCAGGTTTCCCTTCTTATGAGTAATTGTAAGAAACAATAGAGATGATCATACAGTAAGTTGCCCTGGATGGAAACTTGACTTCTTACAGACAAATAAGAATATGAGCTCTGTCACTTGGCTTTCATATTTGGAAACACTTTTAAATTTATATATTAATTATAAAAGTTTGAAAATATATATATATATATATATATATATATAATTTACAATAAAATTGAAATAAACCAAAAGAAACACAATTATAAGAATTAACTCCCAGTCTTTAAAACTATTTTTCAAGTTAGAAATATGAAAAAACCAAGAAAATAAAATTGATTGTCAAAGTTGTTCTTAAGGGCATGGTTCGGTGGTCAAGTCACTCGGTTGTAGTGGCGGCCACCAGGGTTCACTGGGCCAACGAACTCGTGGGAGCGTTGATACAAACATTCATGCCAAGGGTTGAGGTCTAAAAAAAAATTGATTGTCAATGTTCACTCACCAACCTCCAACTTCTTGAATGATTTCCTAAAATCTTATTGTTATGTAAACAATTATGAAATCATTAAAATTAAAAATATAACTATTAAAATTTTATGTATAAAATTGCACTTGACCAACACAATTCAGACTACTGTGAGTGTTTTCTAATTTATAAAATATTTGTCATTTCTGACAATTATTATTTGTCTGTATTTTTCTAAAGTGAAACAGAAGTTATAGGGTCTGGTCTCTTCACAAAAAATTGACCAATGATATCCACATGTTTCAAGCTTAACTAAATTATGCTATAACTATTAATGAAAGCATAGAGGGTACCAGCATTTACCAATTTACCACCTATATTAATTTATTTCTCATTTTGATAACAAGCCTGTTTATGTGTTCAAAAAGATGGAGAATTCTTCACCTGTTCAAATCGAGGTCCACCAACTGGAACCATTTTATTTGACCATTGTAAACTATCAATCTCCCCGTTACGAGATGCAAATGATAAATTGTCCATATCATCCAACATAAATGGCTTTCCAGCTGGATACAGCCTATCAGCAACCTGGCCTTCAAGGACGTGCACCCCAATTGCATCTACTGCCCATCCTTTCCTTCCATGGAACCCAACTATCATTCCTTCTGCAAGCTTTGAGTTGAAGAATGTTCCTTGTTCTTCTCCATAGGGTCCATGCTTTCCACGAGTTGTGTGAAATGTTAGAGATTTTATGGCAGTTGGACCCATTAGCAGAACAGTACCAAAGTATCCAGTGATGTGGGTCAATATCTCAAAGGGGTAATCAAATACTACCTGCATGTAACCCAACAGTATAATTTAGATAACTAAACCTTTCAAAGTCGGTCATACTCTAAGGAAGAGCTTAAACAATCAAGCATGATGTAATTGTTTAGGTGGAAAGAGGGCCACATAAAAAGAACAACATGCAGACCCGAACAAAAAGGTTTTGGAAAACATTAGAAAATGTATCCCCATCTGGTTCTCCTACATTCATCACAACGATGAAAATAATTTGAAAGATTACAGAGACAGCGCTTTATATAAGAGCAATGCCTTGTTCTAAGAACATTTCTTAAATCAGCTCTGTAGAGGCCCACCATGAGCAGGAGTGGATTTAATTAAGTTTTCCAAACAAGATATCCCTCCATGCACTCTACAGAACTATGTAAGTAACTTTATCTATAATCATTTTCTATCCATATAAAGTTTTCATGAATTCTTTTTTCCAATTTTAGATCATGTTTTCCACAACCAACCATTATAGAGAAGGGCAATCTAAACAAACTTGTTTTCAAGCATTTCTAACAATTCAATAAGTCGTGGACCTTGAAGACACTTAGAGAAACCGTGTAGCCTAATCAGTGCTAAAGGTTTTCTTATTTTGTATGAAATTATAAATAGTCTAATTGCCAAGGTGAAAGGGCATAATACTAACATAGAAGCATTTTATTGTGATCTCATTAATGTTAATCCAATCTACCCTCAACTACAACAAGATTATAATAATATCTATCTTCTTCATCTCAATAATTACAACTCTAGCATCAAGCCCCCTTACTACATGTTTCACAAATCTTTTACGTTCAAAACAAAATGTGAGTGAATTGTTTGAGACTTATCCAAATAAGGATAATAGTTAATTTGAAAAGCAATACGCAAGATCTGCAAATAATGATTACCTTATCAGTTTTGATGCCACTTGAAGTTCCTCCATGTCTGTTTCCCCATATGGAGTGACCATTTCTGTCATACTCAACCTTGATAGAAGCAATGCCTGCCCCTCGAGTTAGAACAATCTGTCTAACACCAGTGTAAATCCCATCATCGAAGACACTCCCACCATTACCACCCCAAGGCCCATACACCACTGGTGATCCTAATGCACTGCTTTTCTCTGAGCTACTGTATATTGGTAATAACTGCACAGTCCAATTGTAATTTAGTTACTAGGACAAATATACAACACACAGATGTCGACAAGTAAGGAATGAATTTAGAAGAGTATTGAAGCCCGTACCTTTGTGCTCAAACTTTTATCAAGTCCTCTGGTATTAAAGGAAGGTGAAACACTGTTGAAAGATGCTGGAGACATGCTACCCAACTTGGAGCAATGAAGCTTTACATTATCCGTACTATCTCCAAGTGCAAGAAGTATGTTATATGTTTTTGGGTTTCCATCTAATGATCTCATACTGTCAGAGGGCATAAGCTGTGGACTTGCAGGGATAATGGATAGATCAGATGACATATCACTTATTAGGGGATGTAAATGGGAAAGATAAACTCCAATTGAATCTAAATACCAACCACTCTGACCATGAAATCCTATTATCTTGCCTCCTTCCATTGGGAAGGAAAAGTAAGCCCCTTGCTGCACTCCATATGGTCCATATTTCTTAAAATTGCTCTCAAATGTCAGTGACCTTATCACAGATGGAGAACTTTGTGAAATGGGACCATAATGCCCACTCATTGAAGTGAGTACCTCTTTGGGATAATCCAGCTCAATCTGCTCATAATCACAACATCCATCTTGAGTAAAACATGGATTACCCATATAATATTAAAGAAGAAAAAAACTGCAATAACTATAGATTATGGTTCATGGTGGCTTGTTGTAAATTATGTTTTACTATTGATTTTTCTATAATGTACAAAAAGCTTTTATTTGTATAGTTTTTAATGGGCTCTTGTCTAAGTTTCCTTCATAAGTCTAGTTAGATTTGCCTTATCAGTTTTTTGTCCTCCATTTCCACCATGCCTGTCAGACCAAACAGCAGCACCATCTCTGTCATACTCAATCTTAATAGAATCTATAGCATCTGCATGGACTAGTAATATCTGCCTAACGCCTGAGTACGCTCCATCGTCCCATTGACTTCCACCATTACCTCCCCATGGACCAACTGAGAGGGGCTTATGGCTCTGCAGAAAGAACAAGAAACATCCCAGAAGATATTACCTTCTAGAATTAATTTGAACAACCTATAGTTATAGGAATTTTGTAACAATATATGTGTTTAACTTCAAATCCATTATTTTTCTCTTCTCTGGTGGAAATTATATCTGCCAAAAAAAAAGTAAGATAACATTCAATTTTGTTTGCAGGCTTCTCTAACTTTCTGAGAACCAAAAGGGAGATCTTTAATATATTTGAAAACTTTATGCTTCCCATTGTCTTTCAATAAACACTAAATATTTTGTAACTTGTTAACTATAATATACCAAGAATATATAATGAATAATTCTGACACCAAAACTCAGAGATGGTTAACATCACACTCAATTTTGAAAACATGTGATCTTCTGGTATACTTTAGATAATATATGCTAAAAACATAAAATGAAATATTCTAAAACTAAAAGTCACACAGCACTCTCTGAAGTTAACATTATAACATCAGAAAAGCAAGCAAGCAAGCAAGAGAGGTCCCTCGATATCTACTTAAATTTACAAATATAGTGCAATTAGATCAACAACAAATCTACTGACCATTGCTTCTAGACTTAGATTATCTTGCTCAGTCAATTACTCTTGAGAACTTAACTGCGTCTGCAACTGACCACCTCACAACCATAAAGCTTGTACAAAAACTAAGTTCATGAGCCAATTTATAAACAAATCTTACCTAAGAAACTATCGAATTAACCCCCCAAAAAGAAAAAGCTGAAAGAATCGGAAGTGATTCTGGTTACCTTGTGGTTGTAGCCTTGTCTTGGGCTTTAGATGAAAGATGAAGAATCAAAAATTGCATGTTTGCATGTGCAGTACCAAATCGAATTTGAACTGTTGAGCAAATGAACGAACGACATTGTTCAGCGAGAGAACATCTCACAGTTGTAAGATCTTCTTGGTATAATAACCCCTACCATAGTCAAAATTTGTGACAGAAAGTTATTCTTATTCCATAAAAACCCGAAGAAAGGAAGCTCATAAAGTTTGTTCTCGATGTTCCATGGCCTTTTCTTTATATTTCTCATCTTTAATTTTTAAACGTGAAAGTCAAAATCTTTCTGCCAACCACAAGGTCAGAGTTTAGTTGGTGAGAAAACTTTTACAAAGAGTGCATTATAAAGATAAAATTTCTTTGTATAGTAGATTCTTGCCTTGTGGTAACTTCTAGAAAGAGTTAATTATTAAGTTTTTTTTTAATAGTGGATTTCTTTGCTTGTAATTCTTACAATTGTAATGGTAAATCGAATATTTATATAAAATATTTAAATTGATTAAATAATTAAAGTAATTAATTAATAATTGATTTAAACAAATGAGTTAGGATTGATAATTAAAATTATTAGAATTAAATATGGAAATTAAATTAAATGTGATATTTAGTTTATTATATTTTGTTAGGAGAAATGGAGTAGAAAATGTGTAAAAGTAACCATAAGTGCTTGACGATTGAGATTAGGTTGGTGGGAGATAGTTTTAGGTAACTTTAATTTATATACTTTATTTAAAGCCTTAATTTACACTCATTTATTTGCATACACAACCACACATAAAAGAAAGAGAAAGGTCTTATTTTCTCATCTTTCATAAATAAACAAAATTTAGAACCAAAAAAGTTAATTGAATGGGAGAGGTCCCATTTAGATTTGTAAGAACAAAAAAGAAATTAAGACGAGTTTGCAACCTTGAACAAGAAAGTCATGATTTAACACAAAAATTCCATGGTGAAATAAAGAGGTGATTTGTTATGCACAAATATCTACCTAAACCTATATTGTGGGGTATGAGAACCGCATGAAAATTAGAAGTCTTGAGTTCTCTCCCCACCTATAGCATTGTAAGTCGTATTGAAAGAGTAGTTGCTTCTCTCTAAAATGTTTGAACATTTATTTCTAGCTCTAATATATAGCACATCTTCCTCTCTTTCGAATGAACAATTGATTGTTGATTTACAAATATCTTGAGTTGAAAGTAAATCCAAAATTTTGTAAGGAAGCTAAGGTAGCGGAACAACTTTCTACACAAATCTTGAGAGGAGGATAATGCAAAACTTTATAGATCTTTAACAATTATAGAAACTTAAATAGAAATAAACATAGATATCATGCATACCACAACACAGTGATTTATGTGGGGAAAACCTTTTTGGAAGAAAAACCCCACACTCCAAAAGTTGCCCAATATATTATTCAGAAATCACAAAGATTACAATATACTTGTAGAGAAAGCTTCTCACAGGAGTATCACCACCAGAGATCCAAAGACAACATGACTGCTATCAGACTCTCAGAATACATCATGATACCGGAGTCGTAATACAACGCCCTCATAAAATAGGGTTACCTTCTAAGACAAGACAAGCCAACAAAATATCTATCATCAGATCTAAAACCTAATAATGAACGGTCCAGATTTACAATATATCATTAATTTAATGTATGTCGGCCATTTAATAGTTTTTGTTAACAAAAAAATGTTAACACACATCCCACTCCACCCCATGCTCCCATTGTATATTACACCTATCGGTGTAACTAGGAAATATATATAAATATATATACCATATCAACAATAAACCTTATATAATTGCAAGGTTGAGACACATTTTCCCAACAAATCTCCCACTTGTCGAACACCTTGCAAGAGCAACAGGAGGGAGTAAACATCATCTCTTAATTGCTAGGGGCCAAAAGGCCCATAGTCTCTGAACACCATCTGAACTTTTATGTGCTCATAGGCTTAGTTAAAGAATCAATAACATTCATTAAAGTCTCTACCTTAACTAGCTTCACCCTACCATCTTCGACCATATATCTAACAAAATGATATAGTACATCAATGTTCTTGGTCCTGGCATCAAATGTCAGGTTCTTAGCTAGACAGATCGCACTCTGACTGTTGCAATAAATTGTCACTGCACCTTGTTTTATTCCAATATCTGAACACAATCTCTTAAGCCAAATGGCTTCTTTGCAAGCATGAGTAGCTTCCATATACTCAGCTTTAGTAGTGGATAAAGCAACCACAGCCTGTGGCTTACTCATCCAACTAATTGCATCACCAAATAAAGTAAACACATAAGCACTGGTGGATCATCTAATATCAATATCACCTACCCAGTCTGAATCCACATAACCATGAATATCAAGGGAAATATCATTTTCAGTCAAATTACTATGATAGCACAACTTGGAATACTCTCAGGTATCGTGCAAATATTTGAAGACTCTTTTTTAACTGCATCCCAATGAACTCTACTAGGATTAGACATATATCTGGAAAGAACTCCCACTGCTTGGGCAATATCTGGTCTAGTACAAACCATAGCATACATCAAACTTCCAACTACACTCTGGTAAGGCACTCTACTCATCTCTTCCATCTCTAATGGAGATGTTGGACAATCTGAAATAGATAACTTTGTTCCAACTGAAAAGGGAACACACAATGGTTTACAGTCTTGCATGTTAAACCTCTATATAATTAAATTGACATACTTTGGCCAAGCCATAGCTTTCTGTTCACTCTATCTCTTCTAATTTCCATCCCAAGAATGTGTCTAGCTGCACCAAGGTCTTTCATTTCAAATTTAGAAGCAAGTTGAGATTTCAGTATTGAAATCATACCTTTCCCTTTACCAATAAATAACATATCATCAACATATAATGCAATAAATAAGAAACAATCACCTTCAGTTTTATAATAAACACAATGATCTAATTTAGAATGCTCAAATCCCAAACTCAACACATATGTATCAAATTTTTGGTACCACATCCTAGGACTTTATTTTAGGCCATACAAAGATTTCTTCAATTTGCAAACCAAATTACCTTCACCTTTCACCACGTAGTGCTTTGGTTGTGTCATATAAATATCCTCCTCCAAGTCACCATGAAGGAAAGCAGTTTTCACATGTCCATTTGCTCAACCTCTAAATCATAAGCATTAGCAATAGAAAGCAAAAATCTAATGGATGTCATTTTTGCAATAGAAGAAAATATATCACCATAATCAACACCCTCAACTTGAGAGTAACCTTTTGCAACCAACCTTGTTTTGTACTTTGCAACCAATCTTTTTCTTGAACACCCATTTGCAACCAACAAGCTTTTGTCCTTCAAGCAATGGTACAAGATCCCAAGTATCATTCTTCAAAGATGTCATTTCTTTATCCATAACAATCTTCCAGGATTCTGCATCATTCATACCTAATGCCTCTTCTACAGATCTGGGTTCATTTGTGTTAGAATTCAAAGCAAAAATACATCTCCAAGCATCAGGTGAATACCTTTCAGGTGGTTGTCTATGTCTTGTAGACCTACAAACAAGCTAAGTTGGAGGTTATTCCTCCTCTTCTAAAGATTCAGAGCTAGATGAGATCTCCTCAACTTCTTTTCTATCCATGGGCCTCGATTCAAATTTCTCAGGTGTAGAAGGAAATTGAATCACATCTTCCTATTTACTTTGTTATGGCTACACTATAACAGAAGAAGGCCTAGTTTCTCTAAAGATAACACTTCTACTATATATTATTTTTTGTGCAACATGATCCCAAAGCTTGTATCCTTTTGAACCACAATTGTATCGGGTAAGTGCAAGAAGATGGGGGGCCAAAAGGGGGTCTTAAGTGGCCACTTTTTTTTTCTGAAATCAGGAAATACTGGCCTTGGATGAGAAATTGAGCATAGTTACACTCAAAATTTGGAGATGCAACCAAAACAATGTTCGTAGTGCTCCGAGTCTACTTTCTAAACTACTATTTTTTTAAAAAAATGGCATAGATTAAGGGGTTCAAAAGAGGGAGCCACAGAAATTGGTGTTGTTTCTGTCAAAAAAACATAACATAGCATGTTTTGTGGCTCCCTCAAAAGGTCAACTTTTTTTTGGTATTTTTAAAATCGCTTGAGTGAGAAATTAGCTAATAGCATGTAGTTTATGCCCGATTTTTCTGATAATTTTTTGATGAATATTTGATTTTTTACTAATTTTCAAAGTGGACACATCCTAAAAAATAGAATTTTGGCTGTGCTACCCCTATAAATTTTGAAAACTAATTGAAAATCATTTTTTTTTTTAATATTTGTAGAATGGAGTCTAGTTTCTAAATATTTAATTTTTTTGAAATTTCAATGAATAGTTAATTTACAATGAAAAAAAGACCAAACAGTGGTTTTTGCCCAAAAACGGACACACAAACAAAAGAAATTAAAGATGAAAGGCTTAACATTGTTAAAATGTGAAAAAAATCGCATCGTCAAATAGCTAAGAGAAAGCCTAACATTACCCAGGTGTTCGATTTGTTTGACCTTGAAACACGTGCAAATCTGAGGGTTAGCACGAGCGAAATTATGTGAAATCTTGAAGAATATGGAAAAACACGTCTGTGGCTATTCAAAAGGCACTCCAAGCCTTTGGGTTGGAAATCCAAAGCAAATCGCAAGCCCAAGGCTTGGGATTCCCAAAGCAAAACATAACGCGAGCGCGTTATAACGCGCTCGCGTTATATTTTGCTTTGCATTTTTCCTTTTCCGCAAAAGTTTGTGTTGTTTGCCATGTTTGAAATAACGCGCTCGCGTTATGTTCCCCTTAATTTTTTTATGTTCAAGGCTATTAATCATGTATGTATGTATGTATGCCTATATGTATGTATGTATTTATGCCTATATGTATGTATGTATCTATGTATGCCTATATGTATGTATGTATCTATGTATGCCTATATGTATGTATAGTGTCGAGGGTAGAGGAGGGCAGAGATGGGAGTGAGCCAGATAGGGGAGGAGAGGGGTGGATAAGGATTGAGTGATTAAGGTTTAAGGTTGAGGGTTGAGCATTTAGGGATAGGATTTAGAGTTTAGGGATAAGGAATTAGAGTTTAGGACCTTGAGGGATTAGGGTTTAGGGCTGAGGCTTTAGGGATAGTGTTTAGGTTTAAGGGTCAAGGGATTAGGGTTAAGGTAGAGTTTTGAGGGTAGAGGGATTAGGGATAGGGTTTAGGGTTGAAATTTTAGGGTTGAGGGATTAGGGTTTAAGGTATAGTTTAGTAGTTCTTGTGGATAGAGCCAGTAACAATGGGAGATTATTTGCCTGTTTCATAACAATATACCTCCCCTAAGTGTGGGGTGGACAGCAAGAAACATAGATGTACCCCAATGCAAATCTTCTCATAATGATCATCCGTTTGATTGCAACTGTTAATTACTCACTGTGGATGTACCATACACAAAGTTTTTCTCATAGTGTGTACACCTATTGGCATAATGAACCCCAGATGGGCCAGAAAAACATGCCATGTAACATTACTAACATTAAAAAAGTTCATAGCCATTTTTTTGACATATTCTTGCAACTCAAATATCTTTTAGAGAAGAGTGTCAAAAATGATGGGTTTAACAACCTAACATAAGGCAAAGCAGTTTTGTTGGGCTTAGGGATAGGGTTTAGGGTTTAGGGTTGAGGGATTAGGGTTTAGGTTTGAGGGATTATGGTTTAAGGTATAGTGTTGAGGGTTGAGGGTTTAGGGATAGAGTTTAGGGTTGAGGGATTAGGGTTTAGGGTTGACAGATTAGGGTTTAATGTTAAGAGTTGAGGGTTGAGGGTTGAGGGTTGAGAGTTGAGGGTTTAGGTATAGGGTTGATGGTCAAGGGATTAGGGTTAAAGTAGAGTGTTGAGGGTAGAGGGATTAGGGATAGGGTTTAGGGTTGAAGGTTTAACGATTGAGGGTTGATGCTTTAGGGCTGAGGGTTAAGGGATTGGGGTTTAAAATATAGTGTTGAGCGTCAAGGATTTATTATATAGGTTTTAGGGTTTAATTTTTAAGGGTTAAGGGTTGAGGGACAGGGTTTAGGGTTTAGGGATAAGGGATTAGGGTTTAAGGTATAGTGTCGAGGGTTGAGGGTTTAGGAATAGGGATAGCGTTTAGGGTTTAGGGATGAGGGATTAGGGTTGAGGGTTGAGGGTTGAGGGATTAGGGTTTAAGGTATAGTGTCGAGGGTTGAGGGTTTATTGATAGTGTTTAGGGTTGAGGGTTAAGGGATTAGGTTTTAGGGTTGATGGATTAGGGTTTAAGGTATAGTGTTGAGGGTTGAGGGTTTAGGGTTGACAGATTAGGGTTTAGGGTTGACAGATTAGTGTTTAATGTCAAGGTTAGGGTTAGAGTGTCGAGGGTAGAGGGATTAGGGATAGGGTTTAGGGTTGAAGGTTTAAGGATTGAGGGTTGAGGCTTTAGGGATGAGGGTTTAAGGCTTAAGATATAGTATCAAGTGTTGAGGGTGTAGGGATAGGGTTTAAGTTTTAAGGGTTAAGGGTTAAGGGTTGAGGGATAGGGAATAGGGTTTAAGGTATAGTGTTGAGGGTTGATGGTTTAGGGATAGGGTTTAGGTTTGAGGGATTAGGGTTTAGGGTTGATGAATTAGGGTTTAATGTTGAGAGTTGAGGGTTGAGGGTTGAGGTTTGAGGTTGAGGGATAGGGTTAATGGTCAAGGGATTAGGGTTAAATAAGAGTGTCGAGGGTAGAGGGATTAGGGATAGGGTTTAGGGTTGAAGGTTTAAGGATTTAGGGTTGAGGCTTTAGGGATGAGGGTTAAGGGATTAGGGTTTAAGATATAGTGTCGAGTGTCGAGTGTGTAGGGATAGGTTTTAGGGTTCAAGTTTTAAGGGTTAAGGGTCGAGGGATCAGAGTTAAGGGTTGAGGGATTAGGGTTTGACATTGAGGGTTAAGTACATTGAGGTTCGAGGGTTAAGGGTTTCGGGATAGGATTGAGGGTCGAGGGTATAAGGATTAGGGATAGGGTTGGAGGGTTTAGGGATAAGGGATTAGGGTTTAAGGTATAGTATCAAGCCCATTGAGGGTCTAGGAATAGGGATAGCATTTAGGGTTTAGGGATGAGGGATTAGAGTTGAGGGATGACGGACTAGGGTTGATGAGGGATTAGGGTTTAGGGATAAGGTTTAGGGTTGAGGGTTGAGGGATTAGGGTTTAAGGTATAGTGTTGAGGGTTTAGGGATAGGGTTTAGGGTTGAGGGATTAGAATGAAGGGTTGAGGGTTGAGGCTTTAGGGTTTAGGGTTTAGGGATAGGGTTGAGGGTCAAGGGATCAGAGTTAAGGGTTGAGGGATTAGGTTTTGATGTTGAGGGTTGAGGGTTGAGGTTCGAGGGTCAAGGGTTTAGGGATAGGGTTGAGGGTTGAGGGATTAGGGTTAAAGTAGAGTGTGGAGGGTATAAGGATTAGGGATAGGGTTGGAGGGTTTAGGGATAAGGGATTAGGATTTAAGGTATAGTATCGAGTCTGTTGAGGGTTTAGGAATAGGGATAGCATTTAGGGTTTAGGGATGAGGGATTAGAGTTGAGGGATGACAGATTAGGGTTGAGGGTTGAGGGATTAGCGTTTAGGGATAAGGTTTAGGGTTGAGTGTTGAGGGATTAGGGTTTAAGGTATAGTGTTGAGGGTTTAGCGATAGGGTTTAGGGTTGAGGGATTAGAGTGAAGGGTCAAGGGATTAGGATTTGACGTTGAGGGTTGAGGCTTGAGGCTTTAGGGTTTAAGGTTTAGGGATAGGGTTGAGGGTCGAGGGATCATAGTTAAGGGTTGAGGGATTAGGGTTTGACATTAAGGGTTGAGGGTTGAGGTTCAAGGGTCAAGGGTTTAGGGATAGGGTTGAGGGTCGAGGGATTAGGGTTAAAGTAGAGTGTGGAGGGTATAAGGATTAGGGATAGGGTTCGAGGGTTTATGGATAAGGGATTAGGGTTTAAGGTATATTATCGAGTCTGTTGAGGGTTTAGGAGTAGGGATAGCATTTAGGGTTTAGGGATGAGGGATTAGAGTTGAGGGATGACGGATTAGGGTTGAGGGTTGAGGGATTAGGGCTTAGGGATAAGGTTTAGGGTTGAGGGTTGAGGGATTAGGGTTTAAGGTATAGTGTTGAGGGTTTAGGGATAGGGTTTAGGGTTGAGGGATTAGATTGAAGGGTCGAGGGATTAGGATTTGACGTTGAGGGTTGAGGGTTGAGGCTTTAGGGTTTAGGGTTTAGGGATAGGGTTGAGGGTCGAGGGATCATAGTTAAGGGTTGAGGGATTAGGGTTTGATGTTGAGGGTTGAGGGTCAAGGGTTTAGGGATAGGGTTGAGGGTCGAGGGATTAGGGTTAAAGTAGAGTGTGGAGGGTATAAGGATTAGGGATAGGGTTGGAGGGTTTACAGATAAGGGATTAGGGTTTAAGGTATAGTATCGAGTCTGTTGAGGGTTTAGGAATAGGGATAGCATTTAGGGTTTAGGGATGAGGGATTAGAGTTGAGGGATGACGGATTAGGGTTGAGGGTTGAGGGATTAGGGTTTAGGGATAAGGTTTAGGGTTGAGGGTTGAGGGATTAGGGTTTAAGGTATAGTGTTGAGGGTTTAGGGATAGGGTTTAGGGTTGATGGATTAGAGTGAAGGGTCGAGGGATTAGGATTTGACGTTGAGGGTTGAGGGTTGAGGCTTTAGGGTTTAGGGTTTACAGATAGGGTTGAGGGTCGAGGGATCAAAGTTAAGGGTTGAGGGATTAGGGTTTGACATTGAGGGTTGAGGGTTGAGGTTCAAGGGTCAAGGGTTTAGGGATAAGGTTGAGGGTCAAGGGAGTAGGGTTAAAGTAGAGTGTGGAGGGTATAAGGATTAGGGATAGGGTTGAAGGGTTTAGGGATAAGGGATTAGGGTTTAAGGTATAGTATCGAGTCTGTTGAGGGTTTAGGAATAGGGATAGCATTTAGGGTTTAGGGATGAGGGATTAGAGTTGAGGGATGACGGATTAGGGTTGAGGGTTGAGGGATTAGGGTTTAGGGTTGAGGGTTGAGGGATTAGGGTTTGAGGTATAGTGTTGAGGGTTTAGGGATAGGGTTTAGGGTTCATGAATTAGAGTGAAGGGTCGAGGGATTAGGATTTGACATTGAGGGTTGAGGGTTGAGGCTTTAGGGTTTAGGGTTTAGGGATAGGGTTGAGGGTCGACGGATCAAAGTTAAGGGTTGAAGGATTAGGGTTTGACATTGAGGGTTGAGTTCTAAAGATAGGCAAATAGAGATTTTGTATTCAAGTTATTTAGTTGTTGATGGGTTTAGACTTGAGTTGAAATACATTGGACTCTTAATCTAGCCTGAAGAGAGTTTATGTCGTCAAATGCAGATTTATGGGTTTGATTATATTGATTGCCTCTCCAGTTTTGGGGTGTGGATATTTTGGAATCAATCATGAAGTCTTCAGGAGACTTTGTGGAAGTGGATTGGCAATCGCTTGACAGAACCCCTGCTATTTATGCTTGGATAAGGATTTGTCACAAACTAGAACTTTTGCTTCCAAAGAAGATCTGTCTTTCTTCCTCGATGGGCATTTTCTATCAAGAACTTGATTATGAGGGCTTGCCCCTTCATTGTTATGCCTATCATATGGCGGAGCATCTGGCAAGCTCTTGGAGGAAACAGGAAAAGTTCTCCCTCAAAAACCTTGTGGTCATTCAAGTCTGAAGGGGAAGGTTTGGAAAGAGAAATGGATCACCAAAGAGATGAAGAATTTCTTATTTCTCAGACACCATCAGTGGTTTTTCTCTAATGTAGAGGAGCTACCAAGATGGAAAGCATTTAAAGATTATATGATCTCCAAAGGAAAATCTCCTAATTCTCCCAGAATGTCATCCTTCAGCAAGGCAGGACCAAGTGGCTTGGCTCTTCCAGTCATGGATCCTCCCATATTTAAGAGGAATTGTAAGGCTTGGAAGTGTCAGTTGATGAAGCACAAGATGTGGTCATCCCTGCTTATGTTAAGGAAGATAATGCACAGGATGTGATCATTCTATAATAGGACAAAACGCGAGCGCGTTATAATGCACTCGCATTTTGTCCTGCTATAGAAATGGTAAAAAAGTGTTGACACCCGTGATCCAGGCCCACATGCTTTGTTTTCATACTGATTTTACGCGTGCTCTGACAAAAAAGAAGTGCTTTCATGCTGTTGGGAAGTTCACATGCACATTTGACACATTGTACCACCTTTGCATGATCTTTCCACCACCTTTTCTGCTTTTCCAACTTGAGAAGGAGGAAATAACATAGTTTTCACACCAAGTTTGATATATATCTATTCAAGTTTCAATTTTTGTAGTGTTGCAATGTTAATTGTGATTCAATTTTAGGAATTTAACATTATAGATTGGTTAATAGTATTGTTGTTAGTAATTATATTTGAGTGTTATTCAATTTAACATTGAAAAGGAACCAAGTGGTAAAAAACTCAAATTATTGAGGAGTTTGATGCAAGAAGAAAAAAACACTACATAATTAAGTACTCTCTCCATTCAAATCTTTGTTTTTTAGGTATGTCAAGTCTTTACATGCATGTTCTTTACATTTTCCTTAATTTAGATTGAATTACTTTATCATGCTTCATCATACATGTTTAAAATAGACACATTCCCAATCAAGAAAGTAGCCTACAGTCTCACATGATGCCATGTATATTTTCTACACTTGGGCTCTTTAATAATTATGTATAATAAATAGACCTTAACATACCATGATGTCAAACTATACAAGAATAAATCCTTACAACATAATAAAAATAAAATCCCACTATTATCTTGTATTCATTTCTTAGGAAGTAATATTGGTCTCTTTATTATGCTACAGACAAATTCTCTGTCATGCCGAGGAAACGATCAAGAATTAAACCAACACAGGAAGAGATAGAAGATAAGAATGCAAAGAAAGCAGTGGCTATGAGGGAACTTCGTGAGAAGAGGAAATTGGACACGATAAATGAAGACATACCAATTGAAGAGGAACCACAACTATCACAAAGAGATATGGTATTGGCAGCACAAAGAGAACGAATGCAAAAACTTCGTGCTATGAGAGATTTGAATACCATAGTTGGAGACACGTCCTCTACCGCAAGTCAACATGTAGGGACACCATCTACCACATCTCAAGTTGAGAGTACATCATCACTCACATGTGATGAAGGAGGTACGCCATCGTTCCCACCTCAACCTCAAGGTATGTCATCTATTCCATCTTCGATCGAAGGTATGCCATCTAGACCATCTCATTTAAATATTGATGAAATTCCTAATGTTGAGATGAATTTACCTAACTTAACACCACCTAGAATTTTGCATAGAAAGCCAAAGTATTTGATTGATATTGATGAGAATATTTTGCAGCCAATGGAAGGTAAGATTCCAAAATGCACTTGTAGAAGATATGCTCATAAGATTTGGAGATTGTTCTTTGAAAAGTTAAATGAGACTGCAAGATGTCAACTATTCATTGAAATGATGCGAAGTATAAAGTATAGGTCCATCATGAAGATTCTTGGGTTGAGAACATCAGAGGCTTCAAGTGAAAAATCTATTGTCAAGAATCTAATGAGTGTGTATGAGAGTGTGGGTAACACCTCACGCACAAAAAATAGTAATGCAACACGGCGTGTGATTACATCGACTATAATAAGTAGTCAAATGAGGAAAGCTCGTCTCATTAGAAAGATGAGTCAAGAATTGAGAATTAATAGGAAAACTTTATCAAGAGCCGTTGGAAGATGCCAAAGAATTAAGGACACTAATGCCAATGAATTATGGGCGTTCTCAGGGAGACTACCACGAAAAGATAAACCAATTGTTGAAGCATTGAGATCACTAATTGAAGACTTTTGGAAGAATTACACAAGGGTATCTCCGAATCAAAGGGATGTGGTAAGAAGGAGAATCAGTAGTCAGAACCGTGAGCCACATCCAAAGCATTTTTTGGATGAGACTCAAACACAGTTTTATGATAAATTTCTAGAGAAGTATCCTCAAATTAAAATTTGTCAAAGATATTTTGAAATGCTAAAACCTTTCTATGTCAAGATAAATCACACACGCACTACTTGTTGTTGTAGATTACATATTGAATTTTCTAACCATTTTGATGCTTATAGGTCTATATGTTTAGATATGCATACTAACAATGTTTTGCAGGGTTGTGCCATATGTGCCCCACCGACATCTTCAAGAGACTTCATATCAAGAATTATATGTGAAAGAGAGGAAGGTCAAATATTCTACAAGAAATTATGCTTGGATGGAACATGTCATCGTTGCAGTGGCTTGAAACATTTGCCAATATGTGAACATATGGAAACGAACTAGTAGAGTTTGGCAAGTATAAAACAGTGGCATACAATATAAAAGATGGTAAAGAAGCAAAGATGTGTGAATTGGTTATTGAAAAGATTCCAGTGTATCAGTTTATGCCTATATTTCGTGACAGTATAGTGTATGAGTATGCAAGACATGCCCATAGAGCTTGATGGTTGGACTTGCAATTCAAGTTATGCAAGGACACATTTCCAGTTGGTAGCATTGTTTCAGTCATCAACTTTTCAGAGAACTACAGTCTACAGCCACAGCGTGAGGTGCAATCACAATATTACAACTCCACACAAGTTTCTATATTTGTGCACATCGCATTCATTCATGCGAATGATAGTACAGAGGATGATAGAAAGATCATAAGGGAGTATAATTTTTATATTAGTGATGATCGCATGCATTCTACGGAGTTTGTGCAAGGTTGCTTTCAGGTGTTCTACAATGATTTGGCTAGAAGGGGCATATCGTTCTTTCAGCATATCATATGGTCAAATAACTGTGTCACAATTCAAGAACTCGCAGAATTTCTATTAGCTGAGTAGGAGGCATAATTTTACAGGTATTTAGCATATGTGGAACTTTTATGAGGCCGGGCATGGAAAGGGGGAGCATGATGGTGCAGGAGCATGTATCAAAAGAGCCATAGCACGAGAAGAGTTAAAGTATAAAGACAATGCAAAGTTGACAGATGCAAAATTGATTGTCGAGTGGTGTAATGCTTCCATGGGTCTAGGTAATGAAGGTAAGTCTTCAATTTGTAGATTTTGTTGGTTGATAGATGATACTAACATTGCACCATATGAGGACTGTTGTACACTGACAGGATCAAATGAGATGCACTCTTTCAGAAGCTCAATTGCAGGTTCATGGAGTATCCATATGCGAAAGATGTCATGCTTTTGTTCTTCCTGTACAATTCAAGTCTGGGATGAGTGCGAGTCAAAGGAGTGGGTTGACGAATGGCAGTTAAGTTATCTTAGCCCACTTGACACGTATCAACCCCCGACGGCACTGGAACTAACACAGATGGAATCATAGTTGACTTTGACCACATATCAAATTTAGTTCAACCAGGTAATATAGGGCACGTATATGCATCTAATTTCATCTAACTCAACCAAGTAATGTTGTCTTACTTTGTAGTGTTTTTGTAATGTTGACTAATTTCATCTAATTTGCTACACATATTAATGTAGGGCACGTATATGCAGTTATTGCATATGAAGATAATGAAGAGGGAACAGATTATTACTTATGTCGTTGTGTTGAGGCCAAAAATAAATTAGAGGCCCCTGTTACAGATGGAGTAAACATCGAATACCCTACAGGCTCAGTGGTTATTACTAGAACATGGCTTAGAAGGTACCCACATAAGAGTGTTAATGTTTGGTTGTTTCAGGACTTTGACACGCATCAAAAGATTCTTCATTACTCGAACCTTGTCGTGGCATCTAATGTTCATTTGATAAAGTATCGAGGTAGACCTTTGAACAAAATCTTGTGGAAGGTGCGTGAGTCTGACCATGAAGCAATACTTGACACAATAAAGAGTAGAGCAGATCCAGATGGTTCATTGGATTAATTTGTAAGTATTCACATTGATTTTGTAAAGTCATGTTACATTGAGTTGTAAGTATGCACATTAATTTGTAAGGTTTGTCTTTTTTTAATTTCCTACTGCATTTTTACACATATACACATTTTTACATCATCATGTTATGCATTTTTGGTGTCCTGCTCCTAATGCGACCAAACTGACTGTTCCAACACATCCGAATGGGTACATTTACGCTAGGTATGGTCCTATTTTTCACCCAAACATGTCAAAACAGTCTGAGCTACATTGTACCGACGATATCCCTGAAGAGTCCAAAGTGCAAAAAGGCAGCAATCTTTGACGAGATGTTACTCAAAAACTATGTCACTTAGAAACATTCCGTCTAAGGAAACGCGATCACGTAGGGTGCCTCTACAATAACCTCTCTTGGTGTTTTATATCTCTGAAGCATTTGCCCGTGGTGAAAGGTTTTTTGCTGCCCCAAAAATCGTCAGAAGGAGGCAGTGTAATGTTGCAAAGGGGTGTAACTTTCGTCCTGCTCCTGATGCGACCAAATTGACTATTCCAACGCTTCTGGATGGGTACATTTACTCTAGGCATGGTCTTATTTTTCACCCAAACATGTCGAAACAGTCTGAGCTACATTATACCGACAATATCCCTAAAGAGTCCAAAGTGTAAAAAGGTAGCAATCTCTGACGAGATGTTACTCAAAAATCGTGTCACTTAGAAACATTCTGTCTGAGCCAACGTGATCATGTAGAGTGTCTCTACAATAACCTCTCTCATTTTTTTATATCTCTGAGACATTTGCCCATGGTGAAAGGTTTTCTGCTGCCCCAAAAATCATCAGAAGGAGGCAGTGTAAAGTTGCAAAGGGGTGTAACTTTCGTCCTACTCCTGATGCGACCAAATTGACTATTCCAACGCGTCTGGATGGGTACATTTACGCTAGGCATGGTCTTATTTTTCACCCAAACATGTCGAAACAGTCTGAGCTACATTGTACCGACGATATCTATGAAGAGTCCAAAGTGTAAAAAGGTAGAAATCTTTGACAAGATGTTACTCGAAAACTGTGTCACTTAGAAACATTCCATCTAAGGCAACGCGATCATGTAGAGTGCCTCTACAATAACCTCTCTCAGTTTTTTATATCTCTGAGACATTTGTCCGTGGTGAAAGGTTTTCTGTTGCCCCAAAAATTGTCAGAAGGAGGCAATGTAAAGTTGCAAAGGGGTGTAACTTTCATCCTGCTCCTGATGCGACCAAAATGACTATTCCAACATGTCTGGATGGGTACATTTACGCTAGGCATGGTCCTTCTTTTCACTCAAACATGTCGAAATAGTCTGAGCTACATTGTACCAACGATATCCCTGAAGAGTCCAAAGTGCAAAAAGGCAGCAATCTTTGACGAGATGTTACTCGAAAACCATGTCACTTAGAAATATTCTGTCTAAGGAAACGCTATCATGTAGAGTGCCTCTACAATAACCTCTCTTAGTTTTTTATATCTCTGAGACATTTGCCCATGGTGAAAGGTTTTCTGCTGCCCCAAAAATTATCAGAAGGAGGCAGTGTAAAGTTGCAAAGGGGTGTAACTTTCTTCCTGCTCCTGATGCGACCAAACTGACTATTCCAACGCGTTTGGATGGGTACATTTATGCTAGGCATGGCCCTTTTTTTTCACCCAAACATGTTGAAACAGTCCGAGCTAGATTGTGCCGACGATATCCCTGAAGAGTCCAAAGTGCAAAAAGGTAGCAATCTTTGACGAGATGTTACTCAAAAACTGTGTCACTTAGAAACATTCTGTCTGAGGCAACGTAATCACGTAGATTGCCTCTACATTAACCTCTCTCAATTTTTTATATCTCTGAGGTGTTTGCTCGTGGTGAAAGGTTTTCTGCTGCCCCAGAAATCGTCATGAGGCAGTGTAAAGTTGCAAAGCATTGCTAAGAAATCCTGAATACTCAAACACTCCAATGAACTGAAGCAACTTCTTCTTAGGCGCAAATGTAAGGGTACACAAGGGGAAAATGGCACCTAGATGACTTAGTGCATTTCTATGACTTCATTCACATGTTTAAATGTTTGAGAAACTCTCCTTTACTAAACGCTTGTCCTCATATCAATGTTAAGCTTTATACCTCCTAGGCGCTCAATTAGGTGATGTCATTAGATACAACTTACCCTTAGGCGCCAATGTAGCTTCTTCAATCCATCACACTTCTAGGCACTCAAATTTGAGGTCTTGGACTTGTATCTTATTCCTAGGCACAATTGGATGATCTTCCTAGATCTAGGCGCTCATGATGGTGGGAAATTACATGAAGGGCCTAAGTCCAATTTGACTTTGTATTTGATATTTTATGACTCCAATTGACTAGGAATGGCTCAATTTCTAAAGTGCTAACTCAATAATGTAAGTTTAAGGTCTTTTCCTCCTAGGCGCCAATTAATGAGTTCACTAGATGCAATTTCTCCTAGACTTGAAGATTGTGAAAGAACTTGAAGCTTGGATGGATGTCTTCGAATGTTCGATGAAGAAGTGTTCCAACTTGAAAGGTCCTTTGAAGTGTAGATATTGATGATAACACTTTCCCTTATATGTGAAGTAGATGACTTCTCAAGGCTTGAATGTATCAGAGGGACTTGAAATTGAATGGATGTCTTTGGAATGCTTGATGATGATGAGAAGTTCCTTTGGAGCGGTTACATGCTGATCTTGAAGTGATGATTGATGAAGAATCTAGTTGATACTTGAAGATGAATGGAACTTGAAGTGATAGATGGAAGTCTTCGAACATGATGCAACTGGTGATGTCGTTGATGAAGAAGACTTGAAATATATCTTGTTGTGACCTCTTGGAGCAACTACCTCTTGAAGTGGTGTTTCCTTGGCAGTGATTACTTCCATCTTAACTCTTTGGCATGAATGAATGTGAAAGGCTCCTTTGAAGCAGCTACATGATGACTCTAGGTGACTCCAAGCTCTTGCTCCTACCTTTTACTTCAATCTTCCTACAATACAAACCAAGAAACACATCAATCCTCATGATAAATATTTTATAACACAAAGGAATCCTCTTTAAACATGGAATAATCTTACTACAAATCTAGGCGCATATATAGGTAAAAAGAAGAGCAAAGGGCGCCTAACACAAGTTGGTCCATATTTATCACTTTAAATGATTTCAAACAATTGTAATGGCTTAAAGAGGTCAATCTCCCTTAAGAGATTCATTCAAAAGGTGTCTTTCAATGCAATTTCTCCCTTAGGCGCCAGAATGGGTTTGTACTGATGGAGAGTGCACCTAGATTTAAATGTCTTTATACTTGCAATTTTGTAATTCTAAATGATGAGACATGTCTTAGAATGAATTCTATCTTTCAAGCGCTCACTCCAAAAGGTCATCTCATGCAATTTCACCCAAGGCGCTCATTGAGGTGTACTCAGAGGCTAAAGTGCACCTAACTCAATTGCCTTTATCTTTATCATTTTTGTGCTTTCAACAATTGAAAATGACCTAGAATGATCCTTTCTCTCAAGGCACTCACCTATTGATATGAAATCAAGTTATTTCCCTTAGGCGCAATTTTAGGCTTGTATGGGTGAAAAGTGCACCTTACATCCTTAGGTGGTTCTTTCTAATTCTCAATGATTTCAATCAAATGCCAAGTGTCTAAGGAAGCTTTTGTCTTGAGATGATTAAATTTTGAGGTTTAAATCCCTTCCTCAATCAAGGCACAATCCGAGGGTTGTATAGATGAAATTTGACTTCAACTTGGGCGCTCATTTGAGTTGGGAGGAGCTAGAATTTGTGCCTAGATTGGAGATAGATATTTTGGCTTATTTGATGATGGTCTCAAGTCTCTCTACCAAGGCACATTTTGATGATGTTCTTATTTAAACTCTTATGAAGACTATCTCATCCCTAAGCACTCATCCTCATGATTTTCATGCACTTAGACTTCAAGGTGCCAAAACTAGTAGGAAAATTCACAATGAGCACCTTTACTTCGGAAGAATTTCTTATTGATCATTAGGCACACTTTGGAGTTGATATGTACTTCCTTTACTTCTATGTACTCAATTCATCATAATTATTGTCAAAGACTTCTCTGAGTTGATTGATAACATGCTTCTTGATGTTAAGATCCTTCATTCACTCCTTCTTCTTAGATCTAGGCGCTCATGATGGTGGGAAATTACATGAAGGGCGCCTAAGGTTCAAGATAGGTTCTTTCCACTCATCTTAACTTTCAATCATTGTAGTTAATCTCAAAAGACATCATCCAAAATGAGAAACCTCCAAGACTTGTCATTGTAAGTTGATTTCTTCCAAGGCGTCAATACAAGGTTCTTTTGAAGGCAAAGGGCACCTAGGCTTATGGGGCTCAATTTGATGTATTTATTGAAAGCTCAAGGTGAATTGATGCTTATTGAAAATGCCACTTAGTTCTTCATTTGCATTCTAGGCGCCATTTCCTATTGACTTATATACTCCTCCTCATGCTAGGGCACCATAATGAAGTGGTTTAGACAATAGGTGCGCTTCACTTACTAGAGGCTTGTTCTCCTTCCACCTTAGGCACACTTTATGGTGGAACAGGTGTCAATGGGCGCCTTATCTTAAATGAATGCTCTCTCCAAGTTGGGCGCCCTTTTGAGGCTTTATGAGTTGCAAATTGTGCCTTAACCCTTCATGCTTGTTGCTCAATGTTTGAATGTTTAAGAAAGTCTCCTTTAGGTGCTCATCTTAATGACTTTTTCTCAAGGCGCAATCATCCTAATGACTTGGATATTCATCCTAGTGTTTCAGGATATCAGGCTACCAGACTTAGTCATTTTTAGGATCTCAAACATAAAGAATAACATGATGATTCATTTTTTTGTATTGCATATAGTTGACATTGTATGCTACTCATAAAGAATATTAATATTTTCTATTCAACATGATGATTCATTTTTTTTTTTAAATACAACTTTTATCTTTTAGTTCCAAAATGAGGTTTAGGTGATACTTGAGTAACAATAGCTAGCTTATTGGATCAACAAACATCCTATGTAATACAATTGGACTTTAAATATTTGAAGTAGCCATCTACAAATATCCATTCAAACGTGGATTTATAATGCAAGTATGGATGCCATCAATAAAAAAGATTTGTATTAACCAAATATCCATATAACCATACATCAATATCTGTCGATATAAGTATAACATATATACAAAATAGCCATATAGGCTTACAAGAATGCCATATAGGCATACAATGTCAGCTATATACAATACAAAATATATGTCCACAAATGCCATATAGGCATACAACAAAGGAACACAATAAAAAGTCATTCCCCTCTGGCTGGTGAAGAGAATAGATCATGGGCAACCTTTGATCTTCTAGGGGATGGAGACGCGCATGTGGGTGGTCTACTACGAACCCGAGGGCTGCTCCTCCTATTTAGTTCTTTCTGCATCTTTAGTTGTTACAATAAAAAGTATAGACATTAATATATAGAAATTACATGCTATAAAAAAATGAAACATTTAACAAAATAACCACTTACCGCTACCATATAATATGTCTCCTCACTTGCTCAATAGCAGGAATAGGCCGTGGTGATGTCATGTCCTATAGAAACCATCCAGATAGAAATTAAACTTCAAATCAATAATCTTTTGATTTTTCAAAAATAGACAACTATAACAATGAATGTAAATTAAAATTTACTAATCTACCTCATACCCCTGTCAATACCATGGAGCTATGAATCGCATAGGTCACACCATGCTCCATTGCCCTATGAACATCGGGAGGTGTCTCCGCAGCCTGCATCATCTGAAAATAAAACAACATTATCCAATTACGAAAACTATAATAGTGATGCAAATCATGGCTCCTAACATACACACACGTTCATCTAAACATGGAAGTACACACAATAAAATACACAAGTCACATACAAAAATCTAGTAAGTACAATTCATTCATTAAACTATTTATTTTATTACCTCCGTGAAGCTTTGAAGTCCACCACCGTTGGCAGGTGTTGCCGTGAAATCTCCAATATTAACCTATTCAACATCCAAAATCAGATATTAGAATACCATTCATATAACGATGCTATTCACATGTAATATTTATAATTGTTTACTAGTTACATACCCCGACAGTAGATGGTCTAGTGTAATATGCAAGTGGAGAACCACTGAAAACTCCATCAATGCTATGACCCTGAAATTTCATTAAAATCATCAAACTAAATTAGTTAATCTTGCATTTCAAAAATAAAATTTAATAAATAAATTCAATAAACTTGCTAATATTTACCTGAGTATCAAGGCTGAAAGTCTCACTCAGGAGGGTATCTGTCATCACCATCTGCTCAGCTGCAGATGTAGCCTGTGCAGCTGCGTCTTGACTATCCATGGGATCATAACCACAGGCTGATCCACAAGTCTGACAAGCATGGGGTGGGACCCTACTCCTCGCACTATCTCCCAACCCACTCTGTGCTGCAGGATTGGCATGCTCTATGATGCTCTGGGTCAAGGCACTAATGGACTGAAGTGTATCGACCTCAACACTCTCCTTCACAATGGAAGGGATAGAAACATGCTCATGGGTTGGTCTGCTGATTACTCAGCTCACTCCCCACTATGGGTCAAGACGTGCCTTTGGTCTATCTTGTGCTGACCCCCCACCTCTACCCTGGAAGTCCCGCATATCGAAATAGTTTGGCACTTTATTGAGGATAAACTCACAGTAGAGTTTCCTCAAAAAGTATTGTGGGACCTCATTATTATTGCATGGAGGATGGTCAAAAACCATCCACCACCTCTGCCCAAAATTCTCCCTTATCACTTGGTTGTTGCACCAATGGATAGGGAACCTCTTGCATGTAATGGGTGGAGGTTGATTTGTTTGTGGGTTTGTAAAAATCAAACATAAGTCTAATTTTGTAATTTATAATTTTTTCACATCTTGGTATGGCAGCTTGTCTGCATAATAATCTCTAAACTCTCTCTTCTTATCCGTCCAACTAGTTATTTGCTTGCTAATTGAATCTACATTTGATAACATAGATTCAAGATATTCAACAAGCGTGGACCTATGCAAGGTTGAAGTGGAAGGATCTTTCAACCTTGCAATTATATCTTCAATTTCTTTTTTGTTGTTTTCAATTTGCCCCATTATATTTTCTTGTGTTCCAGGGGCATGTCGAGGAATGGATGGAGGAGGTTGTTGTTCCGCAGGATTTTGTGGATTTTGAGGAGGAGGAGGAGGAGGTGCATTAACATTTGCTGACAATTAACAAAATATACATCAAAAAACAACTCAAACCTACCTATTTAGAAGCAAATTCAAACAAAAAGACAAATAAACTCACTCTTTTGGCGTGCTCGACGTCGTGGTGGCATTTTGGCGACGAATCGATAAGATTTTTGTGTTGAATTGAGGAATCCAAAACGCGAGCGTGCTTCCTAGGGTTTGCAGACTGCGGGAATAGTGTAGAAAAAAGAAATGAAATGAAATGAGATGAGTTTATTTATTTATTTATAATAGGTGATAACGTGCTCGCGTTTTGTATTTTTTTTAACAATTTGGCCACTTTTTGGCCCCCCATCTTTTTGCACTTACCCTATCTGATGAAGATACATTTCATGGCCTTGTTCTCGAACTTTGTTCGCTTCTCCTTTGGTACATGTGCATATGCATCATAACCAAAAACTCTAAGATGTCTTAATGAAGGCTTGTGACCCAACCATGCCTCTATAGGAATCTTATCAACAAGAGCTATTGTAGGAGACCTGTTAATCAGGTAACAGGCAATGGCAACAACTTCAGCCTAAAACCTTTGTTCTAGACTAGCACCACTCAACATACTCCTAGCCTTCTCCATCAGTGTCTTGTTCATTCTTTCTACAACTCCATTTTGTTGTGGAGAATACGGAGTTATTTTTTGTCTATGAATACCACAATCTTTACAAAATCTATCAAAATGATTAGAGCAAAATTTGCTGCCATTATCAGTCCTCAAACATTTTATTTTCTTTCCAGTCTGCATCTCAACCATTGCTTTAAATTCTTTAAATCGACTGAAAACTTTAGATTTACTCTTTATAAAGTATACCCATGTCCTACTATAGTCATCAGTAAATGAAACATAATATGTGGATTTTCCAATTGAAGGAACATCTACAGGACCAAACACATCGGAATGAATAAAATCCAATACACCACAAGATTTATGAGAACTCGAGAAAAACTAAATGCGGTCTTATTTTCTATAAATGCAATGCTCACAGAAATCAAACTCAATATTACAATCAGACAACCCTTCAACAAGGTTTTTATTTTTCAAGGTCCTTAGACCCTTTTCTCCAATGTGGCCAAGTCTTTGGTGCCAAAATATAGTTTTCTCTGCAGGTAACTTTGATTCAGAAGAAAGAGCACCCTTAAGTACCCAAAAGCCATGACCATCTGTTGAAGATGAAACCCTCACCTCTTCCATAGACTTGCTTTTCACATAAGTACTATTGCACTCAACAGTGCACGCATCAAACTTATATATAATGTGCCATATCTAACACCTCTAGCAATCACCATAGCACCTCTAACCATCTTGCATCCTGCATTAGAAAATACTACATGCACACCTGTATCTATTAGTTTATTCACAGATAACAAATTTTGTGCTAATCCAGGGATATGCAACACACCATTAATCATTTTTATTCTGCCATCAGGAAACTTGATTCTAACTTTACCACGACCAATAATATTTAAATAAGAAACATCACCCAAGTACACCTTACCTCCATCAAATTCTTCATATTCAAAAAACTAATCTCTATTAAAGGTCATATGGAAAGATGCACCTGAGTTGATTAACCATGCATCATTACCTGCACGAGTTGCCAAAGTTGCAATGAATGCATCACCATCTTCCTTCTCAGACTCAGAATTAGAATCAAATCTCTTCTTTTTCTTCCTCTTTTCTTCTTTGCATTGCTTACGAATATGTCTAGGCTTACCGCAGTTCCAACAAACAACCTTGGACTTTCCAAGAGATTTGGATCTCCCCTTAGACTTGGATTTATCACACTTCTCATTCTTCTTTCCTTTTTCCTTAAGTCTTCCACAAACATTTAGGGACTCCTTGGCACTGACGGATACCTTCCTCCTCATCTCTTCAGAGAGCAAAGAACCCACCACATCTTCAGTCTTCAATATAACAAAAGTACTCCTAATAGCCATAACAAGAGAATGCCAAGAATCAGGCAAAGAACAAAGCAATATCTGACATTTCTCCTCCTCATCTATTTTGACACCAACTGATGCCAATTGAGCCACCAACATATTGAATGCTTCCAAGAGGTTTGTAATTCATCCACCCTCTTCCATTCTCAAGGAATTCAATTTCTTCCTGAAGAAAATCTTGTTCACTAAAGATTTGGCTTGATACATCTCACCAAGCTTCTTCCATAGTTTTTGTGCAAAGGTCTCTTCATGGACATTGATTAAAATAGAATTTACCAAACATAATCTAATTATATCCTTAGCTTTATGGTCCATAACATCATATTGAGCAGCCAAAGTAGGATTTGCAGACTTTGAAACCTTCTCATCAACAGCATCCCACAAATCTCAATCTATCAACAGATCCTCCATCTTCAGCTTCCACATTTCAAAATTATTTCCAAAAAATTTATCCACCTCTATTCTCCTTGATGAACTTTCCATCTGAAAATTCCTGCAACAAGATCACAAAGTGTCTTCTACACAAGCTCCCACTCAAATCTGGATTAGTTCAAAAAACCCAACAACCCACAACTAAAACCAAAGGTGATCAGGCTCTGATACCACTTGTAAGGATGCTAAGGTAGCGAAATAACTTCCTACACTAATCTTGAGAGGAGGATAATGCAAAACTTTACATATCTTTAACAGTTACAGAAACTTAAACAAAAATAAACATAGATATCATGCATACCACAACACAATGATTTATGTGGGGAAAACCCTTTCAGAAGAAAAATCCCACACTCCAAAAGCCACCCAATATATTTTTCAGAAATCACAAAGATTACAATATACTTGCAAAGAAAGCTTCTCACAGGAGTATCACCACCAGAGATCCAAAGACAACATGATCGCCATCAGACTCTCAGAATACATCACAATACCGCAATTGTAATACAACGCCCTCATAAAATAGGGTTACCTTCTAGGGCAAGATAAGCCAACAGAATATCTACCATTAGATCTAAAACCTAATAATGAACGGTCTAGATTTAATATATCATTAATTTAATGTATGTCGGCCATTTAACAATTTTTGTTAACAGATAAATGTTAACACACATCCCACTCCACCCATGCTCCCATTGTATATTACACCTATCAATGTAACTAGGAAATATATATAAATATTTATACCCTATCAACAATAAACCTTATATAATTGTAGACACCTAAAATTGACTTGCTTTTGCAAACTAATTTATCCCTCCTATTAATGGAATAAAATCATTTTATCCCTAACCATCTGTCTATCCCTTGTGATCAATTAACTTATTTAATTTATCACTTTTACCTTACAACTATATCCTCATTTGATTAAATAAATATTCACAATATTTATTTAATTAAATTGTCCTTTTCCCTAATCCTCATTGATTAGATAAATCATGGTTATCTAATTGAACTAGCCTACTAATTGACCTACCCTAACCTACCCTAGCCTACCTCATCCTAGCCCTAGGATCAATTAAGCAAAACCTCTGTTTAATTAGTCCTAACCTCTCATTTGGGTGGTCAAACCTAGTTTAACACCCTTCCCCACATCCCCCAAATTAAAAATTGAAACAAATAACACATCACATCTACTTCTCTTACAAACCCCTTACCTCACCCATCCTCATTCATTACCTCTTATCCCCAAATGAATTCTTAATTCATTTCCCATTCTCCAAATGAATTTTTAATTCATTTTCCATTCTTTCACACCCATATCTCATTTATCACCCCTTATCCCCAAAATGAATAAAAGATTTACTTTTATTCCTAGCCCTTGATCTCATCTTCTAATCCTCACCCTCCATCCTCATTCCCAAAACTCTATAAATGAGACCCCTCTCCAAGCCATTGGGAGGGACCTCTTCATGCATCAAACCTCTGCCAAAATCACTCCACAATCTCCTCATTATACCACTATAATGTCAAAATCTTGCCTCATCTTCATCTAATCTATCTGAATCCACTTGTCTCTCATCCTACATTGTGTTGCAAGAATTGAGCAATCCACATCTTCATTCTAGTCTTGGGTAGAATCGGAGGAGACTATCGGGTGCAACTCCTTCCCTCTTGGATTTGTGAGTTCATTATGAAGGTATAATCGTTGTATTTTGCATTTGATTTATGTTTTAATCTTTCATTTTGTCCTCATTAATCACAATAATTACACAGTTGAGACACATTTTCCCAACAAATTTAAACAAAGTATACATATTTTGCACCTATAAATGTCTAGTTTGCTTCCATAAACTTGCATCTCTTTACTTAAAAAGTGAAATCAACCATCCTTAACTTTTCTAAAATCTCCATTAAGTACTACATGAATTTCACTTCATTATAAGTTTTACGCCCTAAAAAGAAAGAACCTCCTTTGATGAACTTTTCAAGCTCATCCTGCAATATCACTTAAGCTCCTACAAACCTTAGATTCCCCCCATCCACTCCATCAAAATTAAGTTTTAGATGGTACATTTGCTATTCCTTCTATCATTCTTATATCATATATTTGATTATCCCTTTAAGGGGTGATTTTGATTTCTCATTTTATATTTAATAATTAAAAACTTATGTGTTATAAAATAAGAATATATATAGATAGATAGAAAGAAAGAATTTTGACACAATTTTTTTATTATTGAATAAGTTTGATTAGAATTAGTTAAATTGGACTAGTTTTGACTAAATTGACAAAGCCTAGCGGTAATGTGTGCTTTGACGTTCTATGCATGTTATCCAATGATAACTTTTTTATGGTGTGGATGTGTGAGATGAATGTACACATGGCTATCAAAAATGTTGTTAATAGTAGCAAACTGTAGGAAGAATTTTAAACTACCCTAAGTGTGTGTATTAATTAAATTAACATGTTTACTTATTTTAAGGAACAAGTGTGTACAAGAAACAAAGTATAGTTAATCTAATTAATACAAAGAGTTAGGTTTTATATAAATGAATTGCTAAGATACAAAACTAACAAAAGGGTAAGAATGCCATCCCTCATTTGAAGTCTAATGTAGAAGATGACTATTGATGATGTGAGTAGAATTTGGATAGGGTGTGACATAGTTGTGATAGAGACCTCACTAGTGCAGTGATGATCTGGTATCAAAAATTGAAGTGTGCAAAATCAAAAAAATATGTAAAATTGGGTAGATTCAAAATAGTTGCAATCCTAACCTAGTTGCAATGCCAACATTAATAGTGCAATGGTGACATTTAAGTGGATGATTGTCAAACTTATCAAGAATATATATGATGTTCTATAAGTGTTTGTTGTACTTGTAGATCTAGAATCTGATGTACCTACAGAGAGAACAAATTCAACCCTATAGCTTTCAACAAGAAAAATTGTTGGAACTACTTGGGAATCTACCTTAGTCATATCCATGTTTGGTGTATTTCAACCCTATATGCATGATATGACTAAGATCCAAGAGCATTTAGATGAATCTAGGAAATTTCAAAAATCCATTTTTTTGTATTTTCTACATCTTTGTAATCTACATTTGTAGAGGCCTTTAGAGTAGATTTATCCCTTATATGGTCTAGGAGGGGGACCCTCTAGGAAAATCAAACTAGATCTCTTGAAGTCCTTTTCGACACATCTAATAAGTTCAAATTTTACCTACTGAGCTCTAGGAGTTATGACCCCACCAAGTTCAGGTACCAATATTAAATAATTTCCTAGTTTTTCTTTTAATTTTGTAGCTAATTTGTCCTCATCTAGATGCCCATTTCAACTTCCAAGGACACAAGTGTGGTGAATCTGTGATTTCCAATGGGAACCATGGTTTAGTAGTTTACATTAAGTTTTTAAGTTTCTTTTGAAAAAATGTATATATGGGTGGAATTAGAACCAATGAGGGAAAATTGATGGCATGTATCTCTTCCATAGATTTTGTTGAAATCTATGAGCTCTCAATTTTGAAATAAAATATATTTTGTGTTTCTTTGGTAATCATTAATTTACTTTTGTTTGTTGTGTTAATTATTGGCTACAATACAACTAGTCCCTTAATGGGTATTATCCTCTAAATTCCCATCTTAATTCAT
The DNA here is from genome assembly GCA_027924645.1 of Cunninghamia lanceolata. Classification (NCBI taxonomy): domain Eukaryota; kingdom Viridiplantae; phylum Streptophyta; class Pinopsida; order Cupressales; family Cupressaceae; genus Cunninghamia; species Cunninghamia lanceolata. The sequence goes on from BSBN01000465.1 coordinate 21,450,753, forward strand.
GTCAACGTAGTTAAGAAATATTGGGAGTGTGTGATCCCTAAGGTGTGGGTGTCTGTGGTGTGTGCAAAGTATTGAAACTACCAATAAAACCCTGTAAGACATCTAATGCTAATGTGTGCTTATGTGTGGATGTTTTAAGGAAATGGAAACACCAAGTTGTGTCAAAGGTGGAAGGAGAATTATTCAAGACTATGAAGATCAACGAGCTTTTAGAGAATTATGATAGAAGATGTTACAAAGAATGTTCATGAGAAGAAGTGGAAGAAGCTTTTAATTTTTTTGGAATAACATGATAAAAGATTTGACCATTCAAATGGCTAAGGAGTTGCTTTTATAAAAAGATTTCAATGGGTGATTAGAAAAACACAAAAAAAAAGTCAAAAGTTGGATGTTATATAGTGGAAGGAAGTGGACACTAAAATGGGTGCATTATATAGAGTAAAAATTATAAATTAGGTAATTTCCAACTCTATACAAACTTAGATCCATGGGGCCACACCTACATAAGCATAGGACTATGATGGGTTTATGCCCTCATAGGGTTTAACATGTGGGTGTCATCCCATGCCTAACCTCACAACTCTTATTTTTTCATTCATATTTCTTTATTTTTTCTTTTTAATTTCAAAATTTTAATCATTATTTTAAATTTATAAGAAATATAAATCTTTATAAAAGAATTAATAACTTTTAACTATTAATAATTGTTAACCATTTTAACATATATATAATTTTATTTGAATTATTTTTATTATTATTTTTTTGGTATCTCAGAGGTATTTGAATCTTAGCACCTACGGCTAATGAGCTCTAAACCCATTGATTTGGGCGAGACCAACTAATCCTCTGGGCTGCACGATAACCCGCAGGGGACCCACCCTGGGCGTGGTTGGGTAAACTAGATTGGGTACCGGACGAGGCTTGAACCTGCATCGATCATCTGTGTCTTTCAATGGCTCGACCAACCGATCTACACCCTAGGGTCTATTTTTATTATTTTATTACCTTTAATATATTTTATGTGTTTATTGTCACGATAACCCGTAGGGGACCCACCCTGGGCGTGGTTGGGTAAACTGGATTGGGTACCAGACGAGGCTTGAACTTGCATCGATCATCCGTGTCTTTCAATAGCTCGACCAACCGATCTACACCCTAGGGTCCATTTTTATTATTTTATTACCTTTAATATTTTGATGTGTTTATTGTATAATATATTAATTAATATAATATAACAATATAGAGTATATTTATAAAAAGGAGTGAGCTTTTTTAAATTTAAATATTAACATTTATTTATTTCTATATATAAACGTGACCAAAGGTGGTCACACCCAATGCATTAATATAACGAAACAAAATTACAAACTATTATTGTGAGAAAGGAAACACCATAAGGTCAATCACAAATGACTAGACTGACAAAGATTACATGCTAAACAAAGGTTGTTACAAACATTTCCTATTTGCTAATTGCTATCAATAGAGATTTCTTTTTATGGTTCCCTTTTTAACCCCTTTTCCTTTGCCTATGCCTAAATTTGAATCCTCTAGTGACCATATAGTGTTGCATGCCTAAGAATAAATTGAGTGACACAAACCACATCTTTGATATGCTGGACTGTCTCTGGCTCCCCAACTCCTTCCCATTTGTTTTTAAAATGGCATGGAATACTTCTAGATTCCTAAATTTTAGGCCTCATCTTGCCTTGTCTAAAATTCCTTCAACATAAGGGAATGTCTCCATCATGACACGAGGGAAAAACCCACTTATCTATGCCTCACCTATACTAAAATCATAACCATCCAAGTTTTAGGAAGCTTCCTTTGAGGAATGTAAATCTCATTGATATGGGCCTCTGCTACAGCCACAACCAACTTTTTATCCCATAGAAGATTTGTGAGATTAGAGAGAAAGTTCAAGCTAGGATGCTATTCCATCTCAATTCGGAGTTGCCCACCGTAAACAACCGGCACATTGTGTGCCCACTCTACTTAAATATCATCCATTTCAATGGTCAAACAATTAATAGAAATTTTACACCCCATTCACAATAAAAAGTGGTAAATATTTGTCCTATTTTTATTCATCAAAATTGACCTTTGATTGTTGAAGTGGATAGTATTTAATAATAGCCTTGTGTGTTGACTATTTTCAGGCATTTTTGACCTACTCTAGATTTGACTTCTTTAACTGACGTGTGCATTTGACCCTCCTCTATGATTTCAACCCTTTTGTTTGTCGATTTAAATTTGGAAAACATATGAGTCGACAGGATTTCGACCAAATTCCAACAATCGTTACGTTTACAACATACTAGCTATTTAAACTCTTCCATTCAGAGCTATCTTCTAGAAAGTCCAATTCCAATACCTTTCAAATCATGCTTTTCGTAAGCAAAGACACAATAATGAAATTTTCTGAGTTTGGCCAAGTCTAGAACTTCCTCAGCTAGAGCTTCTGGGTCCTAAGGAGGCAAGAAAACCTGAAAGTTCATCATAGAGGGTGTCATCTTAGTTTTTTTACCATTGTAAAGTACTAGAGATTATGAGTGAAGCACCTCTAATAAGCACAAAGTTGTAGAAAGCCAAAAAAATGCAATAGTCGAGAAAGCTATGCCCTATCTTTATGTCTCCATTCTCAACTAGGGTGGGGGTCCAAAAAGGAAAGATATATAACCATCATTGAGCTATAGTTCTATCAAAAAATTATAAAAAACCCCACTCTAGCCCGAGTCAACTTGTCCATGCCTACCCAACTTTTCTATGAACCTACTTAGAACTCCCACTACTTAAGCAATGTTTATAGACCATCGCATACACGAGACTTCCTATTACATTAGCATATGGAGCGTTCCTCATTTCCTCCAAATCCTTCATAGATTTAAGGCATTGTTCCAAACTCAATTTTACGCCAACTAGTAGGGGTGTACTTACTAGTTTACAATCCTACATTCCAAACCTTTGCAAAACATTTTCAAGATACATCCTTTGGTTTAGCCACAATTTTCCATTGGTCCTATCCCTATATATTTCCATACCAAGTATGTATCTAGCAACACCTAAGTCTTTCATGATGAACTAACTAGATAATTGAGCTTTAAGTTCTTGAATTAATGTTTTATTGTCTCCAATGGTTAACATATATCATCAACATGTAGATGACATGTTTTGGATGTAACAAGGTTTTAGGCCCTTTTAAAATCTATTTTACCCTTTAAAAAAAATATATCATCAAAATATAAAACTCAAAATGTGATCATTTACCTGCTTGTAATATACACTGTGATCAACATCACTTCTAGCAAAATCCAATTCTACTACATGTATGATTCAAAATTTTGGTTCCACAAATGTTGGAATTGCCTTAATTTGTACAATGACCTTTTTATCTTATAAACTATATTCTCTTTACCTTTTACCTTGAATCCTTTAGGTTTTTCCATATATATTTCCTCCTCTATGTCTTTATACAAGAATGTTGTCTTGACATCCATTTGCTCTATCTTAAGATAATATGTTGTAGCTATGGATAACAACATCCTAATAGAGCTAAGCTTAGCTACTAGAGAAAATCTCTCACCAAATTCAATTTCCTCTTCTCAGGGATATCCCTTTGTCACCAGCCACACCTTATATCTCTCAAGTGATTCATCTGCTTTGAATTTATTTTTAAATACCCACTTGCAACCAATGGGTTTCCTATCGCTAGGCAAATCTACCAAGTCCTAAGTTGTTTTGCTTTAATACTAAGACTTCTTTTCTTTGGAAGTGAGATCTTCTTCCACATAACTTGATTCACTATCAGTACAAGTTAGAGCAAAAATACAACAAAAATTTGGTGGACTATACTTGTCAAGTGATCTTCATTGCCTTGTAGACCTTCTCACGATTACCATTGAATAATTTCTTGCCATGTCTACACCCTATTCTTCTTCAGAGTTTGCACCATATATGATTGCCTCATCTTCTTCTAAATTATCGTGTCCACTTAGTTGTTCACCTTCATATGCATTCCACTACTCTACCTTTGATTCAAAATGCAACTTCTCTCCTCTCATTCTCCTTTGATAGTACTTCCTCATGTAAGACTCCAAGTTCCTTGAATGTAACATATATTGAATAGAGAACCTTTAGTGTTTCTAGATTCCAAAGTTTGTAGCCTTTAAAATTTTCACCATATCCAATGAAAATACACCTTTTCACCTTGAAATCCAACTTAGACCATCTCTCCTTTAAGACTTGAACAAATGCCTCACAACTAAAGACCTTCAAATGTTTTACAACTAGTTTTATGCCATACCACATTTCATATGGTATATTATTTGTTAATGCAGAAGTAGGAGATCTATTTTTCAACTAGCATGCAACACTTACTGCTTTAGCCCAAAACTCTTGTCCTAGACCAACTCCACTCAACATACTTTTGTCTCGATCAGACAAGGTATTATTCAACCTTTCAACCACTTTGTTCTATTATGGTGTATAAGGAGTTGCACTTTGCTTCACAAATCTAGCGTGTTTATAGAATGTTTTAGATTCCCTGGAGAAGAATTCACCACCATTATTTATCCTAAGCACTTTGATTTTCTTACCAGTCTGATTCTAAACAGGAGCCCTAAACTCCTTAAACTTGAGAAATACCTCAGACTTCCTCTCAAGAAATATACCCAAGAGTAACTAGAATCTCAAAAATCTCCTTTGCTCTAGTGATTCTATAAACAAACCACACCCTATTCTATTTTCCCACTACACAATGCTCACAAAAGTCAATACCAATAGAAAAACAATAGTTCCATCCACCATATGTTTACTTACCAAAGTTTAAAACCTTTTCACTCAAATGTCCCATTCTGAAATGCCATAATAACCTCAAATTAAATTGAGTTACATTGGTACACTCAGACAATGTTGATGCATCTAGACTAAACAAGGTACCATGCCACACTCCTTTTGCAAGCACCAAGTTGCCTCTTTCCAACCTACAACCTTTACCATCAAAAGTAACATGTATCATATGATCAATCATTTTGGACATGGACATATGGCACCTAGCCAAACATGGAATATTTAGAACACCTAGGAGTGTCTTTAATCTTCCATCCATGAAGGATACATTTACTTTTCCTCAACCAACTATCTTAAAAGAGTTGTTATCATCGAGAAAAACATGACCTTCATCACACTTTGTGTATTCGGAGTACCACTCCCTATGAGGTGTCATGCAATAAGATGCACTTCAGTCAATTGACTAAGAGTCATCATTGATGACATTAGTAGAAACAAAGGCATCACTACTATATTCATTATTGTTAAAGGATTTACCTAAAGAACCATCCTTCTTCTTGGACATGCAATACTTCTTAATGTGACCTTTCTTTCCACAATTCTAGCATTTTACTTTAGATTTACCTAGAGATTTGGACCTGTCCTTTCCCTTGGACTTCTTATCCCCACTCTTCTTCTTACTTTTCTTCTCCTTAGACCTACCTCTAACAACTATGACATCAGAAGAAGTTTCATCCATGGACTTCTTTTTAATTTCCTCACTTAACATAATTCCTATTGCATTTTCTAGTTTTAGTGACACAACACAATACTACTGATAGACATTATCAGGTTTTCCCATGAATCAAGTAGAGAACAAAGTAATACAATGCACTTATCCTCTTCATCTAATTTGACTCCTATTGATAGAAATTAACTTAATAATAGATTGAGAGTGTTCAAGTGATCAATTATCGAGTCTCCTCTTATTTTTAGAGAATATAACTTTTTTTTTAAGACAAGTTTATTGACTAGACTCTTAGATTGATATAATATACCTATCTTATTTCATAATTAATTTGTAGTATGCTCCTTAGACACATTCATAAGCACAAAATTTCACAGACATAACCATATAGTACTTCTAGCTTTCTTATCCAATTTTGCCTAGTCTTCATCAGACATACCTAAGGGCTTAGTCAAAGAAGATACCATAGCCCATTGATCACTCTCCACTAGAAGATCTTCCATCTTTGATTTCCATAATTCAAAGTTCTGACCATTGAAATGTTTAATCTCATACCTCAACATGCTAGCCATAGATTTAGTACTATTTTGTTTTCTCACAAAATCTTTCAAAGTTCTCTTTTGTGACCATTTATACATGAACTAAACAAACAAAAGGTTGTAGGGATTACCACAACACACACTAGGGTTTGGTCTCCCAACAACGTAGTAACTTCCCAAACAACTCTCTTGCTTTGATACTAAATATTGGGAATTTACACCCCTATTGTAGATGAGCGATAGTCTAGGATGAAGAAACTTAAGATTATGTGAACTAAAAAATAACCAACAATATTTGAAAAATCCATCTAACAACATTTACAGAATTAAACGAAACAATACGCATATACAAGATTACACAAGACTCAAATATTTATATGGGAAACCCTTGTTGGAGAAAACTCACCACCAAATGATGTTCACACTTATAAATTAATTAGAATTAGAGATTCAATACAACAAGGTCTTTTACAAAGTCTCAATCTACAACATACTCTTTTACAATTTCTCTAATGTCTCAAACCAATAATGTTCAATCCAATGCTAACCTTTTAGTCTTTATAACCATCCAACCTTGGTGCCTTCACACAAGATGATACATATAGATGTGTACATGAGAATTCCAATCATCTAGTTGTCCACCCAACATGTGGAATACTAGGGGTCATGCAACTATGTTCCAACCATATTGTGATGTTAGCATATTGCACATATCACCACACATGACATCTCCATGTTGTGGATAATCACCTTGTATATGTAGTTGTTGTCGCACACTATGAATCAATAGTTACATAATTAACATTGTCGATGAGTTCACATTTTCTTGTATAGCCACCACTACTAGCTCCACATTTGTGGTAACTAACCTAAACATTACATTACTTTTAACTGCTTATTGTACCTTGTGCCATCTTCCAAAACATTATGCTACTCTCAAATTGTGTAGCATGAACTCTAACTTTGCCACAAGTGCTTCTATACTGACATTCATGCTTCCAACAACATTGTTTTCCATATATAGTTATGAGTTCTCCAAATGACTTGTAGTTACTATCACAACAACACCACATGTAAACCAACATGCATGTTATACCAAAACATATGAAACTCACTACATTGCATTCTATAGACAAACTCTTCATACATGAAATCTCTGTAGGAAGTGCAAGAGATCCTCATGTTCTTATTCTTCATGCGTACCCTAGTTATGTGTTTGCTCAATAGAAGTTATATAAGAAGGTGCCTTACAAATGTTCAAAGAAATATCATAGGAAAGCACGAGAGGATCCAAAGGAGAGTTCCCATGGACATCAAAAGTGGCATATAATCATGACGCATAGAAAAATCTATGGGATCCCTTGAGGAAAAATCACTAGAAACGAGAATTATGAGAAATATATGTTCTAGAGTCAAGAGTAAAGTAATTTATAAAAGCACATGACAACACATGGAATGATGTATATGAATCAAACCACTATTTTGCTTTATCAACCAATGTATCACCAAATGCATTCATTAAGGTATCATCATTATGTATACAAGCATCATATGAAAGAAAAAATAATCTAACATGTAACACTGCATCTTCATTTACACCAAATTACTCCATTATTAGTGATTTAAAAAAATACACACAATAAGCCAAATCATCATGAAATACAAAGTCATTAACCTCATCATAAGAAGAGAAAGAAGTAGAACCTACTCTCTCACTAAATATATCATCAATATACCAAGAGGGAAAAGACAGAGAAGAAGGAATAAAATGTTCATGTGAAGGTGGAACATTTGTATCTACATCACTAGGATCCTCAAGGAAAGGCAAAGCAAAAGAGGCATGTAGAGGAGAATCCGTAGATGTAAAAGAAAATCTATTGAGAGATGGGCGATGAATATGCTCGCTAGGTACAACATCACATGAATCAAGACCCTTAGATATATCAATTAATACAGGGCTAAAGTAGGAGAGTTAAGTCATTATCATAGGAAACAAAAGATGTATCATCATAAAGCATAGTGACATAGGAAGTGGGCTTGGTTAGGAAAGGGGAAAAGACATCACGATAAAGATCTAACAATCAAAGTGCACATGAGAGGGTGGTTGGGTAATGATCAAAGAGATATCAAACAACAATATCCCAAGCTCTAATAAATATAAATCAACATAACACTATAAATGAGGTAGGATCCAAACTCTAATCAAATATGAAAAGGTACAACAATAAAAAATATTAGATCTAAGATTGAAGATATAAAGAAGGTCAAAACCCTAGAGGAGTTTGAATGTTAGGTTTACCAAAAATGCAAGGAAATAAAAGTTTTATTTTATTAAAATTAGGTTTAATGAATATGAAAGTAATGCAATCCAATTAACTTTATTTAGAGTTGTGACAAATCATTCGACAAAATTTAATAAACTCAAAAATTAAGAGGAGTGAAAAGACTTAGCTAGTTTTGATGGTTGATAGATAACTATCCACTAGTTTGATCATAACATTTGAAATGTAGCTCAAAATTGTTTAATCTTGGATGTGTTGGAAGCATGTAACAACTAAATATGAACTGGGTCATTCTTAGAATTTGTATGAAGTCAATTTAGTGGCTATAGATTTGACATTTTGGTCCAAAAAAAACCTTTGACTATGGAAATAACCTTGTTGCCTTTAAACCTCTCGTACTTACAAATAGAGATTTGACTACACTTGCACTTGTAATCTAAAAACCTATTGGTGTTGTACAACATTGTTTGAAGCTTTCTATGCAAGGATATTTGCTTTAGACAATCTTGTTGATTGATTTAATGATTTTGGAAATAGTTAGAAGATAACAAGCAAAAATGCTAATGACACTAATGTGGCTACAATAATGCTAGGCGTTCGATACTTGAGACTTGATGCAAATGCAATGCAATGCAACAAATATTGGAACAATATAGTGTAGGGTTTCACCACATGTTAATGTGGTTGATATGGAAAACTAAATAATAAAGGCAAATTGAACCCTTGTGACATATAGATGTAGTGGGGTTTTCTTAATGATGGGCAAATCCTAGACGCTTCTTCTTGATGATTGATGGCTAATGAATCTCCTTAATGCAAATGACCTAAAGGGCGATATTTTTTTTACATGACCTAGGAACACAATTTAAAAGTTTTGCCATAAGAGTCAACACACAAAAACTAGTCAAAACTGAGTTAGCTTGGGCTCGTTGTGAAATTTAAATTTTGAACACAAGGGTCAAATCCACATTTACAAATTTGACTTAGGAAAAAAAAAAAAAACTAACAATTTGAAAGCTAGAAATTATCTAAGCAAGAGTTATGTTTTATTTTTAAGAAAATTGAAAAATTAGAATTAGAAGAAGTAATAAAACATTCAAAATCATGTGCTCAAACAATATACTTAAAATCTGACACAAAATAGTATAAAACCGAAATATACACTTTTCACCTTTACCCACGGAAAAAATAGCAATACCTCACAACATGAGTTGATAGCCACTAATGGACCTTTGTTTAAAAAAATAAAGGTTCCGTTTCCCTGCCCTAAAGCAATGCTCTCCATCAAAATCCAAGCTTATGGAAGCTTACGAGGGACCTTTTTTCAAAATATTGTGTCAAATAGGTAGTTACGCTAAGCAAATAAAGCAGCACCTTCAATGATTTCTCGACATTGTGAGTACTAAGAAATATTGGCAAAACATTCTTAAGAGTCAAGATACCCCACAATCATCACGTAATAAAGCTCAGCTCACGAACATTTGAATTGAACTTTAATTCAAATCTTCCCCAGAGCGCCTATGTTCACCGTGTCTCATGTAGTATGAATCACGTTTCTAGTCTTTCAATCATTTAGCAGGGCCACTCGGATCTGAGCTCGAAAATCAAATGGAGAATATATGGGTCGGGATTCGTGTAAGGCCTCCTATGGAGGACGACATTTGCAGGGCAGAGTACCCCTGGAAAATATACCAGAATTCTATATCTTTAAGCACACCATCAATCACTCAGTCCTTCTGTTTTGGTAAGGATTAATTACTAACGTTTTGTATAAAATTTGTTTTGCACATTGAAAATTGTAATGGGTACTGTCCATGTGTTTGTTCAAAAATAACGGTTGTGTTTTGAAAGTGGGCTTAGATATGACTTGTTTTAGGGGGTGATGAATTTTGGGCTTGCTGCTCTATAGAGGTTACTCTGCAATCTGCTCCATAGTTTCAGAGATTGGTAATTTTTTTTTTAATGACTACATATTTCCTAGTTTTCTATTGCGTTAATGTTCTACAATTCTGGTTTACTTAAGTCTAAGGGGTTTAGGGTCTAATGGTAACCGGGTCACTGGTAAGAGGGTGACCCACTTTCAAATTGCCCAACTGTAATAAAGAGGCCTATAACTCATGCAAACATGTGGCGTGGTTGTGGTGTAACAGTTACGAAGAATTGAGGTGTACATCAATGCATGACCCCTATTTACTATTTTTAACAATGTGGTCCATGCTATTAAGGACAGTGACTAACCTGGCCAAATTTTGTCTGGCAAAAATAGAGAGTTCTGGTGTATTTCCTAGAAAATTACAAATATGTGCACTAGATGGAGCAATGATCATAAAAACATTTGTTCAGGTTTTCTCCAGCTGTGTTGATTATATGGGATTTGAAACCTAACTGTTGCATGTTGCCACTAACTCAGTGTTCACTTGTAGACTGAATACTGCTAGGGTCACTACCGACTGGGTTGTAAATCAATGGCAAGAAGAACTTTATATATTTTTCCCTTGGCAAGGGTTTTCGAGGTCAACTTTGTGTGGGGTAAGCTTGGGCCATATTGTTAGGATTTGAAGACATGCTTGAATATACACAAGAATTGTTATGCTGCAACCTCAACATGTGCACAGGAGCTATGGGCTGTCTTATTATGGGGAAGAAAACCTTAGTTCTGCTTTACTTTAGTTAAACTGATTCAATAAATTTTGAACCGTGATTAGTTGTTGGGTTTGCTTCTGTCTCAGCATTCACTTCTAGACTGAATGCTGCTAGGGTAACTTTCTACTAGGTCGTAAATCAAGGCAAGAAGAATTTTTTATTTTATTTTTTGCTTGGCAACTCTTGGATGAGGCTAATGCTGTATTAAATAAACTTGGATCAAATTCTAAGATCTTTAAACATGGATCGTGTTCAAATATACCCAATAGTCATTACATTGGAACCTCAACATGTGTCGACTGGAGCTGTGGTCCGCCTTATTGTGGGGAAGAGAACTTTTGTTTTGCTTAACTACATCTGAACTGATTCTATTGGTTTTGAAAGCTGACTAATTGTTGAGCATCACCACTGGCTTAGTGTTCACTTCTAGACTGAATGTTGATAGTACTGATAAGTCTCGGGGGAGGTTAATGCTTTCTGGGATAAGCTTGCTTGGTAAGCCTCAGGGGAGGTTAATGCCGTCTGGGGTAAGCTTGGACCGTATTCTTAAGATTTTTAAACACAGACAATGCTTGAATGTACCCAACAATCACCACACCACAACTTTACAACACATCTGCTGGAGCAATGGGCTGCTTTATTGTAGGGATGGGATTTGAACCGTGGTCACGCTCTGACAAATGTTCCCCTTATCATTACACCACAACTGGGCAAGTACAATATTTGTAGTTTTGACTTACTTACCAATGGATTGAACCTAATCTGTTAGGGCTACACCCCCTTGGGAAATGTATAAAGGGGCACTGAATACTGACTTGCAGATGGGGCAAAATGTTCAAAATTTTTGGTAACATGAATTGAAGTAGCAGCCACTGATTTAAGTTATAATTAACATTTCAATTGAACCTCACTGCAGTTTCAGCAAATGAGCACAAGCGTAATGTTGCACCCAACAGCAGTCCATTTTGATGTCTCACATAAATTCTTTGGTTTTCTCAATTTACAAGCAAGTGGGAGGTGGCCAAAAGTTAAATTGATTGGTTTTGGGCACCTTGGTACTAAATCCCTTTGGAGTAATATTTGCCGAATTTTGACTATCTAGTTCCTTGTTTCTATTTTCACAAAGCACTAATGAGTATACAGTGCCCCATTCAGGGCATATGGTCATTGCTGAAACTAAAAATAGAAAGGGTTTCAGTATTTCATAATAGGTAATGCATGATGGAACTTTCTGCTGTTGTAGATAATGTCTTTGGTTCTGATGCTAATAATGAAGATGTTTACCAAGCTCATCCAAAACAAATGGCAATGGCAGCTGTTAGTGGCTTCAATGGTATGATTTCCTTACTTGGCCCACGCAAGTCAGTCATTTTTCTTCATTTTAAATTACTTATTTTTAGATTATAAAATGGAATGTACACTAGATACACAGTGTCTGATACCCAACAGGGATGTTTTGGGGCTCATGTGATGTAATGGGATTATCTCATGAAGTACTGGAATCTGCAAAACCACCATTAATAAGATGGGGACGGTTAATTTTTAAAATCAAATACCTGTCCAAAATTAAAAGAGCCTGTTGAATTTTGATTAAAAAATGTGCATTAACTATACTAGTTATATTGCAATGTTCATATACTCATAATGCAGAACTCTAATAGGTTTAGTTGTTTGAACACTGTTTGTAGGTACGGTATTTGCGTATGGGCAAACAAATAGTGGCAAGACATATACAATGCATGGAACAACAACAGACCCTGGAATAATATCATTAGCTGTCATTGATGTGTTTGAACACATCAAAATGGTTGGGCTGCCTATCCCTTTTACAAGGCATTATTGATTTTCATCTGATGTAAAAAATTTACAGGCACATTCAGGTTCCAAATACAGGAAGCTCATAGTGCATTTTAATTGAAATCAATGGGTTCATGCAGGTTATTGACAGGGAGTTTCTCCTCCGAGTGTCCTTCATGGAGATATATAATGAAGAGATAAAGGATCTCCTTTGCCCAGAAAATTGCAAGCTCGAGATCCATGAGAGTCCAGAGGTACAAGTGTTATTCATGCCCTGGACTCTTGTCTTTCAGTCTTCAATTATCAATAAACTAAAGATGCTTGTGCTTTTTAGCGTGGAGTATTTGTGGCAGGCTTAAAGGAATTAATTGTTAATAGTCCTCAACAAGTACTGGACATTTTGCAGTTTGGAGAAGGTATAATATCTGTCCAGCCATTACTTTCTAAAGTTTTTGTGTTCTTTTCTTATATTTTTACTAGGTCAATGCCATGATTAACTTACAACTTTCAACTTTTCTTCAAAGTTATGCACACTAAGCTTAGTAAGTGACCACATGTTTTAGAAATTTTTGATTTGTTGCTGTTTCAGTGAATCGTCATTTTGGGGGAACAAACATGAATGCTAATAGTAGCAGGTCACATGCAATATTTCGAATGGTACTGTGCTTATTCACAACCTTTTTTGTTTGTGTCACACTTTTAAAAGAAGATCTGTTTTGATGATTCAAATAAATTTTGTCATTCTTTTCAGTAAATTGGGCTTTCAAATAATAGACTAGTTTAAAATCTCTTAATAATTGGTCTAATTTTCTTTGCTATTTTTTCTTGTAATATTACAGGTCATTGAAAGCAAGAGGAAAGCAATTCAGTCAACCACAGTTGTAGTTGATTCTGATGTTGTTCAAGTTTCAACCTTGGTATGTGTCTGTAATGTCTTCTTGGTTAATTCATCACTTTTATAATTTATTTCAAGGATACCAAAGATTTAAGAAATATTTTGATTTGTTTTTGAGTTTGGGTTTTGTATGCTTTGAAACTTTTCATTTCCTTAACGTGTTTTCACATACTAAGATGGCATGTTTTCTCTAAGGAAAAATTTGAGGATTCTTCTTAAAAAACTGGGTTGCAAAGACTGATTTGAAACAAGAGCATACATAACTTCACAATGATATTTTCTTAGCACTTGCTTAAAATTTGAGAATTTGAAGAAATTTTAATTAGGAATAATAAGCATTTAGAAACAAAGTAAAAAGTATGTTAAAGGTTCATAGGGGCCTTGCCTGGTTTCAGGTTTGGTCTGAATCCAGGTCTGGTATGTCAGGGGATTTATGCAAGGTGTATTTAGATGCTTGTAGGTTTGTCCTAGATGAACCTGGAAGAACTTGATGAAACCCTAGCGAACTTGGTAAAAGGAATAGAGACACTGTTTTAAAAAATCCCCAGAAATTACTCATTAAAGTTTGAAGATGATGTAGCTGTTCCATTCGCCCATAACCACACTCACTGCTGTTAGTCCATTGTCCTTGCTCAGTAGTCATACATTGTCCGCTGTTGTTTGCTATTGTTGGAGTTTTCCCTGCGCAGTGCTGCATTTTTTCTTTCAATGTTTATTTCAGCATATTATATAATGTTTCTTTCAATCTTTCAATCGATAATAAAAACCAATGTTCACTAAAGTGTCAAAATTTTCGTAACATTTAAGGTGTAGATTAATTCCAGACAAATAAATATGTTTGATAAGAAATTTGCAACACTTTGGCCAATTCTATAAAAACCTATTGTTTAATAAATTAAATTGTGAAGGTTTAAATCAACAAGACTCTATTATTAAACTGTGAAAGGGTTTATTTTCTATGACTATTATTAAATTATGAAGGATTTATTTTCTAAATTATTAAATTGATGATAAGAATTTATTAATTAATTATTTATTAAGGAAAGGCCTTTTATGGTTTCCATTTAAATATAGATGTTTTAAGAATATAATAAGAATTTGGTATATATTTATTTTATGATTTTTATATGGTTTCTGTATGGACGAACCCAAACCCAAAATATTTTTGCCAAACCCGAACACGAACTGGCTACTTAGATTAAAAGGAGTGAGATATTCTCTTCCTATCTGTTGTGACGTTTTCACACATAGCCCCATTGCAAATGGGGACCCCCTCTTTTTGGCCCGGCTCGAGTTTTTTGCTATGATCTTGCAGTTTCTTGCTCAGTTTCAATTGACCATGAATGAGTTCCCAAAGTGGTGAGCCCGCAAGATGCTTGAAACAGTGAAGGAGAGATTGAGTCCTTTCCAAGAAGGTGTGAAGCCCTAGTTGCCTTTCCTTCAGCAAGACTGGTCAATCCATGGGCGGGTGTCCATCATTCCACAGTTCCAATCCTGTTCCAAAACTCCAGTCCGGAAGTCTCTTTCCACAATTCCATTCCGTGGTCTTTGTCCTAAGTTCTTGTCCAGGGTTCTACTCCAAAACCCACCATGATTTCTATTCTAGAGTTTTAAATCCAGAGTCCGGAGTGCATCGAGGGCTTGTCATTCCTTGGTGAAACTCATCGATCCCTGACTTGAAGTAATGAAAAATTCCAAAGATGACTTCAGGGGTTCCATGATAAATGAGGCAGTTCCTCGTTCCAAGGTATAAATCCTCGTTCAAATGTCAAGAAGCTTCATTAGGAGTGAATAGAAATTCCATAGTTCAAGGCAGGAAAACCCAAGACCCAGTCCAACTTGAGACTTGGAAGATCCTCAGGAAGGAATTCCTGAACTGGATATTCCTTGACAGGAACATTCCTGAGCTAGACATTCCTTGGCCCACTCCAAAATGTGCCTCTGGACAAGGATGATTTCCGGACAGGAAAATTCCTTCACTTAGTGAAATTTGCAAACAAGGAATTCAGGAATCATTCCAAGGGACAGAGTTCCCTGGCACAATGGAAAATGCACCCTTAGTCTTGGAGGAATTCCTGACAGGGAAATTCCAGTTCCTACTGGAATTTACGCTCCTGGTCAAAATCCTGTTCCCTCTAGAAAATGCGACAGAGTCAAAAATCCTGTTCCGGGTGAAATTTGCGACCTCAGTCAAAATTCCCTGAGCGAGTGGATTTTGCGCCATAGGAGATTCCTGTTCCAGGTGAAAAATGCGACTTGGAGGAGATTCCTGTCCAGGCTGGACAGTGCGACATGTGAAGATTCTTTAGCCAGAGTCAAAGTGTGCCTCATCCTGAAGAACATTCCAAAGTGTCTAATCCTTGATCAATATTGAAATTCCTTGAACTAAAATGTGCAAAAGTCCTCCCCATAGCATGAAATTCCATGGCAAGTGAAGATGTCGTCAAGATTTCAAAAACACTTGTCATCCAACAGACCCCTGGAGCTTATCATTTCCAGGGGGAAAATCTAGACCCAGGTGGAATTTGCACCAAGGGGAAAATCCTGTTCCTATTGGAATTTGTGCCATAAGTGGAAAATCCTATTGGTACTGAAATTTGCGCCCCATGTGAAAATCCTGTTGGTACTGGAAAATGCGCCCCTGGTCAGGAATCCAGTTCAGTCTGGATTTTGCGCCTAGGAGGTAGATTCCTGTTCAAGCTGGAATATGCACTCAGACTCCTGGACCCTCTTGGACTTGCACTCTGCACCATGAAGTTTGCACTCAAGTGATGGGTAAGGATCGTGAAGTCCATTCTTGCAGGATTCCAAGGTAAAACAGAGGCCAAGTTGATAAACCCTTAGCAAGAGTATGAAACTCTAGTTCAAGTTGCCAAAATCCAACACCCTCTGGAATATGCGCCTGGCCATGGAGGAAGAACTCCCTAACCATCAGGAATCCCCGACACCTCTCCATTTGCGCCTAGGACAGGGAAGAATCCATGACAACGTGAAATCCTCGACTACCCCAAAATTGCGCCACCGACTAAAGAGGAAAAGACAAAAGTGTTACGGCGGCCAGAGTTTTGGCGGTTAGAGGAAAAAGACAAAGTTAGGGCACTGGGTCGGCCATTCCCAGTTGACCAAGTGTCCCAAGTCGCTGGGGCACCTATATAAGGGAGGCCGCCCAGCTCATTTCAAACCATTCAAGACCCAAGTCCAAAGCAAATCCAAGCAAAAAAAAAAGCAGATTTCAGCTCCAACAAAAAGCAGGTTCCAACATTCAAGAGGCAGATTTCACCATTAGGAGGACGAATTTCATCAAGACTTGGAATTCCCAGCTGAGGAATTTCGGTCCAAGGAGGCATCTTCCTCCTTCCAGTTGTGCCTTGCCCTGGAAACTCCTTAGTTCCTGCCTGATAACCCTGGAATGAAGGAAAAGTTAGTCCAAGTGTGAAGAATACTAGAAAATGAGGAAAATCCTTTATTTGTTCAGGAGTTCATAAGTGAAATTGATCAAATCTTGCAAAATCATTCATGTTTCATTTCATATTGCATTGCATTTATGGATCTTGTTCATCATGACTACTCGAGGTTTCCCTTGTTTTGCAGGAATCCAGGACGAAGATAAGTTCCATGAAGAGGATGTTCAAAGATGATCCAAGGCGATCAGGATGAACATAGAGACTTCAAACGTCGGAGAAGATGACTATTTCAAGGATCCAGGAGTTCCAATAACAAGAGGACTACACAAGCATACCAAGGGAAGATGAAGGACATCACTCCATTCCGGTGCCCGCCTTTCTCCCCTTGACACTCAATGTGACTGGCGCAAGGAAGGCAACATCAAAGATTCTAGTTCAGTGATAGGGAGACTTCGCATAAAGGATAAAGGAAGATCAAGAGCCCTTTCAAAGATTTCAAATGACACAGAGAATACTAGATCAAGATCCTCAATGGGGAAGATACACTTCAAGTTCAGCATTAGGATTAACTAAATTTCTAGCCTGAACGGGAATTCCACAGCAGAGAATCCATGACCCTTGAAAAGGTGCAGCCCTGGTCTGAAAGGAGTTCCAAACGAAGGATTCCCTGGGATGATGGAATAAGCGGAATTTGTTCAAGAAATCATGAATTCCACAAGTGAAAGTTCCTGGACACCCTGAAATTGGCATCCAAGGAACAGGATTCCTTGACACCTTGAAATTTGCGCCCAAGGAACAGGATGAGGTGGCGGTTGACTAGACACTTCCCCCCAGACAACACAGTCAGCATGGGCGCCCAGGACAGGTGGCACCGTTCCATTTGGCCTATGATGTAATCTCACCTACCCCTTTAGGGTTTTTGACTCAGGGCGCGAATTTTGTAATGTCCCTTATAAGAAGATCCTTATTTTTCCACCTTGCACATGAGAATTACTTCTTAAAGGAAACATTAGTAATAGATAAGATCAATAAATCATATTAAAATAATCAAATCAGGGTTGATAACCACATAAATAGTATCAACACAAATCAATAATTCAATTATTCAATCCTTAAGAGGATTCATATTTAGGGTTGTCTATTATATGTTAATTTTATTTATTTTCAAACCCTAGTGGAGATGGGGTACTATCTCTTACTAGGTTGCATGAATCATCCTCTACGGGTAGTGCCTTTGTATGATGTAACACATGCCCATTCCACCTTAGGTCTTACTAAGTGCCCTTGTATGATGTAACACATGCCCATTCCACCGCAGGTCTTACTTATTGCCCTTGTATGATGTAGCATGGTCCATTCCACCGCAGGTCTTATCCATTGCTTAAGTATGATGTAACATGGTCCATTCCACCGTCGGTCTTATCTAACTTTGAGGTATTAATGCTACTTCTTCCTAACAAGTTTACCTCCAATCTCTCAATGTGTGCTATGCTCTTATATAAATCAAATACAATTACTCTTTATTATATTTATTTATTTTTAATATCAAAGTTGTATTTAACTTAGAAGTGTTCTCTTAAAAAATATCTTTTTTTCCTCTTCTTTTTACTTTCTATCTTATAACCTTTATTTATTTCCCTTTCAAGGGATATGTTCGAAGAGACACATCTCTTATTATGCTTCACGCAAAATACATATGTACCTTCTTATAATTTTTATTACTTTAGTAAATTACATACGTACCCTCTTATAATTTTTATTACTTCACATTAATTCCCTTTTATGAGCTGTGGTAAAACTAGTTCCAACCATATGTAACTCTGTTATCATAAGAAGATAGGTTAAAAGATGTTTATTTATATTATATCATTTATATTATAATAAATGATATATTATTAATTTTATATTATTTATATTATATCATTTATATCATAATAAATGATATATGATTTATATTATATTATTTATATTGATATTATAATATAAGATAAATATAAGAATATTTGTATTTATATTATTAGATATATTTATAATATATTATTATTATTTATGTGTTATTTATAAATATAATAATAATATATCTTGTTAATTGTTTTAAATAAATATTATTTAAATATATTCAATTTATAATATCATTCATATCTTTGATTTGAATGAATAATACATAATCGATTCATTTATAAATTACTCGTATAGGGATATGATAGATTTTAAGGAGATCAGAGCTCCTCACCTCCTCTTTGTATTTTGTTGGCCTATATAAACGCTGAGGCGCCTCATTTAAAAAGGGGCTCTTTCTCTCACATTTTTCATGCTCCTAGAGCAGCTAGATAGTTAGCTTTACTTTTGTATCATTTTTGAGCTGGAAACTTCAAGGATCAGCAAGATTGTTGCAAAAACACTTTCCAAATCAATAATATAGACAATGTGGACTGGTGTTTATAGAGTTCTTTGGATTTTGGCATGGTTTTCCTGGTTTCCTTGAAGCAATCTTAAGTTTCTGAAGTTGTTTCATTTCTTTTATCTTTCAAGCTTTCATTAGTTAGAGTGATGGAAAATATTGTTGTTGGTGAATGATTGAGACTGTTTGTTCACACTATTTGTGATCTGTGGCTTGCAAATCACAGTGTATGGTTAGTCTGAACTTGTTCTAAGCTTAACTTCGATTGTTTCTGCATGATTAGTTCCATGTTCCATGTCAGAACAGTATGAAAATCCTTGCCTATACCCCAGAAGATCGCACCATCTCTGCCTAGCTGTTGCCTCATGACGAAGCAGAAACGTGGTTCCAGTTTCCATTCTCAGCAATAATCCTATTCGTCAATTAGACCCCTGAACCTTTATCCCATCTTTTGCATTTTCTTTTAAACCTTCGTTAGGAATAATCCGCCAGGAGCCTTACTGAGAAATCATTCCCTATTTAGAAGTAGAACTAAGAGCCTACGCCTTGTTTTCCTTGGAAGAGATAGTGAAATCCAGGTCCTTCCTTGGAAGAAATAGTGAAATCCCAGTCTCTCTGTTGAAGGAAGCAGTAGGTTCCAAGTTTTCCCCTGTTTGAGAAGTTCCATTCATTTACAAATCCCAGGAGTAAGGAGTGAATTTTGTCCATGAAGAGGGAGCAATTTCACGTAAGTCCCTTTGTGATTACTAGCAAAATCACATCATTCCACTGAGTCTATCCCTGTGCACGTCAAGACTTGACATTCAAGGAACCTTGGAGCAGTCTCACTCAATCATGAAGTTTAGCGTATGAGATGCTTTGTTCAAGAGAGGATAAGATACTCGGTATTTTATTCTATTGTTGTGTTGTCACTAAAAACATCATCAACACTATCTACCATGGTAGTCAATGATCATCCACCGTTTGCCACCAGTTGCTTTAGAATGGATAGCATGTATTGCATAGAAGCTATCTTGAAATTTG
Organism: Cunninghamia lanceolata; assembly: GCA_027924645.1. Classification (NCBI taxonomy): domain Eukaryota; kingdom Viridiplantae; phylum Streptophyta; class Pinopsida; order Cupressales; family Cupressaceae; genus Cunninghamia; species Cunninghamia lanceolata. The sequence continues at coordinate 21,471,252 of BSBN01000465.1, forward strand.
TGCAAAATGTGGTAGGTGTCTAACAAAATTGTAAGGGCTTTAAAGAATCTTCATTTAGTCTCAAGAATCACCTAATAAGATGTTTTCAATGTTACACTCTTTGCAGGATTATTATCATTGTATGTAATTATGTTATTCGATAACTTTTGTTGTTGAGCAGATATCTCAAAGCCTGTGCAGGTTTCAGTGATCACTATCTTCACAAAAGTTGTGGATATTGAAGAGGGGGGCAATTTCGCCTCAAGTTACAAAAAATAACATGTTAAGTTAGTTGGAATTTAGTCTTGTTTTTCTTCTAAGTTGCCAGTTTAGGTTCAAGGGTTCGGTTTGTGGGTCCAGCAAATTTTTTTTTGGGTTCGGGTTTGTTTGTACAAAGAACATATAAAAATATAAATATATATTTAATATCTTTGTATTGTATATATATCAATTAAAGATTTTAAATAAACTAAAAATTATAAATTAAATATGTTAACTAAATTAATAATATAATATATATTAATTTATTAAAGATCAGATAAACCGTAATATTATAAAATTTAAGCATATCTCCCCCAAAACTTTAACCTATTATAAATATTATGGTATGGCACAAACATTAACGTCTACATGTTGCTTAATGAATGTGGTGAAAGAAAGGTGCGGGCGTGGGGATGAGTGATTAAAAATTGGTCAACTAACAAAAGAGTGGGCACGATAATAAAATGATGGAAAAATTGTAGAGGAGTGAAGGCGAATACCATTCTGCAGAGAAAGAAACTAGAGAACAAGGAGAGATTGAAAGAGACAATAAAGGGCAGAAAAATTAACATTAATGAGCACTATTAGTAAAGAGATGAGATTGTTTCTGTCGTGAATAGAATGGTCATGCTTGTTGCATCTCATTATATCTTATAAAGACTGTGAAGGGGAGAATGGCAGTGAGTCAAGGTTATGCAGGATAAAACATAGAGAGATGAACGAGCAGAGATCCTATTAATAAAGGCAATTTTTTTTTTTTTGTAATAACCACCCTAATTTTTTCGAAAATATGTTAGCTGAAATCTAAAGCACAGGTAGTCTTTGGAACACTTTTTGATCTCCAAGATCCTGTGGAGGGCAAGGTGAGAGCATACAATGTCTGAATCACACAACTATTTAATGTATGCAAGGCGGCAAGCCAACCAAAACACACGCAAGGCGGTGTAGCCGACCTATCTACCACTTATTCAGTGGGACTAATGTGTATAAACCTTGACAGAATGTCTAAGCTTGTTCGAGACCAAAATGGTCGATAAGCTTGTTTAATGCCAAAACGGGTGTTAATGCAAATTGCTATAAATACTGGTGGTAAAACTATCCAGTTTACAAAATGAAGTGCAAGCAAAGAGCACCCACTGGCGGTACTGCCTTCCGGGGTTTACAAACATGAACAATATTTCTTAAAGCCTTCATTCCAAAAGAACATTAATTCTGATTTATAATTTTCAGACTTCTGTAACAACAAAATCAGAACTAATTATGCTCATAAATCATCAAATTATATGAAGGAAATCATACACCGATGTTCTATAGCTGAAGGTTGAGGTTGTGAACACTGTTGGTGATGGTCTGAAATGAAGTTAAACTCACTATTTCACTGCTGTTACAAACTGAACCCACTGATGCAGCTCTGAAAATGCATAACCAGCAACTCATAAATCATTCACCAAGCCCCATTCAGAGAGTTCTCCACCTCCACAACCCTGCAAACCTCCTCTTAACTCCTAGGCGTCACGCTTTATAGCATTTGAGACTGCCAAAAAGGAGCGCTTGGCATCACTCATCCTCACGTCCCTTCCTAGCACTTGTACGGCCGACACTAGGTGTACGACTTGCTGGAATCTGCCTTCCCTTCTTGATATTCCTTCCAAAATCAGTCTCAACCAAGGTGTCTAGGTCCAATGTGAATTATCATTGCATTTCCTAGCCATTTCACTGAGAGTTATTCTCATTGCAAACATTTTGGTATGGTAGCCTGCAATAGAATGGTACGGCCCAGCAGAGGGAAAATACCTTCAAACATTACCACAATCCATCATAAAATTACACCAAAAATATTCTGAAATCAACCCTAATCCAATCAACTTTAAAACACATAAAAAATATTCAAACCAAATTCACTGCAAAATGACTCCATTGAAGCTCCTTGTGATATTTGAATTAAAATCACCAGATATTCCAGCTAGGGTTGGTCTTTCACAATCAAAATTAGAAGAAAAATGAGGGATGCAACCTCACAGGACCAAGCTTGGAAGCTCTCCACAAAAATTTCAATCAGAAAATGCATAAACTTGAATGAGTGTTCAAAACTCCATTATATGCTTCTCGTGAAACACCCAAGAGGAATAAAATATAATATAATATACTTTATGGGCTTCATGGGATATTTATTTCCCACTAAATGAAACGCTACTTTATAAAAATATTATAATTTCTCCTCCAAGCGCCAACCTAGCTAGAAAAGTACACTTTTAATCAAGTTGTCAACTTTAAAATATAAAGTTAAAACCAAGGACAACTTAAAATTAATTATTTTAAAAGTAATTTCCCTTAAAGTGACCAAGTTAGCCTTCGGGAAATTCAAGGAAATAAGGCTAACTATCATCAAGTTAATTACCGACGGAAAGGGGACATTACAAATTTTTCTTCAAAAATCACCATGTTCGTCCTTGGTTTGACAGGATCCTGTCGGGTTCTATTCGCGTTTGCCTAGGTTTGTCCCATCATTTGGGATGAACCTGCAGACAAATAAATGCTCCTTGGCAGAATTTCAAACCAAACCGGTTTGGAATCCGAATTTGGTACAAACTGGACTTGGATCTGGGGGAAAAACCCAACAAACCGGTAACAATTTTTCTTCTATTGTTGTTTAGACTTTTAGAAAAAGATTATAGACCTAAGTGAGGATGAGAAACATCTTCTTGCATTTTTTGAAAAATCATTGTTTTTGATTTATCTAATTTCTGTAAGAAATTGTAAAAAGTTTCTTTTGAAACCATAGGAAATGATCCCTTTGAATATCAGTTCATATGCTTCTGTTGTGGGATGCTTAGCATTAGACCCTTCCAAGGCTTTTAAATTTTGTGATCATTTGACCTTGACCTTTGGAGATAAAAGCATTGAGTCCTATCCAGTCTTATTGTATGGCATTAGAGCGAAGGAAATGGGAAGAAAAAGGTTGGCTAATGCCAAGCCCTATGAAGGAGGATTGGATAACTAGAGGAGAAGACAAAGAGCAAGGAGCATAGTTGGTTGAGTGATCCACAAACTATTGGAATGATGATCTTGTATATGTCCTAAACATTATTTAGTTACCATGTAATAAGGTGTTAAAGATGTAAGCAAATATTAGGTGTCAGATAAAGGATGTGAAGAGTTGTAGAAATGGAACACAGAGTGTCAGTGAAGTTTTTGATAGTTTAATTTTTTAATGGAAGTTGCTTTGTGTTTATCTATTTTTTTGGTGGAAAAGCAACAGTATTTATACAATGTCAAATTTTTTTACGAAGAAGTTATCTACCTAACCATTTTTACAGAAACAACTCCATAGAAATTGAGTTGCTAGCAAGAGCATGAAAACATCTGTTCTTTTAATGGGCTATGACTATGAGATTTCTCAAAATAACAAAAGCAAAACTGAGAGTAACCTCAATTTCACCAGGTTTACTGGGGCTAAATTGATTAAATGAAAATACATAGATACCAAGCCAAGATGATGGAAGACATGTCAGCTAAAAACAAAAACTTATTTGAAGAAAATAATCATATTGAGGGCAAGGATGAAATTAAAAACATCCTTATTGAATGCATTTTCAATCTCGTTGCTTATGAGAAATTAGGCATTGCTACCTCACTAAACTCAATAGCTTTTTTTTTTTGATTGGTAAATTGAGTGTTGAAGGACCTTTGGTCATCGGGACACAAACGGGGGCTCAATCCCCAAACAAGAAGTATTGAATACACATAGGAGCTTGCCCAATGGTTCCCCGGAGAATTTGAACCCCAATCATTATTGTGGTAATGCTCCATCTTTACCACTCAGTCCACTAAAGCCAATAACTTATGTGCTCAGTGTCCTCTTGCATCTTCCAAATCTCCTCTTCCACTTGTCATTGATTTGCACTAATCTCCTGGATGGCAAACGTTAACTTCTCGACTGCTGATAATTGAATGATGTTATTTCTGCTCTGTTTGCTCCATGCCTGGACTCTAGTTAGTTAATAGAGTTGTCTTAAAATGCAAAGATGTTTTTTATTTTTTTGACCCAGCCTCGAAAAGTATCTTTATTTATAGATATTTCCTGTATTACCTTGCCTTTGCACCTTGAAGGATTATATTCAATAGAGGGATTATGCAGAAAAGACTCCTTGTTATCAGCTTTACAGGTGATGTTATGTTTTTTTCCCTACATTTCCTCCTGAAATTCACCAATTAATGGAGCATTGTGTGAGAGGAAGAAGTTATGATGAGGGTGTACTCCACCCAACAAACTTACAACAGCAAATTAACACCTTCAAATATATGAATTCAAAGATGCAAAGAAATTCCATACTATTGTGCAAGAAAATTGCTTCACATAACTGCGATCAAAGGCAATTCAACTGAAATGTAATCACATAAGGGTCATAGGACCTCTTGTTACAGCAATATAGGTTGCTGAATAACAACAAATTCAGACCTAGAGAGTTGGAAAATAGAGAATAAAATCAACGATGTAGCAACAAATTACAGCTTACAATCCTCTAATTTCTGGAGTATTCTGCATATTCTGGAGCCTCAAAATGACACTGTTTGTCCCTTTGAATGGATTGCACGACTTGTAGCTGCAAATGAATACCAACCCCTTCCCTCAAGTCACTCACCTTCTCTCTTGGTCGTTCAAACAACAACTTGTTATTCCTTTATATTTCCTTTTATTAAGAAACTGCTAAAAATATGCCATAATGGCACTTGTTGTGCCACCTTGTCTAACTCCCATCGTTAAGGAATTATTTATTTGATGCCTTGGGAAGTGAAACTTCTATTTAGGTGCCTAGATCCTTTGTAACAACAAATCAAATATTTTTAGCCTTATTTGATACTCTTAATTTGCCAACTTGTAAGAGACCTTATTATGGATGAATGAAAATATAGTCAACTTTAGATAAGATTTCTTGCACAAGATTACACCAAAATCAAATTTCAATTACACATATATGAAACTACCAAACTCCTTTGCATTTATGATTGATTGGAAATGAAATGACTTCAATTACAAACTGCTGTTATAAAAAATCAGTCACTGTTATATGTATATCAGACCTCAAATGTGCATGAAAGAGAGGTATAATTACAACCGAAATTCATTACAACTATTGCCAAATCAATGGAGAATGAAGAACTAATGACATCAGCCAATGATAGACCAAATAACACCAATATAAATCACTTAGCTAGACTGATATGATTGATCAGATCTCTGATATAGTGCTGATATCACAAATGAAAGAGCAGCCAATGATATAGGAGTGATATCTTGCAAACAAAGCCTTCAAATAGCCTAATTTGCAAATCGGTAGGACTGATTTAGCTTCCAAATGATCCTTGACACCATCTAACTTCAATCCCACATGCAATTCAGATTTGATTAAACCTGTAACTGGCTGGAGCAGACCTGTAGCTTGCTGAAATATGCCCAGATTTCATGTAAATGCCCAAATATGACCTCCAAATGCAATCAATGGGTTCCTAGGTGTGCCAAATGTCTTCTTGATGCTTCCAATGTTCATAAAAACCTTTGGTTTGCTTTCATCATGACCAAGGGTTTATTTATCAATGATCCTTCACTTCAAATCACTCAAAAACAACCTGCAAATGAAGCACAAATGGTGAATTCTGAATGAAATCACTTCACAATTAGTATGAGGTCATCTCCATACAAAAACAAAGGGTCATCACCTTGCCAATAAACTAAAAATCGGAATTCCCAGCTCAAAAGAAAGAGATAGAAAAACATACCAATGCATCAATATTTTTCAAATTGATGTTCAAGTCCTCTATTTAAACTCCTCAAGCATGGATGCCCCTCTGTTTTGGCATTTTAGAATGTATCTTGAATTCCACCAATGATGAGTAATGAACTTGAACAATATTGATTGAGTTACATCTAAAACACACTCATTTAAAACAATCTTTAATTGTTTAAATGAGATACATCTATTGCATTTACAATTCTCACACCTAGCCTTGGCGTCTCCCAACAATTTGCATGGAATCATTTAATATCCTTCAAAGCATTTAAAATCCTTAACATAACCGACTAGATATTTGACATTCAATTTATGAACTTGCATTTAAAATGCTCCTCTATACTTGCATCGATCCACAACGACCTCATGTGCATGCATTAAATGATAATATTTGCATTTAATAAAAACCCTTGCCTTAGCCGCCGATCCTTGGCTTGCATTAAAAATATTTTTCTTTGAATAATCTTTGACTTGGGCGAATACCTTTACTTGTGGCGGTAGCTATCATATCTTGGCCGATTACCAAGAGACCTTGGGCGGCGATCCTCTAGGAGACGTCAGCTCTCCAACAATGAACACTCCAATGATGTATTTCAAACAATAGAAAATCCTACTCAATACAAGTCGATCATCTTGGACCTATCTCTTCATGGGACGAACCTCCTTATTCCACTCAAGCTCCATAAAAATATCTTAGAGAAAATGTAATTAAATATTTCATTTTCCCTCTTATTCCGTCATTTGAAAATTCAAATCAAATAATTGAAAATACAATTTTAATATTGCATTTTCCATATAGCACAATAACATACTAGTTGATCCAACTTTCCGGCTCTCCATGCATAGACATATACCAACTTTCCGGTTCTCCATGTATAGAAGCAACTCAACTAGCAAATATAACTTAGCTCAAAATGGGGACATCACACAACTAGTTGTCATAGATGCCAGTACTAAAAATAGATTGTAACTTCAAATTAATGATGCTGATAGATTTTAGTAATTGACAACTTGCAAGTTGACTTTTGTGGGGGCGTGGGATAAAGAAATGAGGTGGATTTACCAGTAATCCCTTGATTTATTAAATCATGAAGTTAGACACCCAAACTAGTATATAGCCAGAAAATATAAAAATTTCTGACTAAAATTATTATTGCCTGCAAAAATAAAACAAAATAAAACAAGATCATTAGATTTTTTGTTTTGGGTGATGCAGGATTGTTTCTACACCCCTGGATGCTCCTGCATCAAGTTAGTAGAAATTTGAAAAGGCTTCCTTTGTGGAGAAACTGAAAACTCTAATCCTTCTTTTTGTCTTATAAATTCTGGCAAGAAGATAAATGATCACCAATGCAGGTGCAGATACCTTAAGCCATCCACAGTTTAAAGAGCAGGAAGAGAAATTAAGCCCAGGTTGGTTAAGAGGTTAGCCGAAGAAACAAAAGCAACCAGATATATACTCCAATTTTTATCCGGACTAGCAGGGTTTCTGCTATAACTCCAACAGAGAGATTTTCTTTTCTGAGTCAGCAAAACTTATAAAAAGCCTCTGTGCTGTGGACCTGTTACTGCCATCACCCAGGTTGATGTCAAGATGAAATCTTCCCACAGGAGCTGTTATGGACATTCAAAAATACCTTACAATTTGTAACAAATAGTGGAGCTGTTTACCTTGCAGCTGCATTGATGCCTTGCTGACCCGCGACCAACAATCTGCCACTTTGTTTAATCTTACAATATGTTGCTCAATCCACCAATGTGCCTATGCTACCAATTTTGGCCAGTCCTTGGGCCGGCTTTCTGCAATCTGTTGTTTCAAATGGCTATCCTTGGATCCACGTGTCCCATCCCTTTAGTCGTATACATTAAGCTAAGAACCCAACCACATTCATGACCTCCAGGCCATGATTTGTAGGGATGAAACCAAGGAGGGTCTTTCCTCAACCCACTATCCAGTCAACAAGATTAAGGGCCCATTTCTCCTCTTCTCCATTATTGTAGATTATGTTTATTCGTTGGTTTTCATGTATATCTTTCTTAATTATGTTTTTGCTTTTGTATGCCAAAACATACATCACATAAAGATGCAGTATAGGAGATATGATTAATTCTGAAATAGGCATTAAGGAATAGGAATAAGCAGATATTTGGGACTTCTCAATTGCTAATGTTCTGGGGAGGTTTGAATAAATTGCATTTGCAAGAACAAGTTAGGAAGAAGAGAGAAGAAAGAAAGAAGAAGAGGAAGCCGCTTTGGAGAGAGAACTAGAAGCTAAATATAAAATAAAGGAGGAAATGTCTAGTAGGAAAGAAACATGCCGCCCAATAAGGACTGAAAACTAGACTACTTTCAGAAATAAAAACAAGACCAATTTGCTGTGATTACTTTCGTTTTCAGTTTTTTTGGGATTAAAGATGCTTCTCAAATCAAGAAACACCATGACTGGCTGAGGAACAACTTTTTCATTTGTAAATGTGTTTTGTGGCCCAAGAAATGGCAAGGTTAGTCAACTGGTGCATCTCTTTCAATAGAAATGGCTTTGATATCAATGTATCATCATCAAGTAGGTTTGAGAAGTGCATCTCTTTCAATAGAAATGGTTTTGATATCAATGTATCATCAGCAACTAGGTTTGAGAAAACACCTTTGTGTTGGATCTGCCTCCTTACCTTTCTCTACATCCTTAGTGTTGAATTACGTCACCATAGATGGAACATCCAACAAAATATAATTCTAGATTGCATGGTTTTAGTTGAGCATGACCAGCTCTTTGAAAACAGGTTGAATCACACTGTTTACCAGGCCCGCCCTTTATTCCATTTTGCCAATGCAGGCTTAGTAGTTTGTAAGGGAGCAAAATTCAGGAGTCTCATATAGTGTTCCTAAGAGTATATAGGAAAGGACAATTTGCAAAATATAAACTAATTTGAATGCAAATGTAAGTAGTGTGGGTACTTGCACACTCAATATAGGTTTTCATGCAAATCTGCTCAAAAAATATAAGAGATTTGAGTGATGGTTCTCTCTCTTAGATTGATAGCAAAAATGATAAGAGTTGCATAGATTAAGAGTTTTCTTTTCCCTCCATAAGTACCTAATGGGGAAGGAAACTGAATTACATTATTACGTAACCCTAGACTAATTTAAACATAACATAATATTGCCCCTTGTAAAATAATACCCAGACCATGGGCCTAAGGACAGAAGAGGTCATAAACTACTCCTAATACCATGTGATGCCTAGGTACACAACTTTTCCTTGGTTGTAACAATCAGTGTAATGGGACCCATTGCTTCTCAAGGGATTTTAATTCCAAATTCTCCCTCATTGCCAAAAGCACTAAACTGTAGTTTTGTTTCAATTGCAGCATTAACTCTACTTTTTGGTTTTAATTCAAATTTGCACTCATAATGCAAACTTTAGCATTTTCAGCAAATCCATGCCAACATACATGATGCAGAAGTCAGCCTTTGTGCAAGCACCTTGCCAAATTTAACATCAATGCCAATGCTGAATCCAGCTCACCTCATGCCAAAAACCAATGCCCTGATTTTTTCACCTAAACTTTTCAGTCTCAGGTCATTTCAACACCAAACTCCAGGTATCAGCAGATGTGAACATGTCTGTGATACCAATTTCCATTACTAGCTTCTGGACGTGCACCATATTAATTATAAATATCAATATATAGATTGGGGTAGTCTCTGTCTTCAGCCTATCATACTCTTGATTCTTCTCATATACCAGATCTTTGCCTCTCTTGTAATAGGACTTAGATATAGAGCTATTCCCAATTAATGAAATATAGATTTCTCTCCCTCCTCCTCTCCCTTCCTCCCTCTCCTCTTCTTTCATTGTCTATTTTGGTTGTCTTTAAGTGTGTTACTTATCTCTCGCTTCTACCTGTTGTGACCTAATCACACATCACCCCATTGCAAATGGGGACCCCCTCTTTTTTGCAATTTTGAGCTTGTAGGGTCTTTTAGGAAGTGTCGTTAGATCAAGTCTCCTCCACAAACTGAAAAGTGAGCCTCACCTGAAACGAGTCAAGTGAGTTAATCTCCTTGCAAACGAGAAATTAGGGAGGTCATCCGTCAAACAAGGTGTAATTGAGAAAACACTGGAGTCAATCCCTGAGACACTGAAATTGACTAAGTCTGATATCCTAAAGTCTGATGTTCTGAGATCCTGAAAATTGACTAAGTCTGAAATCTGGTGGATCCTCAAAAATCTAGAATCTGCATGTTAAATCCTAGGGATCCGAGACCTATCTCAAACATCCTGGAAGTATATTTCAAAAATATTTAAAGTATTGAGCATATACTTAAATATATATTTTTAAATATACTTCCACCCAGGGATCTTCACCTTCAAAATTGCGACGAATGACAAGCTCAAACCAAGGCGCAATTCAGGTGTCTGGCAATAAGTAAAGTGCGCCTTCATCATGACAAGCTCAATTCAACATGAAACCTTGGCGCCATGATAGGAATTGATGCTTTAACCTTCAAAATGCCTTAGACATTGAAAATTTTGTAGGAAAATGGACTAAGTTACCTAGGCGCCAATTTGCACTTGAAGAACCCTAAAAGTGTGCCTAAGATTACTGGAGGAAAACATCATCTGGAGACCTACTTTGCGCCCAAGGATGAAGCATGAACTATTTTAACTTAGCAAATTTTGAAAAACACCAGGAGGAATCAAGGTGCATTTCATCACCTGTAGCAACTCAAATGTGCGCCTTGAGTAAGGAGAGGTTAAAGTTGTAGAGAAATGGGCGCCTTGAAGAATTAGACCCCCCAAGGCATTTTCAATTGCCTAAATCCAAAGAATTCGTTCATCTCAAATGCTAGGCGCCAATTCACACTTGCAGGACCATCAAAGTGCGCCTTTGATAAACTTGGTTTGATGCTATTCATTTTGGTGGCGCCTAAGTTGAATGAAGACTCCTGGGCTATCCTTAGTGATTGGAATCCTCAAAACTTGAAGAATTCAACCTCAAACCAAGGCACATTTTTGCCTCTGTTCAACCCTATTTTTGCGCCTAAGTAAAACATGCTTGATTTCATGAGTTTTGAGTGTTAAGACTTCTCCTTGAGCTTATGCAATGGGTTGGATTGATGAAAGTTGAAGTGATAACCTATCTATACCTAGGCGCAATTTCGCATCTGGACAGTCACCAAAGTGCGCCTAAGCAAAAGGAGGCTTGGAAGTTTGAAATTTGATATCACTTTGAGGTAAGAAGCCTTCTATACACTTATGCACTAAACTGAAACCGTAAGTTGAAGCATGATCATCACCTAAGTAAGTTAGGCGCACTTTCCCACCTCCAGAGACCAATTTTGGCGCCTTGGAAACAAAGTGCATGTAAACATGAGAATGAGCGCCTTGATAAGAATTGATGTTTTGATCTTTAAGATGCCTTAAACTTAGGAGATGTTGCATGGAAATGGCCCAATGGCCTTAGGCGCAAATTTGCATCTGAAGAACCATCAAAGTGCGCCTAAGGTAGAATCCTGCAAAATCATCATTGAAATCATTAATTTGAGCCTAAATAGTGATTAAAAGAGTTCCAACTTACAAAAACTTGAAAGAAAATGGCCTAAGAATCCAGGTGCATATCTGCTCTTGATCAATCACTAAAATGCGCCTAGGCCTGATGGAGGAGGGAAATAACATCTGGCAAACCCAAATTTGCGCCTCAAGAAGAATGCATAAATTCACATCATTGAGTGAGCGCCTTGAGGAAGAGGAACATTCTAAGACATGTCCAATTGTTGGAGATCATAGAAATGACAATATAAGGCCAGTTTGATGAAGGTGCAATTTTGCATCTCCACACACCAAGATGTGCACCTAGACTGGAAAAGGCTAATAAGTGCTCAAGAATGATTCCTATGTGTTATAAATTTGAATATATATCAATAGTTTAATATGTGGCTTTCTCTGTGTTGTAGGAGCATCAATGGAGTTAAGGAGTCATCCAAGGAGTTGGGCACCTGGAACCACCTTCATGCAAGGAGTGAAGTGAAGAGTAGTCACTGTAGAGGAGATACCTTGTTACCACTCCAAGAGAACACTTCAAGTTGATCATGCCAGAACACTTCATCATCGGCATCATAGAAGACATTCATCCATCACTTCAAGTTCTTCCAGAATCTTTAAGTCTCTAGGAGAAGTCTCCTACTCCATGTTATGAAGGAAGCATCATCATCTACACTACTCTCTACGGAGAAGCATACATCCTGCCAAATAGCAGAAGTACCACATAGTTAGGCAAATGAGCAACATGTATCATACACATCCGACTTACAAAAGACACAAGGCAAGATCAACAAGGATACATTCCCAAACGTTCAAATTCAAAGCAATCACATTCAAAGACATCGACATCACACAGATGATGCAATTTGGGAATATACCAAAAGCAAATTGAATAAACTGTTGGAATCCATAGGAGTTGTTGAGATGGCACTGACGTGGCATACACACCATCCTCACCAATCAAATGTTGCCACATCATCCTTGTCTAAGTACATTGTACTTGCATCTACAACAAGCAAGAAGCCAAAGAGGACGCCCATGTGGAAGATGCTCTAAAGATTCCATTTCATCCTTATCTTCTTGGAAAACGTGCCTTCATTGCCTCTCTTATGTACTTAAAATAGCAAGTTGTTGTAACTAATTGCTGATATGGCATGATCTGGGCTCTTGGCTACTTGAATTGATCTAGGCCATTCGTTGTAATTTTGGAACTCTATATAAAGGCCTTGTTACCTCATTTGTAACGGTTAGTAGTGAGTAGTTCAGTTGGTAGGAGAATAGAGAGTTAGTAGGAGTAGAGTAGGAAGAGACTCTCGAAATTCTCTAAGAGTGCTTGAAAATTGTTGTAAATATTTCTCAGGATTAATGCAAAGACATTGGAGCTCGCTTGGTGCGAAGTGTTGTCTTGTGGAATAACATGGTTTCTTGTATCTTGATGAAATGGAGAGATGTTTCTAAGTAAATTAGAAGTAGAGTAGTAGCTCATTGATGTAATGCATGTATGTATTGAATATTTGATCAACTCCTAGCTCATGCGTTTGACATCCATCGTTGGTGGAGTGTTGTGTAAAGCTAGTCTGAGCTTCATTATAATTTGCTTAAGTTCGATTGTGGATGCTTGTTTGAGCTGTGCCGTCCAATGGGTGTTTATATGAGCTTTCACGATTTGAAAACCATTCTCTAACCTTAGGAGATTGCACCTACTCCATGTAGTTGTAGGCATTTTTGGCAAAATGGAGTTAGGTTTATTGAGGAGTTTGTCTATTCATGCATCATCATTGCTTCATTGACCTTAGATTAAATTTCTCTAAACCCTTACCTTTTGATATTTCTTTCAAGTTTGATTGAAGAATTTCCATTCATTCACATTCAAGGAGTAAGAAATTTCATACATGTTTGTGAAAAAGGAGGAGTTTAGCGTAAGTCCTTTTGTGATTACCAGCAAGATCATATTTATTCACTGAGTCTATCCACATACAAGTCAAGACCTGACATCAAAGGAACCTTCGAGTGTTCTTGTTTGATCATATAATTTAGCATTCAGGAAGCTTTGATCAAGAGAGGATAGGATAATCAGTATTTTATTCTATTGTTGTGTTGTCACAAAAACATCATCAACACTACCTTATAACATAAGAGAATTCTTATTCACTTCGATATATCCCCAAATAATTTTTAGGAGCTTGATCATTTGTAAATAACAATTCCCATAAGAAAGGAAAAAAACTAGAGAAATTGTGGACATGAAAGTTACAAGCAATGAAAACAATTCATAAGTAGCATCTAGTGAAATGGTTGAATTTACACCCCAAAGAAATTACATCGATCTCATTGTAACACCCCAATTGGGCTATTGGAAAACAAACTTTTTTTTTGGTCAACTTTAAGGTTATTATCCGTATTATTTGTAGTAAAGACTACGGTCTGCTAACAACAATAATTTCCTTTGGTAGGTTGACGTAAGCCCTTCTTTATTTTAACGTTACCTGGGTCTTTGGGGCTAACATTAGCTTCAACCTCAGTTATTCTTGACCGAGTTGAATGTGTCATCATCTTGTTTTTGTTGCTAGGTTACGAGTATGAAACGAATGTCAATTCTTGCTAGGCTCAAGCGTTATGTGTTAGCTTTGGGTGGGGGCTGGGGGTGCATAGGATGACATAAGACGAATAGCAATTGGATTGTTGATCTCAATTTAAATCTAGTGGCCCTTGCAATCCTGAACACCATTAGAGTTCTTTTCCTCCTCGAGGTTGCATCAACCATTGGATCAAATCTAATCCAAGGGCTCCCACATCTCTCAAGTGTTGTTAGAATCCTCAAGCCTTTAAAATTGCGGCAACCGTTCAATCCATTCAATCATAGGGTTGTCACATCCCCAAGGCATCAACACAATTATGTTAGAGTAGGAGTTGTGTGATTGGTCATGGATTTACAGGTCAGCATGATGGTAGACTCCACTCCATTTGTTTGATAACACAAGTTCACTTCATCAATGATATCACTGTTGCTAAGGTTAAACCTCGTGGATTTAAAAAGGCAAAGTGCTTACTACATGATATTAGTAGGGCGGTATGTGTCAAGCTCCCACACTCTCAAGGAATTGTTAGAGCTTTTAGACTCATTGGATTGCATTGATGGTTCAATCATAATTCAATGTACGGCTCGCACAACCTCTTTAAGGTTTTCCTAGAGAAGTTAGTTTGTGTAATGTCCTCTCTTAATTTTTTTTTTTCGATGTTTAGTTGAACCTGGTGCGTTTTATGTATTTGAACATAACATTTGTTTTTGCATGCATACATAAATTCAGAAATAAAGCATTCTAAAACTACCCAGATGCTTAATTATGTGGGAAGTCATCCATACAACTAAAATATCAAATACCCATATGAAGATTTGGTATCATAAACGAGTTTATTACATACCCATTTGCCGGAATGAAAAGAATATGTCTGTAACAGAAAAAACCAGCATACAGAAAACCATAGGTCTGAGTTAAAATGGATTGAATGCCAACACCAAATTGCATACAGCAACATGCACGTATTGGTGCCTCCAAATGATGAAATGAGGAGTTAATAAACTAGGCATTTTTGTCTTGACAAACCCTTATGCCTAATCTCAAAACTGTACGGCTTGTGTGCAGCAATGAACAACCATCAATACATGTGGAATCAGTCTAATCTGCACTTGAAACTCATGTTTTCTGCCCTCGATACTGATTTGCAAAGTCTTATGTCCAAGCTGAAAGAAAGATCACTGATAAATGACTTCAAAACGCACTCAAAAAATGATCCCAAAATGGAGCGGCCCAATTGTGGCATGGTACGGCCAGCCATAAGAGAAAACCCCATCAGCAATCCTCAAAAAACTGAAATAATCCCTGGAAAATGAACTTCAATAACAACCTCCAATTACTGTGCGAAGAAACAATAGATTTTCATTGAAAAAATCCTCTGCGACAAACCAAACAACTGAAAAGTGAAGCTCCAACATAACCCTTGTATGAGATTATCAGCAAATATCCTTGGGTAGTCTCTCATACCTATAGATATTGATCTCCAAGGAGGTTTTCGTATCCAATAAGCAAGAAGAAACGAGTTGTTCAAACCCTCAAGAGAAAAAATACAATATTCAAGCATACCAAATGAGCGCTCAAACTCAACTTTTATTTCCTTCTCTTTCTCCAACCCTCATCTTGGAAAAAATAAACTCTTTTAATATTTTCACCTTTTTAATCCACTTGAGAGGGCGCCCAACATTAGGCAATTAAATGACTATTTCTTTTAAAAATATTTTTGTCTTTTCAATAAAGTCACTTTATACTATATAACTAAGTTAAATATTTAATTTAACTTAGAAAAATATGGCGCCATTAAAATAATTGTTCAAACGAACTCCGAACATGGATTTCGAAGCACCGACAAGAAGGCCAATGAAGATCGAGTGAAATCCGAGTTCGTTGCACCGAGTCGCATCAAACTCGGAACCACCGCTAAAAATAGTGGACCACATACCCGAAATCACCCCAGAAAAGGTCAGAAATGATATTCCGCCAAAAGGAATTCAAACCACATCTCCAAATATGCTTGAGTGAGCGTCGGGACGACCAACCCAAAATGGGTCCCCTAACCATCCACGTTAGTCTACGAGAACTCAAGTGATAGACTAACCCAAAGTACTGAAGCTGGTTAGGAAGGGGACATTATAGTTTGTTGTTGTGTTGTTGGAGAAGGGGAGTTCACATCATCATTGGTGGGCCATCCCTCTTGATTTATTAAATTATGAACTCTATATATATTATAATAATCTCAGGGCGACATGTCACATTTGTGCATTCTAAGGGAGATACTCCTAAGGATGTTAGTGGATGACTGTGCCATTGGATTGGATAAAAGTTGAGTCATCTTGGCATCGATGGCAAATAAATTTGATGACCCTTGACTTGAGAAATAATCATTCAATGAATTTGCATGCAATAGTTCTTGGCTTGTGAGCCCTCTGTTAATCTTACGACTTCCTCCAAGAGTTTAGCTAAGGATACAGATCTTAAGCCCGTGATCTGGAGCGTACCACTATCATGAATCATGAGCTCACTATGTCTTGCTATCAAGAGATCGTGTTGCCAAGCTTACAAGTTAGCCTTAGAAGGCATATCGTAGTACTGCACAAGAAACTTTAAGAACTAAGAATTAAAATGGCTTCCCCATTTACAATTGCTTACATCTACAGATTTAGGGCTAAACTAAAGAATTTAGGATACCATTAAGTTCAAGGCACAAAATCTGATCCCTATCGAAAGCATCACATAGACACTTAAGTAGATCAACTTCATTTACTGAAATATTAGAGAACACCTTCAAATTTATTATCACTATTGTAGACTAGTTGAGACATGGAATATGTAAATGATCTCATAAATTGATTATGAGTCCCAACTGACAATGATTAGCCATGCCAGTAAACAACATAACAATATAATATTCTAGTACAAATTTGAACATAGACTCATTTAGTCTTCCTTGAGGTTTATATAGGCTTTGGCTATTTGAATTACTTATATCTAAACTAGATTAATTAACAACTATCCCTATCCCTAAACATTGTAACTCATCTCCAGGCTTCTTGTAGGGTTTTACACAAGTAGTTTACCATGTGATCTTACTATTAACATATCTTATATAGTTCTCTAGGCCTTGTAGACTCAATTCCTCAAGATAGTTTGATATCCATTCTCTTGATTCTTAAACAATAATCTGAAGATTGTCCTAGAGGCGCTCTTTCTTCCTGTTGCCTTTGCTTGAGGGTTTCTACATGTTCTCATTCCTCCTTGCCTCATTCTACTTGTAGGCACACTAAGGCAACATCAATTAGATTTATCCAATTCCTTTTGTCTCAAGATTGTGAATTCACTTATTAGATGTTAGTTAGAATTCAAGACCATAATTTAGAATTAATCATAAACTGTTAAGCATAAGGTATATTTCACTGATCAATGTTAGAAGGCAGATTAGTTTGCTTGTAGGCCAATCCCTAGTATCTGGTCTGTTTTTCCACCTGACCACCTTCACCGTGAGATACTCAACTTCACTGGAGTGACAGTGAGGTGCACAACACGTGAAGTTATGGCTAGTTTGTTAGTGCGGATTCTCTGTTTACGAAATCTTATCATTTTAGCTTCCACTATACAATGTCTTGAGACTGAGACTTGCAACCTGCTAACAATACATACTTGTTCACACAATTTAGACACAAGAATAGAACTAGACCACCATTGGGCACACACACTTATTACATATACACATGCACAAGATTCATCTCCGACTTTCTTCTCAGTTTCACCCGTCTTTAATAGTCACAACCTTCATGTTGAGCTTGACCCCATCGCTCAATCATCTATTATACTAAGCTTGTCCCCATTGCTTAGTTACATGTACTTCCAAGCTTGTACTTGTTGCTCAGTTAACATATACTTCTGAACTTGTCCCCATCGTGCAATTACTTAACAATTCATACAAACGTCCCTCGAATCCTGAGGGGTTCCTAATGTCCTAACTCATTAACACATTCGATCATACACACACACACATACATAACACATCAACCAGGCTCATACGAGGCTCACATAGTATATACACGCACACACACACACACAGAACCATGTTCACAGGATTTAAACATTATGAGATGAATCATCAGCGTATACCTTAGTAGGGCCTCTTTGTTTCACTTTTCTTGACAATCTTTTTTCCTTTGTTTCCGTAGTTTCCATGTTCTTGCGTCTAGTTTCAGCAGTCTCCTTTCTTGCTTTCTCTGAGTTCTTACAGAGCTTTTGGAGCTTTCTAACTGTAGACACATGAATTTATCCTAGTACAACCTTACTCTGAATTAACTAAATGATCAAATTATTTAGTTAATTGACCCCATCTAATGGCTTCTACACACCAATTAAATAATCTTATTATTTAGTAAGCCATTTTCCCTCTCACACATAATTAAATAATTTTATTATTTGATTATCCTTGTTTCCACCTCACATGGCTAAGGTTATATTCCCTCCACCTTGTCTCCACCTTTTCCAAGATTAAAGGGGACACATATTGCATAGTTACAACAAATTGTTATATTCCCTCAACCATTTCCAAGAATAAAGGAAGGTTACAACAAATTCCTATGCAATCTTAGCCCTTCATTTTTGACAAGTTCAATCTTGATCCTTCATCGTCTCTTCAATCCTAGGAAAATCCTCTCATAAATCGTCCACTGTTGATCTTTTAACCTTATCTTCATTGTTGATTTTCTCTCCTGAAAATCTATAAATAGGAGTTTCATGCTCTCATTTTATGATCCACTTTTTCATGCTAGCCATATGCTGTCAAAATAGTAGTCATTTGTGCAAAGAGCGTCCTGTTGATGATTGTTTTTAGAGAATACAACAATAGAGTAAAACACTAAGTATCCCACTCTCTTGAATAAAGTTCTTCAAAGGCTAAGCTATGTGATCCAATGAAGTAACTTCAAGGTTCCATATTCGTGATTTGCGTTGGATAAACTCAGTGAATACATGTGATCATGCTGATAATCACAAAGGGACTTACGCAGACTTCTTTTTATATCATTCAACTTATTTCTCCTTTTAGTGTGGATGATGTATGTACAATGTTTCAACAATAAAGAAAAGGAAAAAGATAAGGTTTAGAGGAACTAATCTAAGGTCAATGAGGCAATGATGATGCATGAATAGACAAACTCCTTAATCAACCTAACTTCACTTCGCCAAGGATGCCAACAACTACATGGAGTTGGTGCAATCTCCTAAGGATAGCGAAAGATTTTCAAATCATGAAAGCTCATATAAGCACCCATTAGACGGCGCAGCTCAAACAAGCATCCATAATCGAACTTAAGCAAATGATAATGAAGCTCAGACTAACTTTACACAACACTTCACCAACGATGAATGTTAAAAGTATGAGCTAAGAATTGATCAAATATTCAATACATACATACATTACATCAAAGAGCTGCTAATCTATTTCTAATCTACTTAGAAACATCTCTCCATTCAATCAAGATACAAGAAACCATGTTATTCCACAAGACAACACTTAACACCAAACAAGCTCCAATGTCTTTGCATTAATCTTGAGAAATATTTACAACTTCAAGTACTCTCAGAGAATTTTGAGAGTCTCTTCCTACTCTACTCTACTACTAGCGAACTAAGTGTTACAAATGAGGCAACAAGGCCTTTATATAGAGTTCCAGAATTACAATGAAAGGCTAGGATCAATTTAAGTAGCCAAGGGCCAGGATCATGCCATCTTAGCAATTAGTTACAACAACTTGCTATTTTTAGTACATAAGAGAGGCAATGAAGGCATGTTTTCCAAAAAGATAAGGATGAAATAGAATCCTTTAGAGCATCTTCCACATAGGCGTTCTCTTTGGCTTCTTGCTTGTTGAATGATGTGGTGAGTTGTGATTGGTGATGACGAAGCGCAATGCCACGTAGGTCCCACCTCAGCATATTCCCAAATTGCATCATCTTGTGTGATGTCTTCGAATGTGATTGCTTGAATGAACTTGCATGTTTGGGATATATCTTTGTTAACTTTTCCTTGTTCATTGTAAGTTGGATGTGTATGATACATGTTGCTCATTTGTCTAAACTTTGTGTACTTCTTCTTGTAGGATGTATGTTGATCTCTTCGCTTCTTCATGGAGAGTAGTATAGATGATGATGACATGAAGTAGGAGACTTCTCGGAGACTTGAAGATTGAAAGCTTGAAGCTTGATGGATGAATGTCTTCTCTAGATGCCATTGATGAAGAGTACTTGCATAATGAACTTGAGGTGATCTCATGGAGCTGAAGCATGATGTCTCTTTTGCAACGACTGCCCCTTGACTTCACTCTTTGCCTATTGGTGATTCCAAGTGCTTGCTCCTCAGATGACTCTTTAGCTCCATCCATTCTCCTGCAGCACAACAAAGAAACAATATTAATCACTTTATAAAAACTTGATAACACCAAGGAATCATCTTTAGACGTCAAAATAACCCTTCCTAAGTCTAGGCGCATATTTAGGTGTTTGGAGGAGCAAAGTGTGCCTAGCACCAAATAGCTTCATACTTGTCATTTTAAATGATTTCAAACAATTGCAATGGCTTAAAATGTTTATCTCCCTTAAAAAATTCACTCAAAGGTGTCGTTTTATGCAATTTCTTCCTAGGCGCCAGAATGGTGATGTATTGATAGAAAGTGCGCCTTGGCTTGAATGGCTTTATACTTGCTATTTCAATGCTTCAAACAATGGAAAATGACTTATAATGATCATTTCTCTCAAGGCGCTCAATCAAGGGTGAAGATTCATGTGATTTTTCCCAAGGCGCAAATTCAAGGTTGTAGGGACTGACAAATGCGCCTAGATCCTTTTGACGTTATACTTGACATTTTATGCTCTCAAAATGATTGAACATGCCTTAGGGTGATCTTTCCTATCTAGGCGCCCATTTAATGATGCAAATTCAGGTGTTCTTCTTGAGGCGCTAGAAACAGGTTGCACATGTGGAAATATACACCTAGAACACTTAGCCTGTTTCTTGGCATTTTAACACTTTCGAACTCATGTTTAGACTTCCCAGAGACTTCTTCATTAAGGCGCCTACTCTCAAAGTTTTCAACACTTTACTTTCAAGCCTCATGTCTTCTAGGCGCCAAAGTTGATACGTGGATACATAAAAATGCGCCTTGATTTTTAGGCCATTTCTTGACATTTTAAGGCATAATTTGGTGTGTTTAGGACTCTATAATTGCTAGGCACACTTTGAAGGTCATATAGATGTGAATTGGCGCCTTGACATGATGAGTGTTCTCTCCAAGTTCGGCGCATGTCTAAGGTGAAATGAGTTGAAAAGTGCGCCTAGAACACTTCATGCTTGTTGCTCAAGCTCCAATGACTTCAACTTCATGCTTAAAATGTTTAAAAAACTTTCCATCTTAGGCGCCATCCTCTTGATGTCCAATTTGATGCTCTTTTATTAAGGCGCTCATTCAAGTGGTCATGAATCATGCTTCTTTGAGCTAGGCACTAGAATTAGTTTGCATAGACATGAATGTGCGCCTAATCTCCTTAACTTAACTTCTAGGTTTATCTAACACCCTCAATCACTTTTTTCAACTTTCAAGAGATCATCTCATCTTTCATATGCCATATTTCAAGGTTTCAATGCTTTCACATTCAAGGTGCCAAAATTGGGTGAAAAGACAAGGAAATGCGCCTTGTTACTTAAGGGATTACTTGCTTCATTTTCATGGATTCAAACTCTTTCATAGTTTCAATAGAAGCATCCTAATCCTCATACTCTTTCAAACTGCTTGATGAAAGTCTCTTTGAGTGCTAGGCGCTAGATCTCATCCTTACAAGCAATTTACTTCTTAGGCGCTCAAAATGACCAAAACAACAAGAATTTGCGCCTAGAATAAACAAGGTGCTCACAAGGCTCTAAGGCGCACTCTGATGATGCTCAAGATAAGGAATTGCGCCTAGCCTTGATATGATGTTTACTTACAAATTTCATGATCTTATGACTCACATGGGCTCTTGTGAACTTGTCTAACTTCAATAGCTTCAATGTTGATAGATTCAAACCTGATTTCTCTCTAGGCGCAAATGTGATGTTGAACATGGGGAAACCAGCGCCTAGACTTCTTGGTTTACTCTTATGTATTATGATGATCTCAAACCAAGGCATTGTTGTTTAGAGGCCTCCTACTCAAAGGTGATATCAAAAGTCAAGGTTCCTGGCCTCCTATCTCGTAGGTGCATCTAGATGACTATTTGTATGTGAATTGGCGCCTAGACTAGATGAGGACTTCCTTTACTTTCATGTGCTCAAATCATTGTAATTGCACTTAAAAGACTTCGTCAAAACCAAAGAACCTTCAAGACTTGCAAATTCAAGTTGATTTCTCTCTAGGCGCTAATGTGAGGTTGTTCAAGTGCAGATTTGCGCCTAAATTACTTGGCTTGCTCTTTCTTGCAAAATTTTAAAGTCTAAGGCATTTTGAAGGTCAACACTTCATTCTTCATGCAGGATGTCTTGGTCATGCTCTCACAAACTTAGGCATTTTCAATGTTTGAAACTCTAATTGGAATCTTTAAGTCACTCCTTGTCTATGTTGTAGTGCTATTCCTCTCAAAAGACTTGACAATTTGGCAATGCCGTGGACTCACACACCAATGACTCATCATGACATAATCTTAAGACATCATCCAAGATCTAAGACAAAGCATCGGAGCTCAAAAAAGAGGGGGTCCCCATTTGCAAAGGGGCGATGTGTGATTTGGTCACAACACGTCCACATCCTAAATCATTTGGAGCGAATCTACTTTCAACAATGGAGATTGGTGGTAGAATTGTCTTTATTTGCTTTGTTTGATTTCCATTTGCATGCTGTATTTGAGGTTTGTGGTAGTTTAGAGTTGAAAGCTTTCATTTTGCATTTTTTTTTTAGTTTAATTTCAAATTATTGATTACACTAACTTCTTAGAATTGATTGGTTTTTTGATCGATGCCTTCCCTTTTGTTTTTAATCTAAGTTATGGGATTTAAGTCAACTCCTCGGGACTCCTTGCCATGCATTCCTTGGATTCATTTCATTTGCTAATTCCACGGTAGTGCTGTTTGGGCTAAGATCTTTGCGCCTTTCCACATATCTGACATTCCTTATTTCTCCTAGTTCATTTACTCTACGCATTATTCTTGGTTTCTTTTAATTATTTTAGCCGTGCAATCAGGATTTCCTGGTCGGTAATGTCAACAGACACTTGGCCTTTTCTTCTGTATTCTTTGCAACATTTGGCATCTCTGTTTAGCCTACTTGACATTTGGGCCTTTAATCAACACCTGGCTGATCTAGTTTTTCTTCTATTTGGCCACTCGTGCATTGTCACCGGTCACAGATGGCTACTTGTGAAACAGAGCATCCCCCCTTAATTGGGTTTAGCCTTGTCCACGTTAGTGCCACCTTTACACTTAGATAATTTCTTCAAAGCTCCATGTCTTACAAGAAATCTGAGATATCATATCCTGATTTAATCCTAATCTAAAGTCACGAATCAGGATAAACACAAATCTATTTCAAGTATTGTTCTACAAAAAATTATTTGGAGGTTACGATTCTAAACACTTTTGAATCGGTGTGTGTGTGTGTGTGTGTGTGTTTGAAAACAGAATAAGCCTTCTGTCTATCACTTTCTTGACTAACCAATGATTTTTGAAACCTTTATAACTGGTGTGAACATTATTCTGCACAAGTGTTAGCCTAAATACCTTAGTCAAGTAACATTCATGCCTCTCAGAATCATTATAAGGCATCACAAGGTCAGGACTACAATTTTCTAAAGCATGATCAAGATAATATTAATCTTAACATAATTAATAATTTGAAAATCTTTATCAAAGATCATTGTTTTGATGCACATTATTCTAATCAACTCATTTTTGTGGGCATTGTCTCCTTTCATCGTTAATATAAAAACATGAATCTAGGTTAATTATTATTTTGGGGTTTACTAGCCGTAGGCCATGGATTAGAAAACATTGTTTTAGTTATAATCTAGATAATTAATAGCATATTACTTTGTCGTATAATCCACATTAATATTTATCAAGGTAGTAAACACATTAGTAATTGCTAATGTAGTTGTCTTTGAAAACATATAATATAGTCAAACCAAAACTTATAATCCTCCCATTGATGTCTATTATAATCATAGTGTTTGGATGGTTAATCTGGGCTCGTATTTGAGAGCCCCTTAGAACTTTGCCTTAATTACTAATCTTAGTTAAAATGTGGGACTGTGGGGTATTACACTCATACTTGTAATTAAAGAAGTTAGACAGGTGGAGAGTGGTTAGATTAAATATGTTTTTTGAGAGAGAGAACATGCAGATTTCAAATGAGGACAGATGCTTTACAGAGATACATAACTTTGCAAAGATAGTATCTTATCATCTATTAAAAAATTTACGATAGTTAATTTAAGAACTTGTTAAGGATTTGAAAGTCATGTGAGGGAGGAAGATGTTTTTGACAACTTTAGTGATAATGATCCACCATTAGCCATCAAAAGCCATCTATGGAATGGACAATTTCTGTAATAAAGCAGATATCACAAAATATGTGCAAAGCTTTTAGCAGATGTCTTAACAAAGTTACCACAATTATGAAAAAGTTCAGTTTGTTCTAAATAATCATCTATAGCAAATATTTAGTAAGCCTTGTCTGCAATAGCTGAAACATTGATGCAAATCAACTAACATAGTTATTTCCAGAAGCATAAATTACTCATCTACATGGACAGTGGAAAAATCATGCCTAATATTAATATAATTATCATTAACAATCACTGTCTGAAGTGATATCATCTGTTGTGTTGTAAATATCTTAAACTCTGTACAAATTCAGTGACTGATGTTTTAAGTAAAGCTGTAGATCTTAAGGATTCAGATTGAGGAACCTAGATTAGTTGGAAGTTGGCTATGTTTACTGTCCTAAGTCCTTTTCTCTTTTCTCTTTTCGTTAAACTAAGAGAAAAAGAATGCATATCTAAGGTGATGCTAGGAAGTAGTTTCATGTCTTTTGTCAAAATTAATAGTTTCTGATGTTATGAAAATTTCATGAGAAGTTAAAGAGTTTCTTTTGAATTAATAGTTAAGAGCTTCCTTTGAACATATGGCTGTGTATTTCTGTTGTGGGTGCTTGGTATTCTGAAATTTTAAAGCTCTAAGATATGACTTCAATTGACTCTGACTTTAGAGAAGAGTCTTTTGTGCTTTATCATGGTGACAGTTTCTATGTGCAGCACATGGTAGATTTGGCTGGATTTGAACGAATTTCAAAGACGGGAGCTGATGGGTTTCGGTTGCGAGAAGGAACGTACATTAATAAAAGTCTTGTGACATTAAGTAATGTGATAAAGAAATTGAGTGATGGAGTTGGCAACCAGGGGTGAGAATTTCCAACAAATTCTAATTTTTAATTGAGTAGATATTTCAATGTTTTGGAAGTGATTCAATCAATTTTCTGTGTGTATTTTTTAATCTACATGTAAATGTCTTATCATTATCTGCATTAGATTTTTTGCTGATTAGCATGATTGGAAAGGCCTAGACAAATAATTTATTTTGATTCTCACCAGTGGGCACATACCTTATCGTGATAGCAAATTGACAAGAATTCTTCAATCTGTTCTTGGAGGAAATGCCAAAATGTCCATAATTTGTAATGTGTCCCCTGGTCAGGTGACTAAGTATTCTAATCCTTATGAGTCAGAAGAATAATTTTTTTATTAGATAATGATTTGACTAGGCCTAGATTGTTTTAACGATCTTGTTTTTGGATGTTGGTTACATATATTTAAGTTTTTCTAAATGAAATCTACATGTAGGCACATATTGAAGAAACGAGAGGCACATTACTGTTTGCAAGTCGAGCAAAGAAGGTTACAACCTGTGCTCGTGTTAATGAGGTAATCATAACTGCAACCACTGTCAAAAAATATGGGTGTTCTAAAATTTGAAGCGATAAAATTTCAATTCTGTGTAGGTTTTTGAAAGAAGAAAAGGCTGTCTAGTGTTATATCTACACCATTTGCTTGACGTTTTCAACACATGATTTACAAATTAGAATTAATTTAATTGGTGATCATTGTGATGTGGTTTAGATGCTTGTCATTCCATAAACTTGCTGGATGGCCTTGTTTTGATACCATTAACATTAGCTTATTTTTCTTGGTTTTAATGCTACTGCATTATGTTATAGACCACCTTTCTTATAATTGCACACATATAAAATACTGAGATACACCAAGTTTATTAATGAGGTTTGGAGTAAAGAAACAAGGATGACCATCAATCTGTTGGCAATCGACTCCACTTGAAGCTCCTTGTTTATCTCATTGTGATATTATGATTTTTTTACTTCAACCAATTCTCATTCCCAACTACACTTGAATATAAATAAGTTGATTTGGAGGTTGAAACGAGGGCCCTTCTCTAATAGGATGCCAAATATTAATTGAATATCCTCCTCCAAAATGAAGGCTAATGCTAATCTAAAGGCTATTCTCCAAAAAGTATATTTAGTGCTGTAACTTCTGCGCCAGCCATACAAGGAGGTTTATTTGTTGATTATAGTCATCATTGTTGCTGTTTGAGATTGATCACCTCTATTTAGGGCCCACGCCATCATTGTTGGGAGTCCTAGAGTGTTTTGGGCAACATTAATCGTTGCAACCAGCATTTCCAACAACATCAATTGTTGTTCCACTCATTCCCAGCCATGTACTTTGTTGTTGAGGATATTTGGAGTCTTAGACCACAACTAGTGCTGCAATCTGCAAGTTTCAGGTCATTTGGAGGTCATTTTGACTCATATTAGCTGCTGCAGTACTTCTTCCAGCCCTAGATCTTGAGCGCCACACTTGGAGAAGAGCTGCTATTACCATTTCCAGCTGTTGCAACATCTTACCAGCCGCCAAAAATAATCTTTTAGAGGTTACGGAGCTTGTGGTAGATGTACCATCAATATTTTCGGTCATTTTATTTGCTGTGAGTAGAAATTATCATTGTTGTAAGTCTGAAATTGCATTTCCAGCTTGTATATTAGTCAACGTAATTGTTCCAGTTGTTGCAAACCAAGTAAAATCAATTTTTAGAGGGTTATGGGTGGATATTTGATTCAAATCTAAGTGTATTTGACACCAGAGGGTTTCATAATTGTTGATTATTTGCAATCAGGGGTTCATGACATTCATTTCTAGCCATATCAACATTTATACTTGGTGTATTTCAGCATAAACTATCTAAATCTAAGCACAATTGCTATCATAGGGTTCCATAGTGGTTATTCATTACATATCAGTCATAAATCAACTTATTTATTTGTGGTAATTTGATATGTACAATTTGAAATTGCCGTGTTCGATGCTTTTGAAGTTGCATATCAGCCTTTGAGGGTTTAAAAAGAAGTTTCCAGCTACTTGTTTCAATTTGTATTTTGTTTCAGAAATCAGGAAAATACAAAAAAAGAACAGAAATTTGCAAAAAACTTAGTAAGGGGACATCATAGTGGTATCAAAGTCGTGATCTTGCTAGCCTAAGTCCTTGTGCAATGCCTGACGTACTTGTGTTGAAGGATGGAGAATGGCGAATGTGCGTAGACTTTTGTGCAATCAATAAGATTACCAAGAAGTATAGGTTTCCATTGTCATGTATGGACAACCTAATGGATTACCTAAGTGAAGCACAATACTTTTCCAAGATAAATCTCAAGAATAGATGTCATCGGACCAAGATCCGAGAAGAAGATGAATGGAAACCACATTCAAAACGAAGGAATGCTTCTATGAATGGATGGTGATGCTACTTGGACTAATGAATGCTCCAAGCACGTTCATGAGGTTGATGAATGAAGTTTTAAAGCCATTTCTTAGTAAGTTTGTGGTCTATATCTTGATGACATTTTGGTGTCCAACAATACAAGGGAGGAGCATCTTGCGCACTTGCAGTAGGTGTTGGTGTAGTTGAGGAAAGAAGACCTATGCATCACAATGAAGAAATGTAGCTTCACGAGGGAGGAGTTGACATTGTTGGGATTCATTATATTTCAAGATGGACTGTATGGATCTCAAGAAGGTCAACCCAATTGTTGAATGGCAAAAACCAAGAATCATGATGGAGGCTAGAAGTTTCCATCGTTTGGCGAGCTTTTTTGGAAGTTCATCAAAAACTTTAGTGGCATTTGCACACCCTTGACACATTGCATGTAGAACGGTGGAGTTTTTAGTGGACAAGTGTTGTTGCCAAGAGTTTTGCGCTCTCGAAGAAGGTGATGGAGGAGCACATGCTACCGCTCACAGACTTTGGAAAAGTGTTCCAAGGCGACTTTGATGCTAGTGGAATAACAAGCAATGCTATGTTGAGTCAGGAGAGTAGACTAGTCGTGTATTTTAGTGAGAAATTGAATGAGACTAGACAGTGATATTTTGTCTATGACCAAGAATTATATGCCATGGTGCAAGCTTTCACAAGTGGAGACATTACTTGCAATCAAATGAGTTTGTGTTTTACACAAACCACTAGGTGTTTAAGTTCATCAATAGTCTAGCAAAGATCAACCAAAGGCACTTGAGGTGGCTAGAATACCCATAGGATCACTCTTTAATGTTGAAGCATTGTGTTGGTAAAACTAGTAAGGTTGCAGGTGTGTTGAGTAAAATGTGGGCATTATTGTTCGAAATGACGGTTAAACTAGTGGGCATAGAGGCGATGCAGGATTTGTATGACACATATCCAGATTTTGTAGATGCATGGTGAACATGCATGGAACCTGAGGTTGGAGATAGAAGCCTATATGAAGAATACTTCACAAAAGAGGCAACCATTATGCATCTTCTGTAGTTCATGGAGGGAGAATCTCATTAGAGAGTTGCATAGATGTGGACTTGGAATGCACTTTGGTGTAGATAAGACACATGCCATGTTGGAGGAGAGGTATCACTAGGCGAGTTGCACAAAGATGTATGCAAATTTGAGGAAAGGTGCAAGATTTGCCAAACAACAAAGGGAATGGCATAGAACATTGGGCTATACAAGCCATTAAGCATGCCATACAAACCTTGGGAGGATGTCACGTCGTATGAAATATTCCATATTTTTTAATGTTGGCCGACTACCTTAGGTTAATCGCCACTTTTAAAGAAGTCAAAATAACTCACAGACTTGTTATAAGGAACCGATCTTCGTATGGAGTATCGTAAATATAAGAAGTGCAAGAAAAGTGATTCATATGGTAGCACTCCACATAAGACAAAATTGTCTTATTCACAAAAGATATATAAGGTGGTGTGATTAATTTGAATGGGAGTTAAAGTTTTAAATGATAAACTTATAAGGCAGCGCTCCAAAACAAATACAAGTATCATATTTAAGATAAACCAAGTAGAATGAATTACCAATGAAAATGCGAAGAGATGAAGGGAAATAGAAAGTGTGATCCTTAGTATAAGATGCGATGATGAAAGGAGATGAGTTTAAAGATGACAAATGAGATACGATTTGTTTGGAGGTGATGCGCTCATATGTGGAGCGACTTTATAAGGGACAACAAATTAAGCAAGGGCAGACAATAAGACAAAAGTCTTATTTAAATAATGCCATGTGATTTATATTAAGAAACTCATACGATTAGGAGGTGATGCAAGGATGCAATTTAATTGTGAAGAACAGTGGTTTCCTTTGGCTGTGATTTGTCTTGAAGAGATGCAATCGATTGAGTTGTGTCCATTGTAAAAGGTCACATACATTCATGGATATGTCTCCCTTGAAGAGCATATAAAAGTGGAGGGATAGAATGCATGAGGAGAGCGATCAATGGTTATTGAATATATCAACAAATATTCGAATTCCATCTACAGAGATATTTATGTTTATTCAATCATATAAATTATTGAGAACAACAAAAGTATACATTGCAAATCCTAAAACTGAACTAGAAGTTCAATAATAATCATTATTGAATATACCTGCAGAAATAAAATAAGGAACATCAGGTCAGATCATTATTGACTCTCAATTGTCTTTACTTATTGCATATCATTGTCATATATAAAAATACATAAAATATTGCAATAAATTGTCAACATGGACAAGGAGGAAATATGCACTATGGGAGAGAATAGGTAAAGGCACCCTTTACATTGACAGGTAGGGAGAGAACAACTATTAGGGCACCCTATTGTCCTACAAAAGGGAGAGAACGACTAAGGGCACCCAAGGGTAGAATTCTCCTCCTAATCTCCATGTTGAGGGTTTATTGACGAATTTAAGTTCACCAGTCAAAGAAGAATGGTGAGGGGACTGCTTGGAGGGAGAACTATTGTCTAAAAGCACCCTACCATGCCTCCTTGGACCTCCGTTTCTATGACTGAATTTTGTAAACAAACTGAGTTAGCTGCATGGTAATGAATATATAATCTCTCTATATTGATATTGTTTATGAATTTGAATACAATGTAATCTTGTCTAATCCTAATGATTAAAATGTGTATGTGTATCTATATTTTGTATATGTTTTCTTATGTTACAACTGCAGAACTCAAGACCAAGAATTATGTAATTTTGAAGATATTCTAAGTGGTAAATCATAAACCCTAAAACTAACTTGTGATATTTGAATTGCTACGGCAATTTAGATAAGGGACATTACAGAGGAACTATCCATAGACTTTGGCCTTGGGTTGCCCTGCATGTAGAAGCGTAATAACTATCTTTGTAGTGGTTGGCATATTTTCTAAAATGGAGCAGTTCATTCGTTGTTAGAAGTCGAATGACACATCCAGGATAGCCGATTTGTTGAAAGAGATTGTCTATTTGCCTGGATTGTTGTGAAGCATTATGTTAGATCGTAACATTAAGTTCCTTATGTTGGATTGTTGTCATTGATGTCAAAGAAAGTTGTCATTGGTAAACGAGGAAGATCAATTTAGGCCAAAGGCCATAAATTGCATCATCAAGAGAAAGAATATAATCGACTTCATCCAAGAAGAAATTACATTGTATGATGGCCGCTTTTCAAGGAGTATGGCACCCGAATTTAAATTTAAGATTATGCCAATGCTGGCTGACCTCCTTCATGGGCAGATCGTTTTACTTCAAGGCAAATAGATTGGCTGACTCCCTCATAGATTGGTGCCTTGAGTTTTAAATTTTAAAAATAAAAATTTGAAATACATAAGTGGGCCGACCCTATTCTTGGCACCACATATGTTGAGGTTTATTTTTTAAATAAATACTCTTTAAAGGGGGCCAACCTCCTTAAGTGGAGCGCCCAAAATTGAAGGGACATAACTATATAAGAAGACGCCTTTTGGTAATGAAAGGACACAATTACTAGTATGAGTTGCTCCTCTCCAAGTAAGGATAAAAGGTGATTGTGAAGGCTGATTGAAGTAAGAGAGAAAAATATGATATAATCTGATTTTGAGCAGACTAAGGGCAGATAATTATGAAGAGTTTTACAAATCTATATTGAAGAATATATGCAGCCCTTTATGAAGGATAAGTGCAGATATATCTGAAGAACATGTGTGAAGATTAATAGTAGATTTTGAAGGAAGACATTGAAATATTTGTATTCAGATTTGTGGAAGAAGAGAGTACATTATTTGGATCAGATTTGTGTGTAAAGGTGAACGACTCAGTGTACATTATTTGGATCAGAATATGCCTTAGCTGATCTATCTTTAATTATCTTCTCCAACGAGCCAAAAAAAAAATAATGCAATGGTTAGCTCCCCCTGAACTCGTATTCTTCCTTATGAACTTGGAGATACCACTTGTGCATGAAGTGTAGTTTCCACAAGTATAAATTCTTCCTTTTTCTCATTATCTTCTTCTTCTATATTTACATCGATGTCTTTTATCTCTTTTCTTCTTTCTCCTCATCTTTTATTTCTATTGCCATGAATAAAAACTCTTCTTGATCATTGTTAGGGCAACTCTCTTCAGATGAGTAGTTTCCTTCCTTAGAGTAGAAACTTTTCTTATAAAAATTCTTCTTTTTATCAAACTTTCCTTGTTTGTGATCTTTTTTAAAAGATATGCTATTTTTCTTTGCATTATATTCTTCTTCCTCATCACCATGGACATTGAGAAGCAAAATGACCTACTTTTCCACAGTTGAAACATTTAAAAGGTAATTTACCTTTGTACTTTTTGGTTCCTTTCTTCAACTTCCTTACAAAATTGGCTTCCTCTTTCTTCGTACCATTTTCAAAATTGTCACTTGCTTCTAGTTCTTTATTTTTTTCTTTTTTGATGCTTTGAAGGTTGCTTCCCTTTTGGAAGATTTCTCTTCAGTCCTCATTTCATAAGTGGTGAGTATTCCATTCTACTCATCCTTTGTTAATTTATCCAAATCCCTCATTTCTTCAATTGCCGACACTTTTGCATCAAATCTTAGCGGTAAAGATCTTAATAGCTTTTGTACAACTCTTGATTCTTTAACTTCTTCTCCAAGACCTCAGATGGTGTTGATAGTCTCATCGATACGAAGGAAATAGGTAGCTATATCTTCTTCGTCCTTCATCTTAAGACTTTTGAATTTACTCGTGAGTTTGAAGCTTTGCCATTTTTACTTTATCATCTACTTCATAGATATTTTTCAACTTATCCCATATTTCCTTAGTAGATTTGTGTAATATCCCAAATGCATATTACACCAAACCCTAGTTCTGGATTGTATTTCTGCACTTAGACAATTCTGCCCTAAACCTAGCTGCTGGAAATCAGACATGGAAAACAATATCTTTAAGCACCAAACTCATATTTATCATCAAAAGAATAGGTTTGCTTCATGATGGAGGGCAAATAGAACATAAATCACACATGAACATGAAGATAGCAATCATGATTCATGAAATGACAAGCATGAAATCTGCTGTAACAGTCTGAGTAGATGTCTGATTATGTATATGGAAATGATACCAAATTGCATTACAAATCATAACAAGTGATCCACATTACAAGCGCTACATGTAGGGGCTAGTCGCCCATGTTCCAAGGCATAGTTTAACCCAAAAGTACCTCTCCAAGCTTGGCGCAGGTCTGCTGTAGCAGAGCAGCCACTGTAGAAACCCTAGCAGGCCTGAAATCTGATGCTATCCACTGAAAATCTGCCCTAAATCAATTTGCCCAGCTCCTAAGATGAGGCGCCCAAGATGAAGGATGATCTTGCCCTTGAATATGCACTTGTAGCTGGTCCGACACTGCTAAAATAAGGTTGAATGCTCCAATGGATTCCCGTCACGGAACCCTCACAATGAGAAGCTAGGTTTTTGTCCAACTTCCCTTAGAAGACTTGAGGTTTTCGTCCCAAGCTCCGTTTGAGATTAGTCTCCAAGATGTAATGAAAGAATGATTCGATGACGATTTTGGAATGCCAAATGATTGGATATATATACACAAACCTTCTCACCTTTCCCTCTTGGCTGACCTAGGCTTGAGTACCAATTTTGAATTTCGACTTTTCCCTCCGCGAGGGCCGACCTATCTGTTGTGATGTAATCACACATCGCCCCATTGCAAATGGGTACCCCCTCTTTTTTTTTGCATTCTTGCTTTGTTTTGCTTTAGGGTTTAGTTTTTCTTTGAGCTTGTAGGTTTGGTAGTGTTGTTTTGCCCAAGTCTCGACATATTCTGGCTAAGGAGTCTGTGTCTTCTCATTTTGACGCATGTTCTGAAGCCCTGAAATTGACTAAGTCTGATGTCCTAAAATCTGATGTTCTGAGATCCTGAAATTGACTAAGTCTGAAATCCGGTGGATCCTTAGAAATCTAGAATCTGCATGTTAAATCCTATGGATCCAGGACCTATCTCAAACATCAAAATCAGGCAAAAAATCTAAGTCATGGACCTTGAGTGGGAATTCCTTGATTATGAGCACAATGCGCCTAGGAAGAGCGGAAATTCCTTGCTTACAAGCCCTGGGAATGGAGGCATCTAGGCACGAAACTGGCAAAATGATGATGTTTGATCATTGAAAACCCTTTGAAAATCCCTTGAAGAGTACATTAACACTTAGAAAATTTCAATGATGAAGAGCGCAAAATCGTTGTCCACAAGCACAATGCACCCAAAGGGAAAAATCCTCATATACAGGCAAAATGTGCCCATATGGATTTAATGATTGCAAGGTTAAAACAATGAAATGATAATCATCCTTAGACAAATTCATGAAAACGCAAGGGAAATCGCTTGAGAAAGTTGAAAATGATGAGGTTTTGAAACGACTAAGTGTCTAGGTCGGAGATTTCTTGTTCATGAGCATTGTGCGCTCCAGGTAAAAGGGTGGAAAATCCTCATCAACGAGGAATATGCGCTCAAGTAAGAGGAAAGTTCTCACTGACATGTAATGTGCGCCCTTGCACAAGGAGTGATTTCATGAAGATCCAATGCTTAAGAGTTGAAAATTTCAGTAAGGCATGAGTAAAGTTTAAAGGAATGCAAGTGATAACAAGTCTAAGGAAAAGGTGGAAAATGATCATCCATGAACATTTTGCGCCCATCTAGAGGAGAATCCCATCATAAGGAAACATCCCATTTTGATGCCATTCTAGGAGGAAGAAGAATTTCAAAGGGATTCACTGAGGTTGCAAGCATGCTTGAATTGAAGATCACAATGGTGGAAATTGTTCATACATGAACAATATGCGCCCAGGATTAAGATGAGAAAATTTGGCTAAGTGTGATGGATGCCAAGTGGGGAAATTGTTCACTCATGAACAATTTGCGCCCTAGGAGATGAATTCAAAACGTGGAAAATGTTCATCAAGGTGCATTATGCGCCCTTGGAAGAAGAGAATTCTTTGGCATACAAGTTGAATTGGCACTCCCAATTGGCATGAAAATAATTTATTAAGACACCTCTATTAGAATAATATCTTTCTATTTATGTTATTAATGGTCATCCAGTAGTTTCTAACTTCGTCTCTTGTTAACGATTGTTTCTTTTAGAAACATTTGTCTTTGTAATTCTATTTAAGGAGCCTTTGTCTCCTCTTTATAATGAACAACATCGATTCTTTTGTAACATGGTATCAGAGCAGATTTGGGTCGGACTCCCTCACGGGAGGGCCCTTTGTTTTTCAGAATTTGGCGATTTTTTTTTAAAATTCGTGGCCTCTTGCTTTTTAATGAATTTAAAAAAAAAAAAACAAAAAAAAAATTCGTGGGGCATTTTTTGTTCTAAAATTTGAGGGTTTGCTGCAAATTCGTGGGTCCTGTTTGCTGGAGAAATCGAAGGGTTGGAGATTAAAAAAAATTGTGGAAGGAAGAGACGTGGTTTTAAAATTGCGGGTTTTCTATAACCTGCATTTTTCGTCTAAAAAATTCGTCTTTCTCTGATAATCCCGTGTCTCTAAGGTGGGTGTCCTTCAACCTTTTTGGCGCGGATTTTTTTTTTTCTGCGGATCAGGGCGCATTTTTTTTTTCTTCTCATCCTTATTTGCTGTGTTTTTTGGGCGTTTCCTATTTTTCTAGAAATTTGTGCTTTTGTTCTGGGCGGATTTTTGCCTCGAATTTGTTTTGGTCTGAGGATTTTTGGTTCTCGTCTACCTAAAAGGTTTTTAATAAATTTTGGTGGCTAGGGTTTTAATAAATCCTCAGTTTTTTTTTGGGTACCATTTTCAATCTTGAAAAATCGATGTTCTGGGTTTTCATTAATTTTTTCCTTAAAAATTTTGGTTGTGGGTTTTGTGTGATTTTTGCCTTAAAAATCGTTTTGTAATAGGGTTTATAATTTTCTCCTAAAAAATTAAGGGTTTTTCTTCTGTATACCCTAGTAAGGGTTTCCGTCGTTCGGGAGGGCTCTTTAGGATTTGGTTTTTACCGTTTTTTCCGAAAAAACGATGATTTGTAATCTTCGGATTTCTAGGTTTGGCGATTTTTTCCTCAAAAATCGTACTTTGCTGTAGTTTGTTTTGGTCGCACCTGGAGTTGCTGGGGGGAACATCTGCATAGCTGACTTCTTGCAGTTTGTTCTGGAGCGTCGTGCTTATTTGCAAAAGTTTGGAGGGTTTGCCGATTTTTCCTCAAAATCGTGGCAGCTGTTCTCGGTGTGTCTCTGGTTACAAGGAGGGATAGTTCTCCAACATCAGGTTGGACAGTTGGTGTTGTTTTTTGGGTTTATCCAGAAGTTATGCAGTTTCTGGGAGGGTTGGGGCAGACTCATCTCAAGTGGCAGAGTCAGTGGCAAGCTCTTGTCTTTTGTTGCAGAAGCCTTCTGAGAAGAAGGGGGCAGCCTTCTCTGTTATCTCTTTGGGTAGTTAGCATGATGACCATTAAGAGAGGGTATTAGAATAATATCTTTCTATTTATGTTATTAATGGTCATCTAGTAGTTTCTAACTTCGTCTCTTGTTAACGATTGTTTCTTTTAGAAACATCTGTCTTTGTAATTCTATTTAAGGAGCCTTTGTCTCCTCTGTATAATGAACAACATAGATTCTTTTGTAACAACCTCAAACTTATTGAGAATGTAATGAAGCAATTTGTCGAGGGTTGATCAACAATGGTGATAACATGGAGGAAAATGTTCATGCATGAACAATATGCGCCCTTATTGGAGGTCTCCCCTTTGAAGTAAACGTGATAAAACATTGATTGCCTTAGACAAATTCATGAGAATACATGAATGAACCTGGTGGATTGTTTGCAAAAGTTGGAAGACATGCGAAAGTTTGATCAAATGCCAAGGTACTAAAAGTGGAAAATGTTCTCAAGCCTACAAAATCCGCCCTCCAAAGATGCAAAATGTTCTTAAGCCTACAATATGCACCCACATAAGGATAAGTCTTCAAGATTAACTTTCACCAAAATGCAATGAAATCACTTGGAATTCCTAGGTGTTCATGTTGAAGAAGTAAAAAGAGTTGAAAAGCGACAATGAAAAACCTAAGTATAGAAGTCGGAAAATGTTCATGCATGAACAATATGCGCCCTTGTTGGAGGTCTCCCTTTTGGAATGCAGATGATGAAACATATGATTGCCTTAGAGAAATTTTTGAGAATACTTGTAAAAAACATTGCAAATTGCTTGAGGGAGTTTGAAGAAAAGATAAAGTTTGATGAAGTGTTAAAGTGCCAAAACGTTGGAAAATGTTGGTGTGCCTGCAAAATCCGCCCTACAAGGAGAGGAAAATGTTCATGGGCATGTAAAACCCGCCCAAGATTGTCATGAGGGAATTTCGACTAAGGAGCATCTTAAAATCCAATGATTGTTTTGAAACTTCAAGTGAAGGTCAAAGGCATGATAGAAGGCATAAGGTGGAGATGCTCATCAAGAAGAGGGTGCAAAATGTTCATCACCATGCAAAATCCGCCCAAGATTGTCATGAGGAAGATTCATTTGGTATGAAGTACTTTGAAAATCAAAGCTTGGCTTGAAAGTTTGAATGAATGCTTATGCTGATGATCGAAGACAAGGTAAGATGTTTATCTTGAGAGCAAGAGTGCATAATGTTCCTTAGCTTGCAAAATCCGCCCTAGGTTCTCATGAAAGAAACTTCAAGCATTGCTAAACATCTTAAAATCTGACCTTGTCTTCTAAATGTTAGAGGCAAAGATCAAAGATAAAGGTAAGATGTTTATCCTAAGAAGAGGTTTTGAAAGAAAAAACGATAAGTAAAAAAATGCAAAATGCCCTGCACCCAGCAAAAGCCGCCCATGCTAGGGCGCAAATTCCCTCTGCAGCTGCAAAATCCGCCCATGGTGTCAAGTGTGAAATTTGCTCAAAAGTTTGAATTGAGATTAGGACCAACGTTTGATTGTAAAATTGTTCATCAAGGTGGATTATGCACTCACATAAGGATGAGTCTTCAAGATCAATTTTCATTGAAATGCATTGAGAAATCATTTAAATTCTTGAGAGTTCACGTTGAAGAAGTGAAGAGAAGGCATAAGTGTAAAAATGGCAAAATGTTCATGGGCAAGGAGAATGCGTTCAACATCAAGTACATAGAAAGTTTTCAAATCAGCAAACAACTTTTCAATCTCCATACACCAAAACAAAGAAATTTGGAATTTCAAGGAAAATGCTAAAATTTGATCAAAGGTAAAATTTGGGAAATTATTCATTAATGAACAATTTGTGCCCAAGAAGTGAAGGAAAATGTTCATGCATGAACATTATGCGCCCATGCAAGGAGAAGGAGAATTCGCCCAAAACAAAACTTGTTCAATCATCAACAACTTTGAAAATGATTCCATTTCCAACAGGGTTTAATCAAGATCCAATACAAAAATTTGAAGTTCGCCAAAAGGAAATTGAGGGAGAAAAACCAAAATTTGACTAAGTGTTCAAAAGCAAATCAGGGAAAATGTTCATTAATGAACAATATGCACCCTTCCTAGGGCGCTAATTTCCCATCCATGAACAATTTCCACCTTCAAAGAAATATCAAAAAATGCCAAATTCTTAAGGTTTTATATGTTCTCCTTGCATTCAATTCAAGAAATTTAGGATAAATATATGTAAAGTGTGTTAAAATCATGATATTTATCCCACATTCATGAGGAGGGTGAATTTAGTTAAATTTCCTTTATATCAAGTATCATGTTAACATACTAACTTGAGGTATTTTGCTTGTAGGTTGGCGATGTATGTATAAGGAGCAGCGAATGTTGAAGGAGAGTGACACTTGAGACAGATCTATGTGGATGAGATCAAGTGAAAGATCAAAGTATGCAGAGGCTAGCTATCCAAAGGATCGAAGTGTCATCAAGCTCAATCATTCGAAAATGAAGAAGGTCATTCCACCTGGTATGTTCAGCAATCCAAGTTCATCGCCACACTTCCAAAGAAGAGCTTCATCAAGTCCATTTCTAGGAGTCATTTGCATTTGCAAAGTTCTAGAGTCATCTATTCCATGCGCCAAAAGGACAAAGCATTCCTCATGAAGTCTACTCCGAGGATGCACTTACAAGACATCTTCCTACATCATCCAGCGTTGAAGCCTACACAAGAACAAGAATTTCGCAAGATAAGAAATGAGCATGTATATCAAGCAAATCCATGAATTATATCAAGACAACAAGAAGAAATCCAAAATTCCCAAATTTGCAAGTTTGAAAGATGTAAAGTTCCAGAGGTGAAAATCCAAGTTCGAAGACTATTCCATGAAAGATGATACAATTTGGGAGGTTATTCCAAGCAATATGAATGCAAAGAAGATCAAACCGGTTGGCTCAATGCTGAGGTGGCGTATACACGTCACTAGTCCAATTATACTCTGCCACATCTTTCGTCCAAGTTCAATACATGTACATCAAGAAAAGGCCAAGGAAGGCGCCCATGTGGAAGATGCTCCAAAGATTCCATTTCAAGTTTACCACATCGGAAAACGTGCCTTCATTGCCTCTTTTTGGGCGGTTATGCATTGTTGTCTTCATTTGGGCCGTTGATTTGCAAATCAATCTTGGCCGTTCATGTAATTTTAGAGACTATACAAGGCCCATTTCTCTCATTTGTAAAGGGGAAGACCTTTTAGAGTAGAATTACAATAGGAGTAGAGTAGAGGAGACTTCTGAAGTCATTGAAGAGACATGAAATTGTTGTAATCAAACACTTTGAGATTAATACAAACTCATTGTTGGAAGTTTCATGGTGATATTGTGGTTTTGGAATGTTAACATGGTTTCTAATTTCTTGAATATGATGGAGAAATGTTTCCAAGTAGCTTAAATAATAGATTAGAAGTTCATTGATGTAATGAGTATATGCAAAGATATTTGATGAATTCCTCTTGGTTCATACTTTTTGTGGATTGTCGAAGGCAATTCACTTTGCAAAGTTAGCCAGAACCTCCATTTGCTTTAGTTCGATTGTGAATATTTGTTCAAGCTGTGCCAGCTGTGGGTGTTTGGATGTTTGTTTGCAATATGAAAATTATTGGGTTACCTTAGAAGATTGCACCTGCTTCGTGTAGTTGTTGGTTCTCATGGCGAAGCGGAGTCAGGTCTCATGAGGAATTTGTCTATCTACACATCATTACTTCATTGTCCTTAGATTAGCTCTCTTAACCCTTAACTTTTTCATTTTCTTTCATAGCCGGTTAGAAGAAGTTCCATTCCATAAAGAAGGAGAATAATATATTCAAGTGAAGTAAGGAGTCAATTCAGCGTAAGTCCCTTTGTGATTACCAGCATTATCACATCAACTACTGAGTCTATCCATTGCAAGTCAAGACTTGACATATCATGAACCTTGGAGCACTGGATCACATTGTTTAGCCTTTGAGAGACTTTATTCAAGAGAGGATAGAATACTTAGTATTTTATTTTGAGTTTGCATGTGCATAAAAACACATCAACACTATCCAGAACATCCCTTGCTTAAGGGAGGGTGCCAAGAAACATCAATTAGTTATTATTTTATTCTTTTCTCTATCTCCTCAAGCGCCAATAATAATAATTAATTAATTATCGGAATTGTCTCAATCCATGTAAGGTGCTCATGTGTCCATGATCATCATGCCATAAGTGATTCGCCTAAGGCCAAATAATTAGGTGAAGGCATCCAAAAGTGAAGGAATGACATCTTCGGTGGAGTCCAACCTCTCTTGGTACCTCGAAGTCTGCTAGGAAAGTGCAACAATCTCCCGAAGGTGACCATTCCGAAAAAAGGGATATGACAATTTGCAACACGTTACCTTTACTAACTTTGATTCTGACAATCCACATAAAATAGCATTCTTGGCTTTAGCATTATTTTCGCTAGCATTCTTGGCTTGATTGTTTGATGGATCCAACTATGCTTTAGTATATATATTTACAATTGATTGCCATATGTCAAAACCTAGAGCATTCAAATAAGTTTCCATCCTTAAGCTCCAAAAAGCATAGTTGGATCCATCAAACAACGGTGCCTTGTTTGAAGAAAAACCATATCCATCCTGTTCAGCCATGCGTGCTTTTAAGATCAACCTTCAAGTGATTAAGCTCTCTTTGAAGGAACCTGCTCTGATACCAATTGATGAGCACACGATTATACTGAGAGGGGGGGGTGAATCAGTATAATACAAACTTTTACTTTTCAAATCTTAACAACAGCAATATCAATCACACAAGATCTATCAATGATGCACCACAAGGAGAACACAACCCTTACGGGAGAAAATCACAGCAAAATATTGCTTATATATAAATCTCTTTTACAATCTTTGTAGGCTCCAACCTACAGGAGACACCAATCCCCTCATGCAATTTGTGAGCACCGACCCACTAGAAACTCCAATTGTAATGTCCCCTTTTTGAGCCATTGATGCAAAATGACTAGATATTTGAAAAATTGGCAAATAATGATTTTTCTTTGGCAAAACGGAGATGGAATATTACTTAGAGTATTTTTGTGATATTTTTAGAGAAGTCAAAAATATTAAAATAATTTGCCAAGGGTAGGAGTGAACCACTTGGAGAGTGGAAAAATAAGAAAAAACGAGAAAAAATGGAAATAAGCAAATGACAATTAAAAATAATATTTTATTTATTAAAATATTATTATATTTGCCCATAAAGTGATTGCCCAAGTCAAGTGGAAAAAATAATAAAATATTATTATTTTATTTCTCCATGTGCGCTGCCCAACTTGAGGAAAAATAAAGAAAATTAAAATAAAATATTATGTTATGACGATGGACTTGAAAACAAAGTAAAATGTAGTGGAATTGGGAGCCCAAGTTGTGGGTTATAAAATATGGCATTTGGGAGTCATTTTCATCATATTGAATATTTGTCATTTGAAATTTG
Organism: Cunninghamia lanceolata; assembly: GCA_027924645.1. Lineage (NCBI taxonomy): Eukaryota > Viridiplantae > Streptophyta > Pinopsida > Cupressales > Cupressaceae > Cunninghamia > Cunninghamia lanceolata. Next base: position 21,513,198 of record BSBN01000465.1, read on the forward strand.
GAGATTTTCTCTTGGCTGTAGCTGTGTTTCAGCAAGCTTCTAAGGACGAAAACCCTTAAAATTCGTGGTTAGGACGAAAACCCATTCCACTTGTTGAGATGGATCCATCTAGGGTTCATCATTGGACATAATTGCAGGTTTACTTCATTTTGGAGCTTTATATCAGCTAGGGTTGGAAGCTTTCTTTGCAAGTTGAGGACTAATTGACTCAGATCTGAAGGTTTTCTTGGCATATTTTCATCATCACATGCATTGCTAGGGTTTGGAGGTGGAGTGCCATGTTTTGGAGGGCTTTTTGGTGATTGTTATCATCCATTTGTATGTAGATTTGTGTTTCAGACCCGAGCAATTTCATATCAGATTGCAGATCGGAGGGTTTTGAGGCATAATTTCATATTATATTGACATATTTTCTACCTAGGGTTTCATCGCTCCTTCCTAGGCTTGATCGCTGCCCTTTTGGAGGTAGTTTGTGGCATGAAAATGTGTATTTCAGTCAGCTAAGGGTTTGTATCAGCTTCTGCAGTCATCACAGATCAAAAATCAGGGTTGGTAACAACATTCTCATCATTCAATCATCATTGGACATCATTCTAACCTAGGCGGCTACCATTGGGAGGCATCGCTACACTTGGGAGGGAGTTTCTTTGGCATTGAAGATCATGTCTACATTCATTCTCAGATCTGATTTGGAATCAGACATATCTGATATGTAATCAGCCTCCATACATGTGTATGATTGACATGATATTATCCTTTGATCGTCGGGGTATGTTATTATAATGTAACATCTTTCAAATCTTCAATTTGAAACAATCTATTGGCTGTTGCTATCTATATCAGCAGTTTGATTACATTTTCAGTCATCTATTTATTGCAGCGTTATCGGATACTCCACCCCCTCTCCTTTGGTATGCGTATCGCCGTACCAAATACAAATACTCATACGATACGGCTCGGATACGTCTTGTTGATGATTGTTTTTAGACAAGTCAACAATAGAGTAAAACACTAGAGTATCCCACTCTCTTGAATAAAGCTCTTCAAAGGCTGATCTATGTGATCCAGTGAAGTAACTCCAAGGTTCCTTATTTGTGATTCATGATGGATTAACTCAGTGATTACATGTGATCTTGCTGATAATCACAAAGGGATTTACATTAGACTTCTTCTATTTCATTTAGCTTGTTCCTCCTTTCAGTGTGGACAATGCATCAATGATAAACAAGGAAAAAAAAGGTAAGGGTTTAGAAAGGCTAATCTAAGGTCAATGAAGTAATGATGATTGTATGAATAGACAAACTCCTAAATAAACCTAACTCCACTTCACCAAGGATGCCTACAACTACATGAAGTTGGTGCAATCTCCTAAGGTTATGCGAATGGTTTTCAAATCATGAAGGCTCATACAAGCACCCATTGAATGGCGCAGCTCAAACAAGCGTCCACAATCGAACTTAAGCAAATGATAAGGCTCAGACTAGCTTTACACAACACTTCACCAGCGATGAATGTTAAAAGCATGAGCCAGGAGTTGATCAAATATTCAATACAACATACATTACATCAAAGAGCTTCTAATCTACTTGAAACATCTCTCCATTTCAATTCAAGATACAAGAAGCCATGTTACTCCACAAGACAATACTTAAACACCTAGTGAACTCCAATGTCCTTGCATTAATCTTGAGAAACATTTACAACAACTTCAAGTCCTCTCAGAGAATTTCGAGAGTCTCTCCTATTCTACTCTTACAAAACTATCTGTTACAAATGAGGCAACAAGGCCTTTATATAGTATCCAGATTTCAACGAATGGCTAGGATTAATTCATGTAGCCAAGGGCTCAGATCATGCCACCTCAGTAGGTAGTTACAACAAATTGCTATTTTTAGTACAAAAGAGAGAGGCAATGAAGGCACGTTTTCCAATGTGATAAGGTAAGATGAAATCATTTAAAACATCTTCCACATAGGCGTCCCTTTGGCTTCTTTTATTAAATGATACACTGAATGTAGTTGAAATGATGTGGCGACTTGTGACTGGATGATGAGGTGTACTTGCCACCTAGGTGCCATTTCAGCATGCTCCCAAATTATATTCTCTTGTGATGTCTTCGATATGATTGCTTTTGATGAGGAACACTTGAGATGTATCTTGTTGATCTTGCCTTGTTGACTGGATAAGTATGATACATGTTGCTTCGTTTGATCAACTTATGATATTTCTTCTCCTCTTGCAGGGCACTTGCTGATCTTCTTTAATGTTTCTTCATATAGAGTAGTAGGAGATAATGATGTTCCTTCATGATATAGAATAGGTAATGAAGCTTCATTGATGACATGGAGTAGAAGACTTTTCTCAAAGACTTTTAAGAATAAATGCCTTGAAGTATGCTTCATGGAGTAAGAGACTCTTTTAATAGTTGAAGATTTGAAGGAACTTGCAGTTGATGGTATTAATGTCTTCGATGTAGAAGTTGATGAAGTGTACTTGAACTTGATGTGATTTAACATGATGTCATTGATGTTTCCTCTACAATTTGAAGGTGACTCAGGTGCTTGTCCTTCAGATGATTCCTTGGCTTGACCAACACTCCTCTCAATGATGCAACTTGATGATGATCTTGAAGTGATCTCCAAAGGTGGCTAGCATGATGACTCTTCCTTGAAGGTGACTCCTTACTCCTCGCTTAAAGGTGACTCCTTGAACAACTCCTCAGATTTGTTAATGCTCCTACAAGACAAGACAATATATCAATCACTTCATAACACAAAGAAATAACTTTAAACATATGAATAATCTCACTTCAAACTTAGGCGCATATACAGGTGAAAAGAGGAGGAAAGAGCGCCTAACACAAGTTAGTCCCACATTCATGACTTTAAATGATTTCAAACAATTGTAATGGCTTAAAATGACTTCTCTCCTCAGGGCGCTTACTTCTGGACATAGATTTGAGGGGTTGTTTCTAGGGTGTCAATGAAGGTTGGCATAGAGGTGAAAGGGCGCCTAACTCTTTTGACCTTACTTTTGTCATTTCAAACTCAAATTGATAATTATGACTCCACTTTAACAAGGTGAAGTCCTTTATACTTGATTCTCGTCTTCACAAGGCTAGGCGCCAATTTGGAATTGCACAAATAGGAGAATGCGCCTAAGTTTAATTGGAATCTTCTTGCTATTTTATGTTTCCAAATGATTGAATGTCCTATTATAACCCTCCTTACCTAGGCACTAATATGGATGTCCTATATGAAGGCGCCAAAAGGAGGTAATTCAAGCAAAGATTGGCGCCTAGGGTCTTTTGACTTAAGTCCTCATTCATCTAGGCGCCATTTGATGATCATTTGGCATGCAAAGGACCTTTCAACCTTGTTTCATATCTTCTCCAAGTTGGGCGCCAGAATGAAGTGATTTGAAGCATGAAAGGCGCCTAAACTCTTCTTGGTTGAAGTTTAGTCATTTAGAAGCATCTAACACTAGGCGCTCTTCTAAGTCTCTGCCTTTAGGTGCCATCTCTATGATTTCAAACTTTCTTGATTGTTAGGCGCAATTTGTTGATGGTTTGAACATGCAAAGGCGCCTAAGGTTCACTAAACATCTTCTTGTCGGATTCTCAATGCCTAAGACCTCCCATCTTCAATATCAATCAAGGCGCCATCTTTTGGAGTGTTTGAAAGTTGATTTTCCTCTAGGCGCATATTGAAGTCTCCACCTTAGGCGCAAAAAATGATGTTTGCAGAAGTGAAAAAACGCGCCTAGCCTCCTAGAGTGAATTTGCGCCTAGCAGTGGAAGTCTCAGAGCGTAAGGTATATTGAAAAATATATTTAAGTATAAGTTGAATTTCTTATACTTTAAATATTTTTCAATATACCTTTCAGGATGTTTGAGATAGGTCTCGAATCCACCGGATTTAACATGTAGATTATAGAATTTGGAGGATCCACTAGATTTCAGACTTAGTCAATTTTTCAGTGTTTCAGGATTTCAGGCTACCAGACTTAGTCATTTTCAGGATCTCAAACATACATTAGGGATTTCATACTCTCTTTTCCTAAGGCGCAACTTGGAGTTAGTTTAAACATCTCTTTCATGCTAAGGCGCCAAAATGAGGTAGTCTAATGCATGAAGGCGCCTAGACTTGAATTTGCTCATTGTCGACTTCTTTAAGGCTCTTCAACACTTGATTATACCCCTGTGAGACCACCTCATCCTTAGGCGCTATCTATCATTGATCTGAACTCCATCCCACATCAAGGCGCCTAAAACTAGCAGGAGCAACAAGGAATGGGCGCCTAAGATCATTCACTTCAACTCAAGGCGCTATCTGATGATCATTTGAACATGAAAAAGGCGTCTAAAACTCCTGGATTATTCCTTTGTCAAATTCTTTGATGTTTAAGGTCTCTTATGCCAATTTCAATCAAGGCGCCTATCTAGGAGAGGTTAGAAGTGTGTCCTCCTCTAGCCGCACATATGAGTCTCAACCTAAGGCGTTGGTTTGGGTATCTGCAAGTGGGAAAATCGCGCCTAAGTACTAGAGCAAATTCGCGCCCAAAATTGAAAGTCTCTGAGGACAGGTATATTGAAAAATATATTTAAGTATAAGTTGAGAGATTGAATTTCTTATACTTTAAATATTTTTCAATATACCTTTCAAGATGTTTGAGATAGGTCTCAGATCCACCGGATTTAACATGTAGATTCTAGATTTTTGAGGATCCACCAGATTTCAGACTTAGCCAATTTTCAGGATCTTCAGGATCAGGATACCAGACTTAGTCATTTTCAGGGTCTCAAACATCAGGATCAGGTCATCAAGGGACTACAGGACTCAAACACCACTGATTTCATCATGAAATAGCTCTAAGACATCATCAAAACTTCATGCAAAGCATCACAACTCAAAAAAAAGGGGGGGTCCCCATTTGCAATGGGGCGATGTGTGATTAGGTCACAACACGTCTTATATATCGTATCCGGCCGTACAAAATAAAAAACCCTATTTTTTTCCGGTGCCGGATACATGCAGATGCAGTTTTCTCATGATATTTGTGCCGTATCCCAAAAATATTAACCCTAGAATGGTGCTAGATATACGCAGATGCAACATTCTCATGATGTTTGTGCCATATCCCAAAAATATTAACCCTAGAATGTTAAAAATTGCCGCAAGCAACTGTTCCATGACCTGGCATGCTGATTTTTTGTTGTAGGGAAATACTTTGGACCAGCACGCACACGATCGGAAATATGTCTTTCTACGCGATTATATTTACTCAAATAATCACATTCATTCTAAAGTTGGAGATATAGTGTCAACAAGCAATTGAGGAAGAGGCAAATTTTATTAATTGGTGATAATTTTTTTAATTTTTGGCTTTTTTGTTTTACTTTACATTGTAAGCTTTTATTTATTTTTTAAGTATAATACATTTAACTTTTAATTTAAGGTTAATTTATTAATATATAATATATTTGTTAAATATATATTATTTATATTAAACTTAAATGATTTAATATTATTTATTGCTAATCTATCCATCTATATATCTATCTATCTATATATATGTCGTATCTAGCTGTATCCATATTAAGGGTCTTGAAAAATAGTCGTATCCGTATTAGAGACCGTATCCGTGTCCATGCAACTCTGATTTATTGTGGTTTTTATACAAATATGATTCTATATTGTTATCACATCATGGCAAATACCTTTATGCATTGAAAACACTCAAAAACCAATCAAAATCAAACAAAAACCAAATCAGAAATTCTGATCAGCAATCATAAAAACAGGGAAGAATTAGAAGGGGTTCTTACACCAATCCGCGCTTGTAGATGTCGTGAGTGCAATTCCGCAACTGAGCATCAACCCAGTAAGAGACACCAATCTCTTGTTAAGGCTCCAACCTTCTACGGATCTGGATCACTATCTTCTTATTACTTTTCTCTTCAAGGATGATGAACAAATATGCAAGAATTCTTCTCTATAATTCTGCCATTAATCTCTTTTACAAAACTGCCATATACTGCTCTTTAAATTTGCCTCAATCTCTTTTAATGATCTTCTTTCAAACTTTCATATGCAGATCTGAAAGTGAATGCTAGATGTCTTCTTTTATTTCCTCACTCTCTTCTTTTTATCTCTGCTCTAACTCAGAAAATTAATCATTGGAATTGCTTGCTTTCGACCTTACCTTTTCTTTCAACATATATATTCTTCCAAAGGAAATGTCTTTATCAAATAGATATGTCTCTTCATAAATTGCATCTTTTCAAAAGATAAATCACAGCCATTCAACAACAAATCACACCCCTTTGTGTTAGGCGCTGCCCTTCCAAAATGAGATTGCTGCTGTTTTAATTTAATTTGCTGCCTTTGTGTATGTAATTGCAGCCCCTCATAAAATTGTTTTTCCTTCTTTCAAATCGCATCCTTTTAAATATCATCGCTCGACTTAATAAACTTTGTCTTATGTGAATCTTGTCTTATATATTGGGCACTCCATATAGAGGGAGGTCAGCCTGATTCAAACAATTAAATCCACGATTCTAGCGCTCATGAAGTATTCCTCAAGTCGGCCACTTCTTAAATCATTATATTTATATAGATTTTAAACTTGAGTCTGTCTGCATCTCTAAAATGGTTTAAGTCTTTAATTTAAACCATGAAGATCGACTTCTTTATTATATTCTTTCAAAGACTATTTGCATTCCTTCCAATGATCGGTCTCATATATTGTCTTTAATTTAAACTTCAACGGATATATTATAAACTTGTCTTTTTGATCTCTCTCATATAGATTATCCACTTTGTCTTAGATATGCCACTGAATGATGATGACGATTACCTTGCATACAATGATATTGCTACTTGACATCAATGCACCTTTGACATCTATGACAACGATCTTGCCAATAGTCTCTTGCCAATAGTCTTGTCGATACAATCTTGACGTCAATGACAATATTTCAAACATTAGTTAATGGCCAATTCAAAATAGTACTCAGAGAACATGAATTCAACAAATGTCTGGATGGATTAAATGCTTTAAAATCTTCTTGATATCAGAGTGATGGGCTTGATGTTCTCTAGGCTCATTTTGTCAAATCTTTCTGTTAGTACTAAGTGGATATACACGTGGATCAAGCTACAATTTGTTTGAAATCCAGAAGGATCCAAGATTAAAATATTTAGGAATATTCTAGATTGTCCTTGGTCATTAATGCCTCCTTCCTGCATTTTGTAATTGAGTGTTCCTGCCTATTGGGGTGTATGTATTTCTATAAGAATGAAAACTGTATACCATTTTGAGGTTGTTGGAAAATCATTTTACCTCTATATTTGCTTAGTTTCAGTGTCTTAGTGCCGTTGTGATTTTCCTAATCTAGGTACTGCTGCTCTGCAAACCCAATCTTGTAATTATATGTTCTGAAATGTACGGATGTAACTAGAACTTCATAAACATATTTTTGGATTTAATTGTCTCTGGTGTCTAAATTCTCATATTGCACTCGTCTAATGGTGGGTGATTATGCTGATTTCACTGACCTGTTCCCCCTCAGATGATAGCATCATCTTGAGAATCTGATTGGGCAAGTGCAGGTCAAGCTAAGACTAGTTTTCAGCGTCAGTTCATCTTCAGCATCAAATTAAGTTTGGTTGTGCGACAAAACATGGCCATTTTCCTCCTATCCCTTAACTCTTGCATTTTCTTTCAACTCAGTTAGAGTAATTTTTATCTGTTTATTTAATTTTAGTTTTTTTTTTCAGTTTAATATGCTGATAAAGGTTTGTTAATAAGCATTCACGAAATTCATTAATCATATTGCAAGCCTTTATTCAGTCTCCATATACTTCAAGTGGACATATTAAATGGGCTTAACAAAAGTAACCTGGTCTTCTGTGTGTTTGTTTGATGTTTTGAACACTCCTCTTAGTAATTTGAGCTTTGCTCTATAACCTGATCTTGTGTGAATATTTTTTTATTTGTATTCCTACTAGGCCCCTTGTTTAAACAATATACATCTACCACTGGATTGCCCTGCAATACCAAGACCTGGTGAGACAGAACCTTTGGGAGATTCTCTGTTGAGTCACCTTTCAAGAAAGGAGCTCGTTTTCCCATCTCCTGAAGTTGGCACGTGCCAAAAGACCAGCCAACAGTTCAGATCATTGGTCATTTCATCAAAACACTTCTCTCAGACTACAGTGATTAGATCTTCTGATTGCTTGTTAGTTCTGGAAGGTCAGGAGAATGCTAGATTCAAATTTATTGAGGAATGGCCAATTGTTTTGTCTGCAGATGACACCCATGCTGATGAGATTTCCTCTTGGGCGCATAGTTGTGGCAACAACCTACTCTAATCCTTCATGTTAGTGTAGAGCAGACTTGATTTTGGTGCTACTTGTTTGGGATGTCTTGGTCATTCAAGGGGCTGGTTGGGTTGTTTTAATCCTTTAGAGAGCTGAGGGTTTTGCTTGAGAGTTCGATTCAGAGAGAAGACTAATTTGATGGTAGAGCTTAGATTGATTTGATCGTAAGCCCAAAGAGTTTTTGTGTATATTTGTCCACGGGTTGAGTAGCATAGTGTTGTCGGGTTTCACATATAGGTGGCCCCTTGGTAATTCTTTCATTTTTGTTCAACCAAAATTAGTTTTCTTGTCCAATCTCCATTACTCTCCTAGTTTTATCTTTGTTGTGTGCTCTGTGCTCTTGTTTGCCAGTTGTTCATTTGATCTGCATTCGGCTGCTGCACCAATTAATGGCTGAAAGCATTATGACTGTGTGAAGTTTTTTGAATTCTCTCGTGAATCCCCAGTTTCTTGAATTATAAGAAGCCATCATTCTTCTTGATCTTGGAGTCTTCATTTCCTAATCGCGTGTCTGAATAGGAGGAACGGTTTAATCCTTTTATATCAACGCTTAATCTCATGGTAGAAAATATTTTTAATAACTACACTTTTGATCTTTGTAAGTGGTTCCATGTGTATCCATTTTTTGCTTAAATTAGTTACTCGTGGATATCATTTTATGCAAGTCAAAGAAAGGTCAAAATTATCTAACAAATATGCAAAACAATTGATAACATCTTAATCCAATGAAGTACTTTGGTAGTTGTCTAATCAGTTTTCTAAGAAGGAAACCTTTGGCAAGCCAATCATCTTTTGTAGAGATACCAAGGTTTCCTAGCACTTTAGGGGGAAAGGGGTATGTGTCTTTGTTGCAGGCATTCAAATCCCATTAAATGTTTTTTATATCAAAAATTTGATGCAATTCTATAAAAATGGCCCTGTTGTGACCTAATCACACATCCCCCATTGCAAATGGGGACCCCCCTTTTTTTTGAGCTCCGATGCGTTGCATTGAGTTTTGGATGATGTCTTAGCTTTATTTCATGATGAAGTTAGTGGTTGTTCTTTAATCTAAAGGGAGTTCTATGTCAAGAGTCATTTGCTTTCATTCTGGGATGTTTCTGAGTTTGAAAATGACTAACTCTAATATCCTGAAAAATCCTGAAATCTGACTAAGTCTGAAATCTGGTGGATCCTCAAAAATCTAGAATCTACATGTTAAATCCGGTGGATCCAAGACCTATCTCAAACATCCTGAAAGGTATATTGAAAAATATATTAAAGTATAACTAAAAATATTTAAAGTATAAGAAATTCAATCTCCAAACTTATACTTTAATATATTTTTCAATATACCTAACCCTGAGGTACTTTGTTTCTAGGCGCAAATTCGCTCTGTTGTTCCAGGCGCATTTCCTTGCTATTTCCGACAAGTTTTGACATTCTCAACCCAAATTGGTGCCTTAAGTGATGAGCGCCCATACACGATAAGATTACCTAAATTTAGCGCCTTGTGAGAGGATATGTTCCAGGGGCACTTTCATGACAAAACGACATGAATTTGGCACCTTGCTTAGGAAGTGTTTTTAGGCGCATGCTTTGAGGAAATCTTCTAAAATTGGCGCCTCCATAAGATCATCTCATTTCAACCGTATGAGCCTTGGCGCCCTTGCTAAGCATCATTGTTTCATCATCCAAGTGAAGTGGACTTAGTGAATTTTGCAAGGAAGTGATCAATCCAACTCTAGACGCCAGTTTCATATAGTTTCAACCTCAAAGTGCGCCCAAGGAAGGAGACAGCTATTCATCAATGTTAAGCGCATATTTCACTAGTTTTCACCAACTTGAGCGCCTACAATTGAGATAGCTTCCAGGTCACTTGGATGGGGGGCGCTTTGGTAGAAATCAATGTATTGAACGTCAAGGTGATTTGAACATCGAGAATGTTAGGGGAAAGATGAAGGTGTCACCTAGATGCAACATATCATGTTCAACTTTGAGGGTGTAAACAAGGTATTCCTTCACGATCATGATAAGATGAAATTGAGGAGGTGATTGAAGTAGTTTGAATTTGAAGAAGTTCTTAAGGAATGATGCTAAGAGTTGAAGGCACATATGTTGTCAAAAGTCATTGATTTCAGTGCCTAGATTACAATCATATGCAGGGAGCTGATTTCATCAAAATTTTTTAAATATGGCACCAGGAGTAGACATCCATGTACATAAAAGCATCAAGACTTCACTAATCCACTTAGGCGCCAATTTGCAGCCTCCACAACCTTATAGATAATGAAAATCAAAGTTGAAGGAAGGATTTCTGAGTTAGGCACACATTCTGGTCCAAATCTGAATCAGCACTCTTCAAGAAGAAACAACCCCCTCACTATAAGCGCTCCTCATGATAAAAACTTCTTATGTTGGCGATTTTAAGGGGAACTCACTTTAGGCGCATATCATGAATAGAACTCACCAAAACAGCGCCTAGAACATAAGTGAGCTAATTTCTGATTTCAAACATTTAAAAAGCATCAAATATTTAATGAGGTCAGCTAACACATTTCTTCATGTGAGCGCCCAAATATCCTTCCTTTTGCAGCAGATTGCCTTTCAAATTCTGATTTTGTTTTAATGATTCTTATATGCTATAATTTATCAATGACTTAATGTATTTCTTGTTCATGTTGTAGGTGTATTATGAGTTGAAGAGGTCAAGGCTAGAAGAGGAGTCATCAAGCGTCGTTTCAAAAGGAGATATCATCATTTCAAGTTTGACTTGCTAGTACACCACTTCACGGTTCAAGAATCAAGTAGCTTCCTCATCAATCATCACTTCAGGGTTAACATGGCAAGTGTACTACTTCATCTTCATCATCATCAAACATTTCAAAGACATCCGTCAAGCTTCAAGTTCCTCTTGAATCTTCAAGTATAAAGAGGAGTCTCCTACTCCAATCCATGAAGCATCATTATTATCTTCACTACTCCCTATCAAGATGCATCCAAAGAAGATCAACATACACCCTGCCAAGAGAAGAAGTACACAAAGTTAGACAAATAAGTAACAGACATCATACATATCCAACTTACAATGAACAAGGCAAAATCGACAAGGACACGTTCCCAAGCATGCAAGTTCGTTCAAAGCGATCACATTCGAAGACATCACAAATGATGCAATTTGGGAATATGTTGAGGTGGCACCTACGTGGCATATACATACTATTCACCAATCACAATTCGCCACATCATTCAACAAGAAAGAAGCCAAAGAGGACGCCCATGTGGAAGATGCTCTGAAGATTCCATTTTATCCTTATCTTCTTGGAAAACGTGCCTTCATTGCCTCTATTATGTACTAAAAATAGCAAGTTGTTGTAACAAACTGTCTTGTTGGTGTAATCTAGGCCCTTGGCTATTTGAATTGATCCAGGCCATTCATTGTAACTCTGCATTTCTATATAAAGGCCTTGTTGCCTCATTTGTAAAGGATATAGTTACTGTAGTAGAGTAGAGTAGAGTAGAGTAGGAAGAGACTCGAAATTCTCTGAGAGTACTTGAGGTTGTTGTAAATATTTCTCAAGATTAATGCAAAGACATTGGAGCTCGCTTGGTGTTAACTGTTGTCTTGTGGAATAACATGGTTTCTTGTATCTTGATGAAATGGAGAGGTGTTTCTAAGTAGATTAAAAGTAGATTAGAGCTCATTGATGTTATGTATGTATGTATTGAATATTTGATCAACTCTTAACTCATGCTTTTGACATTCACCGTTGGTGAAGTGTTGTGTAAAGCTAGTCTGAGCTTCATTGTAATTTACTTAAGTTCGATTGTGGATGCTTGTTTGAGCTGCGCCGTTTAATGGGTGTTCATATGAGCCTTCATGATTTGAAAACCTTTCGCTATCCTTAGGAGATTGCACCAACTTCATGTAGTTGTAGGCACCCTTGGCGAAGTGGAGTTAGGTTGATTAAGGAGTTTGTCTATTTATACATCATCATTACTTCATTGACCTTAGATTAGTTTTTCGTAACCTTTATCTTTTGCCTTTTTTTATCATTGAAGTATTGTAGATATATCATCCACACTAAAAGGAGAAGTAAGCTGAATGAAGCAAGAAGTCTGCGTGAGTCCCTTTGTGATTATCAGCAAAATCACATCAAGTCACTGAGTTCATCCACTGTAAATTACAAATAAGGAACCTTGAAGTTGTCTCACTGGGTCACATAGCTTAGCCTTTGAGAGCTTTATTCAAGAGAGAGTGGGATACTTAGTGTTTTACTCTATTGTTGTGTTGTCTAATAAACAATCATCAACAGGTCCCTCATTTGTGCCATGTTTCCCTCAAGTAAACCTCTAGATATCATGAGGAGCTACCAATTCCTTGTCCACTACATCTAGTTTTACATCAATGGGAAGACCTCGAAAATAGCATCTATGAAGTTTCCTTTTGTATTATGTTGGCGATTCAACACCCACTTTTATTGCCTTATTGGGCAGACAACTTTACCATGGGGTAACTCCAAGTAACATATAAGCTATCATTGCAGATCTAGCTTTTGGCCTTGATTAGCCATGTCAGCTTTGTCATTGCCAAAAAGCATTAGTCCTTTCTTCTCCCTGTTGACAGCTCAACATAAGATTTAACATTAATATCAAAACCCTTGATAGTTTCCTCCACTTATTTTAAGCTAGGGCTATATCATTGAAATAGATATACGAGTCCTTTTACCTTTGAGAAGTGCAATATCTTTGATTTGACCTAATTTACATCTTTATTTATTTTTTGCTAGTCACATTCCATTTGATAGAATATATGTGATGCTCACATACATCTTTAACAAAGCAATGATTTTGTTATTTTTGCCCTAGTGCTTTTGATGTCCATTGTAAGGGAGGCTCAATTTTCACAAGGTTGATTCTATAGAATTTTCTTTTTCTTAGTTAAAAAAAAAGTAAATCAGGTGTTTTAATTTTTAATAACAATTGTTACTCTATTGATGTTAGTAGGTTATGAATGATGCTGCTCTCTTAAAGCGTCAGAAGAAAGAAATTGAGGAACTTCGTAAAAAATTGAAGGTTAGTATTTTTGATACCTTATCTATTTGTTTGCCCTGTAGTTTTTGATTTCAGTTTTCTATTTTTAGATAGCCAAGAACATTAAATAATATAAACTTTTTCCCCTGGTTGATAAAATAATATAAATTTTGAAATAGAGTATGCTTTATATTGTGAAACAAAAAATTCCCTTTATTTGATAATTACTTTCCAAGGAACAACTGTAAGATGTCAATCATTTGCAAGCGTTAACTTGAAAGATGGTTTCATTCTAGGGTAAACTTGCTGAAGACATGGACAAAGAAGTTCTCAAGTTACGTAATGAGCTATTGAAGGTATATGGTTGGTAATCCACTTTCTTTTTACTTGGAATTTCATTCTCTAGATTTTGCTCAAATGTTAGGATATTTTATTTTGATATTATAATAGATCGAGTTGGAAAGAGAAAAGTTGGCTCTTCAACTAGAGGAAGAGAAAAAATCTCAAGCAGAAAAGGAGAGACTCATAAAAGAGCATGAACAAACAATTGAAAATCTCAGCACGATGGTACTGAATTGCTCATCCAACAGTAGCACATCTGAAGGAACAATGCAAACGGTAATTCAATTTGATTTGATGATAATTTCTTGTAGTCTTGGATTCATTCTAGAGCTTGACCACATTACTTGCTGAACAAATATGGGATTTTAGATGAAACATATTATTCCATTGTGTGAGCTTCCATTTATTTTGTTCAATATGGGAAAAGTGCCTTGAACAATATTTGTATTGTATTTGAGTTGCTGTTTAAAGTAATCTATACAAAAAGAAGAGTTAGTGTTAGAGGCAAATGCATGTTCACAAAGCATGCAAAAGGGTATTTGGAAGCTTTAGTCAGATCAGTTAATTTTTGAGATATTAAATTGTTGATGGTGCAGGTCTTGGTTTCTTTTTCATAACCATAACATTTCAAAAGCTTTTTTATCTAGTTGTAACCCAGTTATTCGTTTGCTATAATCTGAATCAGTACCTAACCAAAGAAACTCATTTATGTCTAGAGGTATGAAAGGAAGAATGATTTGGTTTTAATTTAATTTAATTTGTAGATAAACTTCTGTTTTGTTTTACATTTTATCAGTTTGTTTTTCTACTAACTGATCCTTCCAAAATAGGGAGCAACAAATGTTTCTTCTAACTGTTCTTTTGAAACTAGGGAACATTTTTTGACAAAAAGCTAACTAAGTCTTTCTGTTGCAATTATGCACCGTCTATCACTTTGCTTTCTTTAGACCTCTTCATGTATCAGTCAATAGTTTGATTAACCTTTGTTAGGACACGACCACAATGGCTCATATGTACTTCCACTAGTCTCATTTCTGCTATACGACTGCAATTTGAGCTCTGGAAAGCGGTGATGTCCATATTGGCTCAGAAGCTTGTCATCATGATGTTTTGTATGGTAAGTTAAGCACATACTATTTTTTTGTTTTTTCTATTTACGGGGTTCTTCATACAATCTATTAAGAAGGACTATGGGGATCTAAATGGAGTTTGGTAGATTATAATAACTGCGTTGATAACTTATCTATTAAAACTATACTTTTTTGTATATGAAAGGTATTAATAGGGCCTCATTTGGCTCTGCTTTTACTTGAGGTTTTAGTGAAGCCCCATTTTTTTGTTGTGAACCTTGATGCATGATACATTGATTTTGTAGAAAGCAAATTTTGTTGTAGGTCCACATTTTGAGTGAACTTTAGATTTATGCACTTGTGCATAAACAAGCATGCCTTGGGACAATTCAACCTTTTTAAGGACCTCATGGAAGCCATTGGTAATAAAGTTGATGCCCATGCACTTAAGCAAAAGGTTGTCTACGTAAATGTTCTAATTAAGAAAAGACTATCTTCTAATGAAGAAAGTGAAGGATGTTGCGTTGCAAAGTCTTTCATGTATTGAACTTTCACTCATGATTTTTCAACAAGTGTGGGAGAGCAAAGTCCAAAGTTTAAGTTTAACAATGTGAATTAGTGTAGTTTAAAGTCTAGTTCATTGCATAATACATGTAAAAATAACTTGGAAGACAAAAATGTCATTAATTGTATAAGCACAAGACCTAAGTTGCCGGTCCTGGTACGGGTTCAGATACAGATACAGGGTTCGGGTACGCGGATACGGCAATTTTTGTTTTTGCCCGGGTACGGTATGACAATATATATATATATATATATATATATATATATATATATATATATATATATATATATATATATATATATATATATATATATAACAGTAAACTCTAAGACTAAAACTTAAAAACAATAATACTCATAATTGCCAATAAACAACATAATAAAAAATCAATAAAAGACACGTTGGAAAATTTTAATAAAATATCAATGAGACAAAAAGCTGGAATAACAATGAGGTCTTCCTTACACAGTGGTGTCACTTTGTGAAAGAGGTTCATATCTTATGGGATTAAATGACTCTCAATGTTACTCTTGCTAGCCCTTTCACATTAATGACCATAGTTTTACCAGAACACCAATGTAAAAATTATAAAAACAAATTTACCAGCTAAGCAAGGGAAGGACACGGGGAGAAATAATATAAAGACCAATATTATGGCCACCCACATTCAAACTGAGAAAGCTGAGTCAAACAAGAGCCTAATCCATAAAATATTCATGGCCCAGGCAAAATTTTCTGGCAGGCAAAAAATTCAGCATATATTCATTATTATTATGTTAACAGTTAATAAATCCAGGTGCTGCACAAAACGCATTGACCATGGCAAGCGAAATCAAAAGCAATATCTGATCAAGATTGAAATATACTTTCCATAATGGAAAAAATAGAAGATTGAACACTGGTCTGGCCAATGAAAGTTGCATAGAGAAGCCAACAAATTCTACCTTCGAATCAGACAACTACACAGGAATAATGCTGTTAATTTGAACTAGCAGAAAGAGGGATTCTCCAACTTGATAACTGTTCAAAATACAAAAATTTATTGAGGGTACGCCCAGGTTCTCCCTGGGTTCGCCCATGGTCCTGCCCGGGCCCCCCGGGTACCCTGGGCGAACCCCCGGGTGTCCCGGACCCCAGATCCGGACCCATACGTTCCGGTCTGGGCACACCGGCCTGCAGAAGAGGACCCGGTAACATACAGCACAACAAACAAATGATGGCTTGTAGGATTTGGCTTTTACCACTTTTGTATTCATAGAACCCAAACACTATACTTGGTAAAGAGCCATAGTTTTTATATGACGAAGAACATTATTGTTGTAGACTTGTTTAAATGTAAGTTAGTATTTATAACCAAAATATATTTATTTTATTCTTGTTAGAAGAGGTTATGATTTTTAAATTTTCCAATTTTTCTGTTGATTGAGTCTATACTATAAAATGCCCATGACTGACATTTTTGCAGGAGGTGAATGGCTTCATGACTAATATAAGAAGATATTTCTTAACTAGGATTAGAAGATTGGAACCCTTGATGGGTTGTTTTACATGAAATCATAGAGGTGGGATTCAAAGTTGCTCACTTGAGGCATATCATTGTAGGATTGTACTTTTAACAAAAAATAATAATTACATATGGCACACACCTTTCTCAGAATATGCTTTGTGCAGTTTTTAACCTAGATGGCAATCTTTAGGCATGATGATATAGGTGCTCTCACATGGAAATGCTCTCTGTCCTCCAAAGTTTGAACTTACGTTGTTTGTTTGATGACATTGGTTCTCAACCACCAAACCACAACTTGACATACTAATTTTGGGGTAAATATTAGAGCAGAGCCGATAGAGATTTTAGGAATTGGCTTGGGTTTGTAATATAGTTAAACTTGAGCGTTACCTCATGATGCAGCTGCCCATCAGCTTGTTGGATTGAAAACCTAGGCTTACAGTCTCAAGCTCATTGCCCATTGCTTTCCCAAATTCTTTGGGGCTTAATAATGACATTAATGCAACATCTTCTTTATGGCAGGCGTGTAACAAAGTAGTTCACTAATATTAATTATTGAATCTATACGTCCTCATTTAGGATCAATACACATTTTGTTGTCTTTAATAGTACACAATTGAAAGAAAAGGTACTTTTTTTTTGTATTTGTATTTGTGTTTAAAAAGGATGCTAATAATTCTCATTTAAGGAGTTCCCTCTATTTTATGCATTATGATGTTTTTGAAATGTATTTTTTTTGAGCTTTCAAGATGGCATATAAGACTGTCATTCAAAATATACACGTTTTGTTTAACATGACATAGGATGAAACTAATATGCATTCCATTTTAGTAAAACTTCATAATTAAGTACACAGTTGGATCAATAAATGTTTAAAAGTAATACACACTAACACAGTGGTTATAATTTTCTCTTTTAGTTTACAAAAATAACTAAATAATTTTTTTTACGTCTTCCACAGGCATGTAGGTTGCATCCAAGCGAGGAAACTATTACAATCAGAAGTGATACGGCTTGTGCTCTAGCAAGATTTGAGGATCTTTTGTGTGGAACTGAAAACAAATGCTATCAATCAACTAATGAAGAATTTATTCCTCCAAATTTTGTTAATGTTGCTGATGATGACACCTGGATTGGTTTGAATAATGTTACAACATTTGCTCAACCTCCTTTTTTTGAATCTCCTATAGATGGGCAATACACTTTTCAGACTGTGGAGGTAAGCACTTTTTGACTGTGGAAAGAAATGGATTATTGGTTTCATCCTTCTTTGTTGTTTAAATTGATATTTGTTTCACAACTTATTTCTGAAACACGCTTTATTTTAGTTTACTAGCACAATCTATTATCATGGAGTGCCCTTGTTTCCCATTTCAATCATTTGATGAGGCTTTAGTGCATGTAAACGTCTTAAGCCTTTTTATTATTTCTCTTCTTACTAGCATCTCTTTTGGCTTTGAGAAAATATTTGGCTATTAAAAAACTTGTAAATTTTCATGCAAAAAATATAAAATTACAACTCTATCAGTGTATATCTCTACTTCTTTAAACTTGTCAACTAGACATCAGAACTCGATGGAAAAACCAATGTAATTTATATGATATATCTAAGAAACTTCTATAGGGAGTTTCACATTTTTCAAGAGATGGTTCTAGGTGCCATATAGAGACATTAAGAAACTTCATCTGAAGTCCGTTGGCATCTGGAAACATCCTCATATGTGTTTTGGAGATTTGGATGCATTTTAGATACAAAAGATGAACACCACGGGTTAGTGCACAAGTCTTTGGGTAACTATGCCGCCAAGTCAGCTTTGCACTTAAAGCAAAGTTGGCCATCTCATTGTTTCTTATGCTTGTTCCTCCAAGATCTCTTGGAGGATATACCTTTTTGCAAGATTATTAGAGAAAACTTATTTATTTCCTCGCTTGTGCTAGAAAAACAGCATTATACTGTTAGTTTCTTTGATAAGCTTTTTTGGGCCCTTAAGAATAGAGAATTAGTAAACATGGACTGATTGAAGAACACATTTTATGGGGGTGAGACTGCTAGCCAAAGAGAATTACTTGGCTTTCCAAACAACTATTTTAATTTTAATTTTACTAGTCATTCTGTAACACCCCATTAGGTGCTATCAAAAATTAGACAATTTATTTTATTTTTATATCTTAGTTCACTGCTTATCACAATAGCAAAACAGTTCTGTCATCTAGACGGGGACATTACATTGATCATAATATTCGTAATATTTAAGCCTTTACTTGTATTAGCTGCCATGGAAGAATGAGATCTTATAACATAAATGATTTCTTTTGGCAAGTCATTAATATTATTAGTGTCAGATAAGAAGTTTTCGGTAGATCAATATTTTTGTTATTTTTCCAAGTTATTATTCCAATATTGCATAATAAAAAAATACAAAAAAGTTGCATATGTACAAAAATCCAAAAAGGGACATTACGTGAGGTAAGAAGAAAATCAAATCTTGGGATATGATGGCTGTGAAGTTGAAGGCTATGTTCTTGCCATTTGATTACCAGTTGAATTTGTTCAAAAATTTGTAAAACCTTAAACAAAAGGAGGTGAATTTGAATGACTACATGAAGGAGTTCTACAAGCTCACCATTCTGGCTGGTCATGTAGAGGATGATGAAGAGAAGATTTCAAGGTATGTTAATGGATTCTATATGTTTATTAAAAATGACATTGATATGATTAGATTGAGATTTGTAGAAGAAGCCTATCAATTTGCTTTGAAGGTGGAAGAGAAGTTGTCTAGGAGGCAACCAAATAATTCAAGAGGAAAGGGATGTTATGGTAAAATCTTGATATATTAACAATAGAGACAAAGGCTCTATATAAAGAATTACAATACAGATGTTTCTAAAAGAAACGAAAGCTAAACAAACAACAGAATTAGAAACAATCTAAGCTAATAAGATTCCAATATTGACCATTAAATAAACTACGCAAATATTATTTTAATACCCTCCCTTAATGGTCAATCTATCAACTACACCAAGGTGCCCCCTAAATTTGACAAACTTAACCGAGCTCAGAGACTTGGTGAGAATATTTGCAGTCTGGTCCTCAGTTGGAACGTACTGCAACATCACTGATCTATCTTCGACAAGCTGGCGGATGAAATGACAATGAAGTTCAACATGCTTGGTCCGTTCATGGAAGACTGGATTCTTGGCAAGTTTTAGCACCCCATGATTGTCATAGTACAAGGGGGAAGGCCCTGCTTGAGACATCTGCATGTCAGAAAGCATCCTTCGAAGCCAAACTGCCTCACAAGCTGCTTTAACAGTTCCCTGATATTCAGCTTCAGTCGAGGAAAGAGCCATTGCCTGCTGCTTCTTGCTGGTCCATGTAACTGCACCTGTCCCAAACTGAAAACAGACCCAGGAGTAGACTTCTTGTCATCAACAGAACCTGCCCAATCTGAGTCTGTAAAGCCAATTAGCTTAGGATCTTTGCACCTGCCATATAGAATGCCAAAGTCGGAAGTGCCTTTCACATATGTCAACACACGCTTTGCTACAACCCAATGTTCAGCTTTAGGGGCTATCGTGAAGCAAGAGATGTATCTCACAGCAAAATTGAGGTCAGGTCTAGTGGCAGTGAGATAAATGAGGCTGCCCACTAGTTGCCTGAATGCTGATTCATTCTCCACAGGTGAATCTGAGTTGGCGTATAGTTTCAACCCTTTCTCCATAGGTGTAGATGCAGGTTTGCAATCATTCATCCGGAACTTATCAAGTAGACTTCAGGCATACTTGGATTGAGAGATAAAGATGCTACCATCTGTCTGCCAAACCTCTACACCTAGACAATAATGCAAAAGTCCCAAATTTGTCATGTCAAATGATTGACTGCGATTATGTTTGATCTCCTCAATCAAATGTTCCGAGCTGCCAGTAATGATTAGGTCATCAACATAGACAACAAGAAAAAGAATATCATCACCAGACTGTTTGACATACAGATTGGAATCAGGACTCCTCTGAAAACCATGATTAACTAGGTACTTATCAATTTTCATGTACCATGCTCAAGGAGCCTGTTTAAGGCCATTGGTGCTTTGACCAGTCTGCATACCTGGTGTTCTTTACCAGCAACCTTGAAACCAGGGGGTTGCGTCATATAGACTTCTTCCTATAACTCACCATTGAGGAATGAACTCTTGACGTCCATTTGATGGACTTTCCATCCAAACTGGGCTGTAATAGCGAGGACAAGACGAATGGTACTCATTTTGGCTGTGGGAGCAAAAGTCTCCTCATAATCAATGCCCTTTGTCATTGAGAACCCTTTGGCTACTAACTAAGCCTTATACTTATCAAGAGTTCCGTCAGCCTTATACTTAACTTTATACACCCATTTACAGCCAATGGGCTTCTTCTCAGGTGGAAGATCGGAGAGGACCCAAGTGTTGTTCTTCAGAAGACTATGATGTTCAGCTTCCATAGCCTGTTCCCACTCAGGTATGCCTTTAGCCGTTGAATATGTCTGAGGCTCAGAGATGTTGTGAATGTTGTTTATAAGAGCAAAATTAACTGTATTCTGCTGCTAGCTCTTTTTCCGAACAGATCTACCCTCAATTAATTCATCATCATGAAGATCACCTATGGTCTTAGCCCACCATTTAGGTTGGAGAGTAGAAGTACCGACATCTGAAACAAGAGGAACATCACCTGGGGTGGCTGGAACAAAGTCATTTGGATGAGGTTTCAAATTGTCCCAAGGAGGGGCGAGTGGTGTAACATTATGCCGAGGTGACTCCACAACTGTAGAATCCCTCCCAGTAGGTGGTGCTAGGGGAAGGCGAACACCCAAATCAGAAGCTTTTAGAGGTTGATCCTCAGGGCTCATAGTAGGAAAAAAAAGATAAAAGGGTCCACTAGCTTCATCAACCACAACATCACGACTGAAGATGAGACGATCTGTATCTACATCAATCAGCCTATATGCCTTATGATTATCACTATAACTAGTGAACATGAATTTTTAGCTCTTGGAATCTAGGTGCGCTTGGCATCTGGAATCCACACATGAGCAGTAGAGCCGAAGACT
Source organism: Cunninghamia lanceolata (assembly GCA_027924645.1). Taxonomy (NCBI): domain Eukaryota; kingdom Viridiplantae; phylum Streptophyta; class Pinopsida; order Cupressales; family Cupressaceae; genus Cunninghamia; species Cunninghamia lanceolata. Next base: position 21,535,159 of record BSBN01000465.1, read on the forward strand.
TTTAGGTGGCTGACCTTAGGCTTGCGTCCAAACCAAGTTTCTTCTGGAGTCATCTTCTTAACGACATGACTAGGAGACCGGTTCAGAAAATAAATTGCAGCGTAAACTGCTTCAGCCCAAAACTTCTTAGGGACATTTCTATGCTCCAGCATAGAACGAGCCATTTCAGTAATGGTGTGATTCCGACGCTCAATGACACCATTCTGCTGAGGGATGTAGGGTGTGGTAAGTTGGCGCTTAATGCCATGTGCAACACAAAAACTAGAGAAGTCAGAAGAACAAAACTTCCCCCCATTATCAAACCTAAGAGTGACTATTTGAGAGCCTGACTCTTTCTCAACTAACGCCTTAAATTGCTGAAATATACTGAACACCTCTGATTTGTTTTTAAGAAAATACACCCACATTCTTTTACTAAAATCATACTAATAACAGAAAATACTTGGACCCAGTAACTGAAGGAGTGTGCATTGGTCCACATACATCAGCGTGAATCAACTGTAATACTTTGGGAGCTCTCCATGTGTCACCATTTGAGAATGGAGTCCAATGTTGCTTTCCAACCTGACAAGCTCCGCAAACTCCATGATTCTGAGTCTGAATCTCAGGTAGACCACCAACTAGACCCTCCCAGATAACTGAGAGAGATAGTGCACATTCAGGTGCCCATAACGTTGATGCTAGAGGTTGTTGATGGAAGTACTTTTGGCTGCCATGGCGTGCTCTTGAGAATCACTTGAATCAACAAGTCTATAAAGACCATGATCCTCAAGTCCTTTAGCAATTGTAGTGCGAGTCTCTCTATCAACAATGCTGCATGTATGCAAACTGAAAACAATATCTAGCTAAGGAGAGTGATGCATAATCTAACTAACTGATAGCAGATTTAACTCCATGCCAGGTACAAAGTATACATTGAGAAATATTAAATTTCTCCCTCAAGATTGAATCTACACGTTGCCCTTTCTGACAACAGTATACTCTTCGCCTCCTCCAAAGATAACAGAATATTTGAATGGCGTGTACTCAGTGAACCAATCTCAACGATGAGTGAAATGCCGAGATGCACCTGCATCAATATACTAGGCAGAGGATTTTACATGATCTGCTGATCTCTTGGCCATAAAGACATAGAAAGCAAAGTCCTTCTGCTCAGTGTGCTCTGCAACATGGGCTTTAGGTTTAGGCTCTCCTTGCTTGGACTATTCAGAAGCCATGCGTTTCCAAAAATCTTTCTTCATGTGACCATACTTGTGGCAATAATTGCACTTTTAATATTCTTCTTCTTGGAGGTGTCCTGGGATTGACCTTGGCTGGTTTGCTGAAAGGGCTGACTTTTGCCCTTATTCTTCTGAAATGCATTGGCAGTAAATGCTTGTTCTGTGGAGGATGAACTAGCAGCGCATCCAAACTGCTGTTTCCAACGATCTTGTTGCAGAAGTTTGTTGCACAGATCAGGAAACTTTAGGTCAACATTCGTTGATGTAATGTTGAGCGTCTCGATAAAGTGTTCATATGATCTGGGTAGACTCTTCAGAGTTATGACCACCATATCTTCCTCCATTTTTCAACGAATAGCCTCTAGCATGTGTTCCACGGGGACGCGTCCCCTGCCCTGAGACCGCCGTCCCTGTCCCCCCGTCCCCGTTGACGTCCCCAAAATCAAACATACATTTTATAATGTTTAGAGAAAAAAACTCACAATTGGCAATGAAATATTGTCATTATATTGTTGTCATGATTAAATTGCTGTTATACTGCTGTCATGATTAAATTGTTATATTGCTGTCAGGATTAAATTTTATTGCTGTTATACTACTGTCATGATTAAAGTTATTGCCATTATATTGCTATCATGACTAATTTTATTGCTGTTATGCTGTTGTTAATATTTATTGTTGTTATTCAGCCTATAGTCTTATACTGCTGTCCATTAACTTGTAAAAATTTGAGTCTCTCTCTCTCTCTCTCTATATATATATATATATATATATATTTTTTTTTTTTTTCCGAAAAATTTGTATATATTGCCGTCCCCCCGCTGTCCCCAAAAAATGGTTCTCGGACTGCCGTCCCCGAAACGTGTCCCTTGTCGTCCCCCCGTCTCCACCCCCAAAACACTGTGGAACATAGCCTCTAGCTGATCATGGATATCCTTGATCTTTGTCAAGTGCTCCTGCAGAGTTGTCTTCTCATCCATCATGATGGAGAACATATTCTTTAGAAAAAACGCTCAACTCTTGTTGGATGTTTCATGAAGATCTTTCAAAGGATCCCAGATTTCTTTAGTAGTTTTGCCAGACGATACATGAGGCATCTAATCATCAGTAACTGAAAGTTCGATAAGCATTATGGCTTCCCGGTTGCGCTCATCAAATTTGTCCTATTCCTTTTCGGTTGTTGCAGGGTGAGATTCTGTACCCAGAATGATTTTATAAAGGCAACGATATTCAAATATCGTCATCATGCGTTGCTTCCACATGTTGTAGATGCAACCATTGAACTTCTGACTGTTTTCCAACAAAATGTTGGTCAAAGACGCCATCACAAATACTGAGGTCAATCTGGTCAACCCTTGTAACAACCAAGTTCTCCAACAAGACTAAAATCAAATATTTACCATGAGATAAAACACATAAGGTGAAAAAGATTGAACTTTTTTTTTTGAATTAATATAATCTTAACGAAACAAGATACATCGCAAAATCATAATTTCCTTTCTGAAATATACATGTGATAATATACAAAGATGACATTTTGTCTTTACCATTACAAATATCTGCAATAGATAATGTTTTACATAGTCTTAATAAACACAAGTCATATAAACCAAAGGTATACTGCATCCGGAATTCTGACATCCTTCTCGCAAGCCTTGGCATGTCTTCTGCTAAAGAGAGTGAGAGAGCATCTTCCCAGTGCTTTTCCTCCAACCACAGACCGTCAGTCTCCCACACATCTTCCAATTGGAAGTGGTCTTACCCTTCACGAAGAGTATAGACCAAAGGTGACCAACGGTAATTTGCCATTTGAGTACATAGTGTTGTATCTTACATAACTCTATCGATCATACAACCCTAGATACCCTCTAGCTAAGTATGATCATTCGAATAGGTTATGCAATGCAGATACAGTGAATCGACAATGCACGTAGAGACATGGATTACTTTGGCCAAAGTTTCAATATAAATAGAGGTTCACAATGAACATGGTCGTAATGTTCACCCGCCCCTACTCGACTTGGATACTATCACATCCTGCAGTTTGACTTGGTCAACTATTTTTGACTATATAGTTTTATCAACTCTAATTCATTCTTCCCGACTTAGATAGGTTTTCCAACATTGTTTATGTTATATAAATCTTGTAGATTAACTTTCTATACAAGGATACTCATTGCAACTTTGCAATACCCGAGATCCAAAACTTATCGACACTTAAAGAACTTTAAGTCGATTTATTAACAACTAAGATGGTTACCTTACCTAGGTTAAGTATCATAGTCTAGGAAATTATTTCCTTTCTTACAAGTAAGAATAAATAAACATAGTTAGGGTACTTACCCCTTCATTTAGTAACTCTAGACACAAACTTGTCTATACTATAATCCATTCTAGTCAATCTGACATAAAACAAATCCTTAATCTAGGTTATACACACAATATATATATCCAATATAAGAGTTATAGGTTCTCTAAATCATGCTTGTTTTAATACTAGAGTTTAGCTTCTCTAACCTATACATTGAAATATCAAACATCCTTGTTTTCCAAAGGTAATAGCATAAATATAACAAAACATTAGAACACATACCTCTAGTCTTTCCTAGACCACTTGGCATTGCTCGAATTCACATTTCACATAACATGAATAAGCATAGTATTCGGGGTATATCCTCACCCATATATTATCTAAAATATTACTATCATTTATCAAAACTAGTCTTTTGACTAAGTTAAATCTATTAACCCTAATAGGTTTGAACCAATAAAAGATAATAAAATATTGTCGACCTCTTGGTCTACTTAGGCTTACCGACCTTCATCAGAAGTTAGATTATGAACTCACATATATCATCCTTGAATATGTCACATAAACCTTTATTAACAAACGTAATTACAACAATTATGTGGGGTTGAGTTTTGATTCTCTCAACATGCCCAACCTTGGAATAAATCGCTCCAGTGATGCCCAACCTTGGGTTAACTTTGTCTTCTGTACACTTAGCACTAAAATAAGTTGTAAAGAACAAAAGCTACGAGATCTATATCTTTGCATTGTCTAAATTACTCTTTCTCTCGAGATAACATAACATAAGCATTATATGCTATCAAAGACTATCTAGGGTTTCACATTCTTGGATCGCCCAATTCCCTAAAAATGTATTACAAAAATTGCCAAGAGAAATTCTATTTCCTACAAAGATATCTTTATCCATGTTGTATCCTTCTCGCTTTAATAACATGATGATATCCATGTTGAGAGAACTAGCAAGATTTCATCTATGGAACTATCATAATCTTTAACGTCGACTAAAGGATCTATTCCCATTTTCTTTAGTTTCCCATTTCTAACTCAGAATCCAAGTTCAATAATATGATACTACGACATAAGTATAGTGCACTCTGGTTTTCTCTAAACCTCTCAGGGTATGTTCCATGGTGTTTCGGGGACGAGGACGAGGGGATGACAGGGGACGCGTTTCGGGGACGACAGTCTGAGGGCCAATTTTTGGGGATGGTGGGGGGACGGCGATATATGAATTTTTCAATATATATATATATATATATTTCAAACTATCAATATGTTATGTAGAGACAAAAAGAAATAGAGATATCATATATGTCAATAACTGATAACAAGTTAACAACAATATCAATATGTGAATAAATCATGACAGCAGTAGTGTAACAACAGTATAAACTTCAACAAAGTAGTATAACAGTAATATAACAGCAGTGTAACTATAAACTATAAAGTTTAAACAATAAACATTCAAATTTATTTTTATTCAAATTTCCCTTTATAATAATTCAAATTTCTCTAGTGCATAGTTCGAGACAAATCTCAAATTAAAAAAAAAAAGGTCATTACAACTAAATTAGATAAACAAAACTGACCTTGTCTAACAACATGCAAACTAAAAAAAATCTTATGACAGTTAAGTGGAAATATTTAACAGTCTGATTAGAATACCACAAACATACCCCCACACCTAGATTAGATGGGAAACACAAAGGACAAATGATGAGAAATACAAAGGACGAGTGACGAAGGGACAACATTTGTGATAGGATGGATAGGATTGCACAGAGAATTTGCATGTTAGTATAAAGTTTGAAGCTTAAATGGTAAAACAATACCAGGAGTTTCAAAAAAGCATCCTTAAGCAATTAAAAAATATTTATTTCCAAGAAAACGAGCAATGTAAAAGAGCTAAAATTTAATAGATCTATCTATGGTTTTCATCCTTGGAGATCATAAATCGAAAACTTTAGGAAAACAATATAAAACTCCAAGTAAACTTTAAAATTTTAATTTCTGGGCGTTTGATTTTTCTTTTACCATTGGGGACGTCTGGCCGTCCCCCAAAAAAATTTGTTGTCCCCTGTCTTTTTCCGGTGTTTCGGAAACGTTTCCTAAAAATTTGATTTGCAGGGGACGCCAAGGGGACGTCCCCAGCCATCCCCCCGTCCTGGAAATGCCACTGGGGACGGGGACACCACTGGAACAGCTGGGGACGCGTCCCCGTGTAAGCTTGCTCTCAGGCGATAGACAAAACCTAAATACTCATAATTCATAGAATACGAGTACACTTATGAATAATATAAACATCCATGACTTATTCAGAGTTTCCCCAAGGTAAGTTTGAGTGTACAATAATAATAAGATAATTTCGACCACTAGGTTTCCTTGAGTCCATTGATTCCTAATAAGGAAATAAGTTTGCACTTACATTATCTTCTTTAGTGAAAGAAAGATAATACTGAACATCTCTATATATAATTATGTGAAACTATAACCTTCAATGTTTCTAAAAATGTCGCTATCTTTTAGATACATCAAAATGGGTAAATAACCTAACACAAAATCTTGTAATTGTAACCAATAATACTAAATATATAAGTCTTTAAGAGAGAGATTTCTATCTCAGTCAACTTACTCATCAAGACTCCAATCATTAGAAAAACAATGAATGCAATGGTTCGGTCTCTAACTTCATATAGAAATATAGAGCATTCATTTGAGTTGGTTAATAATGATTATCTCTTCATAACTCGACCTTACATTGGCCTTATCTCAGCCTTCAACAGATGTAACCACGTTGTTCTTCGTCTACAAGGTTTTAAATGTATCTGTCGGCTTAATACTACACAAGGTTAATATACACGTATGATGGCCTCAAATAATACAGTAGTTTATTTATACAAGACGACCTTAAAGCACCATGTTTTATCAAAATAACAAAGTTTACTATTAGTTCAAGGTCATTGGAAATAAGGTGAGAGGGTTTATCTTTCAAAGTATCTCTTCCAATCTATAGTTTTTCTTTGTATTGAATACAACCCCAACAAGACAACTTGTAACTGTAAACAGTCTCAAAACCCTTGGCACAACTAGATACTATTGCAAAGTAAAAGCTTTGTTTTCACACTAACAACTTGCATTATGTAATCTCAGGCTTGTGATAAATACAGAAAGCAAGTATTGCAAAGAATAAACTTATTGAACTATATTTAGTTACCTCTTGATATCGATTTCCTAAGGTCTGAGTAGTCCCAGCTCATGGACTCTTGCATATAATCCCCTTTGTGTTTGCCCACAGCCAACTCTTTATCACTATCTAGCAGTCCTTTCTTGGGTTTGTTTGAGACTCTGACCATGCACGAGATCACGAGGTTTAGCAATGACTCCTTCCACCGCATGGAAGCACCTCGTCAGTAGGATCCTGGCATGGATTAGAGGGTAAAAGGACCACGGCTCTTCCTAAGTTTTTGTGTGTGATCAAAAGGTAAATACTCCTATATATATGCCCTCGACTCTCAGAAGATAGACCTTCTAAATCTCCACTCAAATGTTGTTGAAAATATCTCCTCCAAGGTCGCGGATTCTTCCATTGAATTGACAAATGTTAAGACTCTACAATCAAGTTGTTAAGCAAACTGCCACTAAGTTGTGGATCTCTCCACTATGCTGCGGAAAACTCCACTTAAGAAGCCGGCAAAAGCTCTTATTTCCTTATGATAACTATGCAGATATTTATCACTATAACAATGTTATTCTCTTTGAATATCAATGTCATTCCTCTCGACAACTAAGTTGTTCTTTAAAGAAGCAAACCAGGCTACGACTCCACTGAGAGTTGTTAGGAGATTCTCCACGTGCTGTGATTATCTCCACGTAAAAAGCCTCTTATTTCTCAAGTACGAGCATGCAACGAGAGGGGACATGGGTGTTAAAGCACCACTCTCTCCCCAACAACCAACGACTCATAAAGAGAAGCATTCAATGCTCTCGAGTTGGTTTAGAAAGGAAACTCTTTTAAAATGTAGGTTGTTATCTTTTAAAACTAGCTAACAACCTACCTCTCAAAAATAATGTCGCAATAATATAGCATATATATAGTCTCAAAAGAAATTACAATAATGTGGCGTATACTTACGCACAAGCGTGATTGGGTCGAGTTCATCTCCCCTTCACGTACAAACGAAACTCACGTCGATTCAATTAAACGAAATACAAAATCAACGTTAAAACCATAAACATGAAACATGCTAACAATTCTACCAACTACACCCTTGAAGACGTAATCGAAAACTTGTTTACGACGTCATAAACGACGTGCTCGGCAGAAAGTCATCTTAGTCACAGAATGACTATCATTTGACCTCAACGATGTCAATTTCACAAAACGACTAGATCAACTCAATAAAAGCTCAAAAGGTTTCTAAAAGACATCGACAACCTGTCGAGCTAATCAACAAATTAACCACTTAAATGCGACTCACCTCATTCGACAAGAGTTAACTAATTGTGGTATACTATACTCAGTTGGCAAATGACTGTTTATAACCCAAGGTCTATTCTCCTCTCCTCAGAAGATTCTCTCTTTCTCGGGGAGTAATTGAAAACTTGTTTTCCTGCATACATTTTGCCATCACCAGATCATGATCAGTGCATCATTAGTCCATTCATAAACCTTATGAATTAACAAATCAAATTCTCAAAATATAATTTGCTGAATCATTCAATTATATGCATTTATCCCTAATCACATATACTGATATACAAAAAAATCTACGTTTTCAATGACATTTAAATCATAATGTCAAATCATTTTTCCATAAATTCACTTCTATTCATGTAAAAGTAAATAGTAAAACCAAAGCCAAAATTAGGGATGTAACAACTCTATGTCGCAGGCAAGAATGAATTGGCAGTAGGGTCGCAGAAACCTTAGGTCGATGTGCAGAGGGACCCACGATTTGCAAAAAAGTAGGTTTCGCGGATAAGACGGGAAAAAAACTCCCTATCTAAAAAAAATGCACACAGAACTAGACGCAAAAATGTGTCTTTCAGATTCCTATCGCAGAAGGAATATAGTCACTCGCCCGTTATGGGTATTTGCAGACAAGGCTCGAACAAAAGGAAAGTCATGCGATAGACTTCCACACAAAAAGAAAATCAGATGCCAATCGCCAAACGCGATCCCTCGAAACGCCAGAAGACACAATTCACTCAACACCAATCGCGACCGGATGCGGGTATGGAGTCATGTTGATGTTTGTTTTTAGACAAGTCAACAATAGAGTAAAACACTAGAGTATCCCACTCTCTCTTGAATAAAGCTCTTCAAAGGCTGAACTATGTGATCCAGTGAAGTAACTCCAAGGTTCCTTTTCTTATGATTTATGATGGGTTAACTCAGTGATTACATGTGATCTTGCTGATAATCACAAAGGGACTTACGCAGACTCTTCTCCTTTCATTGAGCTTATTTCTCCTTCAGTGTGGATGATGTATATACAAAGTATCAATGATAAAGAAAATGAAAAGGGGTTAAGGGTTTAGAAAGCTAATCTAAGGTCAATGAAGTAATGATAAGGTATTGAATAGACAAACTCCTCGATAAACCTAACTTCACTTCGCCAAGGATGCCTACAACTACATGAAGTTGGTGCAATCTCCTAAGGTTCGCGAATGGTTTTCAAATCATGAAGACTTATACTAGCACCCATTGAATGGCGCAGTTCAAACAAGTATCCACAATCGAACTTAAGTAAATAAGGCTCAGACTAGCTTTACACAACACTTCATCAGCGATGAATGTTAAAAGCATGAGCTAGGCGTTGATCAAATATCCAACACAAACATGCATTACATCAATGAGCTTCTAATCTATTTTACTTCTAATTTGAAACACCTCTCCACTTCATCAAAGTACAAGAAACCATGTGATTCTACAAGATAACACTTAAAACACCAAATAATGAACTCCAATGTTTTTGCATTAATCTTGGAAAATATTTACAACAATTTCAAGACCTCTCAGAGAATTTCGAGAGTCTCTCCTATTCTACTCCTAAAATCTAATCTCTAGTCTACTAATGATCTACTGATCTACTGAATTACAAATGAGGCAACAAGGCCTTTATATAGTGCTTCAGAATACAATGAATGGCTAAGATCAATTCGATAGCCAAGGGTCTAGATCGTGCCACCTCACAGGTAGTTACAACAACTTTCTATTTTTAGTACAAAAGAGGGAGGCAATGAAGGCACATCTTCCAATGTGATAAGGTAAGGCGAAAGCATTTAAAATATCTTCCACATAGGAATCCCTTTGACTTCTTTTATTAAATGATACATTTAATGCATTTAAAATGATGTGTACTCGCCACATAGATGCTACTTTAGCATACTTTGAAAATCGTATCATCTTTGTGTGATGTATTCAATGTGATTGCTTGAACTTGTATGTTTAGGAATACATCTTGTTGATCTTGCCTTGTTCATTCTTCTTGTAGACTGGATGTATGATACTTGTTGCTTCACTTGATTAACTTCATTTTGCTTCTTCTTCTTGTAGGCAGTTGATGTGATGATCTTCTTTGATGATGCTCCTTCTTGAAGAGTAAGTAATAGAGTAGATGATGATGATGCTTCTTTCATGTAAGAGTAGATGATGATGACATGAAGTAGAGATCTCTCTTGGACTTGAAGGTTGAATGAATGAATGTCTTTCAATCATGAGGCAACTTGAAGATGAAGTAGTCCTTTTTGAAGTGGCCCTATGGAATGTAGTAGATGACCTCTCAAGGAGACTTTGAAGATTGTAAGAACTTGACTTGAAGCTTGTATGGATGAAAGTCTTCGAACATGATTCCATTGATGAAGCATTCTTGAACTTGATGTGATCTAACATGATATCATTGATATAGAAGACTTGAGGTGTGATCCCTCTGCAACTTGAAGGCTTCTCAGGTACTTGTCCTTGATGACTCCTTAGCTTCACCAACACCCCTTCCTTCAATGATGCAACTTGATAATCTTCAACGGCGGCTAGCATGATGCTCCTTACTCCTCGCTTGAAGGTGATTCCTTGGATAACTCCTTAGCATTATTGATGACTCTACAAGACAAGGTAAGCGATATATCAATGACTTTATAAGATAAAAACAACTTGAAACATGTAATAAATCCCTTTCAAGCTTAGGCGCTATTATAGGTGAAAGAAGAGTAACAAAGCGCCTATCATCATTTAGTCCCACATTCATTATTTTAATGATTTCAAACAATTACAATAGTTTAAAAAGGTCAATCCCACTTGAGAGATTCATTCAAAGATGTCTTTTAATGCAATTGCTTCCAAGGCGCCAATTGAGTTGGCAGAGGCAGGAATGGGCGCCTTGAAGGGGTTTAATGTTTTCCTTATGGAATTTTCGCTGCTTGAGGTCTCCTGACAACTTTTCAGTGAAGGTGCCTAACCTAAGACAACTGATTTTTCAAAATTTGGATCAAAGACTATGATGGGCGCCAAAACAGTATAATTTCTCCCTAAGGCGCTATAGACCTCATAAGGCGCCAATTAAGTTCAAGGCACTCAATTCACTACAGGGCGCTCACTTCTCTTCAAGGCACCCTGATCATTATAGACTCCAACAACATTAACTTACATGGTTTTATGCTTCCTCTGGCCTAGACGCTCATATGTGATTGATCTTACCTCATTTGACATCAAGGTGCTCAAGCTATGCAATTCAAGGATACCCATTCATGCATTCTACTAAGGCGCCAAAATGAAGCTATGCAGAGGGTAATTTGCGCCTAAGGCTAAGAAGGGTGAAAATATCAAGTTTAAATGATACAAGTCACTTAGGAGGGCTCAAAAGGGAGTCTTGATACTCAAGCCTCTTCAAAGTTGATGAACTCAAGCATATTTTGCCTAGGCGCCCATACGAGAAGTTTTTGACCCTATAATGCGCCTTGACTCCTTAAACTCTATGCTTGTCATCTTTTATAACTCATTATACTCAAGGCGCCATGATCTTGGAGTCCTAATTCTTTGAACTCTATTTCCATGCTTTGGCGCCAAAATGAAGAGGTTTCTCATGTTTTCCAAAGGCGCTCATTGAGGTTGGGCGCACATTTGAGTTCAATTATCCAAGGCGCCATTTTCTTTACATGTATCATCCTTTCTCAAGGCGCAATCTGAGGGTTGCATAGATGAAATTTAACTTCCACTTGAGCGCTCAACCTTTTGATCTGTTAGTCTAGGCAACGAAAGATGATGTCCTATCTCAAGGCGCTTAAACTCTTCATCTTCAACCTAAGGCGCTAATTTGATGATCACTTAAACCTAAAAAAGGCGCCTAAGTCAATAAATGTGTTTAACTTGGCCAATTTCTACTCCTTGAGGTATCTTAGGAAATTTTCAATCAAGGCGCCTATCTAGGAGAGGTTGAAGGTTGATTGTCCTCTAGGCGCATTTTTGGGGTCTCTGCAAGTGGGAAAATGCGCCTAAGCTTCTTTGAGTGAATTCACGCCTAAATTTGGAAGTCCAAGTGAGTAAGGTATATTGAAAAATATATTTAAGTATAAGTTTGGAGATTTCTTATACTTTAAATATTTTTCAATATACCTTTCAGGATGTTTGAGATAGGTCTCAGATCTACCAGATTTAACATGCAGATTCTAGATTTTGGAGGATCCACCAGATTTCAGACTTAGCCAATTTTCAGGATCTTCAGGATCAGGATACCAGACTTAGTCATTTTCAGGGTCTCAAACATTAGGATCAGGTCATCAAGGGGCTCTAAGACTCAAACACCACTGACTTCATCATGCAAAGGACATCATCCTAGACTTAGCAAAGCACTGGAATTCAAAAAAAAGGGGGTCCCCATTTGCAATGGGGCGATGTGTGATTTGGTCACAACAAGTCACTCGTGATTTTCAGACCTTCAGACGGAAACCCTTAATGAAGGAAAAGGCGGTTGCAACTCAGAGAGCGCTAGAAATATTTGAAAGATGTAAAAAATTTCAAAAAAAGTGTGTTCTCGCTCGAATTACAATACATATGTTTCTAAAAGAAATGAAAGCTAACAAACAACATAATTAGAAACAATCTAAACTAATAAGATTACAATATTGACCATTAAATAAACTATGCAAATATTATTTAATTAAGGGATGGTTGTCTAGAGGAGGACGACAAGCCAACAATGGTAAAGGGCGACATACCCAAGAAAGAGAATCAAGTAGTGCTTGAAACAACAATTTTTGTCAAAATATGAGAGGAAGAGGAAATTCTTCAAGAGGAAGAGGCTACAACGGAAGTGGAAGAGGTAGATGATTCATGGGAACATGCTATAAGTGTAGAGAAGTTGGTCATATGGCATTTGAATATCCACAAGCACAATAGAACAATGATAGAGGAAGTGAGGCAAGGAATCATATTGCTCAAGCGGATGAGGAGAGCGTTGCTTCATCAAATCACATGGAAGAACCAAAGCATGGAGAAGCATTCATGATGAAGAGTGTTGTTGAAACTAGCAAAAGAGGAGAATAAACCAGTACAAATGAAGAGTTTATTTTGAAACGTATGCAAATCTAGAGGTAAGTGTTGCAAGGTTATTGTTGGTAGTGGAAGCACGAATAATTTGGTGTCTAGTGAGATGGTACAAAAGCTTGGGTTAAAGAGGATTGCACATCCAACTTGTAGAAGGTTTCATGGATATTAAAGGGGCATCAAATCGTGGTAAATGAGTAGCTTTTAGTGAGTACTCAAATTGGTTCATATAAAGATGAAATTTCATGTGATATTATGTCTATGGATGTGTGTCACATTTTATGTGGAAAGCTTTTTGCGAATTTGATAAAAAGGCTATACATGTTGGTAGGATGAATGCTTGCACTCTTGTGAAGGATGGAAGGAAGTTTACATTGAGCCATTGAAGGAAAGGAAAGAAGTGGGCTAAAGTCCTAAATTGTGTTTAATCTTAGGAAAATAGTTTCTAAGACAAGAAGTGGGAAATTTAAGAAATTTCCTAAACATATGGAGGTTAAAACAATGGGGGAAATTCAAGAAATTCCACAAGAAGTGAAGATTTTATTTAAGAATTATGCAAAAATTCTTTCCAAGGAGTTGTTAGATGGGTTGCCACTTATTAGAAGCATTAGCCACCATATAGATTCAACCCCTAGATCAAGTTTACCAAATAAGGCAGCATAAAGATGACATCTACGAAGAATGAGGTAAAGAGGCAAGTCCAAGAGCTATTGGACAAGGGTTTGATAAGACAGAGTTTGAGCCCATGTGCAGTTCCAACCGTACTAGCACCCAAGAAGGATGGAGAATTGTGTATGTGGATAGAGTCACGATCCAGTAACAAGATGGATTTCCATTGCCAGGAATGGATGACTTGATGGATTGTTTGAGTCGATTTAAGTATTTCATTAAGATAGACTTGAAGAGTGGATATCACCAAATCCAGATTCAAGAAGGGGATGAGTGGGAAACTGCATTCAAGACAAAGAATGGGCTATATGAATGGCTTGTTATGCCATTCGGATTGACAAATGTACCAAGCACATTCATGAGACTGGTGAATGAAGTGCTAAAACTATTCCTTGGGAAGTTCATCATTGTTTATTTGGATTAATGTTGATATTTAGCAGAATGAAAGAACTCTTGATGCATCTAAGACTAGTATTACAAAGATTAAAAGAGAAAAAGTTGTCGTATAACTTGAAATAGTGCAGTTTTATGGAGTTAGTGTACTTGGGTTTTGTAATTTTCCTAAGAATGTCTGCTGATAGATCCTGAAAAGGTAAGAGCTATTGTGAAGTGGCTACCACCAAGGAGTGTTTTGGAGACATGAAGTTTCTATGGTTTGGTGTAATGTGCCCTTCTAGTAAGCCAAAATTTTTCACAACCTTGCACAATTTCAACTTAGTAAAAGAGAACATTAGTATTCAATTCTCCTTATATTTCAGCATATTATCATTAAGGCTAATGCACATTTATCCATATCAATATCAAAATTCTTATACTTTCACTTTGCCATTTAGGGTTAGTAACCTCATAATCATAAACTATGATAATTTCTATTTCTTAAATGCATTTTCACGTTCTCATTGCTTTCTCTTATAGCTTGTGCATGATATATCTTGGGAGGGACATCACGTAGACTCAAACATTAACCAGCTCTACGTCACCACCTATGCGAGTACGACTTTGTTAAGGCGCCAGTTTAACCATCCCATACGGAGGCCCAAAGGCTTCACACACACCCGGTGTTCCTCACCATTTGGCTCGAGGGACTTCATGCACACCCGGCATTCCTCATCCAATCGAGGGTCACTTACCGTAGGGCACATTTTACATGTTATAACCTTAGGCCCAAGAGCTTCACACACACCCCGTGTTTCTTGTCTCTTGGCTCAAGGGACTTCACGCACATCCGATGTTCCTCGTCCAGTTGAGGGTCGCCTAGGTCCAATATACCGCCCTTCCTTAACTTACATCCTACTCTAATGATGGTAGAGGGGTTAAAGGACGAGTCCGATTGTCAGCGCCGAGTATATCATGGATTTGCTTGTTGTAATGTTTATTCATATCATCACCATATTTACATGGCTATTACCATTCCATACCTTCTCATTTATATTTCATTAGATTTGGCATCACACTTGCCATAAGTTTTCACATGATATCCATAATGTATTTGTATGGTAAGACATTTCATTTTTATTATATCCATGTATATAAATCATCTATTTCAACTATGACTTATATTATCTCATTCATTCATTTATAATAGAACTATTCTTATTCATGAGGATCTTATTATCATAATTCAATCATTCTAATTTAAGATACTTATTCTCTTTCTAATCATGATTCATTCTTATCATTCTATTCATACTATGCCTATTTGATATCTAATCATAATTCAGACTTATCATAATGCTGAGATGCCTATTCAATCTCTGATCATAACTTCATACTTATTATAATGCTAAGATACTGATCATAACTCATACATATTATAAGGCTAAGATGCCTATCAAATTTCTGATTCATTCTTATATACATTCTAAGTTAAAATGCATATTTCCTATCATTGCTCTAAGAGAGACATAGGAATGCAACATACCTTTGGCGGTGCTGCTGTTTTGATAGTCAGCTGGTATTAATAACAACTCAGAATTATGTATTTGATGTGCTGATGAAGTCTAACGATGACTATGAATATAGATTCAATTCCAATTATGCTGCGATCCAGTATGACACTGAATAATTTGAATGAGAGTGCTGTGATAAGAGAATGCTACAGTTCTGAAGGAGAAGAATTGAAGATCTGTGTTGAGTGCTGTTACAAAGTATATTCGCTGATGATAGAGAGTGCAGATGTATTAACTAGATCCCACGATGAGTGTTTTGATCGCTGAATGATGATGAATCATGATGCCACCCCTGCTCCTTTATAATCCTGAATGGGTTGCAACCTTCAAGGAGTCGCATCTCTTGACCATCGTGCCTCTAGCGCTCCTAATCACTTTCTTTGTATTTAGTTTAAGGAATCCCTGATTCTTTTAGGACCAGCGCTCTTGCAAGTTGATTATCATTTTGTATTTTGTCTTACTTACCTTGTCTTATATTCCAAGTCATTCTTGTCTTCTTCTTTTTGTAATGGATATAGCTTGACTCTTAGCATCCAAAATGGTAGGAATGATGTGAAATGGACAAAACATCATCAACGTGTGTTTCCAATCTTTAATTGGAAAGCATTGAGACATGACATTTGGTGAGTTTTTATAGAAAAGTTATCAAGAATTTTAGTAGCATATGTGCATCTATCATGGAAACAATTTGGACAGTTGCAACAGAGAAGAGCTTTCAACTTTTGAAGGAAAAGGTGACATAATAGCTGGTAGTAGCATTGTAGGATTTCAACAAAATATTTCAAGTGGATTGTGATGCAATTGGGAGAGCGATTGGAGGAGTTTCAAGTCAAGAAAGTAAGACCTTTGCATATTTCAGCAAGAAGTTAAATGAAGCCAAAAGGAAATATTCATTCTATGACCAAGAGTTTTATGCAATTGTTCAAGCATTAAGTGAAGGCATTATTTGCTAACCAAGGAGTTTGTTTTATTCGTGGATCATCATGCACAAAAGTTTATTAACAGCCAAGGTAAGTTGAGGCAAAAGTATATGAAATGGGTTTAGTTTTTCAAATTTTTTTATTTGTTTTGAAGCATAGGAGTGGTACATTTAATAGGGTAGGTAAAGCATTTAATAGAAGATGTCTTTTGTTGCATAAGATGAGAGTAAAGGTTGTTGGTTATAAGGTATAGTTTATGTTTATCCCATTAGGTAACTCATTCAACGGATTTTGGAGTCCGAATATTTTGAGTTCAAAGTAACAACATTCATGTATGATAAAATTGTAACTTGATACTTATTTCTACCAAGCTGATGAGGCTCACAGAAACCAAAGTGGAGTTTCCTTGTTCCAATCATCTTGACCATTTGAAAACATGGACTTGACAACCCAAAAATTTTACTTGTAGTCAGGACTTGGCATGGACTTGACAAAAAACTCTACAAAATGTGGCAAAAAAAAAACATACACAAAAAATAGAAACTAATGCATTTAGAGAACACAAAAGTCTAATTTGATTATCAATTTGCCATAATTCAAACATTAGATGTCATATGACCCTCAACGCTCAAAATCTGAAATTTCAAAGTTTTAGAGTAATAATAATTGTATAACCGCCCTATAACTATTTGCATATGATGATATGTCAAAAAATAGCCAAATACAATCGATCTCTTCCTCTTCCCCCTCCTAATGTAACTTAATTTTTCGGGCCTGGAACTAGAAGGTAAGTCGGCATCAAAATGATGACTGATTTTTTCCTCAAAAGTGTCTTCATTTTCTTCCAAGGCATCCAACTTTACCGCTTCAGATGCTTCTCTCTCCAATTCAGCAAGATCTTCATAAGTAAGCATGACATCGCAATGTTCTTTGATAGTCCAATCAACAAAAGGATCGATGTCAATGGCATCATGGGAAGGACTCTCCACCTTTTTGGTTTGAAGGCGAAGGTTGTACCAAACAAAGACAAGGTCATTGAGGTGCTTCTAAGTCAACTTGTTTCTATTTTTCGTGTGGATGCTCTCAAATAAGCTCTAATTGTGTCAGACCCAAAAGTTTGTTCAAACTTCAAGTTTCTAGTTTCTACTTCTCGTATTAAGCTAAAAATTAAAGGATTATTTTTTACTTGGTTGTTTGCCCCTCCTTTAAATTGCTTGGGTTGAAGAAAAAGGCCTCCCCACCACACCCTTGTAGACCTCCAACTCATCAAGAACTTTGTTTCTAATCTCATTAGTTGGAACCATCTTATCAATGCATGAAACAATGCTTGCCATGAGCTCCTTATTAGCATTAAATGTATTAGAGAGGTAGAACTTTAGGTTCAGGTACTAGGCCAAGGCATGTATCAGCTAGTGGAGTTGGTTCGTCCATTTTTGATCAATGATGCACCAATGATCTCATATTTTCTTTTGTTTCCACCATAGTAATGCAAAATAGCCTCTTTGGCCCTAGCCTCATAGAGGTAACCCATCGACATGCCAATCCAATCCACCAAACAAAGAACCTTGACCATACTGTCAGCTAAAAACATGAAAACAAATGTTAAATTATTACAATATTAACCGCAAAAAAAAAATACATCAAATAGATTCACGTTTGTATTTGTTACTTACCTTGAGTAACTCATAAAAAAATGTTTTTGTGGCCTTCTCTTTGTTTTTTTTGGCATATGGAGACTCCATCCAGGCATTGGACACAAACATTTGCTTGAGAGAGGAAATTGTGGCAATAATGCTCTGCAAATGAGGGATTGGGTGGCAAATCTTGTCACTCCTGATCACACAAGCTCCTTGCCATTCATGTGATCTCTCATCAAAGAAAAGACCCAAGTTTGTTTGTAGATAAATTTGGTAACTTGTTTAGCATCTTCAACCATACTTTTGACCCATCCAATCTCCCCAATGTCTTCTAGCATCAAATTTGATCAATGTGTAGGACAAGGAGTCCAAGAACTAGTAGGATGCTTCTCCATATTAAGTCTCCTTGCAGATACATATGTTGTTGCATTGTTCGTGATAATTGGGACAACATTTTCAACACTAACCTCCTGGATCACCCCGTTCAACAGATTGCACAAAATCTCAACATTTTTGACTTCATGGACTTCAAGAACACCAATGTGCCATTAGAAGCCACTAAAAAGTTAAGGAGAGTCCTATTTTGCCCATCTGTCTATCCATTTGATAAGATGCTACAACCCTTTTTTTGCTAGACTTTCTGATCATCAACCACAAGTTGTGTGTTTTTTATGGTTTTCTGTGGCAATGGCCTACTCAAATCTTTAATTGTTGGAGTCTTAAACCCCTTACTGGCAACTGTCAATGCGTTTACCAACTCTTCTCAATATGGGCTGTTCGCCATATTGAAGAGTAAATTTTTGTAGTACCAAAAGTTTGTCATTGCCATCTTAGCCTCATGGTGTTTTTCCTTATACCAAGCGGTACCTTGAAGCGAAGGTTGTGCTCTTGGAACATTGCCAAATGTTAAGTCATTCTTATCATATCAATGTCAACTATGTTATCTTTCCTATCAAAGTGGTTAAGTTCTTAGGTGTTGGTTTATCTTGGTCTACTAATGACATATGCAGGTTGCTTGTCACAAAGATTTTCAAGCTATGAATCCTAAAGGAGGCTTTAGCTCCAACACCAGCAAGGGAAAGAAAGGGTGAAGTTCAAAGAAAGACTATGATTGTAGATACTAGGCATCGAAAGGAAGGATTGAGGCTAAGACAAATCTTCTCTAACACATTGAAACAAGATCATACATGAGGACCGTCTACCAAGCATAAATTTGTCACATTGGAGGGTTCTGTTGTGACGTTATCACAACATCGCCCCATTGCAAATGGGGCCCCCTTTTTTGAGCTCCGATGCTTTGTCTTCGATCTTGGATGATGTCTTTAGGTTTGTTTCATGATGAAGTTAGTGGAAATGATAAGGTAAGTTGCACTTCAAGCTACTGAATGACTCCGAGCGAGCGGGGAATGTTAGACTCAGATAAAATCACGACGAACGACCAGTTGAAACCTTGGCGCCTTGATAGAAGTTGTATCTTGACCCTCGAAATGACTTAAACATTGAAGTGTTGCATGGAAATGGCCGAATAGCCTTAAGCGCAAATATGCTTCTATAGATACCTAAATGTGCGCCTAAGGTAGAATCCTGCAAAATCATCACTAAAATCATTAATTTGAGCCTAAATAGTGATTAAAAGAGTTACAACTTAGAAAAACTTGCAAGAAAATGACTTGAGAATGTTAGGCGCATATCTGCATCTGATCAACCACTAAAGTGCGCCTAAGCCTAATGGATGAGGGAAACAACATTTAGAGGCCCAAATTTGCGCCTAGATCAACATGAAGTGTTTAAAACTCACCAAGGAATCAAGGCGCAAATTCACTCCTGTATAGGTCAAGAAGTGTGCCTAAGGTAGGAACTGTTGGAGTCATAATTTACAAACAACAAATTGGTGCTTGGAGTCTTATTAGAGGTTTAAACTTAGTCAAACAAGCCCAAGTAAGTCTAGGAACACTTCATCACTTGTAGAACCATCAAAGTGCGCCTTTGATATACTTGGATTGAAGTTGTGAATTTTGGTGGCGCCTTGGTGAAATGAAGCTTCCTTGGCTATCTTCAGTGATTGGAATTCTCAAAACTTAAAGAATTCAACCTTCAAATCTAGGCGCATGTTTACCTCTGTTCAACCCTGTTTTTGCGCCTAAGTAAAGATGTGCTTGATTCCATGGATTATGAGGATATTTAGGTGTCTTGTACTTCTCCTTGAGTTTACACATTGATTTGGATGCATGAAAGATGAAAGTGAATCGCTATTTGCATCTAGGCGCAAATTCACACCTGGAGGATCTTTAAAGTGCGCCTAGCAAAAAGAGACTTGGAGCCCTCAAATTCGATCACCTCAAGGCAAGAAATGTTCTGGGCACTTGTGCATTTGATTGAAATCGTTGGTTGAAACATCTTTATCACCTAGAAGCTAGGCGCATTTCTTCATAGGTAGGAGTCAAAATGTGCGCCTAAGTTTAAACATGCCTGAATTTAAGTATTGGGACTTCATGGGCATATACAATGATTTGGATGCATTTAAATTGAAGTGAACACCTACTTCCAAGATGAGGCGCACTTTCTCACCTCTAGGAACCAACTTTGGCGCCTTGGAAACAAGGGTCTGTAATCATGATAATTGGCGCCAAGGGATGAAGTAAACACAAGTTTGAGGCTATCAGAATGCCAAAAATAAGCTAAGTGAGTTTAGGCGCACTTTTCAACCTGAACAACCTCAAATATGCGCCTCAATTGTGAAGGCATGAATCAATGATGAAGGGTATGTATGTTGTCAAACTAGGCATCTTTAACCATCAATATGAGTTTGAAGTCATGAAAATGCCTAAGTAGTTGAAGGCACACTTACCTCATCTGCAAACCTAGATGAGCGCCTCAAGGAAAATCACCTGAATTCACATCATTAGATGAGCTTCCTTGAGAAGGAAGATCATTCCAAGACATCTTCAATTGTTTAAAACCATAAAAATGTCAAATATAAGGCCAATTTGATCAAGGCACACTTTAGCCTCTGTAGAAGCCTCAATCAACGCCTCATGAAAAGAGCATGAATTGACATTAGGGAGTGAGCGCCTTGAGAAGGAGAATCATTCTAAGTCATTTCCACTTGTATGTAATCATTGAAATGGCAAATTTAAGGCTCAGGATCCTAGGCGCATTTTCCTATCTCTGCAACCTCAAATGTGCTCCTAGGCTAGAAAGGTGTTTAATGTGTTAGAAAGTGTTAAAAATGATTACTTTGTGTTATAAGGATTGATGTGTTTTTTGGTCTGTGCTGCAGGAGGATTGAGGAGTCATCTGAGGAGAAAGGCGCTTGGAGTCACCTTCATCCAAGGAGTAAAGTCAAGAGGTTGCCACTGCAGATGAGACACCATGCTACTATGCCAAGGGAACACTTCAAGATCATCATGCCGGAACACTTCATCATTCGCATCAAGAAAGGACATTCATCTGTCACTTCAAGTTCTTCCTCAATCTCCAAGTTTCCGGGAGGAGTCTCCTACTTCATGTCATCATTAGCCACACTACTCTCTATGAAGATGCATTCAAAGAAGATCAACATACACATTGCCAAGAGAAGAGATATCACCAAGTTAGAGAAATGAGCAACATGTATCATCCACATCCGACTTACAAAAGAACAAGGCAAGATCAACAAGGATACATCCCCAAACATGGAAGTTCATCAAAGCAATCACATTCAAAGACATCATACAGATGATACAATTTGAGAATATGCCAAAGGCAAATTGAATAAACTATTGGAATCCATACGAGTTACTGAGGTGGCACCTACGTGGCATGCTTGTCATCTTCACCAACCAAATGTTGCCACATCATCCTTGTTCAAGTACATTGTACCTGCATGCACAAACAAGAGGATAAGGGTGTTCCAAGGGAGAAGACTTCCATCTCATCATCTTCTATAAAGTTCCATTTTTGGTGCATTGATTATTGTGAGCATTTTGGCTTGTCCTTAGTCTCTTGGTGGCTTTTTGACTTTGTTGGGAGAACTCCAATATTCTTGGAATGGCCACAGATCAGTTTTACAGAGTAATTGGTTATGACTTTGAGCTCAGATGGTGTTCAGGATCACAGTGATGCTTTCTGATGTTTGATCAGGTTCTTGGTTTTCTCTCCAAGATTCTTGGAGAGGCCGTCTATTTTTAGAAAGTCACTCGGAGGGCATCATTCATCTTCACAAACATCATAGAGTATGTTGGTATGCTTAATTTTGTAGTTTGGTGATATTTGGGATTTCCCGTAAAATCAGTTGATTTAATGAGCTAAACAATTAATTATTGCACTTAAGTTTAAAGGTTGGGAAATTTTCATTTAACACTTACGTGTTATAGCTCGTTGGAAAGGGGATGAAAAGCTCTAAATCATGGATGCATCATATTGTGGCCTTGTGAATCAAATATTTCCTTTATTTTGATTAAGGGGTCTTTTGAGCTAAAGGGAGCTTTAAAAGGGTGACTTTAAGTTGTGCACACATAATGAATTATTTTTTATACTTTTGAGGAGAAATATGAAGGGATAGAGGAAATAATATTTTATTTTCCTCAAAAAGTTATAAAAGGAAGAGATGGGCTCATTGTTTGAGCATGCTTGGATTTGTATTGTTACTCTGCTGGTTTGAACCTGCGTGTTCTTCCATATTCTCTTGAGGACGAAAACCCTCTTGTGGAATGCTCTTGAGGACGAAAACCCTCTTGAGGTTGGGTGTGGTTTCACTGCAGAAATCACCATTGTGCTGAAGACGGATTTGGAGCAAGCTCATTTAGAGTTTGCCATAGAGCTTAATGGATTTTGAAGATTTTGTGAAGTTTTTATTATTAATCAGTTTCAAAGTGATAAATAATGTATGCCTATGAATTTTTGGTGTGCCTTAAGATTGTTTGTGGAGTTTGTTAATTTTCTACCTTGGCTGTACGTGCTTTGGCCGTACATTGCTGAAAATTGATATTCATCAGAAATTTCAAGTGGATGTTTTGAAGACTTTTGTGATTGCATATTAATTATCTATAGTAAATGATCTCATTGCAAGTTATTTGGTGGATTTTGAGGATGTATTGTGATTTTTGGAAATGTACCATTCCATGTCCGTACACTGCTGAAAGTCATTGATGATCAAAATTTATTATTGCTGATGTTATTGTTAATCTTATCATTGGCAATGTATTTGATTTCACTAGACAAGCCTTTTGAGGGAGATTTCATGGAATTGTATGTTGTATAGAGATTTCTATGAGTGCTGTACTACTTCCAGGCCGTACGGCCCTGTCAGTGGTTTAGTGTTGGCTGTGAGTTTGAATGTCATTGTCTTCAGTATTGGACTGCTCAGAATTGTTTCTTGTGATCAGATTTTCAGATTTGCATCAGAGATTTGAGTACTAGTTGTATGGATCAATTTATATGTTTTCAGATTTCTTTCTTGGGCTGCTGTACCTGCAAGGACAGTCAGCAATAAAGTGTTAAATCAGAACTCAGTAAGTTGTTATTCAATGCATTCTTCATCAGCAAATTAAGTTCTTCTTGGCTTCTTTCATGCGGGGTATGTTTTCTACATCAAGGATTCAGAGGGGAGTTATTATCAAATTACAATTCTTGTGCTTTGATATTGATTCAATTGGAGCATATTGTACTTCATTTGTAAATTCTATCACATTAAGTACCCCTGGATGGTTTACCGCCAGTGTGGAGAATGAATCTTTGTTTTATTTTTTCTACCCATTGGACAAGTGGTGAATTCCCATTGAATAAGTGGATGATTTTGTAATCTATTCATGCTCATTTCATAACCACTGATGAAGTGGTGAATCCCCACGATATGTGGATGCCCGCCGCAGCGGAAGAAGTGTTTTCTCTTAATTGCATATTTGATATTGTAAGCCAAAATCACTGTATGCTCTCACCTTGCTCATCCTGGGATCTGGGTGATTAGAAAGTGTGAGGCTTTTAGTTGGTTTATGCAATTCATGCTAACACTGCTATATCATTGTATGTAATTTTGAAAAAAAAAATTGGGGTAGCATCTTATATCTTCATTGCCTTGGGAAGCGTGCCTTCATTCCCTCTTCTTTTCTATGTACAAAATGCTAAAAATAGGCATAATTGCCTTGTTGTAAAGATCTTGGCCGTCCGTTTCAAAGCTTGATCTCGGCTGTCGGTTGTATTCTTGAAGACTATATAAAGGCCTTGTTGCCTCATTTGTAAAGTTAATCAGTATCTAGTAGAGTAGAGAATCATTAGAGTAGAGTAGGAAGACTCTCGAAATTCTCTGAGAGTACTTGAAGTTGTAAACATTTCTCAAGATTCATGCAAAGACATTGGAGCATTGGAGCTTGGTGCTAAGTGTTGTCTTGTGGAATAACATGGTTTTTTGTAGCTTGATGAAATGGAGAGATGTTTCTAAGTAGATTAGAAGTAGAGTAGTAGCTCATTGATGTAATGTCTGTATGTATTGAATATTTGATCGACTCCTAGCTCATGCTTTTGACATCCATCGCTGGTGGAATGTTGTGTAAAGCTAGTTCGAGTTTCATCATAATTTGCTTAAGTTCGGTTGTGGATGCTTGTTTGAGCTGTGTCATCCAATGGGTGCTTATATGAGCTTTCATGATTTGAAAACCATTCGCTAACCTTAGGAGATTGCACCTACTCCATGTAGTTGTAGGCATTCTTGGCTAAGTGGAGTTAGGTTTATTGAGGAGTTTGTCTATTCATGCAGCATAATTGCCTCGTTGACCTTAGATTAGTTTCTCTAAACCCTTGCCTTTTGCCTTTTCTTTTTGTAGTTGATTAGAAGTTCCATTTCACAAGGAAAGAGTACATATTTGAATGGAGTGATGAATAAATTCTGCATAAGTCCCTTTGTGTAAACAACATTATCACATCATACCACCGAGGCTATCCGTTGCAAATCATATACAAGGAACCTTGGAGCGTTCTTGTTTGATCACATAGTTTAGCATTCGAGACACTTTGTTCAAGAGAGGATAGAGCACTTGACGTTTTATTCTAATGTTGTTGTCAAGAAAACATCATCAATAGGTTCAATATTCAAGGTAAGCAGTTTCAGTGAAGTCTAGAAATTGACTTTCTATTTTTAGAAAAAGCTGTTTTTTAATTTTTGCTTTCTTGCTTGTCCCGGATTGAGGATTTAAGCATGAAAATCACAACTTTCTATTTTTAGAAAGTTGCTTTTTTGCCTTTCCTACATTTTCGGTGAAAAAGGGGTTTGATGGCAATGTTAGAAGGTCAAATAGTATAGATTCAAGCTTCATTGGGTGAAAATGGTTTCAGGGGGTAGTAAAATGATGGAAAACTCATTGAAGTTAAAGGTTTTATGGCACAACATTTGAGAATGGAAAAATGGAGCAATTTTAATGAAAGATTAAAAGTTTTTGCAAAATCTTTCGAAAAATCATCAAACAACACTCTTAGCGCCCATGCCTTGTTCATATTTAGTCACATTTTAAAATCTTCAATTTTGGTTTCCAAGTCGTCAGTTTCCCGATTTTGGCATCCATCAAGAAAATCCCTAGTGAGCGCCAAATTTTTTTTAATGGTGTTTGAGGCATGGAGTTCCTCATTTGGCATTCATCGGAAAAAATCCTTGATGAGTGCCAATTTGGTGAAGTGGTCCAAATCCTTGATGAGTGCCAAAAACAAAGTAACTCAAAATTGTGTCCATATAAGCAAATCCCTAATGAAAATCATATTTAAAAAAAAACACAATTGGGCGCCTAAGTTCTTTTGGACACCAAAAGAACATGTTTTTCTTGCCAAAAGGAAGATAGAAACAAAGAAAAAGTGGCACCCAGGTTAGTATATGCACTCAAGAAAACATTGGAAGGAAAATAAGGTGAAATAAATGAGAAAAATCATCAAATCTGAGCCCTTCATTCAAATTGACGCCCAAGCCAAGATTAAGGATTAGTTAAAGCAAATTAAAGACAAACCCAAAAGATTGGATATGCACTCAAGAAAAGATTGGAAGGAAAATAAAGTGAAATAAATGAGAAAAACCATCAAATTTGAGCCTTTCATTCAAAGTGACGCCCAAGCCAAGATTGAGGATTGGTTAAAGCAAATTAAAGACAAACCCAGAAGATCGAAGGCGTTGTGTAATGTCCCCATTTTTAGAGTGATCACTTAGTGATGACCTAATTGGCAAGTTTTCACACTTGGGCATTTTTGTAGGGCAAATCGATGATGAATTGGCATAATTTTGTGGTAATATTGGTGAAGTCAACATTAGTCAAATAATTTGCCCTAATGTAGAGCGACCAATTTGGAGCATGGAAGATGGAGGAAAAGAATGAAATTGCTTTGGGAAAAATAAGAAATAATTTGTGATATTTCTCTTGTTGATGACGACTTCATCTGAGGTCAAATGTATGAGGTATCATGTGCCAAATAGGTTCGCCCTTGAAGAATGGAATGTTGGAGAAATAACATAAAGTAAATATAACTCACATATGTCTTGGGCGCCTAGAAGAGGGTCGGCCCTCTTGGAGAAGGAAATAATAGAATAAAAGAAGATATATCCTTTTATGTGATCGATCAAGAGGTGGAAAAGACATAAAGGGAGCGCCTAGGAGGGAGTTGGCCTAGGAGAAGGCATAAAAAAAGAAAGACAACCTTAATTTGCACCTTGAGCGCCTATGTTGCAGTGGTCAGCCAAGCTTGGGATAAAAATAATAAAAATAAAAGGAATTTCTTGCCTAGGTCGGCCTAGGAGATGGAAGGAAAGATCATGTATAAATAAGAGTTCATTTGAAGGCATTTCATCATATCTTACATTCATACTTTCTCTTAGAGTTTAACTCTTTGGCTGCAACGAAAGTCGGGCATGAATCCAAGGACGAAAGCCCTTGTGATTCTAGGTAAATTGGATGAAAACCTAATTCATCTTGTGTAGGTTCAAAGATGGAAGCCTATTTTTATTTCATTGGAGATTCGTGAAGGAGAAGAGCAGATTTGCATATTCAGATTTCAAGATCAGATTTGGAGCAGCAGAAATTCGTGACATTTGTGCATTCTTTGACCTAAGGTTTAACCCTAGCTTTGAGCGCCACCTTGAGGAGAAGGGCGATTTGGTTTATGAAGGGCGAATTGCTGTTTTTGAGGGCAGATTTCATCCTTATTAGGGTTTCCTAAACCCTGATTTATTGCAGTAGACCTAGCACCACATTTTGGAGAGGGTTTGTAGCATCATTCTTCATCAACTGCATGTGATTTTCTATCATAACCTAGCTGATGGAATTCACCCAGCTAGGGCTTGGATTGGAGTATCTTGTTCATTATATTTTGGTATGTATCAACTTATTTAAAGGTCTGATTTGTATCAGTAGAGATCTGATTTGTAATTTGGCATGTTTGGCCTATGCTCTTGAATGTAGTTGCATTTCCAGAATTTCAGTTTTGTAGCAGCAGGGTTAATTCAGAAAATCAGACATGTTGCCATTTTGGTTGCCCTACATTGTGTATTTCATGGTGTAATTCATGCTTATGATTAATGTCAACTTGTAGTATCAATTGCCATAATTTTTGCCATGTTTGGATGTGTTTTATGTTGGCTGGAATAATATAATTAAGAGCAGAAATTCAGATCAGATTCTAGGGTTTCAGCAGAAAACTAAAGAGGCAGAAAATTAGGGCAGAAATCAGAATTTTAGGGCAGATCC
The DNA here is from genome assembly GCA_027924645.1 of Cunninghamia lanceolata. Classification (NCBI taxonomy): domain Eukaryota; kingdom Viridiplantae; phylum Streptophyta; class Pinopsida; order Cupressales; family Cupressaceae; genus Cunninghamia; species Cunninghamia lanceolata. Next base: position 21,563,101 of record BSBN01000465.1, read on the forward strand.
CATTGGGGATATTGCACCTTGATTTAGATGGACACTCAAGATGAGATGCAGAAATGGAAAGAAACAAACATTTTATATTATTTTTTAGAGGATGAAGATATATTTGCTTTCAAAGCAATTATTTTTATTATTTTTGAAGTTTCAAGAAGTTGCAGCTAGAAGGTTATAAATGTGTCATTTACACATTCAATGTAATGGAAGTTGATGTTAAACATATGCTGCAAAAATTGTCATTCAAATTTGAGTCAGATTACATTGTTTAAAGTGTTTTTGTGCAAAAAATGTGAAGTTGATGCTTGTTTGTGCTGTTAAGATTTTCATTCAAGTCCAATCCCAAGTGTTGTCATCGTTGAACGAAGAATCGAATTAATAAGCAGATCTGTGTTAACTTTGTGTGACATCAGTGTTTGAATCCATGAAGCAGCTTTGAATGTTTTGTGATAATTGATTGTCTTCATCCATTCTTCTTCAAGGTGTTATTATTTTCATGTGTTATGTTTTCTTCAAAATCAAATTAATCATTAATAATACTCCAAGGATCTTTGTTTTTAATCCTTGGATAATATTTTTGTTTACATTTTAGCTGTCATAAATTGAGAAAATTCATTGGTGAGAATAAGACTTCTTCAAAGTCTCATGCTTTAACCTTTGAGATCAAAACAAATAGGTCAGGTTTGCTTATTTATTTATCCTTATGCAAAATCCCAAAGAATAGATTGTACAGTGTTCATATTAGTAGACTTGTTTTTGTTTTGGATTTTAGAGTAGATTAAATTAGGGAGCTTCTCCTACGAATTTGAAGAGAGGATTTCCTCGTCCACTGTTCTGTTTTGTTTCGTGACAAATTAAAACACCAACATGAAGGCCCCTTAAAATCTCCTTCCAATGCCTTCTCTCAGCGTGTTTTGTCACCTGGATGCTCAAGATGTCTTATGTTGGGTGAAATAAGAGCATGCAATGTCAAAAAGAAACTGTAAAAATGAAAAATTGCAGGGTTTTTTAAAATTCCACGCTAGGTGAATCCACACCAGAAAATTGCGAGTCTTCCTTCAAAACTTGGCTGAGTCTTCATCCAAAAGTTGTGAGTCCTTGATGAGTACCCAGCCTTGATTCAGTGCATGAGTTGCATCGACTCAGCATGACCCGTGGAAAGACTCGCGAGTCGAGCCGAGTTTGCTGAGTACTCAGCGAGTTTTCAAACTACGATCTTGACCACTAATTTGGAATTTTTTTTTATTACACCAACATTAATTATTACTTCTAACCACTTATTATACTAGTTAATTCTTCATTACATCACTTTAGACATACAAGTCTTTACTTATGAGAACCAGTGATTAACACTAAACGTTATAATTTCATACAACTCTAGTTCTGACTCCATTATTAATTTAAATCCTGTATTATTAGCATTTCCTATTCCATCTTTAAATTATGAATTATAATCACACAAGTACTATTATGAACTATAGTGGCATGCATGTGTTTATTGTTATGAATTAAAACATAATTCTATATCTCAGCTAATTATAGCTAGCTTAATTATACATTCATTAAATTTATAATATTTACTAATAATTGTAACCACTCAATCATAAATCTTTTGTTCATACATTGTATAAGTTTCCCTTCTTACTATCATAACTTATTCTTCCCTTAAACTTTCTAGTAACAACCTTTCAATTCATTGGCATGGTCAGATTTTATGCAATCTGTTCAGCCATCACCCTATGTGAATAAGTTAACCTTATTAGGGAGTAGAGGGCATGGTGAATTTACAGGGAAGAGTATACACTCAATTATGACTAAAGTAGCTCAAATAACAGAATGATGTAAGGTATAGATTCTTTCACAATCTTCTGAAAAGTTTGGAGTGCATATACATTTTCTTGTACAAAGTTATTTAAGCCTCTTCAGTGAGATTATAGAGGAGTCAAGCCCTCAACCTCAGAGGAGAAAAAAGAAAACACAAAATAAACCTGCTGGTACTGTAGTGGAAGCTTGTACTTGGAGAATATTCAATGATCGAGACAAGTTCTAATGCAGGCCTTGACTCTACTAAGGAACGAAAATGGGTTGCTAAAGATATGAGGGTTCAAGAACAGCACAATTGTTAACAGCAATCTGGTTGATCGCCTACCTCTGCTAGCATGTTCAGACAATATGAAACAAATAAGTTTCTTTTGAAGGTTTGTGGTTCACCGACTGAATAGAATTTGAGCTTTTTACAAATATATACTTAGGCACCTTCATACACCACAATCGTGCTATCCCTTCCATGATGGATAATTCCATTATCAGGGTCACCATTTTTTTAAATTAAAAATTTAGTTTATTCTTAATCCTCTTAGAGATTTGATGTGTCTTCAAAGATGTCTCAGTTTGTAAACTTGTACAAGCATCACTCGAATGCTCATAGGAAAGGTGAATCATGGTATCTATTCATGGGCTATAATTCTAATCCCTTCTATAGTAAGCCCGATATCAATTTGAGGTCCATATCTACATTAGTTTTGCATCCAAAGGCATAATATATCTAATTCTAAAATTGAGTTACAAATATTCAGTTGGAATTTGTTATGCATGAATGGGTAATACAAAGGTTACAGCCTCTTCAAGGATCAACATTTCCAGCTGTGAACAGGATCAACATTTCCAGCTGTGAACAGCTTATTCAACTTACTCTCATGCTTCCAAATTCGTAGGAAATTATTTCTCTCTCTGTGCTTTGGCTACATGTGCTAGCTCCAAATTGATGCTTGTTGCTGAAAGCCCTGCTCTCCATGATGAATCTCTATACCACTCTTCACAACAAGATGTTCTGCTATGTATATTATTCCTGCCTTGTATTTGCTCTACCTGTATCAAAACGTTGCCCAAAATATTCCTCATGCAGCTGTGTGGATAACCCTTTTGACTTCCATTGTGCAGGGTCATCATTTTCAGTACAAAAAGAAGTCCCCCCTTGTGCCTCTCATGGAAAAACTTTCGAAGCCCATAGCACACTTTGCAAGATTTAATTTTCTCCTCGTTGCTTTCCCCTAGGTGTCACCCTTATGCACTCCATCCAACTCCGCTGAATCCCCAATTCACCCTTTTAAATCAGTTTATCCTCCAGTCACCAAATCCCTGCATGCCTATCAAATAAAAATCTTTCACTTGGTGCCTCTTCTCTCTTGCTGTGCCCTCCCAGATTCTATTAAAACCCCCCAAAAATGTGCTCCCCGATTTCTCAGATTTTCCCCTCTTATCCATGACCCATACCCTGGGCGAGTCAAATTCTTGTCAAATCAACTTTTTGTGGCATTAGTGGTAGGCCCATGCCATGGTGAATTAGTTGTAGGTATTTCCTCATGTCAACCTACCATCTCCCTCTTGCCTTCGCTGCCCATGCCTTTAATATTGAACATTATTATTTATTTTCTTCAATTGACCTTACCATATGACTTCAACATTTGACTGATTATTTATTTCAATGACTATTATCAGTAGCTCGACCATGACTAAAATATTTATTTTAGTTTTCACGTGATTGAAGGTGAATGATGATTATGGGACTTAGGCTCGTGTTTAACCTTACCATTAGCTGTTAAATGGGCCATCTGAACCTTACTTAAATAGTATCGTTTAGGTAATTCTGAATTAATTATAATTCTCTATTACAATTATCCAATACAATCTCTGGAGTACAGGGTGTACAAGATGACATGACTTCCTAGCTATAATGACCATACACAGTCATTGCTGTCCAATACAAGTACATATGAAGTACTTACAGTTTGGTCAAACCACCAACCGGGACTCAACATACACTAATATGGGAGTAGGATTAGTCTAGTATTAGAACACTTTCCAATTGAATGACATAACCTGCATCACCTTGCACCTTGCCATTGACAAATCGATCAGTGTACCTATCCATGACGAGTTACGATGGGTGCCTTTGGGGGATGTGACAGCTTTGTAGTATGTAATCACTCAACCAATCTAAGTTTCTCAATATGATTATGTTAAATATATTTGTAGTGCTCTGTAATTTTGGTCTGAATTGATATGTCCTTGTGTTATATCAAACAGGAGAAGTCTTAAGTACTTTCTCTAATTTGACTCTTTTGCTAAAATAAAAATAGTTCCTTTCCATCAACCATGTTTCTTTTTTACTCTCACAATTGGACTGCTCACCTTTCTTAGTTCCTTGTTTTTTATTACGATTTACAAGAGCAGAAGCTCTTTTGCTTATTGTTCCTCCTTGTTACTATTTGTAGCATACTCGTAAAGACAAGGCAAAATCCAAACCAATTTTTTTGGTCTCTCAGTTTACATCATGTGTTTTGTGCCATTGTGAAAGTGCTAGTAAGAAGACAGCCATCACTATTGGTAAAGGAACCACTTTACAATTCTATTTGCTGTGCAGTAGATTTCAAATCGATTGCAGCTTATGAAATTTATGTTTTGTATTTATCAGTCCTTCGATTCTCCACAAAGCCAATAATTGTTGAGCTTTGGGTTACTTCGCAGTTTATTTTTGTCTGCAATGTATAGCATTGACATCCTTTGGTTGTGTTTTGCACTCTCATGAAGCTCTGGCAGACTATTGTGTTGAACATCTCTTATTTTTGGTTGTATATGAGAGTAGAATGTTAAATATTAGACATGTTTTCAACCCATATATTATCTAGAAATTTTCTAATACGTTTATTTGTTGTCTAGTTTATCTATCAAATCGAGCATACTCTATTTTATGATGTTTATTGCTGCTATGCCCTTAACCCATTGATTGTATTGGGATATGTGATTACCAATTATGGCTCACATAATCCTTAATTGCTTCATTTATGAGTCTCTAAGTATAGTTATGGTAAGCTAGGTCGGTCTCATTGGGTTTAGGGTACTAATGTTGCCTAATGATGCCTATGTATAGGAGGTTGTCATGTCCCCCATATTAAGGTATTGTTTAAATTAAAGATTTAAACATCGTGATAAGACAGAGAAGCCGCTTTGGATAGTAATCCCGTATATAATAATATTATTGATGATAATATTAAATAATATTGTTTTATATATATATTTTATATAATTAAAATATAATATATTTATTGTATTTATGAATAATAAATATAAATACAAATATGATATTATCAATTTTAATATTATTATAATTATAATAATATATTATTAAAATATGATATAAAATATAAATATTATCAATTTAAATTATTATTATAACTATAATATAATATATTATATATTATGTATATAATATATAAAATATAAATATTATATTATTATAACTATAATAATTATTAAATAAAAATAGAATATATATTATAATGATAATATAATATAATGTATATATATATATATATATATATATATATATATATATATATATAATAACAATGTAATTCATAATAAGAAGATTATAATTAATAGGACATTGTATGAGGATCGGGTCTCATAAGAAGAGACGCTGATCTCTAATTAAAAGAATAAGAACAGCGAATGGTTCCTAAAGGAAATCACTGACCTTGAGGGAGGTGTCGTTTGGGTCAAAGTGACCCTTCAAATTGTTTAAAAGGAAGGAAAGGATTAGGAGAGAAGGGATCAGCGAACCAAAGAAAAGCAAGTTCAGGATATTATTAGCAGCAAAACAGAAGTCAGCAGAAGGAAATAAGATTCAAATAAGATTCAAGGGGCAGCGATCAGGTAAGTTGGTTTATGTGTAATTTATGTTAAAAGAAAACAAGTAACAATAGTATTATATGTGTAGGCACTGATGTATATGTATAGAAGTGCAAGATAAATTCAAATTACAATAGAAATCTGTATGCATATGTTTTAGATATTGGTTAAGTAAGGTAAATAAATTTATGTGTAAAAATAGTGAAAATCCACTATGTATCCATATAGTGAAATGGGATTATGCTATGTGTTGAAATGAAAAATACATTCTATATAAATGTTATTATATAAAGAAACATGAATGGGTCATAAATGGACATACATTCTAATCATAAGAATATACCGACCATAATCTATGCCTATGAAGTCTACATATCTCCTTAATTACGATTTCTTACGGAATAATGGATATGATGGGGAATGGCGGAGTAATTCCTACATGGAATTGGTAACTTGGCGCCTTACATATCATGGATTGGATATGGTAAGGAGGGGCGGGTGTAATTCCTTCCATGTATTGGTATCTTAGCGCCATGCCATGTTAATCCTACTTTCCGAAGAGGTAACGAAGGAAGATATAGATCTCAACCTCTACTCAATCATATACTTGATTCTCTATCACTCCAACTAAATGGAAATAGCTTAAGGAGGGGCGGTGTAATTCCGGCACGTAAATGGGTATCCATGCGCCCTATGAGATATCATAGGGAGGGGCAGTGTAATTCCTTCTGTGCAAGGGTATCCAAGCACCTTATAGCTAATTTTGCGATGGAGGTTAAGAGAAAAAGGATATGAACATTAGAATATGAATCATGATCACTTTGCATCACTTATAGGATATGAAGTCAAAGATGTTAATTAAAATGATAAGCAGGGAATAAGTAATCATTTAACAAGTGAATGAATTCTTTTTACATTATCATTGATCTTATCTAATCTTATCATTAACATTTAATGATTTCTAATGTTACTAATGTTCTCTTTTACAAGTTGAATTTGTGTGAAAGGTTGTGAAAATTTGTCTTGCTAGAAGGTGACATTACAGAGGTACTGAGTAGTTGTTAAGCATTGTATTGCAAAATTTGTTTTTATTGCAAAACTTTTGGAGGTTGCTCCTTCAAAGTGGCTTATTGTTAAATATTTGCATTTTAGTTTCTATTACTCTTGTGCAAGTAATTTCATTACAAGTGGTATCAGAGCATGATCTTGGCACCTTGAAGGCAAGAAAAAGGCATTTTTTTTTTTGGTTTAGCAAGTCGTGTTGTCAATGCATATCTCTCTCATTATTGCGATATTTTTTTCTTGAAATTTGGAGGGTTGATCTAGAACATAATAGAGAAACTAAATTCTAGATTTGAGGAAATTTGAAGGAGTTATTGCAAAATTAGGGTTTTTAGCAAATTCACTTTTGAGGCTACAAAGTATTGAGTTTGTTGGAGATTTTTTCACAAAAGTGAGGATTATACTCAAGTAAGTTACAGTAAAAATTTCAACATATTTGGAAATGTTTTGAATAAGTTGTGAAAGTTATCTAGGTGACATCACGGCGGGGGCTCCAACAAGAGGCAAGGAAATGAATATAGTCACACTAGGGAAGTCACCAAACACAAAGGATCCAAGAATAGAAGAGATAGTGTCTATAGATTTTGAAGCTACTTTGAATGGAACAACCACCAAGCTCAAGGAGGAATTTTTTTTAATAATGGCTTCAAAGGATGAACTGAAAGGGATAGCTAGGAAAGAATGTATTGATGGGCTCCGATTTGACATCTTAAACCAACGATCTTCTCTCAAGAGTTTTATGGAATCCCTAAGAGTAAATTCACATCATAAGACTTGGGAAGCTAATGTGACTCCTACATGAAATGAGGAAGAAGATAAAGATGAAGAAGAATAAATAGAGACAGAGGTGGCATCAAAGGAATCATTAGAAGAGTCCAAATTAACAATATATTGGCATTTACTGTTAGGTATTAGCACCCCACAAATACTCAAAGTAGTGGGAGTTATTAAAAAACTAAGTTACCGGTTCTGGTACTGGTTCGGGTTCGGTCAAATTTTTTTTTGGGTGTGGGTTCGTTTTGGGTTCGTCCATACAAAAACATATAAAAATCAGAAATATATTCATATTTGCAGCAGTAATTAAGTTCAGAATACCATAGCATTGTGAATATGATCATATTATAAACAAAACCACACTAGTATTAGAAATTAAAAACACTACAATGTCAATTAGTCAAACACGAATGTCGAATGTCATGATATATATAGTTATTACAATTCAAAAATCAAAATTATAATGCCAAATGTCAACAATCAGCCAATGCCATCACTAATTAGGCATCACTGTCATATGGGTCTTCAAAAATATCATCACCACAATCCATATGAGCATCAGCATTTACTGGTATATTAGTAGACCCACAAAAAGTTGCACTCGCACTAGCACTAGCACTAGCACTAGCACTAGCACTCGCACTCGCACTAGCAGTGGCACTGGCACTGACACTCTCATGCCCACTACCAAGTTCAACATTAGCATCAGCTTCAAGTGCGGCAAGGTGGGAAATGGTAGCATCCAGGTTAGTATGCTTTGGCTCGATATCCCACTTCCTTGAGACCCCTTCCTTGTAGTCTTTGTTTTTGTGTGTAAGGAGGCGCAAGTTGGAATGCACATACACTAAGTCCTCTGCCTTTTTTGAGTGCAGCCAGTTATGCTTTACTGAGTGGATGAAGGAGTACGTGCTCCAATTCCTCTCAGAAGTTGATGAACTAGCAACCTATTAATACAAGACAACATTAGACAGTTAGAGTTATAAATTAGAAATTTTGAATTTAGAAATGAAACTTAAAAATCTAAAAGATAATAGAACTTACTTGCGCTAAAATTTTTATTGCAAGAGGTTATAGGTGTGTGAATGATTGGCCATGGAAGTACCACCACATATGAGAATCAACCTTATATTTGTCAACACGAGCATCAACACCCATGTCCGTGAAGCTCACAAAATGCATGAACTTGGCTCTAACTGTTTTTCGTATGTCAGGATCAACAAAGAGTCTGCGAAATGCTGCCTTGTACCCCCGGCTAACTTCAGCATCTCTATACGGGGCAACCCTTGTCCCCACAGAAAGGAGCTGAGTACTATAATATTTGGGACTCAGTGCAAAGGCAAGCAGATGCAATGGGGTTGTCATTTTGTCCCATCTCTCTTCAATAATTTGGTGTATTTGATTGAAGAAAGTTTCTCTAGGATCTCTCTCATCTTCATTTATGATGGCTTTCATCTTCTCAATCATTGAGTTGATGCCATCATATACCTCTTCCAAACAAGGCCTATCCATGTCGGTATAATGGATCATACTCAATATGGGCTCGGTAAAACTGAGGAGATACTCAACACGATCCCACCAATGGTCATCTAGGATCAATTGCTTAATTTTTGTTGCCCTTTCAGTGCTAGATTGCCTCCATATGGACCAATTTTGGCTGGTGACCATGCTAGAGAGTGCCTCTTTAACCTTCACAAGTCCTCTTAAGACAATTGTGTTGGAGGCAAAACGGGTCTCAGCAACCTATAAAAATCAAAATAAAAAAAATAAAAAATAAGGCTTCTTAAAAAATAAATTTACAAAACTCAAAACATAAACTTAAGAAAAAATAAAAATTGCTTGAAGCTTCACTTACCTTTAGCAGCTTCAATCTTGAGAATGATCTGAAAATGCCTTGTGACATATGGTGGTTGGTGACGAACATCTGGATGTCTTCTGCCTCACTATACACCTATTTGATCCAATCAATTTTTTTGCCAATTTTTTGTAGCATAAGGTTGAGGGAGTGGACCGCACAAGGTGTCCAAAAAATGTAACGCTCCTCAACCAATAGACTAGCTGCTCTACAATTTTTTACATTGTCTGTAACCACTTGAACCACGTTTCGAGGCCCCACTTCCTCAATGGCTTGACAAAGAATATTAGCAATAAATGGACCATCCTTCACCTCCCCTTCACAATCGACTGCCTTCAAAAACATAGCCCCTTTAGGACACACTACAATAACATTGATCAATGGCCGATTTTTTGAATCTTTCCATTCGTCAGAAATGATGGATAAACCTGTCTCAACCCAAGATTCCCTTATGGGCTTCAGTGAATCCTCTACAAACATCACTTCCTTTTCCAATAAGGTGGTGCGCACCTTCTCAAAACCTGGGCCCTTGTACCCTTTTGGAGCGTCATTAATTGCTTTCACCATTTGTTTCCAATACGGTGAGCGAACAACATTGAAAGCTAAGCCATTCACATAGAGACATCTTGCAATTTGTTGATCAACAACCTCACGAGACTCATTGTGAAATGCCGTTTCCAATGGTACCTTTGATCTCTTGCTTGCTACAGGTTTTTCAACTGTGGGCAAAAATGGGTGGCTCTCTACAGGTTCCCGTTCAAATTCTGATGGTAATGCTGATTGAGGGGCCTTCATTCCTCGAGAACCTCTCTTTAGCAAAGGGTGACTTAGTTTACGACTTGATGCTTCCTCTGCTTTTTCTTGCTCTTGGATATATGCAAGGACTTGAGCTTGTGGGATGGGTACACCATTTTTTCCAGGGCAAGCTTTGATGCCCAACCCAGGTATGTTCCACAAAAGGGCTTTCACCCGACTGTAAGAGCTTCTATACTGAACCCCACAACCATTGCACATCCATACATAACCTCCACCGCCTAGAAGTGGTTCTAACATTTTAATATATTTCCAAAGGGGTGAATTTGGATCTGTTTTGAATTTGGATTTCTCTGACGAGGTTGAACCATTTGCCATTGTAAACCCTATGCCAAAAAATTTAAAAAATCAATAAACAACACATTCCAAGAATTCAAAGTTCCAAACAAAAGAAAACAAAAAAAATAAATTATAGAACCTAGTTGAGTTTAAAAGCTTTACACATGTGCCATTGATTCATAGTAGATAGAAGAATTTAGAAAAAAAGAACAAAAAAGATTCAAAACAAAACAAAAATGTAGAAAAAAAACACCAAAAAAACCAACCTTTTTTGCATAATCTGCCTCTACAATCCCCTTTGTAGAAAACCAGCTATTGCACACCCGTAGGAATAGCAAAACTATCGCTTTAGATCCTTCACCAATCGATCTTCAACTCTATAGATTTGATGGCAAGAAAAAAAAATAGTTCAGCTCAATATGGAAGAGTTATGTTTTTTCATTTGGAATGAGGAAAATAGAATGTTTTTGGTCTTTAAATTGTTTCCACATTATGCTTTTAGGGTTGGAGGAGTGTTAGATAAAAATAAAAAATAAAAAATGTCAAAATTTATTAAAAAAACTAAAAAAAACATATTTTTTTGCGTCCGGATGCGGGTACTGGTCAGTTACTAGCCGGGTTCGACCCGGGTTTTGTCTGGGTTCGCCCGGGTCGTCTCGGACAAACCCACAAGTGAAATGAGGGACCCTGGGTGTATCCCCGACCGAACTGGACCCGGTCCAAATCGGGACCCAGGGATTTTCCCTGCAAAACCGGTAACATAGTTTCTTTTCATAGTCGGTTTGAGAAGTTCCATTTCACAAGGAGAATAACATATTTGAGCGCAGTAAGGAGTATATTCAATGTAAGTCCCTTTGTGAGTTTTCAGCAAATCATATCAACTACTGAGTCTATCCATTGCAAAACACGAATCAGGAACCTTGGAGTTGTCTTATTGGATCACATTGTTTAGCCTTTGAGAGACTTTATTCAAGAGAGGATAGAATACTTGGTATTTCATCCTGAGTTTGCATGTGCATAAAAAACACATCAACATAAGTCATAGAAAGAGTGGGGGTTCTGCTAGTGGGAGTGGTGTAACCATAGGGAATGCGAGTTCATCTAATCCATTTGAATGCCCTTCCACTTTACTTGCCCAATATGCAAAAGGCCCATTTAATCCTCAAAAACCTCTCTTACAATTTGCAAGCCGCATAGACAATGACAAGAAAAATAATACTAGGGTGTCTAGAGTATGGCTTTGTCATATTTGCAATGAAGACTATAGGGCAGCTACACGAGTTTATTCTCACCTTTTGCATTTGGGTGGACTAGGGGTAAAAGGTTGTAAAAAAATTACCCTAGCTGAGAAGGTTGAGGCAATTAGGTTGCACATGGAGGGGGAGGCAAGATCAAAGGGATTGCCAATGGGGAGTATGCCTAGTGTGTTATTGCCTACACAAAGCGGAAGCCAAATGGAAGAGGTTCCAATTTCTACTTCTTGTAAGGGAAAGAAAAGAACTACTGTTGTAGGGTTGTTTAATGCACAAACACGAGAGGTAGCTGACTTTTCCATTGCTAGATTTTTCTATGCCCATGCCATACCATTTCATGTAGCACACTCTCCCTATTTCAAACAAATGTTCAAAGATGTTAAAGCTATTGGTCCTTCATATGTCCCCCCTGGAGAACATAAGCTATGCACCTCATTACTTGATAAGGAATATTCTCAGGTGAGTGTGTTGATGGAAGACATGAGACAAACTTGGATTAGGGATGGTTGCTCTATTGTCATGGATGGGTGGACTAACATCAAACGTCGGCCACTCATCAATATCATTGTCACATGTCCAGCTGACTCTTATTTTCTTAGAGCTATTGATTGTACAGTGAAGAGAAAAGATGCACACTTTCAATTTCAGGTTTTGAAGGATGCCATAGAAGAGGTTGGGGCATCTAATGTTGTCCAAGTGGTAACAGATTCAGCCCGTGTATGTAAGTTAGCTGGTTTGATGATGGAGGGTGCTTATAAGCACATTTTCTGGACCCTATGTCCTGTTCACGCGTTGAACGCATTGAAAGACATTGGGAAGATTGCTTGGGTGAAGGAAGTGGTGGTAGAAGCTAGAGATATACAAATGTCCATTTGCAACCATCAAACCTCACTTGCATTGTTCATGACTTTTTTGAAGAAGGAATTCCTCAAGCCTGTGGAAACTAGATATGCCAGCTATGTCATTTTGTTAGAGAGGATGGTTGAGGTGAAGGAGCCTCTACAATTATTGGTGGTTAATGTAGAATGGAATAGATGGCCAGAGTCAAATTCAACTGAAGGAAAAAGTGTAAGGCAAAAGGCCCTTGACAATGATTGGTGGTCCACAATAAGGTATGAAATTGAAATTTGAAATTTGAAATTGTTGATTTTCAATTTAGTAAATTTAAAAATTTAAATCTTATTCTTAAATTGCTGATTTTTGTAACTTGTTTGCATTTGCAGCTATGTTTGCTCCATTGAACCTGTTGTAGAAGTCATAAGATATGTTGATACAGACTCTCCTAGCCTTTGAGAGATTTATGAGACATTTGATAGCATGCTTGGGCAAATGAAGCATGCCATTCAGAGCAAGGATCCTACTTTGGGATTTTATGAGGAGCATCTTAGGCCCATTGTGACGCAGAGGTGGGACACTATGAACACCCCACTTCATATGGCAGCCAATGCTCTAAATCCCAAATGGTATGTAGCTAGACCTGGAAGAGTGCCTTCATCTTATGATGATGAGGTGAAACGAGGGTTCAAGAAGGCCCTTGCAAAAATGTATACCGAGGAGGAGGCTTCTATACTTTGCTCAAAATGGATGGCCTTTGTCAATCTACGTGGTCCAAACTTTAGCAAACCAGAGGCAAGGACAGATAAAGCCACATTAGCTCAAACCGACCCTATCGGATGGTGGATGTGGCATGGTATGGATGCACCAGAATTGAGGATACTTGCCACTCGCCTCCTTTCACAGATTGCCAGTTCCTCTGTTGCAGAGAGGAATTGGTCCACATATAGCTTCATTCAGTCGATGAAGAGGAACAACCTTACCTCTAGACGGTCAGAGAAGTTGGTGGCAGTGCATAGTGCCTTGCGGCTACAGGATCGACAGAGACCTGAGTATCGTCAGACTCTAGCTGCATGTTGGGATGTTGATCCTGAAGATGTTCTGCAGATTGATGAGGAGGCACAGGAGGGACTGGTTGGGGTTCCACTGGATGAGGCAGACCCTCATGGTGGCAATGATTCGGACTCAGATTCCGATTTTGATGCAGTCTTAGGAGAGGCTGATTAGGGACAACCATATATTGATATTCTCTATGTTTTTGTCATTTGGTTGTTGAAACTTGAAACTTGCAGCCTTTGGGCATTTTGATATAATATATATGCAGATTGTCGTTGAAAACAATTAAATTTTGTTTATTTGTTTGCCAATTCTCATGTGACAAGTTGAAAACTAAGTTCAAGAGTAATGTTATTGTTATGTATTCATGTTTTAAGGTTCTATAATGTCTATAATGAATGGCTTATCAATGTTATCATATAAGTATTTGAAATTTCCTTATATTTAAAAAAAAATCTTAATTTTTTAATAGCCGTCCCCTATCGTCCCCTAAAAAATGGCCAAAAAAAAATGTCGTCCCCGAAACTAGCCCCCCCATCCCCGTCCCCGAATTTAAAGTTCCTTCGTTCATGGAGAGAAGAATTCACTGATAGAAGGAAAAGTATAAGTATCGGCTAGTTCGTGGTGTCCGAAAATTGCCGATAAGCTGATAAAAGGATGGAAGAGGTCAATTTTGCCGATAGAAAGGGTTGATCTCTTAATCAGCAAACTTTATAGTTTGCGAACTACTTCTTTGTTTCCAAACTTTGCCGATATGCCGACAAAGAGTATAAACAAAGCTTTTTTAAGTTCATGAAAGTTAAACTTTGCTGATAAAGGAGTTTGATGGCTGAAGGTGTTGTACTGACAAGTATTTGGTTTGCAAAATGATTATTTTGTCGATAAAGGGGACTTGATGTCCTAAGGCTTGTATTGGCAAACTTTTTAGTTTGCAAACTAACTGTTTTGCCGATAATGTGTGTCGGTAAACTTCTAAGTTTGCAAAATACAAATTTTGTTGATAACTTCTTCCATTTGGTGTGCTTGGAAAGGAACGATGATAAAGAAGATTTTGAGGAAGCACTCGGTGGTTTGTGGGATGGATATTTTGCCGATAACTGTCTTAGAGCTGAATATGTGCCACTGCTGAATGTATGCTGTGGCAACTGTTGTATGCTAACTGGGAGGTTTAATGATGGTGGTTCCATTCTATAACTGTTCAACTGTTTAGTGACAATTATGTGGTTGTTATGCAACTGTCAATTGGGCAGTCGTCTAGTCTGTGTATAAATGAAAACTTTTGCATAGTGGCGGGGGTTCGGTTCGATTCTCCTAGTGAATGTAGATGTTGCAGAACACTCTGTAAAGAGGATATTTTGATTTTGAAGGATGATTGTAGAACTTAAATTTGTACTCCTGTAATTCATTGTTGCTGCTGAATAAATAATACAAGTTGTGGGTGTGGTGTTGTCTTTTGCGTTGATTGGATTTTGCTGCTTAATTCAGTAGTCTGATAAGACCCTTGAATTTAGTCCTGGACCACATACAAGCTAGAGTTACTTGCAACAACAAAAAATACATCCTGTCTTCCATGTCTCTTTTTTGAAGTAGGTTATTTGACAACATATTCCAAGACAAGTGTTACTTAAGCTCAATGAAGAAGGAAGATGATTCTGAATTAATTTGCTAGACATGCACAGTGAAGCTGAGGGATAGGTCAATCATTGAGTATCTCATCAAGTGGAAGAATTTTCCAGTCAAAAATGCTATACGTGGGAAGATGAACATTTCATGCAGAAGCATCCATAGTTGATCTGCGTTGAGGAACCCATTGATTGTATTGGTATATGTGATAACTAACTGTGGCTCATATAATCCTTAATTGAGTCATTTATGAGCCCCTAAGTATAATTATTGTAAGCCGGGTCAGCCTCATTGGAATTAGGGTACTAATATTGCCTAATGATACCCATATTTGCGAGGTAATGAGTAGTTGTTAATCATCGTATTTCAAGTTCTGTTTTTATTGTAAGACTTTTGGAGGTTGCCCCTTCAAAGTGGCTTATTATTATCAAGTATTTTGTTCTTATTTCCTATTATATTCTTCTCTTGTGTAATTAATTTCATTACAACTGCCTTGATATGTCCACTTTGATTTTAGACAACCAGTTCAAGTGAAGCAGAGAGCACTGAATTGCGGCTACAGAAACTTCTGGAAGAAAATGCGCAACTCAAGGTAGCAAAGAATAATTTGATAGACATAATAATGGAAGTTTTTAAATATTGCTTTTGATTTTTAACTGTATGTTTTTTCCATGGCAGGTGCAACTAGCTGAAGAGAGAAAGATACCAAACTTATACAATAGTTTCATTGTAAAGTATGCTTTCCATATCCTCACATTCCAAAACCCAAACAACTTACCTTCACCTTTGTTATAGAATCCATCCGTAATTCCAGAATTGACACATTTTTTTTTTCTTTTATTGAGGAATTGCTAGAATTCTTGAACTGAAGGACGGAGAAAGAAGAATTAGGGACATACTAAAAGAAATATGGATGCAACTGCTACGTACACAGGAAAATGAACAAAATCTTAGAAAAGTAAGTTTGAAAGCATGTACTTTGTAATTGAAAATTCATTTTTTTATTATCATGAACACCTTAAATAATGTTTAGATAACTGCATTTTGCAAACCACGTTTGACTTTTTCAAGTTGATTCATAGTTGAACCTTCTATAAAATCCATGCTTGTAGGAGAACATTTCTCTTCTTCTTTCTAAAACACGGGCAGAAATGCTGCTTGATCAAATCCAAGGTCAACTTGAGTTTCTTGAGAAAATATTGACTCAAGCATCTAGTGAAAATGCAGAAGTTCACCTCTATAGTGTCATGGTAAAGGACATGGTATTGACAGCTACTAAACATGCAAGAAGCGTTGGAGATGCATATGCATGTCTGCAGCTGCTCCATGATGATTCTTCATTAGAAAAGACAGATTCCTGTATGAATTTCAATGAAATATTAGACATTGGTCAGGAGGATATGTGTAACATTGCTGATCCTGATGAGCTGATTATGAAGCTCAGTAAGAAAGACTCAGAAATATCACACATACATAATGAGACAGATCCTACCGTCAATGATTTGACTCTTGCTGATCCAATTTTTGATTTAGTTAATCTTCAAGGCTGGGGGAGGCACTTAACTCCAGATGAAAGAGAAATGGCATTCAACGTTTTCAAGAGATTCTGCAAGAAGGTAATTGTCTGTAGTTTATGCACTGATATCTTAAAGACACAAATTTTTATGTTGCACAGGAATTGCATTTTGAACTAACATAATTAAAGGTACAGATTGGGAGGGCCCAATTATTGGAGGCAAAACTTGCAGCTGCAGAATTGCATGTTGTTGAACTCAAAATTGAAGTTGATGATTTGCGGTATGTTGTTATGTTTTTAACAAGTTTGGTAAAATGTTTTTGAGCATGCAATCCAGTTTAGCACCTGCTATTTGAAACTGCAGAATGTTTGTATTTATTGACAGGAATTATAGCTGGAGTTATATAAGTTGTTTTGTTTATTTGATAGAATAAATGATTATTGTAATACCAAAATTCTATAATTCATTTAACTTCAATTGATGGTTTGAATGCCAGAGCTAGATTACAGGTTCTTAATGTGAATTCTCCATCACGCATGCAAATTGAATTACAGACCTTGAGGAGTCAGTGTGATTCTTACAAGAAAGAAATTGAGCTCCTTATGGAACAAGTTCCTACTGCTGAGCAAGAAGCTTACAAGCGGAATCAAATTGCCAAGATTCAAAAGGAAAATACAAAAGCCCAGCTACGATTAAAAAAGCTTGAGAGACAGATATCACATGTTAAGGTCGAAAATATTTTAATATAGCATTTTTATAGAACTATTTAGATTAGTAAATGGCCAGAAATTTGCTGACAAATGGTTGTGAATTAATATTGTGCTTATATATTTTACCTGCAGAAATGGAGAAAGGAACTTAGAAGGCTGAAAGAAGTTGATAGAGAAAGAGATACTTTATTATCTAGGCTAGAGGTAATTTTTACTATTGTACACTTTTCTGTGGCTACTTGAGTGGAATACCATTAGTAAAATTTCTTACTGTATTTGTATATAGGAAGCTCTGAAGAGAAACCGAAGTTTGCAGCAAGAATTAGTAATGTTGAAAGAAAAGACTGCATATTGCTCTACAACAAGGAGAACTACTTCAAAAGCTCAATCTGCCAAAAAGTCTCATCAACCTCAGGTAAGTTGAGATCTATAAAGTCGGCCTTGCTTTCTAAAGCCAGAAGTTCCAACTGGTGGCTAGATGGGTTTCTCCATGACTTTATCAATAAAGTCACTTGAGGATTCACATTTTTCTTGAATCAGATAATTTACCAGTTCTGATTGCATTTTCTGTTTTTCATGTACATTAGCCACAAATTGATATAATTCCTTTTTACATAATAAATAATAAATCACAACCTGTCAGTTCTAATTGTTTAGCAAATCTAACTTTCCACTTTTGATTAATGTAAGGGCCTCAGAAGATCATTATCTTGTGGAGGGAATTCATACGGGGCAGAGAAGGGGTCCTGGTCATAAAAAACATTATATGTGAATTAACGAGGTTATATTTGCTCATGATGCAGAATGTGGCTGTTTTGGAAGGTCATGTTTTTGAAGCAGAATCTTTAGAAGTTGATGACGCACTCTGGAAGCAGGAAATGGACAAGGAAATTGGATGTGTTAAACTACCAAGTAGCTCAGCGAGATTGCAAACAAGGCCTCCCTTAAAGATTATCGATGCAAACAGGGAAAAATCTGCTAAGAACTCTCAACCTAATTATCTAGATGAAATTGTTTATAATGAGATTTCAAACAAAGAAAATATCTTAATATTTAAGAAATAAGTCATTTCAGGGGCCAGTTCATGTTAAAGAAATATTGACATGAGTGGTCCTGTGCTACAGACAGTCTGGAAATTATGAACCTGTAATTTCCTTATAATATATTCTCTCTGTATCATGGAAAACTGTAGAACATTATGTAAATATCAAAATTTGAATGTAATATATTTAATTGAGTCTAAAGATTCACAAAATTATCAATTTAATTCTGGATTTACTTTTCTAAATTCTGTAGTCAGTATTATTGTCATGTTAGAGCTCAGGTTTAGCCACAATACTTTTGCCGTTTTATTACGAGGCTGTTTTCATATGGGCATCAGTGCAACTACATTCATTTATTATTTTTTTATTATTATTATTGAGCATAATGAGGATAAGTGTTCCTTACACTAGTTGTATGAATTCATTATCACTAAGGTGTATCGTTTATCAGAAAAGCAAACCTAAATTGTATTGGAATGGCCAGCCTTTAAAGTCTAGATACTGTAAAAGAAAACCATCATTAACAATTTTTTTCCCCTTTTAAATGTAAATCTACTAACAACAGTGGCAAGAGCATTGCAATTTTAGCCTTAAATTAAAATAACCAAAATTAATGCCTGTAACGTCTGTTTTATATTCACTTTTTACTTTATGAGCAAAAGGTGTTGCCACAGTGAAATCCATGTCATTTTGGATGGATTAGTTAGTAGAATCTTCCCTTTTGTTGGATTTCTTATAATAAGCTATACGTAAAACAATTTATATTCCAAATGACAAAATAGAATCTGCTTGATTATATAGACATTTTAATAGTTGCCTGCAATGGCTGGAGCCTCTTTTAAGACTTGTACATTTGTGCGAAGGAGTATCTCAATTAATTCGTATATTGGTGACTTCTAGATTTAAACCCGGGTTACACTGCAAACATTGCATCCTCCAACTTAAACCTGAACACCCCTCAAACCAGTCAAGCGAACAATGCTTGAGCTCAAGTAATATCAACTGTTCTAAATATAGCTCTTGGAATAAAAGGTATGAAACTATAGCATAAATATTCTCCGGTCTATATAACATTATAATAACGAAGCAAGTTAGCCCCGTGATGCCTTCCCTTAAGGGACATAAAACAATTAAAATATGAATAGACCATTAAATTAACACTTGCTTATTGATGGGTTCTTCTCAAATTACCTAAACTAGCACTTGCACCCATAGGAGGTTCAAGGACTACGCCGATAGGAACAACCGACACTTCAGAAAATTTGCCGGTGTGAATTTTACAGCCTGAGACAATTTCGAGCATTATAATGCTCACATATAAAAGCCTATCGGCTAATAACATTATATGACGACAAACAGTTTACATAATATTATTAATAAACTTGAAGTAAGTTTAATTGCTATGATAACATAAGCATCTTACAAATTTTATGGAGAGGAAGATGAGTAGGAAAATGATGAGGTTTGGTTTTGAATCTGCTCAGGAATAGGAAGACGATTATGGAGAGGAAGATGACAAATTGGGGGGATCTCTAGATGAGGAAGAAGAAGAAAAAACATTGATCTTTGGATGGATGTTGCCTCTCGTCAAAACATGGATAGAGCTTTTATGAATTGTGTAGAATTGACCCAACCTAAGATTGTAGAGATGAAGAGTGTTGTTGTGAAGGCTTTAGAGGATGTTGGGCTCCTCTCCATTGTTGTTCATGGAACAAGGTAATCTTCTATTGTTGAGAATGTTAGGGCCTTCGTTGAGTTTGGTGCTAAGAAGGGTTTGAGGTGAGGTTTTCTCATTCCTCCTAGCAAGCTTACGCTCGGTGTTGGAACAATGTCTATAGGTTTGGGTGTTGATGTCTCTTCTTGTGGAGGTTCCCTTAGCGTGACGTCATAGGAGAGGGGTGCTCCTATGCCCCATGCTCAAGATAGAGGGTATTGTGTTGGTGTTTCATGTATGGTGGGGAGGCTACGGGTAGTGGCGTTTTAAGGTTGCCTTTTGCTCAATGGGTTGTTGAAAAGCTCATTGGTGTGCAACCTTCTTGCCATAGGGCTAGCTAGAAATCCTAGGGGGAGGTAAGATATGCTTGAATCTTGTTATGCCTATCTCTTTGGAATTGGTTGTGGATGATGAAGGATTGCATCTTAGGGTTCTTGATTCATTTGTGGAAAGATTGTCTTTTAGAGTTGAAAACTCCCTTATTGTGAGGTTTCTTGGTTCTAGGCCAAACATTGATGTGTTGAGAAAAGGTGTTTGAACTTTGGATTCCTAATGTTTGTTTTTTAATACTTTTGTATGCATTCACTATTTTTTCTTTTGTGTATTTTGTTTTCTTGTGGAGAGTTGGCATTCCATTTGGAGGTGAAATGGAATTCATCTTTAGTGGATTTTGTCCTCACATGAGGGGTGGCATAGTTTGGCTATATGTTGGCATCTTGTGGAGTTGTAAGATCTTTATGAATATGACATTTTTATGATGCGTAAGAGCATATAAGAGGGAGGTTCATTGGAATCTTGATCAACGTGTGGAACTTAAAATAATATAAAACATAGAATGATTACCAAGATATTCGATAATATTCGATATTAACAAAGGAGTGAAAGCATCCTTAAATAAGAGATTACAAACACTTTATCCAGAAGAATAAGAGCGACAACTAATAAAGAAAAAGGATAAGAACATAACTAAAAGAAAAAGAATATTCCTAAAGTCTATCCTAATCAACTAATTGAACATTAAATATTACAATAGTACTTTAATAACCCCCCCCCCCCCCCCCCCCCCCAATAGTCAATCTACTAACTACACCAAGGTTATTATGAATCTAGAAAGCATAGAATGCTGACTCCTCAGAATGCTTTGCGACATGAGCCTTTGGTGGAGGCCCCCCCTGATTCAAATTTTTTCAGTGAGCCTCTTTCTGCAGTACTTCTTTATATGACCAAGTTTACCACAATAGTGACATGTGATCTACTTTTCAGATTTTTTGAAGTATCCTCATTATCCCCTTGATCTTTCTTTTGAGGCCATTTGCTTGAGCCTTTGTCCTTGGATGCAAATACCGGTTCCCCACTTTGTGAATCACTGCTATTGCCAAACTATTTCTTCCATTTGTCTTGCTGCAAGAGCTTATTGCATAGCTCTTCGAACTTCAGGTCAACGTTGGTAGAGGTGATATTGAGTGTCTCAATAAAATGTCCGTAGGCCTATGGTAGGCTTTTCAACGTAATAACCACCATATCTTCTTCCATCTTTTGACCTATGGCAAACAACTGGTCTTTGACGTCCTTGATTTTGAGCAAATGCTATTGCAAGGATGTTGTCTCATTCATCATAATTGAAAAAAACATATTTTTGAGGAAGGCCTTGTCTTTATCAGATGTCTCATGCAAGTCTCACATACGCATCCAAATTGCCGTAGAGGTTTTGCCTGTCTGAACCTTTGGAAGCATCTCATTAGTAACTGATAGCTTTATCAACATGATGACTTCTCTATCCCACTCTTCAAACTTGTCCGGGCCTTTACCCGCAGTCGCTGGTCGGGCGTCGGTACCAAGGATGATCTTGTCAAGACATCTGTACTCAAAGATCATGAGCATGCGCTGCTTCCAAGTGTTATAGTTTTTACCACTGAAGTGTTGGCTGCCTTCCAACATAATGTTGGGTAACGAAGCCACCCCCTACAATTCGAAATCATGGAAAATAATGAAAAAAGCCGCTATTGTTACCAACCAGTCACCAAACAACCACGATTTTATAAAAAATTGTCAAAAATTTTGATGTATCAAACTTACCAAAACCCTAGGCAGAAAAACACACCCACGATTTTATGAAAATAACTGCCAAAATTGAGCTGAAATTCACCTACAGCCCTAGGCACCACCACAAAGCAATGTTGAACCACGATTTTGAATTGAAAGCTCACTATTTTGTAAAAAAAGCCAAAAAATAGAGCTGAAACATGCCAAAACCCTAGGTGCTCAGAAAGAGACCACGATTTTTGCTAAATCGTGCAAAAATTGGTGAAAAACTTCCACTAACAGATCTGAAATATGCCTAGAAATCCTAGGCGTCATTGAAACCCACGATTTGTGTGAAAAATCATCGTAATCAACTAATTGACCATTAAATATTGCAATAATACTTTAATAGAACTTGTCATGGAACATTTTTATGCATTGGGAATGAAGACAAATTGGGGCTCCCAGGTTTGGGTGGTCAAATATGACATTTATGAAATGACATATAAGAAGATATGCTAAATATACCTGAGATGATCAAGAGCAAAGGGGGGTGTTAGAATATGGGCTTTGAATTTGGGCGCCATACCTCTTGTATTGGCTAATGTTTTTCCCAAACCATTTATGCTTTCTAGTTTGTGCTTCACCTATTTAAATGGTGCTTGCAGTTGTAGTTTGTATGGGTTGATTTTTACAAGTGCCATAATGTTCTTGAAATCAATCCAGATTTGAATGTCGGTGATACTCTTGTAAAGGCTTTCTCTACAAGTGTATTATAATCGTATTGTTTACTGAATAAGACATTGGGTTGCTTTGGAATGGGGTTTTTCTCCCGAAAGGGTTTTCCCCACGTACACCTTATGTTATGGTATATTAACTATTTGTGTTTTTTCTTTCTATAATTGTAAAGATTAAAGTTTTGCACAATACTCCTTAGAATATTAGTGTAGGAAGTGTTTACGCATACCTTGCTTCCTTTGATTTGGTATTAGAGCTTGGTCACCTTAGATTTTAGGTGTTGGGTAGAGGGTTTTTTCACTACTCTTCGTTTGAGTGGGAGCTTGCATAGAGAGGGTTTTGATCTCATTGCGTGAAGATATGACAAGCACATCCATAATAGAAATGGAGAAGTTTACTAGCACTAATTTTGAGTTGTGGAAACTAAAAATGGAAGATATGTTCATAGACAACGATCTATGGGCCGTAATATCTGGTACGAAGCCTATTTATATGAAACAAGAAGACTGAGACTTGATGGATAAGAAGCGAAGGGTCTTGTTAGATTCTATTTGGTAGAATTAGTTTTATTAAATGTTAATGATGAAACCACCACATTGAATCTTTGCAAGAAATTGGGAGATTTGTATCAAACTAAATATCTGGTTAACAAACTTTTTCTGAGAAAGAGGTTGTACACCCTCAATATGGAGGATGGTGGATTTGTAGCCAATCATATGAATGCCTTCAGTATGATAGTTGCCAAGTTGAACTCTATGGGAATAAAAATGGAGGATTGTTGTAAGACTTTGTTGTGTTCTCTGCTAGATTCATGGGACCACCTTGTTATGGCCATTGGGAGCACTACCACCAAGTTGAAAATGGATGAGGTGGTTGCATTGCTGCTTTTTGAAGAGAGACGAAGAAAGACATAAATTGGCCAAGCCTCCCCTAGTTGTTTGTGGAAGATCGAAAGAAAAATTCATATAGGACAAGAAGCAGGATAAGTCAAGATCTAAATGTCATGGGAGATCCAAAACTCATGGTAAATCTAAGGCTAAATGTTGGAACTCTGACAAGCCTGAGCATTTTTGTAAATACTGTAAGAAGGAGAAAAAGAATTATTCTGATGACGAGTCTTACAAATCCTCCCAAGATGATGGTGATGCCTCTATTGTGGCCTTGGCTACACATGCATCAAAAGGTGTGTGGTTGATTGACTTCGCTGCATCTTTTCAGATGATTTCACATAGGGGTTGGTTTACACAATATGAAGAATTTGATGATGGGAAGGTGTACCTTGGAGATGATTCTCATCTAAAGATTGTTGGCGGTGGAAGAGTGTCAATATGATTCTTTGGTGGACGAGTGAAGGGGATCAATGGTGTTATGTATTTCCTTGGTTTGGCATGGAACCTACTTTCTATAAGTAAATTGAATGATGTAGATATGTAGGTTGTTTTCTCGAGTGAAGGGTGCAAGATGGTCAGTGGAACTATGGTGCTTGCTAAGGGTGTTCATATTGGCACTCTGTTTCAGTTGGATGCACACATAGTTTAGTGTAATAATTCTTCTGTTATTGTAGTGAAGAGATCTGTAGAATCTTCACCTTCACCATTGGAACCAACACCAAAAATGAGTATTGCATCTACTTTTGATGGTTGTGCTTTCTGGGTACTTAAGGGTGCACTTGCTTTGGAGACAAAACTATGAGTAGAGAAAACAATGTTGTGGCACCAGAGGCTTAGTCACATAGGTGAGAAGGGTCATGAAAAATAAAAACCTTGTTAAGGGGTTGAATGATTGTCACTTTGAGTTGAATTTTTGAGAACTTTGCATTTGTGGAAAACAAAATCGTGTTCAATTTTTTTCTAGTTCTTATAAATCTGTTGGGGTATTCGACTTGATACATTCTGATGTTTTTGTTCCTGTTAATGTTTTTCAATTTCAAAACCTATTTATTACGTATCTTTCATTAATGACTACTGTAGAAGGACATGGGTATATTTCCTCATGAGTAAATGTGAAGTTTTAAGTCGATTTATAGAGTTTAAGGCTCTTGTTAAAAATCAGATTGGTAAAAAGATTAAGATTTTGAGGATTGATAATGGTGGTGAGTTTTGTTCCATAGAGTTTGATAGATTCTATAAGGATCATGGAATATAAAGTCTTAAGACAACTCAGTACACCCCTCAGTAGAATGGTGTTGCAGAAAGAATGAACATGACATTGATGGAGAGGGCTATGAGTATGCTTAGTGCGACCAACTTGGAACAAAAGTTCTGGGTAGATACAGTTGCTATGACTTTTTACTTGGTTAACAAATCTCCTATATTAACTCTTGTTGAGAAGACACCTATGGAGGTGTGGTTGGGCAAAAAACCTTCATTGAACATCTTAGAGTCTTTGGTTGCAATGCATATGCACATGTGCCTAGGGAGAAAAAGTCAAAGTTGGAGAACAAGGTTGTTAAATGTATCTTTTTTGGTTATGGTATTGGTGTGAAAGGGTACAAGCTTTGGGATCCTGTGGCCAAGAGAGTTTTCTATAGCCTAAGTGTTATCTTTAGAGAAGTTAAGCCTTTTTCCACTGTATTGTAACCAAAAAAGAATCAGAGTTCAGAAGAAGAGATAGAACCTCCACCTCAACTTTTGAGGAGGTCCACTCGACATAGACAATAGCTAGACAAGTATACCCCTTTTGATTGGATATTATTTTTTCTTTGATTACTAACACTGATGCGCCTAGGACTGTAAAAGAGGATATGGATATGAATGATGCAAATTCCTAGAATGTGGCCATAGATGAGATGGATGCTTTAAAGAAAAATAATACATAAGATCTAGTACCTTTGCTTGATGGATGTAGACACATTGGATGCAAATGGGTGTTCAAGAAGAAATCGATTCAAATGGTAGTGTTGATAAGTACAAGGTGACATTGGTTGCAAAGGGATAATCCCAGGTTGAAGGAATTGATTATGGTGAAATTTTCTCCCCATTTGCTAAGATAACATTCATTCATTTTCTATTATCTATTGTTGTAATGTATGATCTTGAGGTTGAGCAGATGGATGTGAAGACAACTTTTCCTTCATGGTAATTTGGAGGAAGAGATTTATGTCACAACTTAAACTACATTGAAAAAGGTAAAGAGCATTTGGTTTGTAAGTTGAAATCTTTGTATGGTCTTAAGCAATATCTTAGGATGTGGTATTGAAAATTGATTCTTTGTGTTGGATTTGGGATTTTTGAGATCCAAATTGGATCATTGCATCTATTACAAGATGGACAATGATCGTTTTATCATTATCACATTATATGTTGATGATATGTTGTTTTTCAGTAATGGGAAGGGTTTGGTTTGTGAATTGAAGTCTTAGCTTTCAACACAATTTGAGATAGACTTAGGGACATCCAAGTACATCTTGGGGATGGAGATCATAAGAGAGATAAATAAAACTTTAGTTGGGCTAGAGTAAGTATGTGAACTCAGTTTTGGAAAGATTCAACATGTTAGCTTGTAGGCCATTGCGTGTTCTTGTTATGATGGGGACAAAGTTATTAGTTGAGAAATGTTTGACTTCTCCTAGTGAGATGGAGGATATGAGCAAAGTAACTTATGCTAGTGCAATTAGGAGTTTGATGTATGGCTTGCACAAAACCAAACATTGTCCAAGCAGTGGAAGTCCTTAGTCGATCCATGGCTAATCTTGGATGAATACATTAGGATGCAATGAAGAGGGTTTTCTAGTATTTGTGGGGTACTTACGGGTATTCCATTTGTTATCATGGTTATCCTACTAGGGCCCAACATTTAGTGTGTATTCGTGGATATGTGGATTTAGATTGGGTTGGCGATGTTGATAGTAGGTTATCCACTAGTGGATATGTTTTCACTATGTTTGGTGGTGCTATTAGTTGGATGAGTAAGAAACAAGCTATGGTTTCTTTGTTCATTGCAAAAGTAGAGTACATGACAACTACTCATCCTTTTAAGGAAGCCATCTAGCTTAAGAGATTTTTTTCAAATGTGATGCTAGATGTAGGAGCTATTATAGTTCTATGTGACAGTCAGAGTGCTATATGTCTAGCAAAGAACTTGAATTTTCATGCGAAGATGAAGTACATTGATGTCTAGTACTATTTTGTTCGTGATATGGTAAAGGATGGGAGTGTGATGCTGGAGAAGATGATGTTGCAGATTCATTAACAAAACCCATGAGCACAAAAACGTTTAGGTGGTGTAGTGATTCTATGGGCCTCTCGGCCCCTAGCAATTAGATTTAAGTGTTGGTGAGTTTCGCTTTTTCTCTTGCAAGGTATTCGACGAGTGGGGTAATGTTGGGAAAATGTGTCTCAAACTTGCATTCCTAATGTTTGTTTTTAATACTATTGTATGCATTCACTATTTCATCTTTTGTGTATTTTATCTTTTTGTGGGAGAGTTGGCATCCCATTTGGAGACGACATGGAATTCGTCTTTGGTTGATTTTGTCCTCACATGAGGAGGTAGGCATCCCACTTTGAGGTGGCATAGTTTGGTCATGTGTCAGCATCTTGTGGAGTTGTAAGTTCATTATGAATATGACAAATTCTTATGACGTGTAAGAGCATGTAAGAGGGAGGTTACATTGGAATCTTGACCAACATTATGATAGGCATGGACACATGTCATGGAGCATTTTAAGCATTGGGAATGAAGAAAAACTGGGGCGCCCAAGTTTGGGTGGTCAAATATGACATTTATGACATATGACATGTAAGAGAATATGCTAAATATAGTCGTGATGACCAAGAACAAAGGGGACATTGGAATATAAGCTTTGAATTTGGGTGCCATACGTCTCTTGTATTGGCTTAATGGTTTTCCCAAACCATTTATTGTTTCCAGTTTGTGCTTCACCTATTTAAATGGTGCTTGGAACTGTAGTTTGTATGGGTTAATTTTGTAGGTATTGCCATTGAGGGAGATGTCCAGAGACATAGGGAGAGAGATTGAGAGGTAAAGGGACGATAGAGATAGGGAGATAGAGGTTTAGGGTTTCTTGGGTTTATGGTTTAGGGGTTAGGGGTTAAGGGCATTATTTAGGGTTTAGGGTTGCTCGGGTTTAGGGTTTAGGGGCATTATTTAGGGTTTAGGGGATTAGGGTTGCTTGGGTTTAGGGTTTAGAGTTTAGGGGTTAGGGCTTAGGGGTTTTGGGTTTAGAAAGAGAGATAGGACCAATAGGGAGAGATAAAGGAGATAGAGGGGAGAGATAGGGAGATAGAGAGTGAGGGAGATGTCCAGAGACATAGGGAGAGAGATTGAGAGGTAGAGGGATGATAGAGATAGGGAGATAGGGGACATATAGGGAGATAGAGGTTTAGGGTTTCTTAGGTTTAGGGTTTAGGGTTTGGGGCATTATTTAGGGTTTAGGGGTTTAGGGTTTAGAGAGAGATAAAGAGGACTGATAGGGAGAGACAGAGGAGACAGAGGGGAGAGATAGGGAGATAGAGAGTGAGAGAGATGTCCAGAGACATAGGGAGAGAAATTGAGAGGTAGAGGGTTTACGGTTGCTCGGGTTTAAGGTTTAGTTGTCAGGGTTTAGGGTTTAGGGGTTTAGGGTTGGAGAGAGAGAGAGAGAGATAGGACCGATAGGGAGAGATAGAGGAGACAGAGGGGAGAGATAGGGAGATAGAGAGTGAGGTAGATGTCTAGAGACATAGGGAGAGAGATTGAGAGGTAGAGGGACGATAGAGATAGGAGACAAGGGAGAGATAAGGGTTAGGGGTTGGGGTTTAGGGAACTTAGACCTACCCTAAGTGTGGGGTGGGCATATTTAGAGAATTAAGAGATAGAGGGATGATAGAGATAGGGAGATAAAGGTTTAGGGGTTAGGGTTGAGAGAGAGAGAGAGAGAGAGAGAGAGAGAGAGAGAGAGAGAGAGAGAGAGAGAGAGAGAGAGAGAGAGAGAGAGCATTTTAGCTAGTTTAGAAAGTGCTCACATTATAACATGAGCACGTTTTGAACTAGTTAAAATGATGTCTAACGGTCTATAAAAAGATATGCCACATGATTTTTAGTGCACATGCTCTATTTTATTCCCTGTTTTGCACTTTTTTTGACATTGAAAGAGACTTTTCATGATTTTGAGGTTCTCCCATCATTGGTTAACAAAATTGATGTACATTTTGTTCTTGTTTCGATGCATAAGATTCCAATTACAAGTTTTAAATTCAAATTTGATATTGGAAAGCATTTTTTTTCATGTTTTGAGGGATTACAACACTAGATTGAATAAATTAACTAGTTTTTTGTTTTAGATTGACAAAAAACAATGTAATTTTGCATGTTTTGTATTATAACTTGATAAATTATCAGATATTTTTTGTGTTCTTTTGACCATTGTTTAGAGTGATATAGAATTCAATACAATGCCAAGGAAATGAGCAAAAACTCTAACAATGGAGGAGTGTGAAGCTGAGAATGCAAAGAAAAGAGAATGAATGAGACAACTTCATGACAATAAGAAACTGAACTTCACAAATGAAGGTGAACCATCTTTGCCGATTGAATTGGATGATGAAGCATTGAAGAGAGAGAAGGAATTGGAGAAACAAAGGGAATGAATGAAAAAAATTCAAGCAAGTAAGAAATTGAATGTGGGAGAACTTGAAGATATGTCATCTTTTCCATCTCAATTCGATAATGTAGAAAATGTTCAATCTTCAATTGAAAATTATGATGCATTTGCAAATGTTGTAGTAGATGATACACCAATCGATCAAGTGTTTAGTGATCAAAATTTATCTTGTGAATCAAGTCTGCCATTGAGAACACCTCCTAGAATTTTGCGTAAAAAGCCTAAGTTTTTGATTAAAATTGGTGATAATATTCTAAAACCAATGGTTGATAAGATTCCCAAACGTACTTGTAGAAGAAATGTGAATAAGATATGGAACATATTTTTTCAAAACATAAGTGAAATCGTAAGATCTCAATTATTTGTTGAGATGATGAAAAATCTCAAATTTAGTCCAATCATGAAGATTCTTGGCCTAAGAACATCAAGTGCTAATAGTGAAAAATCTATTGTAAGAAATCTAATCAATGCATATCAAAACATTGGTTCCACCTCACACACCAAAGATAGTAATGATACACAACATGTCATTACTTCAATTATTGTGAGCAATCAAATAAAGAAATCTTGCTTGATAAGAAAAATAAGTCAAGCACTAAAGATAAATAGAAAAACTTTGATGAAATCCGTTGGGAGGCGTGAAAGAATTGAGGACCCGAATAGCAATGAACTATGGACATTTTTCGGTAGACTCCCACGAAAAGATAAAGCCATAGTTGAAGCCTTAAAATCCCTAATTGAGGAGTTTGGTCCAATAAGACAAGAGTATCTCCCAATCAAAGGGATGTTGTAAGAAGGAGAATTGGTTGTCAAAACTGTGAGCCAAATCTAAAATATTTTTAGATATGACTCAAACACAAATTTTCTCCAAATTTGTAGCTACTTACCCTCAAATTCAAATTAGTCAAAGATATTTTGAAATGGCAAAACCTTTTTATGTCAAGATAAATCACACATGCACTTGTTGCAGAGTTCACATGGAATTTTTTATGCATTATGATGTTTATCGACAAATATGTGTATCTTTGCATACTAACGATATTTTGCAGGAGTGTATGATAGAGGCTCCACCTAAATCGGCAAGAGATTTCATTTCAAACATTTTTGTGAAATGGTAGATGGACAAGTATTTTATAATACATCATGTTTTGATGGAACATGTGATAGTTGTGGTGGTTTGCAATGTTTGAGAACTTGTGTACACATGGAGATTACACATGCAATTGGAAATGAATTAGTACCTTTTGGAAAATTTAAGACAATGGCATGTAGTCTAAAAGATGGTAAAGAAGCAAAAAGGTGTGAATTGGTTAGTGAATAAATACCAATATATGCATTTATGCCTATTTTTCAAGAAAAGATAGTTTATGAGTATGCAAGGCATACACAAAGAGCTCGATGGTTGGACTTGTAATTCAAGTTATGCAAGGACACATTTACTCTTTGTATGATTGTGTCAATTGTCTATGTTGGAGAGAATTATACACTACAACCATAGAATGAGGTTCAATCACAGTACAACTCCACTCAGGTTGCTATATTTGTGCATATAGCATTCATTCATGCACTTGATAGTACAGAGGAAGATAGAAAGATATTGAGAGAGTATCATTTTTATATTAGTGATGATAGCACACATTCTATAGAGTTTGTACAAGGTTGTTTTTAGATGTTCTATGGTCATTTGAGTAGCAGGAACAACGTGTTTGATCGGCATATCATATGGTCAGATAATTGTGCATCACAATTTAATAATTCATGAATGTTCTATTGTTTGAGTAGGATGCATATATTCAGTTGTGTTCAACATAGATGGAATTTCTCTGAGGTTGGGCATGGAAAAGGGGAGCATGGTGGTGTTGGAGCATGTATTAGAAGAGCCTTAGCACGAGAAGAGTTGAAGTACAAGGACAGTGCAAAGTTGACAAATGCAACATCCATCATCGAATGGTACAACTCTACAATGGGTCTAGGTAATGAAGGTAAGTCTACAGTTCTTAAATTCTTTTGGTTGATAGAAGAAGTTAACATTGCAAAATATGAAGATTTTGTACAATGATAGGATTAAGTGAGTTCCACTCTTTTAGAAGCTCAAATGCAACTTCATGGACTATTTATTTGAGGTAGATGGTGTGTTTTTGTTCATCATGTACAAATTTTTCTTGGAATGATTGTAAAAGAATGGGTCAATGAATGGCATGCTAGATCTTTAAGCCAACTTCTGACGTATCAACTTCCAGGAGCACTACAACTTGTGCAGATGGAATCATCGCTTGACTTCGACCATATTTCAAATCTAGTTAAACCAGGTAATATTTTAATAAAAATTATTATTTATTTTAGATTATGATGTAGTATTTTTTATCATTTATTGAATTTTAATTTTTTTTGTGCAATTTATTGTAGGGCATGTATATGCAGTTATTACAGATGAAGATAACGATGAGGGAACATATTATTATTTATGTCATTGTGTTGAGGCAAAAAAGAAATTGACAGCCCCTGTCATAGATGGAGAAAACATCGAGTATCCTATAGGATTGGTGGTTGTTATTGGAACATGGCTTAGAAGGTATCCAATGAAGAAGTCTGATGTGTGGTTGTTCGAGGACTTTGACACAGATAGGAAGATTTTTCATTATTCTAACCTTGTGGCATCAAATGTTCATTTGATAAAATATGGGGGTAGACCCTTGAATAGAAACTTGTGGAAAGTTCGCGAGTCTGACCATGAAGCAATACCTGACACCATAAAGGGTAGAGCAGATCCATATGGTTCATTAGATTGAATTAGTGGAATGATAAAAAGGTATGTTATTTTTCTTTTCTATCCTCATTTCACCTTCTATATTTTTGACATTTTCCTTACCTTCTTATATGTGCCCCTTGGTCCTGGTTAATTAGTTTCGTTTCATTATAGATCTCCTTGGTCGTGATTAGTGAGTTGGTTTGATCAAACTAAGTCAAGTGGTTTGATCGAACTCATATTTTAAGGTTAAGATATTTCAAACAACATGGTGTGTGAAAAATATCACTTCTTTTAAGCTTATGAATACCAACATTGATATAGATAATAGAGTATGTAGTTTAAGTCAACCAATGGGCGGCCCAAATATTGTACCGTGAGGATGTATTTTGATGGTGTTGTCTCATTCATTATGTTGGTGTACTCATTTTAGCTAAATAGTGCAATTGCATTTGCATGTAGGATTTGAGTATGATGGAGGTAGGCATAATCCTTATGAAGTTGGTTTTGGAAGGAAAGTAAGGTAGGTTTTCATGATTATTTCATGATGATATGTCCTTTGGATTCAATTTGATGATTGTTGATTCACTTGAAGGGTCATGCTATTATGTTTTCTTGAAGGAGCTTATTTGCTTGAAGGGTCATGCCATTATGTCCTTTGGAGCAACTTGATGAATGTTCTCATTTGTCTTACATACACTGATATTTTGAAGGTTTCATAGTACCAATGGTGGCATTCTTGGCCAAAATATTCTATATCAGGCTTGGGAGTAACCATGGTTCTTCATGCATCATAGTGATAGGGATTCCTTCAAAGATTGTTTCATCATGTTACATGATGGTTTCATTCATGGAAATCAAAGTTGCAAATTGTACATCAAACTTATCTTTGCATCATGAAATCATACAAGGATCTTATTTCAAACTGACTTTGTCATATCCTATGAGGAAATTAAGACCATAATATCATGATGTTACTATGAGTTTTAATGAAAAGGATTCCATCTTACAAACCCTCATGTGTTTCTTGACATTTGGTGCTAAGAATTGATAGCAGTGGTAAGGGCAGCCTTAAGTGATGCCCTACAAGACATTGGATCAAGTGAGAACACCTTTATAGTAGGGCCTACTAAAAAGGTTCTAGGACTAAATTTTTGCATTCGGCATCGCCTGGGGCCAAGCGCACGATGCCAACACGTCCAAGTGGGCAAGTAAATTGTAGGGGAGGTTTATTTTTGGTGGTGAAGCCTCCTGGTCATTCTTGGCTACATTGGACAGAGAGAGTCTCTTAAGAACCCTAAGACAAAAAATGTTTCAAACTTTAGAACATATTCTTTGCATGTATAGGTGGATGTTAGCTCCACCTACAAATACCTACCTCAATTTTTTAAAATCAATTTCATTTGCCTGTTGTGGGAAGGAATGCATTATTCCAAAATGCTTCAGTTTCATGTAGTGGAAAGGTGCTAGGAGTGAAATTTTTTGTTTTTCTCATCATGCTGCCTAAAGTGTTGAAGACACCAAGATATTGAGAGGGGGGGTGAATCAGTATTTAAACAATCTTCAATTCTAACATCAACTTATCTAGAGCAGATTAAAACTTAAGCATCACAGAATTAACATAAGCATGAAAGATTAACACAATACACATCAACACGACACCAGATATATGTGGAAAACCCAAGAAGGGAAAATCCATGATGAGGATTAACTCACAATATATGAAGCTCAAATAACAACTTTATTTTAGGGATACAACCCAAGGAAGCTACTACTCCCTGAAAACTTTGATTTAGGGTCACTTCGAAAGAAGCTACTACTCCCTGAAGACTTTGTTTTAGGGTCATTCGCAAGGAAGCTACTACTCCTAGAATTGAGAACACACTTACAAAAGATTGCTGTATGACAATCCTTCTATTGTTTGAAAACTGACATTAAAATACACACCTTTGATGATTTCAATTCTACCTCTTCACACTTTCTTCTGAGGATCAGATTAGTTAGGCACACTCTACACTTGTCACTATCAAAAATATATCTTCAAGATGAATTAGGACAACATCTACAACTTCTACTCTTTCTCCTTCAGTTGCACATAAAAAATGCATTCATTCTACTCTTTATCTACCTGTGAACCTTTTCAATCAAATTGCAATCACACCTCACCTCACTCAATTTGATTTACAATTTATACAAGATATTACATTGATTACTTTGCTTGTCGGCTAGATATAACATGAAAAATGCATTTACAAGTCGGCCAGACAACACACAACATGAAACGTGTAGAAGATAGGTCCTAAGTGAAACCACACGTTACACCAACAAAAGATCCATGCCTTGCAGACACCAACACTTGCTTAACTAGGTTCAAAACATCCTTCACATCTTCAAACACCAAGGAATTACATTCGAACACTCCACTCCTTTGAAAATAGGACAAATTTAACCAAAAACACATGAACCTTGAAGCATAACGACCACATCAACTTGAAAACCTTGTACGGTACAAGAAACAAGAAAGATCTTCATGAAAACTCTTCCAGATGAGTCCACATGACACATACAACATCTCCAAATGCTCCTTTTCCACCACACATCAAAGAATTATGTTACACAACTTCATGAAAGGAAGCTAGGTGTGCGGAAATCGCTTCCTAAACTAATCTAATGAGGGGAGAGGTATGCAAATTCTTTACAACCTTTACAATTACAACAATATGAAACATATATTAGAGATATTATAGCAGCAAACACAAAACAAGAATGTAGATAGAGAGAAGTAGACACAAGGTGTACGTGGGGAAAACCTTTTCAGGTAAAAAATCCCATACTCTAAAACCTGCACAATGTATTATCTGAAACAGTTACAGTTCACAATACACTTGCAATGTAAGTTCTTTCAAGAGTCTTCAAATGTCAATTCTGGAGTTATTCCAGCAGCATAACAGTACTTGTAAAAACACTATATAACTACAACTCCAAACTATGCAATATATAGATATTACAAGACAGATATTGAGAGCATCTTGGGATAGGCATCCACCTTGACCACATGGCCACTATCCCACATCAAATGACACTTGTCCTTGCTGCAAATACATCCCTTACATCTGTCATACATGGTAGATTTAACTTTCCCAATATGGAGCGCTCCAGGCTAAAAATAGACTATGACGGATGCTCTTAACATCTTACAGTTGTCATAGATTTTCCCACGATAACAACCTTTAATGTTGTAAGAGAATCCATCATACAATGATAAATATAGAATATTCCTCTAACAACATGTCATAGCCCAACTTGGGTGCCCAAAGATGCCTTTCCCTCATGCAAAGATCCTCATCGACACTTGTCATCACTTGTCATAGGAATCTCCAAACTTGGCTCTTATGCATCATAGATTCTGTCATATAGAATATTGTCTTCTACACACCACAAGATGCCAACACATGTCATATTAGTGCCACCTCAAATGGGATGCCCAAATCCATGTAGGTTTGACTTGACCATCCAAGTCATATTCCAAGCAAGATGACATGTCACTGTGCCACCTCAACTATGTGACCAAACTGAATGTGCAAGTAATTATAACATTAGGCAATAAATTATTATACAAATAAATAAATAATGCTAGGAATTTGCAAAGGTTGAGACATCTTAATTCCCAACATTCTCCCACTTGTCGAACACCTTGCAAAAGCCAAAAGAAATGACAAGATTTAACTACTAGGGCCCAAGAGGCCCATAGATTTTGAACACCATTTGAACTTCTGTGTGCCCACTGGTTTTGTCAATGCATCTGCAACATTCTTTAAAGTGTCTACTTTCTCCAATATCACCTTCCCATCCTCTACCATGTCTCGCACAAAATGAAAATAAACATCAATATGCTTTGTTCTGGCATGGAAAGTTGGATTCTTTGCTAAGCAAATTACACTTTGACTGTCACAACAAATAGTAATCTGTCTTGCATCAACACCAATATCTAAACACAACCTCTTAAGCCAAATGGTTTCCTTACAAGCATGAGTTACTGCCATATACTCAGCTTCTGTCATGGACAAGGCAACCACAGGTTGTCGCTTACTCATCCAACTAATTGCACTAATGAACATAGTAAACACATAAGCACTGGTGGATCTCCTACTGTCAAATGTCACCTACCCAATCAAAATCCACAAATCCACGAATACATATAGAATGCAAAGGTCTTATAGGATGACCATGATAACATAAGGAATACTCGGAAGTAACCCACAAATATCTAAATACTCGCTTTACTGCATCCCAATGTACCCATCCAGGATTAGCCTTAAACTGACTAAGGACTCCCATTACTTGGGCAATGTTTGGTCTTGTACAGACCATAGCATACATCAAGATGCTAACATCACTAGCATAAGGTACTCTGCTCATATCCTCTGTCTCAGAAGGAGACTTTGGACAATCATTAACAAACAACTTTGTTCCCAATGAAATAGGAACAGTCAATGGCCTACAATCTGCCATGCTAAATCTATCCAACATGGTCTTCACATACTTACTCTGGCTTAACCAAAGTTTCCTGTTTTCTCTCTCTTTTGATCTCCATTTCGAGAATGTACCTGGCTACCCCTAAGTTTTTCATCTCAAACTGTGCTGACAACTGAGACTTCAAATCAGAAATCATATTCTTACCATTCCCAATCAACAACATATCATCAACATATAGTGCAATAATGAGAATATGATCGTTGTCGAACTTATAATACACACAATGATTTGATTTCAATCTCAGATATCTAATTGACAACACAAAAGCATCAAATTTCAAGTACCACATCCTAGGAGATTGCTTCAAACCATACAAAGACTTCTTTAACTTGCAAACCAAATTTTCTTTACCTTTTTCTATGTAATGCTATAGCTGTGACATAAATCTCTTCCTCCAAGTCACCATGAAGGAAAGATGTCTTCACATCCATTTGTTCCACTTCTAAATCATAAGTAGCTGCAAGAGATAATAGGAACCGAATAGATGTCAGCTTTGCAATGGGAGAGAAAATTTCACCATAATCAATTCTCTCCACTTGTGAGTACCCCTTTGTAACCAATCTGGCTTTATACTTTTCAAAATTGCCATCTGCACCAAATTTCTTCTTGAAAACCCATTTGCATCCAATAGGTTTCTAACCATCAGGCAAAGGCACCAAGTCCCAAGTTTTATTCTTTTCGAAAGAAGCCATCTCATATTCCATGGCCTCCTTCTAGGAACCTACATCTTTCATGCCCATAGCCTTTGTCACAGTTCTAGGCTCATCAACATTAGTAAGCAAAGCAAAAACACAACTAGAATCAAGCAATGTATAACCAAATCTCTTAGGTTGCTTCCTGATTCGTGTGGACCTCCTCAAAGGCTGAGGTGGAGGTTCTACTTCATCTTATGAACTTTTAGAGCTACCAAAGCTCTCCTCATCATCAGGTCCAATAGGGTCGTTCAGTTCAACCTTCTTAGGGGTAGAAGGAAATTGAACCACATCCTCTTTCTTTTCTTTCTCTTCTGGTTGTAGAACAATGGAAGAAGGTGTTAGCTCTCTGAAAAAAATACTTCTTCTATACAACACTTTTTCAGCCACAGGATCCCAAAGCTTGTATCCTTTCACACCGACACCATAACCAATGAAAATACACTTAACAACCTTGTTCTCCAATTTAGACCGTTTCTCCCTAGGCACATGTGTATATGCCTCACAACCAAAAACACAAAGATGTCTAACTGAAGGCTTCTTACCAGACCACACCTCCATAGGTGTCTTACCAACAAGAGTTGATGTAGGAGACCTATTTACTAGGTAGCAAGCAGTGGCTACAACTTCAGCCCAAAACTTTTGTTTGAGGCTTGCTCCAATAAGCATACTCCTAGCCTTCTCCATCAGTGTCCTATTCATCCTCTCTGCAACTCCATTTTGTTGTGGGGTGTATGGAGTTTTCTTATGTCTTTCAATCCCTTGCTCTTTACAGAACTTATCAAACTCTACCGAACAAAACTCACTACCATTGTCAGTTCTCAAACACTTAATCTTTTTACTAGTCTGATTTTCAGCAAAAGCTTTAAACTCTTTGAACTGACTAAAGACTTCAGATTTGCTTCTGAGAAAATAAATCCATGTCCTTCTACTATAGTCATATATGAAAGCTACAAAATATACAGATTTAGAGATTGAAAGAACATTAACTGGACCAAACACATCAGAATGAATAAGATCCAATACACCAGAAGACTTATGAGAACTCAAGTAAAATTGAACACAGTTTTGCTTTCCATATATACAATGTTTGCAAAAATCAAACTCGAGATTACAATCATTTAACCTCTCAATGAAGTTTTTATTTTTCAGGGTTCTAAGACCCTTTCTCACCAATGTGGGCAAGTTTCTTATGCCATAACATTGTCTTCTCAGTAGGAAGCTTAAATTCCAAAGTATGAGCACCCTTAGGTACCCAAAATGCACTACCATCAGAATTTGATACAACATATATTTTAGTTGTTGGTTCCAATGGTGGGGATAAAGTGACTGCAACTCTTTTCTTCGAGTCAGAAGAACTATTACATTGTGAAATGCATGCCTCCATCTAAAACAGAATACCTCTCCGAGTACCCTTCGCAAGCACCATAGCTCCTCTAGTCATCTTGCATCCTTCTTTCGAGAAGACAACTTGCACATCTGCATCATTCAATTTACTTATAGAAAGTAGGTTCCGTGCCAAGCCTGGGATGTGCATAACACCAGAGATCCTATTCACTCGTCCATCAGGGAATCAGATTGTGGCTCTTCCACGGCCAACTATCTTCAGATGAGAATCGTCACCCAGGTACACTCTTCCACCATCAAACTCTTCATATTTTGTAAACCAGTCTCGATGCGAGGTCATGTGGAAAGA
The DNA here is from genome assembly GCA_027924645.1 of Cunninghamia lanceolata. Classification (NCBI taxonomy): domain Eukaryota; kingdom Viridiplantae; phylum Streptophyta; class Pinopsida; order Cupressales; family Cupressaceae; genus Cunninghamia; species Cunninghamia lanceolata. The sequence continues at coordinate 21,602,347 of BSBN01000465.1, forward strand.
GGCACCAGAATCAATCAGCCACACATCATCAGATGCATGGGTGGCTAAGGCTGCAATGAAGGCATTACCATCATCTTGTGACTTGTCAGAATCTGAATCTGGGACATTCTTCTTTTTCTTCTTTTTCTCCTCTTTGCATTCCTTTTGGAAATACCTAGTTTTCCCACAGTTCTAAAACAGTACCTTGGACTTTCTAGGAGATTTGGATCTCCCACGGGATTTCAATCTACCCTTCTTAGCTTTCTTGTCTTTCTTTTTCCCTTTCTCCTTGGGTCTTCCATGAACCACAAGAGCTTCTTTGGCTGACTAGGATGACTTTGTTTGCATCTCTTCAGATAACAACAAAGACACCGCATCTTCCATTTTGAAAGTGGATGTGGTACTCTTGATGGCCATAACAAGATGATCCCAGGAATATGGTAAAGAACAAAGCAGGGTCATACACCGATCCTCCTCCATCTTCACTGTCAATTGTACAACCAACATATTGAAGGCATTCATGTGATCAGCAACAGATCCTCCATCTTCCATCCTCAGAGAATATAGCTTCTTCCATAGGAACAACTTGTTTACCAAGGATTTAGCTTGATAAACATCACCAAGTTGCTTCCATAGATCCTTCGCAGTTTTCTCCTCATGAACATTTAACAAGACAGAATAAGCCAGACAGAGTCTCACAAGACCCTTGGCTTTACGATCTTTGAGATCCCAATCATCTTGGGACATTGCCGCTGGTTTTACACCAGAGATTTCTTCCCATAGGTCTCTATCAATGAACGTGTCTTCCATTTTGAGTTTCCACAACTTGAAATTACTGCCATTAAACTTTTCAACCTCTATTCTTCCAGATGTGCCTGCCATCTCCTTCTTGCAACAAGATTACAGAATACCCTACACAGACTCCCACTCAATCTAAGATTAGTACAAAAAATCCTACCCAACAGCTAAGACCAAAATTGGCCAGGCTCTGATACCAACTGAAAGGGAGCTAGGTGTGCAGAAATTGCTTCCTAAACTAATCTAATGAGGGGAGAGGTATGCAAATTATTTATAACCTTTACATTTACAACAATATGAAACATATATCAGAGATATTACAACAACAAACACAAAACAAGAATGTAGACAGAGAGAAGTAGACACAAGATGTACGTGGGGAAAACCTTTTCAGGTAAAAAACCCCACACTCTAAAACCTACACAATGTATTATCTAAAACAGTTACAGTTCACAATACACTTGCAATGCAAGTTTTTTCAAGAGTCTTCAAATGTTGATTCTGAAGTTATTCTGGCAGCATAACAGTACCTATAAAAACACTATATAACTACAACTCCAAACTATGCAATATATAGAGATTACAAGGCAAATATTGGGAGCATCTTGGGATAGGTGTCCACTTTGGCCACATGGCCATTATCCCACATCAAAGGACACTTGTCCTTGCTGCAAATACATCCCTTACATTTGTCATACATGGTAGATTTGACTTTCCCAATATGGAGTGCTCCAGGCTAAAAATAGACTGTGACAGATGCTCTTACACATCTTACAATTGTCATAGATTTTCCCAAGATAACAACCTTTAATGTTGTAAGAGAATCCATCATACAATGCTAAATATAGCATATTCCTCTTACAACATGTTAGAACCCAACTTGGGTGCCCAAAGATGCCTTTCCCTCATGCAAAGATCCTCACCGACACTTTCATCACTTGTCATAGGAATCTCCAAACTTGGCTCTTACACGTCATAGATTCTTTCATATGGAATATTGTCTTCCACACACCACAAGATGCCGACACATAGCATATTAGTGCCACCTCAAATGGGATGCCCAAATCCATGTAGGTTTGACTTGACCATCCAAGTCACATTCCAAGCAAAATGACATGTCACCGTGCCACCTCAACTATGTGACCAAACTGAATGTGCAAGTAATTACAACATTAGGCAATAAATTATTATACAAATAAATAAATAATGCTAGGAATTTGCAAAGGTTGAGACACCTTAATTCCCAATACTTCAATCATGAACTCCAAGAACAATCTGTCATCTGGAACACACTGCAACATGCTATCATTTGAAAAACTGAGTTTGAGACCACCAAGGACCTTGAAACTGTAAGGAAGCATGTAAAACACATCCATAAACATGTCCTCAAAACTGCAAGGGCAATCATTCATTTTCAAAGGAATGCAGAGCATTCCAACAGGGCTTCAACACTATTTTACTCTGCCAGAACACATGCCGGTACTCTATCATGCATAACTTTCATAGAGGAAGGACAAATGATTTGAAAACTTGGAATTATCACCTTCACTACATCTTAAATAGAATTCTAAAACCACATGGCCATAATTGTAAATGTGGAGGAATGCGGAGCCTTCCATTGTCCTACGCAGAACACCTTCATAGAGACAACATTGTCTTCAACCAGTCAACAACAAAACATTCTTCCAGTAATCCAATCATCACGGAACTTGGAACATACATACTTTAGGCTATTAGTAGCATCAAAAATACATCTGATCATCTTCGTGTTTCTAATTCCCATATTAATATGAACTATATCTTCTCCCTTCTCTTGTTGGATGGGACATGACATCCAACCATGAGCACTATCACACCACCATGATAGTGTTAACATCAATGACAACCTAGTGACAGTGTTGACATCAATGACAACCCTAGGATCCATATGTGTAACAATCTCCCCCTTTGGCATTGATGGAAACACATCTTTTGCTTCTCTCCCCCTTTGACATCAAGGACAAAGGGCAACCACTACCTTCTCATGAGAGACCACATACCTACTCATTCTTTCTTAGGGCATAACTTCTTCTTACAACAAACAAACTCTCCCTATCACCAGTAACCACTACTTGTTCCCCCTGAGAGGTAGCCACCATCAGTCTAGGAACAAGATATAACATGAACTCCCCCTAGACAGATGCACCACTATGCATTGAGCAAGAAGGAGGGGCAATTACCCCTGACCTTTACCAGAGATCCTCAAGAGTATCCTTTGCAAGAGCCTTTGTGAAAATATCTACTATTTGATCCTTTGTTAGAACATATTCCAACTTCACTTCCTTATCTGCAACCTTCTCTCTCAAAAAGTGATACCTGATTGCTATATGCTAGGTTCTAGAATGCATCACTAAATTCTTGGAAATATTGATAGCACTTGTATTGTCACACAAGATAGGAATAGGCTCATCATACAATACCTTGATATCCTTCAGGGTTTGCTTCATCCACAACACTTGTGTACAACAGGATGTTGCTGTAATGTACTTTGCCTCTGCAGTAGATAAGGACACTAAATCTTGCTTCTTACTCTGCCATGATACCAATCTGCTTCCTAAAATGAAAGCACCACCACTTGTACTTCTTCTATCATCAACACAACTAGCCCAGTCAACATTAGTGTAAGTATTTCAATCAAACTCATTACCTCTTGGATACCATAGGCCATAGTCTGGAGTTCCTTTGAAGTATCTGAATATCCTTTTCATTTCCTTCTCATGTGTTTTCTTTGGATTGACTTGATATTTGGCAACCACACATACTGCATGCATAATATCAGGTCTAGGAGTCAAGTACAACAGTCCTCCAATCATAGATCTATAGATACTCTAATCCACCTCTGAAGACTCATCATCTTTGCTTAAGTGACATCCAATGACCATGGGAGTACTCACTGGTTTTGAATCCTCCATACCAAACTTCTTCAACAATTATTTGAAATTCTTAGCTTGAGAAATAAAGATACCACCATCTAGCTGAGTAATTTGAAGTCCAAGGAAGAAAGACATATCACCAATCATAGACATCTCAAACTCTTTTTACATCTCCTCTGCAAACCTCTTATACATATCATCATCTCCACCAAAGATGATGTCATCAACATATACTGCAACTATCAATATCATGTCTCCTTCTTCCTTGATGTAAAGATTGCTATCTGTAGTACCTTTCTTGAAGCCTTGCTGAAGTAAGTACTTGTCCAACCTAGCGTACCAAACTCTAGGTGCCCGCTTAAGACCATACAAAGCCTTCTTGGGTCTGCACACCATGTATGGATCTTTTGATATCTGGAAACCATCTGGTTGTTCAATATAAACCTCTTCCTCTAGATCACCATTTAGAAATGTTGACTTAACATCCATTTGATATACCTTGAAGTTCTTATGAGCAACAAGAGCAAGGAACATTCTAATTGCCTCCATCCTTGCTACTGGAGCAAAAGTCTCCTCAAAATCAATACCTTCAAATTGTGTGTATCCTTTGCTTACCAATCTTGCCTTGTTCCTTACAACTTCACATTCATTTAGTTTGTTCTGGAACACCCACTTTGTTCCTATAACATTCTTGTTTGTTGGTCTAGGAACCAATTCTCATGTTTGATTCTTCTCAATCTGATCCAATTCTTCTTCTATGGCCTTTATCCATCCTGTTGGAACTAGACAACTAAGAGGGCTGGTGAATCAGTTGTCCCATAATGAAAACTTTTCTGCCTTTAGCCTTTTTGATTATCTTACTATCAGATTAGTGATGTAAACATTAAAGCATAGATCAACAACATAAGAGCAGAAACATAATCAACACACTTGACACTAAGATTTTGATGTGGAAACCCGGTTAAGGGAAAAACCACAGTGGGGGTTAACCCACAAAGATGCGTACCCTATTAAAAGTACTTAATAAAATAGAAGGCACATGCCTTCGGGCGCACTGCCCAGAGCTCACTGCTTACATAATTTATTTAGAAAGAATTAACTGAGAAATAACATCTGCTTCATGCTTGATTCAATTTCAATGAATGCTCAAGAACTTTCACTTTTGCCCCAAACTCTTCTTCACACTCTATACTGCTTTCGTTCCTTTTCTTCTCCGCTTTGCTCTTGATCCTTTCTTTGGATTTTATCAGTTTTGCACAAGGATAATTTCAATACCTCTTCAACAAGTATTTATATACTTCATCAACCTTGGAATGATCAACAAGGTCAGCTAAACTTGACATAGATCATCACATTGTCGGCAAAGCACAACTGAGACTTGAATCTGCTTCTACAACCACTCCACGCTTCATAAAAATTCTCTTAAGGCATCTGCAACAGGCTAGGAACATCCAGTCGGCCAAGACTGGAAGGAACATCAACCTCAAAGAAGAAATCTTCAATCAACAAGCTCAAACTTCAATGCAGACCTCTAACATAGTAGCCATATAATCCAAAGACCTCCATAAGCACATTGAATTCACCAATAACATCCATCCTAAACTAAATTATCAGAAGCATTTGAATCTTCCTCCGGAACCTCAAGAACACTCTCTGCCATGACTGTCAAACTAGAAGGATAGCTTGTGGACCTCCAAACCACAAACCACTGGTGTTGATGATACACATTGACTTCCCAAACATGCCTTCAGATCCACATATCACAATTTTATATTACCGAAGCAATCCAGACCTCTTTCCTATCACTCTGTCTTTCCTAAGTATTGCAGGAACCAGTTCTACTTAGATGGCCATAACTCCTTCAAATCTTCATGCGGACTTCTCAAATCTTAATTGGGGAAATCTCTGACAATCCTCTACACAGCCACATGATCCACATGCATTGATTGCCATTAATTTTCTCAATATCCTCAACAGTCCAGTCTTCTATGCAGAGAACAAAATAGGATATAGTTGACACCAATGCCAACAAGGATATGTTGACATCAATGACAACCCACTTAGGCACATATTTGTAACACATCCATTATCTTTTCTAGCATCAACAAAGTTTTTGGGTTCCACCTTTGATAACAAACACAAGTTTACTTGCTCATGTGTCTTAGCAAGCCTTCTCCTTGTTTGCACACCTTCATCCTTATCTCTAATGATCTGATCTACTGAGTGGTTCTTTTGAACATACTTTTCTGGAGTCTTAGGCATCTGCTTTGGTTCTTGTTCCTTTTCTTTTTTCACTTCTTCTTCTTCATCTACAATGCATGGAAAAATATCAGATTCAGAGTCCTCTAATTCATGTGAGATATGATACAAGTCTTCATCTACCTTGATATTTGTGCTTTCATTCATCTTTCCCAACCTCTTGTTGTAGCATCTATAAGCCTTGCTTCTGGTTGATTAGCTAAGAAAGATTCTTTCATCACTTCTTGAATCAAGCTTTCCTAGATCTTCTTCATCTCTTTTGATATAACATTTGTTGCCAAAGATCCTGAAGTATCTAACTGTTGGAGGTCTTCCATACCATAGCTCATAAGAGGTCTTAGTGTTGTTGATCCTCAATTGTACTTTGTTAATTAGATATACAACAATATGAACTACATCCTTCCAGTACATATCAGGTAGATATGCATCTTTTGACATTGCCCTATACATCTCTTGCACAGTCCTATTCTTTCTTTCCACTACCCCATTTTACTGAGGGGTCTTAGGGGCTAATAGATGTCTCCCAATACCATTATCTTCACAAAACTTTTCAAATTCATTTGAAGTAAACTCACCTCCTCTATCAGACCTCAAACATTTGATCTTGACATCTACTTCATTCTCAACCAAAGCTTTGAACACTTTAAATTTATCAAGGGCATCTAATTTTTCTCTTAAAAAAGTAACCCAACTCATTCTAGACTAATCATCAATAAGCAACATGAACTACCTCTCACCTTGTTGACTCTTTACTCTTGTAGGGCCACATAGATTAGTGTGGATTAGCTCCAATGGATTTGAAGAAGAAAACTCCTTTCTTTTGAAGTTTGTCTCTGATTGCTTTCCCATTTGACATTCCCTGCATACTGCATTTGTTGGCTTGATTATCTTAGGCATATCTCTCACTGCATGAGTAGAACCGATCTTTACCATATTATCAAAATTGTTGTCTCCCATTCTCTTGTGCCACAACCAACATTCATTGGATTGGGCCAACAAATATGTTCTTCCATTTACCTCTTTCAGATGATAGATGTCACCATATGTCTTGATACCTTATGCAACTAATTTTCTAGACCCTGCCTTCTTGATTTCATAGCCCTTGGCATGAAAGGTGAGATTATACCCCTTGCTGCACATCTGACTGACACTAAGAAGATTGCGTTTTAGCCCTTTGACATAGAGATAATCCTCAGTCTTGTTCTTCCCATCAATAGTTATATCACCTTTTCCACAGTTTTGTGTTGACTCGTCACCACCAAACTTGATAGCACCACCATCCTACTTTTCAAGGCTGATAAACTTCTCCTTGTCACCAGTCATATGATTTGAGCATCCATTGTCAATTACCCAAGCCTTAGCTTCTTCTTTTCCATGAAAGGTAGTCCATACAACCATTGATCTTTCATTGTTCTGGTCTATTTACAAGGCATCAGTCTTCTCATATTTTTCAACATCATCCTTTTTGTCACCAACACTCAAGGCCATGAAAAGTGTTTCATCATTTGAATAATCATGATCATCATTTTCTGAAGAATAATTGCTCTCTATGGAATAGAAACTTATTTTGAACTTGTCTCTCTTGTAACTACCTCTTGATTCCTTAAAAGGACATTTAGAAGCAGAGTGACCAACCTTTCCACAATTGAAACATTTGAAGGGTAACTTACCTTTGTATTTCCCAATGCCTTTATTTAGTCTTCTAACAAAATTTTCCTCAACTTGATCAAAGCTTTCATCTTCATCAACAACTTCTTCCTTTGTCTTGACATTGGCTTTGAAAGTAGCTTCTTTCTTTGGAGAATCACTACTAAATTATCTCATTTCAAAGGCAGTAAGGGAACTAAATAGTTTTTCTATATTGTATGTATCCAAGTCTACATTCTCCTCAATGACAGACACCTTATGACTATAAGATTTGGGAAAAGATCTCAGAACCTTTTTCACAATCTCATCTTCTTTCACTTCTCCACCAAGACCTATGATGCCATTGGCCACTTCATTCACCTGGAGCATATATCTAGCAATGTCTTCATCCTCTGACATTTTTAGGTTCTCAAATCTGCATCTTGGCTTGCTTTACTTTCTTATCTCCTCCATAAATGGTTTCAAGTTTATCCCAAACTTCTTTAACAGAACTATAACTCATTACCTTTGAAAGTTCTGAATCGACTAATCCACTCATGATAGCAAACTTTGCCTTAGCATTGTTATCATACTTCTTAACTTCATCTACATCTGTAGGAATAGTATTAGGAACTTTGTAACCAGTCTTGATAGATTCCCAAACACCACACCCTAGAGAGTTGATATAGGTTTCTATCCTCAGCTTCCAAAAAGCATAATTTGTCCCATCAAACCTAGGTATCTTGTTGGATCCATTTTGTGCCATCCTAGACCTTCCTCAAGCAATTAAGTTTCCCTCAGAGGTGTTGATATATGATGACTGATCATGCAAGTACTGTACACTCGTCAAAAAATATTTTTTCCTTTATTTTTTGCCCATTCAAAGTTGATTATTAATTTTTTGTTAACCAACAAAAGAAAAATGACATTGTAAAACCCTAATTCTAGAAGCTTCCAAAAGGCTTGTTATAAGTGGCTGGGATGTATGTTGCGGGTGGGATTTCGATATTGTATTGTAGCATTTGCAGCGGTATTGAGTTCTAGGGATTGTTGGTTGTAATCATTTTGATTTAATGGATAATAATAGTGGACTCTCTGTTGGTGGATGTAGCCCAAGTTTGGGTGAACCACGTTAAAACTTATCTCTCATTGTTATTGTTTCTGTGTATTTCATTCCTCTGTTTAATCTTTATTTGCATTTAATTGATATCTTCTGTCAGCTAACCCTAACAAGTGGTATCAGAGCGGGTTGTGTTTGATTATCGTCTGTAGGAAGGTCTCACGGTTGAGTGGGAGTCTCACAGTTAAGTGGGAGCAATGGTGGATGAGGCTAAATTGAAGGTAGATAAATTCAATGGGTAGAACTACCAGTTATGGAAGATGCAGATGGAGGATTATCTCTATCAGAAGGATTTATGGATGCCATTGGAAGGAATAGCCAAGAAATTGACAATAATGATTGATGAGGATTGGAATCTTCTAGATAGAAAGGCACTAGGAACCATTCGGTTGTGCCTGGCACCATCTGTGGCATTCAATATAACAAAAGCGAAGACACCAGATGAACTAATGAAAGATTTGGCTAAATTGTATGAAAAACCCTTAGCCTCAAATAAGGTATTTCTCATGAAGCATTTGTTTACTTTGAAAATGATTGAAGGTGGATCTGTGACGGATCATCTAAATGAGTTTAATATGATTACCAGTCAGTTAACGTCTATAAAAGTAAAATTTGATGAAGAGGTGAGGGTTCTCTTGGTTTTATGTTCTTTTCCAGAAAGATGGAATAGATTGGTAATGGTTGTAAGTAACTCTATCTCTGGTTCAAATACTTTAAAATTTGATGATGTTGTTGGTGTTATCCTTAACGAGGAAATATGATGGAAAAGCTCAGGAGGGTCCACATCAGGTAGTGTTTTGAATGCAGAAAGCAGGGGCAGATCAAAGGAGAGAGGAAAAGGTTTTGGAGGTCTGGGAAGTCACGAGGAAAATCAAAGGACAAGAGATCCCAATCTAGAGGACAGAATGATTACTAGTACTATGGGAAATGAGGTCATCTGAAGAAAGATTGCTGGTCTCAGAAGAATAAAGAAGGAGATAGACAAGAGGGCAATAAGAAGGGAAATGTGGTAAGTAATAAATCTAAAGATGATGCTTTGATTCTTTCCCTACATAATGCTGATGATTCATGGGTTTTAGATTCAGGGGCCTCATTTCATGCTACGTCCCATAGAAGTTATTATCTTGATTATGTCCAAGGGGATTTTGGGCTGGTTTACTTGGGAGATAATGAACCCTGTCAGATTGTTGGAAAGGGAAGAATCAAGATTAAGTTGCAGAATGGGAATCATTGGCTACTACAAGAGGTAAGGCACATTCCAAGGCACCTTATATCTTTGTATAGGTCATACTATTCCTTTTACTTTAGCTGTTGCAGAGAAAAAATAAACAGGTTTAGGAACAGTTGCTGCAGTTTCGTAGGAAGAGACTGAAACAGTTGCTGCAGGTTCTGAGACAACACTGTGGCATAACAGACTTGGGCATATGAGTGAAAAAGGTATGAAGGTACTTCATTCTAAGAAAGTTTTACCAGATCTGAAATGTATTAATATGGATTTCTGTGAAAGTTGTGTGTATGGCAAATAAAAGAGAGTTAGTTTTCTCAAGGATGAGAAGCAAAAGAATGATGAAAAGTTGGATCTTGTGCATACAGATGTATGGGGACCAACTCAGGTATCTTCTCTTGGTGGCTCTCAGTATTATGTTACATTCATAGATGATACAACTAGGAAGGTTTGGATTTATTTCCTTATGCAGAAATCTGAAGTATTTGAAACATTTAAGAAATGAAAAAGCTTGGTTGAGAATGAGACAGGTAAAAGATTAAAATGTCTCAGATCTGATAATGGTGGTGAGTATTGTAGCAAAGAATTTGAGGATTATTGTTCCTTTAATGGAATTCATAGGCAAAAAATAGTTTCAGGGACTCCATAAGAAAATGGAGTGGCTGAGTGCATGAACAGAACAATAATGGAGCGTACAAGGAGCATGAGATTGCATGCTGGGCTACCTTTAAACATGTGGGCAGAGGCTGTCAATACCACTGTATATTTAATTAATAGAGGTCCTTCAGTTCCTTTAGGCTATGGTATTCCAGAGGAAGCATGATTAGGTAAGAAGGTGAGTTATTCTTTTCTAAAAACCTTCGGATGTGAAGAATTTGCACATGTAGATTCTGAAAATAGAACCAAGTTGGATGCAAAATCAAAAAAGTGTATCTTCATTGGATATGGCATTGATGAATTTGGTCATAGGCTTTGGGATGTTGAAAATCTAAAAATTGTGAGAAACAAGGATGTTGTATTTAATGAGAAGGTGATGTACAGAGATCAGTTGCAATAGCATGAGAAGAAAGAAAAAGATTATGTTGTGTTGGATGATACTCCAAATAGTAATATTCTAGTGGTTTCTCATGCTCCGCAATAGCAACAAGAAATGCCACAAACTCCAATGAATGTTAGATGGTCAACAAGGCTAAGTGGATCTCCTGAAAGGTTTTCTCCCTCTTTGTATTCTATTTTGTTAATAGATGCTGGTGAACTGGAAGGGTATGATGAAGCTATGTAGGTGGATACAAAGGTTCAGTGGGAGCTTGCAATGAAAGAAGAAATGGACTCCTTAATGAAAAATCAGACTTGGGAATTATGTAAGTTGCCTGCAGGTAAAAAGGCTTTACCAAACAAATGGGTTTATAGCCTGAAAGAGGAAGAGGGAGGTAAGAAAAGATTTAAAGCCAGGTTAGTTGTAAAAGGATTTGCATAGAAAAAGGGTATTGATTTTGATGAGATTTTTTCTCCGGTTGTCAAGATGACTTCTATTCGTACTGTTTTGAGTATTGTGGTTGCTGAAGATTTGCATTTGGAACAACTAGATGTGAAAACTATCTTTCTCCATGGTGATTTGGAGGAGGAGATATATATGGAACAACCACAGAGATTTGAGGTCAAAGGTAAGGAAAAATTGGTGTGCAGACTGAAGAAGAGTTTATATGGCTTGAAACAAGCACCTCGGCAATGGTATTTGAAATTTAATAGTTTTATGGTTGAGCAAGGCTACAGTCAGTGTAATTCTACCCATTGTGTTTATTTTAAGATGTTGGATAATGACAGCTACATTATTTTATGTTTATATGTTGATGACATGCTTGTAGCAGGGTCTAACATGGATCACATAAGAGAATTAAAACAACAGTTAGCACAATCATTTGCTATGAAAAATTTTGGGGCAGCAAAACAAATCCTTCGTATGAAAATTTGTAGAGATAGGAAGAACAGAAAATTGATTCTATCTTAGGCTAATTATGTTGAAAAGGTGTTGTAGAGATTCTATATGGAGAATGCAAAAACTGTCAGCACACCTTTGCCTAGTCATCTGAAATTGACTAAAGAGGTGTCCAAAGACACAAGAGGACGAAGAAAAAATGTCTAAGGTACCATATGCTTTAGCTGTAGGAAGCTTAATGTATGCCATGGTATGCACAAGATCGGATATTGCACATGTTGTAGGAGTCGTAAGTAGATATATGAGTAATCCTGAATTGGAGCATTAGAATGCGGTAAAATGGATTCTTAGATATTTGAGAGGTACATCCAATAAACAATTATGTTTTGGGGGCTCTAATACTGATTTAGTAGGTTATGTAGACTTAGATTTGGTAGGGGATATTGATACTAGGCGGAGTACTATAGGTTATGTCTTTACTATAGGTGGGACAACAGTGAGTTGGATCTCACGATTGCAAAAGGTGGTTGATTTATCCACCACAGAGGCAAAGTATGTAGCTTCAACAGAGGCAAGCAAAGAGATGATATGGCTATAATCTTTCATGGAAGAATTGGGCAAACAACAGGCTAACAATTATTTGTTTACGGATAGCCAGAGTGCACACAGTTGAGGTATCACTTCATTCAATCGATGTTGGAACATGGAAAGTTACGACTTGAAAAGATATATACAGATGAAAATCCAACGGATATGTTTACAAAGGCAGTGACAAGGGAGAAGCTGAGCTCCTCTTTAGCTTTGGTTGGTCTTCAAGACTAAAAACAATAAAATTAGAATAGCAGAGTCCAGGGTGCTTATTTCCAGTGGGAGCTGCACGTGCAACGGTGTCATCCAGGATTAGTCTCCAATTGGGAGATTGTTTGATGTGGAGCCTAATCAGTCTCCGAGTGGGAGATTGTTGGTATGTGGTGACTAATCATGCAAGTACTGTACACTCATAAAAAAATTCCCTCTTTTTTTGCCCGTTCAAAGTCGGTTGATAATTTTTTGTTAATCGACAAAAGAAAAATGACATTGTAAAACCCTAATTCTAGAAGCTTCTAAAAGGCTTGTTATAAACAGTTGGGATGTATGTTGTGGGTGGGATTTTGATATTGTATTGTAGCATTTGCAGCGGTATTGAGTTGCAGGGATTGCTGGTTGTAATCAGTTTGATTTACTGGATAATAATATTGGACTCTTTGTTGGTGGATGTAGCCCAAGTTTGGGTGAACCACGTTAAAAATTGTCTCTCGTTGTTATTGTTTCTGTGTATTTTCATTCCTCTATTTAATCTTTATTTGCATTTAATTGATATCTTCTGCCAATTAACCCTAACAAGAGGAACATGGATTTGATACCAATTGTTGAACACAGCAAGATACTTAGAGGGGGGTGAATCAATATCTAAACAATCTTCAATTCTAACAACATCAACTTATCCAAAGTAGATTAAAACTTAAGCATCATAGAATTAACATAAGCATGAAAGATTAACACAATGTACATCAACACATGACACTAGATATGCGTGGAAAACCCAAGAAGGGAAAAACCACGGTGAGGATTAACTCACAATATATGAAGCTCAAATAACAAATTTGTTTTAGGGCTACAACCCAAGAAAGCTACTACTCCTTGAAAACTTTGATTTAGGGTCATTCCCAAGGAAGCTACTACTCCCTGAAGACTTTGTTTTAGGGTCACTGCCAAGGAAGCTACTACTCCCTGAATTGAGAACACACTTACAAAAGATTATAGTATCATAGTCCTTCTACTGTCTGAAAACTAACATTGAAATTTACACCTTTGGTGATTGCAATTCTACCTCTTCACACTTTCTTCTGATGATCAGATCAATTAGGCACAATCTATACTTGATCATTGTCACAAATATGTCTTCAAGATGAATCAAGACATCATCTACAACTTCTTCTCTTTCTCCTTCAGACGCACATGAAAAATGCATTTATTCTGCTCTTTATCTACCTGTGAACCTTTTCAATCAACTTGCAATTACAACTCACCTCTCTCAATTTGATTTGCAATTTATACAAGATATTATATTGATTACTTTGCTTGTCAGTTATATATAACATGAAAAATGCATTTACAAGTTTGCCAGACAACACACAACATGAAATGTGTAGAAGATAGGTCCTAAGTGAAACCACACATTACATCAGCAGAAGATCCATGCCTTATGGACACCAAAAATTGCTTAACTAGGTTCAAAACATCCTTCATAGCATCAAACACCAAGGAATTACATCTAAACACTCTGCTCATTTGAAAATAGGATAGATTTAACCAAAAACACATGAACCTTGAAACATAATGACCACATCAACTTGAAAACTTTGTGCGGTATTGGAAACAAGAAAGATCTTCATGAATACTCTTTCAAATGAGTCCACATGACTCATACATCTCCAAATACTCCTTTTCCACCCCACATCAAAGAATTGTGCCGCACAACTTCAATCATAAACTCTGAGAATAATCTGTCATCTAGAACACACTACAACATGCTGTCATTTGAAAACCTAAGCTATAGACCACCAAGGACCTTGAAACTGCAAGGAAGCATGTAATACACATCCATAAAAATGTCCTCAAAATTACAAGGGCAATCATTCATTTTCAGAGGAATGTAGAGCATTCCAACAGGCCTTCAACACTAGCTTACTCTGCCAGAACACATGCTGGTACTCTATCATGCATAACTTTCACAGTGGAAGGCCAAATGATTTGAAAACTTGGAATTATAACCTTCACTACATCCTAAACATAGTTCCAGAATAGCATGACCATTATTGCAAATGCGGAGGAATGTAGAGCATTTCATTGTCCTACATAGAACACCTTCACAGAGACAACACTCTCTTCAACCAGTCGACAGCAAAACATTCTTCTGGTAATCCAATCATCATGGAACTTGGAGCATACATACTTCAGGCCATCAGTAGCATCAACAATACATTTGATCATCTTCATGCTTCTAATTCCCATATTAATATGAACTATATCTTCTCCCTTCTCTTGTTGGATGGGACATGACATCCAACCATGAACACCATCACACTACCATGATAGTGTTGATATCAATGACAACCCTAGGAACCATATGTGTAACACAAAGGACTGTGCCAACATGTTAGGGTGGGCAGGTAAACCCTAGGGGAGGTCTCTTTCCATACGCCAATTGTCCCAGATGCTCCAGGCTGTAGGCTACTGACAAAGTCGCTTGAAATCCATGAGAGCAAAAAATGCCAAACTTTGACTAAGTGGTTCTCAGAATTCGTGGCACCTGGGAATGCTCCGTTTGGACCCATAGGTGTGGTGCAGTCACAGTTAGGAGGGTCCACAAAGTGAACAGTCCAGACCATGCAAAAAGTGTAAACACAATGGAAGCAACTCAATTATAGAATGGAAATTCAAATTCAGTCATTTAGTATATCATAGATTCAAAATACAAACATGTCAGCAACATGCAGACTTACAAATTAGGGCTCATAGGCCTGATTCTCTAGTTACAATACATGCACAAGATATTGCTTTGAAGTGCCTGATACCAAAAGAATTCAAACTATCTAGCTCTTTCTAGTCATGAACTACTTTCCTATACATCAATTACATGATTATATATCATCTCTAAATCACAAGAATCCTCTGTGTTGGCCACGAAGATTACAAACTCCAATGAAAGAGATGTAATGTGTGTACACAGATAGGTTGGACCTATACATATGGAAATCCTTAGCAAGTGAATGAATCAATGTGTAGATCTCAGGGAAGGTCAGCCACGTTCCAATCTATCTCGAATGATGTGTCTTTTAGCTCCACAAGTCAAGGAAGTGCTCCGCAAGTCTTCTCCTTTAGATGATTGTCTTAGACTCTCTGAATACTCTATTATGAGAAAATAGTTGATCTTTTGATAGCGATATCTTTCCAAAAATTGATCCAAATGATCTAAATTTTGGATATGATGTACATGAAGATGTCTAGATGCTAAATCCAGCTCCATAAGGTCTAAAATGAAACTGCGGTAGAATGCATACCAATCTACTAAAACTGCTACTGACTGAACTGACTGTACTGAAGTGGGAAAATGAAAGAAAACAAACTGAAATACAAATATTTTTGGTTGATGCAAGATTTCTTTTGAACCAAGGATGCTCCTACATTAGACACCTGAGTTTGTTGAAAAAGTAAGTCCCTCACTTTGTTGGGGCTAGAGGAAAACCAAGACGGTCCACCTCAACCTGAGAAATCCAAGATGAGTCTTCTTTTGGTCTTCCTTTCCACCTCACAAGATATTCTTTGTATTGCTTGCCTCTAGTGTTGCATCCAATTTTGTTGTCTAAGATGTCTTCAATATGCTTCGATGCTTGTTGTGGTAACTGCTTCTTCAAGTCTTCTTCAATGCTGTCATTGGATTCTGCTTCATGATACTGATGAAGATGAGAAAATCAAACAACAGAGATTAGACAAACAAAATGCATAAAAACACTATGTTTATACCTTCGAAGATCCCTCACACCTTGATAAGGTTGAGGAGCTTGATAAGGTTGAGGAGCTTGCACCAAGATTTCCTAGCTTTACCCAATGTTGAAACAGTAGAATGTGGATTGCTCTTTACCATCAAACACAATATGATCAGGGATTTGATGATAGATTGGGTGGAGATTTGGCTACATGATAAAGATAAGATGGGATTTAGCTATGGATTGAGGAATTATTTTGGCATGGTAAGGGTATGATGAGAGGAGATGAGAGAAATTTGGTCATAGTTTTGATGCTATGAAGAAGTTATTCAAATGGCTTAGATGAGGGCTCTATTTATAGACTTTTGGTAAAATGATGGAAGGTGAGGATTGAAAGTTTAGATCAATGGCTAGGAATTCTTGAGGATTAGGGTTTGGATTGGAGTTGTAGTCTTGTGACAAGTGTCACAAGAGAGTTGGATAAGAGAGATCAAAGGCTAATATTTAGTCAATAAGATTGGATGGCTCCCATTATTTGTGAATTTTAAATTCACATGGGGAAGGGTGATGGGAATTAAAATGAATTAAAATTTTATTTTTGTGAAGAGTTAGATAAAATGTGAATGTTTAATTCACATGGGGAAGAGTCCCATTAATGGAGACTAAGACAAGTTTGATAGGGGGATAAAATGTGAAGTTTTAATTAACATGGGGAAGAGTTTCATTAAATGAAGACTATGACAAATTAGGTGGTGTAAGAGCTCATTAAATGAGTTTTAGGACAATTTAGAATAAAAAATTACTTTATATGGAATAAAAGGTAATTTTTTATTTGAGAAGTGTGGGAATGAGTGTGAAGTGAGGTTTGACCAAGCTAATCAAGAGGATTAGCTTAATTAATATGGCTGGAGAAAATTACTAAATGTGTTAATGGAGGTTTAAAATTAATTAAATAAGAGTTTATTTAATTAATTTAGGTCTAGGGGTCATGTAGGCTAGGGTAGCTAATTAAATAATTTTTATTTAATCAACTAGGCTAGGTTTAGGTTGATTAGTAGGGTAGATTAATCAAATAAGTATGATTTATCTAATTAATCAAGATTAGGAGATGGAGAAATTAACTAAATAAATATTGAGAATATTTATTTAATCAACGAGGATATAGTGTTGTAAGGTTTAATGGTAAATTAGATGAATTAATTTATCACAAGGGATAAATTAGTAATAAATGGCTAAGGGTGAATGATTAGGGCTAAATTAATAAAATAAAATAAATTTATTTAATTAATTGGAAGGGATAGTTAGTGATGTGAAGATGTAAAAGGTTGGTTGAAGGGTTAAGACATTTTTAGGTGTCTACAACTGATATAGGTCTACAATGAAAATAGGTGATATCCCAATGTATCCAGTAGCTTCACTTCATATGCATTTCCCGAATCAAACTTTTTGAGTATCCTACATGGTCCAAACTTCTTCATCTTCAACTTGTTATATGTCCATATTAGAAATCTTTCTTTTCTCAAGTACACCATAAATTCATCTCCAACTAAAAATTCTTTGTGTCTTATCTTCTCATCTGCTTACTCCTTATACTTGTTGTTCATCTCCTCCAAATGCTTCTTAACCTGATTATGCATTGTCTCCATGTGTCTTAGATATTCTTCTACTTCGACACTTCTTTTATCCTCCATATTGATATCTCTCAACTCTGCTACTCCTCTAGGGTTAGTTCTTGTCACAATCTCAAATGATGTTCTTCCTGTACTCCTATTCACTGAATTATTGGATGCAAACTCTACTTGTGATAGAATCAAATCCCAATTTTCCGTCTTCTCTCCTACCAAACATATCAACAAGTTACCCAAACTCCTATTTACTACCTCTATTTGTCCATCTATCTATGGATGAAATACTGAACTGAATTTCAAATCTATCTTCATCTTCTTCCAAAGTGTCTTCCAAAAGTATCCAAGATATCTTGTATCTCTATCTAAAATTATGCTCTTAGGTAATCCATGCAATCTCACAATCTCCTTGAAAAATTGATCAGCCACATGAACTACATCATTTTTCTTCTTGCAAGGTATGAAATGTGCCATCTTTGAAAATCTATCCACCACTACAAATATAGAATCATGTCCTCTTTGTGTGCTCAACAATCCCAATATGAAATCCATGCTTATGTCTTCCCAAGGTCTCTCCGGTATTGTCAAAGATTTGTACAATCTAGTATTCTGACTACTTCCTTTTGCAACTTGACATACTCTACAACTTTGCACAAAATTTCTTACATCCTTATATCTGAGGCCAAAATTAATTTTCACTTACCAAAGCCACTGTCTTGTCAATGCCAAAATGTCCTACCAATCCACAATTGTGCTTCTCTTTTATAAAATTGTCTCTCATTGAACTCCTAGGGATACACAACTGATTTCATTTAAACAACATATCTTCCTAAATGAAATAATCCAACCACTTACTTCTATCTGTTACAACAGGTTCCTTACATGCTTTCCAAGGTTCTGCAAAATCAAGGTCTTCTTCATACATGTTCTTCAACTCTTCAAAACCTAACATTTCAACTCTCATCTTTGTCAGCAAGTTCCTTCTTCTACTCAATGCATCTGCAACTTTGACTTCCCACTCCTATGCTTTAGTACAAAAGTGTAACTCTACATGAACTCTACCCATCGTATATGTCTCTGATTCAACTTTCCTTGACTGTTCAATTATTGCAAAGCTTGATGATCTGTATACAACAAAAAATCCTTAGGCAACAAATAATGTCTCCGCTTCTTCAAGGCTTGAATTATGGCATGGAACTCTTGATATAAACTGAATATCCTCTCCTTGCATCATTCAACTTTTCACTAAAATATGCTACAGGTCTACCTTCTTGACTTAACACTGCTCCTATTGCATTTCCACTTGTATAACAATCCACTTGAAATACCTTATTGAAATCTGGTAATGCGAATATTGGTTGCTCTGTCACTTTCTAATTCAACAGTTCAAAACTTTTATCTGCTCCTGATGTCCACTTAAATTCATTTCTATCACCTCTCATTGTCTTTGTCATAGGGTTACATACTGAACTAAAATTTCTAATGAACTTCTGGTAGAAACTAACTAATCCTTGAAATGATCTGACTTCTCCAATACTCTCAGGTGTAGGCCACTCAACAATTGCTCTAACTTTCTCAGGGTCCATCTTCAATCCTTCTACAGAAATCACAAATCCCAAGTATACCAACTCTTCCTTCATGAAACTACACTTCTTAATGTTTATTAGTAATTTCTCTTCTCTCAACCTCTATAATACTTGTCTGAGGTGCCACAAATGTTCTTCTTTTGTCTTACTAAAAATTAGAATATCATCCAAGTATACAATAACAAACTTACCCAAGAATTTCTTCAAAAAATCATTCACCAATATCATGAAAGTACTCGGTGCATTTGTCAATCCAAAAGGCACGACTAACCACTCATACAATCCTTTGTTTGTCTTGAAAGTGGTCTTCTATTCATCTCCTTCTTTGATTCTAATATGCTGGTATCCACTCTTCAATTCTATCTTTGTAAAATATTTTGCTCAACTAAAACAATCCATAATGTCATCCATCCTAGGCAATGGAAATCTATACTTAACTGTGATCTTGTTGATTGCTTTAGAGTATGTACACATGCTCCATTCTCCATCCTTCTTTGGTGCTAGCACTGCAGGTACTGCATAAGGACTCAAGCTTTCTCTGATCAATTCTTTCCTCAACAATTCTTGTATTTGTCTGTTCAATTCTTCATTCTCTACTGGTGTCATTCTATGTGTTGCTTTGTTAGACAAACTAGCTCTAGGTATAAGATCCATGTGATGACTGATGCTCCTGATTGGTGGCAATCCTTTAGGTACATTATCTGATATGATGTCTTCATACTTTTTCGGCAATTCAATTATCTCCTCTGGTTGTGATTCTTCAGTCTCTGTCTTTAGGTTTCCAGGCTTCTTAGGAATCAAAGCGTAACACATATTCTCATGTCTCAATCCATCCAGAAATTTCCTTCCATCAACCAAACAGATTTTAGCATTCCCACATACTTCACTCTTAGGTTCATCTTCCAAAGGAATCAAGGTAATTCTCTTTCCATTTGATGTTATAGTATAGGTGTTATTTCTCCCATCATGTATAGCTTTTCTATCATACTGCCATGGTCTACCCAACAATATATGACATACATCCACAGGCATAATATCACACAATACTTCATCATGATAAGATCCAATATGAAATTTCACCAAACATTGTTCACTCACCAGTACCTTATGATCATCCTAAATTCATGCTATTTGATATGGCTTAGGGTGTTTCAATCTTTCCAACTTCAGCTTAGTCACCATCTCCTCTTAAACCAAATTATCAGAACTACCACTATCAATTACAACATTACAACATTTACCTCCTGATTTGCATCTAGTTTGGAACAAATTTTTCCTCTGTGGTGGTTCCTCATTTGTCTTTGCTTGAAATAGTGCTCTCCTCATGACTAATGATTCTCCTTTCTTAGGTTTACCAACTGAACTGGATGATCCAACAAGTTCTTCTACATAAGTTATTCTTCCACTGTTCTCTATCTTCTTGCTTGTACTTCCTTGATGACATTCAAATGATGTATGTCCTTCACCTCCACACTTAAAATAGGTTCCTCTGAATGTTCTCGTATCAGGTCCTCTTCCATCTCTTTTGTATCCTTCGCTCTAGTATGAATCAGGGTTTTCTCTGCAGTAGAAAGTTTTTTCATCCCTCTGGTATGAGCTGCTATCTTTGTCCTCCTTCTTGAATGTGTTATCTTGTCTTCTTTGCTCTGAAAATGATCTTTCTCCTCTGGAAAATGTTCTACCTTTCTGAAATTTACTTGCTCTTCCTCTTTGTCTCTGCTCATGCTTCTTGTTCAACTTTTCTTCAACTTTCTGGGCAAACTGATATGCTTCTTCCCATTTTGTCATCCTTACCAAACTCAGTTCTTCTTGAATATTCAATCTTAGTCCATTAATGTTTCTTGCCACTTTCTCCTTTCTTGCTTCACTATGTCTTGTCCTTATGATCATCTTATGAATTTTTTCAGTGTACTCCACAGATTTCTCCTTTTGTCTCAGGTTCTGTAATCTCTTCAACAGTTCTAACTCATAATCAGTAGGTATGAACTAATTTTTCAACTTTGTCACCATTCTATCCCATTTTATGATCTTTTCTTTT
This sequence comes from Cunninghamia lanceolata, assembly GCA_027924645.1. NCBI lineage: Eukaryota > Viridiplantae > Streptophyta > Pinopsida > Cupressales > Cupressaceae > Cunninghamia > Cunninghamia lanceolata. The sequence goes on from BSBN01000465.1 coordinate 21,623,980, forward strand.
CCTCTTCTATTTCTATACAACTAAACTTCTTTCCACCAAATAGCAGCATGTCCTTTCAACTTAATCTTTGCAAATTTTACCTTCTCCAGATCTTTAATTTTTTCATATTCAAAGTATTCTTCTAGGTGATTTATCCAATCAATCAACTCATCTGGATTCAAATTGCTAGTATAGTTCAGTACATCATCTCTAGGTTTTTTCCCAATCTTTAAAATAACTTGCAACATCTTCACTTGATCTGATTCTTCTTCTTCTTCTAGAGTTTCTTCATTTTGATTAGTGGATGAATTCTTCATCATCACTTTCAACATTAGGTCGAGGTGTCAATCCTCTTCTTTGATCTTCTTCAATAGCATCCAAGCGAACTCACATTGTTTTCATCATTTCCATTACCTCATCCATTCTTCTAGCCATAGTACCAACAAAATGTATTCTCCTCAGTGACATCTCTTCCTAGGATCAAGTATAACTGCCTCAAATTTGACGATTCGGCTACAAGGTGACAACTACCTCATAATCGACGATCGATTGACAATACAAGTAGTCTGCCTCAAGTTTAGGGATTTGTTCATAGCAAGATCTTATGGAATGCCTTCACAAACTTTGCTCACTTCACTCCCAAAGGATTCAAACTTTGCTCTGATACCACTTGGTGCAGTCATGGTTAGGAGGGTCCACAAAGTGAATAGTATAGATTGTGCAGCAAGAGTAAACACAACATAAGAAACTCAATTATAGAATGTAAATGTAGATTCAATCATTTAGTATATCATAGATTCAAAATACAAACATGCCAGCAACATGTGGGCTTGCAAATTAGGGCTCACATGCCTGATTCTCTAGTTACAATACATGCACAAGATATAGCTTTGAAGTGCCTGATACCAAAAGAATTCAAACTATCTAGCTCTTTCTAGTCATGAACTACTTTCCTATGTATCTATTACATGATTATATATCATCTCTGGATCACAAGAATCCTCCGCGTTGTCCAAGAAGATTACAAACTCCAATGAAAGAGATGTAATGTGTGTACACGGATAGGTCAGACCTAAGCATATGGAAATCCTACGCAAGTTAATGAATCAATGTGTGGATCTCAGGGAAGGTCAGCCATATTCCAATCTATCTTGAATGATGTGTCTTTAAGCTCTGCAAGTCGAGGAAGTGCTCTGCAAGTCTTCTCCTTTAGTTGATTGTCTGAGACTCTCTGAATGCTCTGTTCTGAGAAAATAGTTGATCTTCTATAGAGATATCTTTCCAGAAACTGATCAAAATGATCTAAATTTTGGATATGATGTACATGAAGATATCTGGATGCTAAGTCTGACTCCACAAGGTCAAAAATGAAATTGTGGTAGAATACAAACCAATCTACTGAAACTGCTACTGACTGAATTGACTGTACTAAACTAGGAAAATGAAAGAAAACAAAATGAAATGCAAATATTTTTGGTTGATGTAAGATTGCTTTTGAACCAAAGATGCTCCTATATCAAGGTGCATGTGGGGTCTATCAACAATAACCTCTCTCAATTTTTGTCAACTCCAATCCTTTTGACTATGCCAAAATTAAACACATTCTTACAAAATGCTTCAATGGCATTCAACACAACCTTGCTAGGAGCCATATTTTTTGTTATGCTCATCGCAGGGCCCAACAGACTATGCCAACATGTTAGGGTGGGTTGGTAAACCCTAGGGGAGGTCTCTTTTTGTGCACCAAGTTCCCCAGACATTCTGGGTTGTAGGCTACCATCAATGTCACTTGAGATCCACAAGAGCAAAAACTACCAAACTTTGCCGGAGCGATTCTCAAAGTTTGTGGCACCAGAAATGTTCCATCTAGACCTACAAGTGCATGTGGGATCCATACACAATAACCTCTCTTAGTTTTTGTCAACTCTAATCCATTTGACCATCCTGGAATTAAACTTATTCTTGCAAAATGCTTCAGTGAAATTTAGTACAGCCTTTCTAGGAGCCATATTTTTTGTTCTTGTCGTGGGGCCCAATGGACTATGCCAAAATGTCAGGGTGGGTGGGTAAATTCTAAGGGAGGTCTTTTTTTGTGTGCCAAATGCCCTTGACATTCTGGGTTGGAGGCTACCAACAAAGTCACATTTATAGACTTTGTTAGTAGCTTGCAGCCCAGAACGTCTGGGGCACTTGGTGCATGAAAAGACATCTCCCCTAGTGTTTACCTACTCACCTAGATGTGTTGGCATAGTCTGTCGGGCCCCACAATGAGGAGAACGAAAAATATGGCTCCTAACAAGGTTGTGCTTAATGTCACTAAAGCATTTTGCAAGAATTGGTTAATTTTGGCATGGTCAAACAAACTGGAGTTGACAAAAACTAAGAGAGGTTATTGTGGACAACCTCACATGCACCTATAGGTCCCAACAAAACATTCACAGTGCCATAAATTTTGACAACCACTTCGTCAAAGTTTGGTAGTTTTTGCCTCTCAAGGATCTCAAGTGACTTTGTCGGTAGCCTGCATCCTAAAACATTTGGGGCACTTGGTGCATGAAAAGAGACCTCCCCTAGGGTTCACCCACCCACCCTGATGTGTTAGTGTAGTCCATTGGGCCCCACAATGAGTAGAACGAAAAATATGGCTCTTGGCAAGGTTGTGTTGAATGCCATTGAAGCATTTTGCAAGAATGCGTTTAATTTAGGCATGGTCAAATAGATTGGAGTTGATAAAAAATGAGAGAGGTTATTGTGTACATACCCCACATGCACCTATAGGTCCAAACAAAACATTCCCAAGTGCCACGAATTTTGAGAACCACTCCGTCAAAATTTGGTAGTTTTTTGCTCTCAGGGATTTCAAGTGACTTTGTCCATAGCCTGCAACCCAGAATGTCTGGGGCACTTGGTGCATGAAAAGAGACCTCCCCTATGGTTTACTCACCCACCCTGACATGTTGGCATAGTCTGTTGGGCCCCATGATGAGTAGAATACAAAATTTCACTCCTAGCGTGTTTCCACTACATGAAACTAAAGCATTTTGGAACAATGTGTTCCTTGCCACCATAGGAAAGCAAAATTGATTTTTAAAAATAGAGGTAGGTATTTGTGGGTGGACCTAACATCCATCTATACATGCAAATAAGATGTTCCTAGTTTTCACAGTTTGACGGAACAATCGGTCCAAAGTTTGACACCTTTTTGTCTTAGGGCTCTTAAGAGACTGTCTCTGTCCAATGTAGTTGAGAACGACCATGAGGATTCACCATTGAAAAGACACCTCCCCTGGCATTTACCCACCTACCCAGACATGTTGGCATCATCTTTTTGGCCCCACAAGATGTCGAATGCAAAAATTCAGTCCTAGCACCTTTCTAGTAGATGAAACTAAACTAAAAGCTATGTTGTAATCTCCATTTTAAGGTGTTTCTTCTACTCTCCTTATGTTGATATGGTGTTCTCAATTGATCCAATGTGTTGTAGGGCATTAATCAAAGGTTCAAACATTCTTGAAGATGATGAACCCATTTCATTCCATGTTAGCACATGAAAAATGTAAAAGATATGATCATGTTAGCACAAGAAAAATGTAATAATGGGATAGATAACATTATCTAAAACAACAAAATATAATCTTGTAAGCACATGTATCTAGTATTTAAGTAGACAAAACATAATGGCAAAATACACCTTAAAGAATGTGTGCTACAAAAATCACACGAAATGGTTATCAAACTAGGGTTTATGATGATTTTTGGAAAAAAAAATGGAAGGATTTGTTGTTACATTGTGTTTTCATGGTCTTCCATGCATATTTGATTAATGTTTGTGTGTAGGGATATTACCTATGGCTGCTAGGGTTCTTGTCTTTAGTATTACATCATGGGCTTGCCTTTTTCTAATGAATCCATGAAGTTATCCTATTGAGTTAGCCATTAGATAATCAAGGAAAGCATTATGAGGATACTATGAGGGTGCCATGAGTGGAGGGGAGGGTAACCTCAAGTTGAGAATCCAAATCCCTCATTATCATTGTCAAAAGCATGTAAAATTGTGACAATCCTAAGATTGTAGCAGCAACAAGAAGATGTCTTATTCATAAGCAAAGACCCTAGTTTTCATCAACGGTGTTCTCCCTATGTGTTAAAGTACATTGGTCACTAATGTAGGTACATAGAATGTGGGTAAGAATTCCATCTTTTGTTTCAAATTACAAAAGGAATAGGCATAAAGAACAAGATTACAAATTACAAGTTCCATGAATAATTTGTATAAAAATAACCATTATTATTTTATGTCCAAAATGAGCACCACTACTAATAAAAGAACCACTCACCTAAGTCAATGCATGTTTTTGGGTGTTGTATCACATGTATACTTGTTAAGCACATATAAAACTTATAGTGGTTTATTGTCACATGTTGTAAGCAATGTATGTGAAGATGAAAACATTGTTTATCCATTTGCATGAGAAAGTAAGGGATATAACATGTATTGATGACATGAGCAACACTACTACATATTCTTAAGTGTTGTGAATATGCATCTTCTTATTTCATCATGTTGTGCTTCATTGTAACATGAATCACTTGTTGTAAGCATGTGCAATTATAGCATGTTATGCACATCACAAATGAAGGAATGTTGTAACTCCAACACAAGCTGACATAAACATGGGGGAAATGTTGTCTCAAGGAATGCAATAATTGCAAGATATGCACAAAATGGATTTTTTGATAAGGCTTCAAAGATACTTTCAATCAAATGCAATTGGCGGGTGTAAATCCAAATTCCACAACCTTATCCAACATCCTCCTTCCCTATGCCAAAATGGGATCTTCGGAATAGGGTGTGGACAACCATCAAAGCATAAAGGATATAGGAATTTTATCAGATGTTGTATTTGTAGCTGCCCTTGTAGACATGTATGCAAAGTGTTGAAGCATAGACAAGGCACGTGAACTATTTGACGTGATGCCTTAAAGAGATGTCATCTCATGGAATACAATGATTGCAGGATATGCACAAAATGGATTTTTTGAAAAGGCTTTAGAAAATTTCAAGCAAATGCAATTGGAACGTGTAAAACCAAATTCCATAACCTTTGCAAGCATCCTCCCTACTTGTGCCAAATTAGGATCTTTGGAACACGGTATGGACAACCATCAAAGAATAAAGGATATAGGAATTTTGTCAAATGTTGTATTTGTATCAGCCCTTGTAGACATGCATGCAACTTGTGTGGAAGCATATACAATGCACGTGAACAGTTTGACATGATTCCTTAGAGAAATGTTGTCTCTTGGAATGCAATGATTGCAAGATATGCACAAAATGGATTTTTTGATAAGGCTTTAAAGAAACTTTCAAGCAAATGCAATTGGTAGGTGTCAAGCCAAATTCCACAACCTTATCCAAAATCCTCCTTGCCTATGCCAAAATGGGATCTTCGGAACATGATGTGGACAACCATCAAATTCTAAAGGATATAAGAATTTTGTTAGATGTTGTATTTGTAGCTACCCTTGTAGACATGTATGAAAAATGTGGAAGCATAGACAAGGCGTGTGAACTATTTGACATGATGCCTGAAAGAGATGCCATCTCATGGAATATAATGATTACAAGATATGCACAAAATGAAGTTTTTGAAAAGGCTTTGGAAACTTTCAAGAAAATGCAATTGGAATGTGTAAAACCAAATTCCATAACCTTTGCAAGCATCCTCCCTGCCTATGCTATATTAAGATGTTTGAAATAAGGTATGTACAACCATCAAAGAATAAAGGATATAGGAATTTTGTTAGATGTTGTATTTGCAGCTGCCCTTGTAGACATGTATGCAACTTGTGTGGAAGCATATATAATGCTCATGAATTGTTTGACATGATGTCTCAGAGAAATGTTGTCTCATGGAATGCAATGATTGCAAGATATGCACAAAATAGATTTTTTGATAAGGCTTTAAAGAGACTTTCAAGAAAATGCAATTGGCAGGTGTCAGTCCAAATTCCACAACCTTATCCAACATCCTCCTTGCCTATGCCAAAATGGTATCTTTGGAATAGGGTGTGGACAACCATCAAAGCATAAAGGATATAGGAATTTTGTCAGATGTTGTATTTGTAGCTGCCCTTGTAGACATGTATGCAAAGTGTGGAAGCATAGACAAAACACATGAATTATTTGACATTATGCCTCAAAGATATTCCATCTCATGGAATGTAATGATTACAAGATATGCACAATATGGATTTTTTGAAAAGGCTTTAGAAAATTTCAAGAAAATGCAATTGGAACGTGTAAAACCAAATTTCATAACCTTTGCAAGCATCCTCCCTACCTGTGCCAAATTAGGATCTTTGGAACAAGGTATGGACAACCATCAAAGAATAAAGGATATAGGAATTTTGTCAGATGTTGTATTTGAAACTGCCCTTGTAGACATGTATGCAACTTGTGTGGAAGCATATACAATGCACGTGAACTATTTGACATGATGCCTCAGAGAAATGTTGTCTCATGGAATGCAATGATTGCAAGATATGCACGAAATGGATTTTTTGATAAGGCTTTAAAGAAACTTTCAAGAAAATGCAATTGGAAGGTGTCAAGCCAAATTCCACAACCTTATCCAACATCCTCCTTGCCTATGCCAAAATGGGATCTTCAAAACAGGGTGTGGACATGCATCAAAGCATAAAGGATATATGAACTTTGTCAGATGTTGTATTTGCAGTTGTCCTTGTAAATGTATGTATGCAAAGTGTGGAAGCATAGACAAGGTGTGTGAACTATTTGACATGATGCCTCAAAGAGATGCCATCTCATGGAATGCAATGATTGCAAGATATGCAAAAAATGGATATTTTGAAAAGGATTTGGAAACTTTCAAGGAAATGCAATTAGAATGTGTAAAACCAAATTCCATAACCTTTGCAAGCGTCCTCCCTGCCTGTGCCAAATTAGGATATTTGGAACAAGGTATGGACAACCATCAAAGAATAAAGGATATAAGAATTTTGTTAGATGTTGTATTTGCAACCACCCTTGTAGACATGTATGCAACTTGTGTGGAAGCATAAAGAATGCACGTGAACTATTTGACGTGATGCCTCAAATAAATGCCATCTCATGGAATGCAATGATTTCAAGATATGCACAAAATGGATTTTTTGATAAGGCTTTAAAGAAACTTTCAAGGAAATGCAATCGGCATTCCACAAGCTTATCCAACATCCTCCTTGCCTATGCCAAAATGGGATCTTCGGAACAGGGTGTGGACAACCATCAAAGCATAAAGGATATAGGAATTTTGTCACATGTTCTATTTTTAGATGCCCTTGTAGAAAAGCATGTAAAGTGTGGAAGCATAGACAAGGTGCATGAACTGTATGACATGATGCCTCAAATACATGCAGTCTCATGGAATGCAATGATTGCAAGATATGCACAAAATATATTTTGCAAGGATGTTGTCAACATATATATATATATATATATAATGTCATGAAAATATATATAATCCCATTTATACATAATGTCATGAAAATAACATATAGTGTATATATCAAGCCATATAGGCATGTACAAATAATGCCATACAAGCATATACAACGATATACATCGATAACATACAAAAGTATGTTTACAAAGCCAAATAGGCATATGTAACAAAATATCCCAAAATCAAATCTCCTATGGATTGTTATCAAATAATTGATGGATCTTGTTAGGCCGTGAAGATGGTGAACCGGTCAATGACTCATCCTCTATTGCCCGTCAACTAGACCTCCTTGATATAGATTTTTGAAGTTCTGCCTATTAATACAATAAAAAAATATCCACTCTCTTCTTCTGTAGCTAGATGGGTAGGAGTTGTGATATCTTGTGAGAAGAATGAAGAAGCAAATTTAAGTAAATATAAATATCATTTATGTACATTAAATGATGTGATATAAAATATTAAATACAAAATGACATTTACATGTTACTGGCCCATACCTCAGTCAAAGGATTTGCAGACAAAATAGTTGCAACATTGCCCACCTCCACTGATTGACGAAGATGAGGAGTCTGGATATTCAACATCTGAAAATAGAGTTCAAGGTTATTTGAGAAAAATAGATACATAACATTATTTAAATGCAAAATGATTAGAAATGGTAAAATTTACCTCAGTGAAAGTGACTTTGCCTGGGGACCAAGGAAATCATCCTGATGGTGATGCTCCAACATCCACCTGCTCATCATCAAATTGTAACTAAATAAGATTACCATTGATATATGGCAAAAAGTTTACATGTACTATATTTATGATCTTGTGATAAATTACATACCTGTTGACTGGATCTCCTCTCATAACACTGCAATAGACAACTTACAGATGTAGGATGAATGCTTTGACCCTAGAATTTCATAGTACAGATAATTACATACATTAATTTTGAATTATAATATCTATTCATATAATTAATTAGAGATTTCAAATAGAAATATATTAAATTGTAGAACCTTGTAAAAAATTACTTGGGAGTCAATACCAAATGTATGTTGTAAGAGGTCATTTGTGAGAACAATATTATCCAATATGGATGTGTCCATCACCTACTATTGCCTCTACGTCGCATCGTCCTGACACTCTAGAATGTCTGCATCCTAGGTCCCAACATCACACAATGCCCCACATGACCCACAAAGATGGGGGGATTGATGACATGTACTACTCTCACCCTCTCCAGCTTGCGAAAGATCACTGCCATGCTGTGCTAAAGTTTGGGTGAGGGAACTCAACGAATGCAATGTCTCCACCTCAACACTCTCCTTCAAAGTAGAAGGGAATAAGACATGTTGTGGCCTCATAATGGGTCTTGGTGGATGGTCTTGGGCACAATGTGCACCCTCTCTATCCTATGCAGAGGCACCACTTCTACCCTAGAACTCTCAGATGTCAAAGTAGTTTGGGATGTCCTTGAGGACAAACTCACAATAGAGTTTCCTCAAAAAATATTGGGGGACCTCGTTATTATTACAAGGGAGGTCATCAAAAACCATGTACTATCTATCCCAAAAGTTTTGGGATATTTCTTCATGCACACACCAATGAATTTGGAATCTTTTGCAACTCCCATGTAATGGTTGTTGTATTTTAGGATCGATGAAAAGTGCACATAAATCACCTTTCAAAATTTTCTTATTTTTGACTTTTTTGTATGATAATTTATCGATGTAGAATTATTGACACTTATCCCCGTAGTCCTTCCAATGGATGATTTACTTTGTAACCGAGTTAATTAAATAATCGACTCTAGTGAAGTGGCAAGGGTTCTCTTGTGATTGTTGCTTGTATTCAGATTTTTCAATGTTTGAACTAAGGATTGAAGTTGTTTTTTGTTTTCTTCTCGATTTGGCTTATATAACTTTGTTGGTTGTCACGTCGATGTTGAGGACATGAAGACAGAGTTTGAGGGTTTTGAGGTTTCTATTCATCAGGAATTTCAACATCTAGATCAGGGTTTTGCAATGATTCATTAACTAAAAAATTAAAAAGAAAAATTCAATTAAAACAATAAAAAACAACTTCATTTTGTTTTGAAATGAAGAAAATTGATAAAAATCTACCTTCTTAAGTTGCCCAATTGTGTTTCCCTCATCCATGGTGGGATTGGCGATGCAACATTGTGTTCAATGGTCTTCTCCTTCAAATCTTTCAACATGCACTTGCATTAAAGCCCTAGTCACATTTTGGATGCAATAGGAAAATGAAAATGAAAAAGTGAGGCTACGAGACTGTGTTTTTTCACTTTATTTAGCAGTCAAAAATGCAATCACATAATAAGGCTATCACATTTAGGTTTCCTAGCATTAAAAAGTGGGGTGGCTACTTTTTGGCACCCTGTCTTCATACACACGCCCGCTATTGTTGTGTATTAGTTTATGATCAAGGAACAAAATAATTCTTTTACATGGAATAGTAATTTTACTTACAAATGAATGGATAAATAAGTGCCAAATGCATATTATTTTCCATTATTAGGTCAATGTTAATTTTGAGACATTAATATCTTTTAAAGGTAAATTGATTATTAATTTCCAAAGAAATATCATTATAGATTAATTAACTTATTATTATTAATTTTACACCATTACTATTATTATATGAGTCATCAAAGTGGGTCCAACTTCATATAAAGGGAGCTTTTGTGTGATGTTTCACCGTTTGATGGACGGTTGTAGTTGAATTCCAGAACAAAATGTTTGGAGCAGTAGACTTGCGAACTCAAACCTCCAGAATCAACCTAGAGCCATTAGATTTACAAAGATCAACAGATGAGATTTTATAATATGTTTTCAGTGCCACCACTCGACGTACGTACTAAATTAATTGAGGCTGTAGACTTAAGGCCATCCTTAAATTTAATTTGAAGTTGGAGTACAAAATTATACTGAAGAATAGGATAGAATAACTTTTAACATCCATGAGAATAGAATAGATTTTATAAGAAAAGAATGTAACACGTTTCACTCGCTTTATAAATTATTATTACTTGGCACTTGTTTGAGAATAAGAAGAAAATTAAGAAGTTAAAAACTTAAATCGTAGTATTGCACAAAGGCCATTGAAGTTGCAACTGCTAAGTGAGATTTTGGAAGCGAAAGGGTTAGGGAGATTACAGTGCACTAGGGAAAGTCATCTTTTCAAATTTTGGGTATATGTTTGTAATATCCTAAATGGGATATTTGCTACAATTTTGATTTTTTCTGCTCAAACCCTAATTTATGAGGTTCTAAATTTTATATCAGACCTAAACATACACTTATCTCAGCTCAAAACATGTTCAATACATTGCAAAAGCATCACCAATACACTTCCCAACAATATATTTGTAATCCACAATGATTATGCAAGGAAAACCATTTCAATTTGCAATTATAATCGACTGGAAAATAAATCAGATGTTTGCTGCTATAAGTCTGAATATATAATGTCTATTACAAGTCAATTAGACCTTACAAAATTGTAGGAGAAAGATTCTAATTCTGCTGCTCCAAATTAGGGCATAAACCCTAGGGCTTCTAGGTTCAAAGCACTAAGAATACCTTCTCAAATGATTGCACTCAAGTCTGCTCTGCTGCTATCATAAACTCTACTCTATTAAAACCCTAAATCTACAAATAAACTTCAAATATGCAAGATATCTCCTTCCAAGAGGTGGCACTCCAATGATAGGGTAATCTTCTCCTCAAATGATAGAAAATCCACACCAAATAAGTGCCTAGATGTGATTTTCAAATCAGATATATAATTCTACTCCAAATAATGAAGTGCAAGTGAACCCCTGTTATGGAATCCTCCAAGAGAAGAAGTTAGGGTTTCGTCCAAATCCTTCTAAGGCTTGATATTTTCACCTCAAACCTTCTTATGAGATAAACTCCCTATAATGTAGAAAAAGAGGGAAGATGTGGTTGATTTGATGTATAGTTTAAATCCTCTTTTCACTACATACATTCAAGGACATTACACTGAGTAGAATCACAACTTTTGCAAGAGGATTTAGCTGTAGGTTTGTTGTCTCTTGGGATGATAAGGAAATTTGGAAATTAATGATTATTTTGTTAATTTAAGCCCAATTATGCTCAAAACCCTAATTATTGCAAAATCATAAACAAATAGATGAATTCTGACAAATGCTCACACATAGAGATACTAAATGAAGATTAGATGCGTACCAAATTTTGAAGTTTGAGATTGAAAAATGTCAGGGACACAGGGACTCCCACAGAATTCCAAGGTAGTATTTTTATCAGGGGTTTCCAGACCTTTTCTGATGTTGATTACCACTGTTCCATTAATTTTTGATTGTACAAACCTAAAGGACACAGGAACTAGCACCCAAGTCCTAATAGTGCACTTTTATGCTTTTTCCTTCAGATCTAGGATCCTTACGCTCTGCAACTCCACTCCAAATAATCTGACACCCATCACCTGCAATCACAAGAGAGGGGTTGGGGGGTTGTGGTGTATAGGAGCTTTCCTCGGTCAATCCCAGGAATGGCATTTAAGCCTTCCAACACCGTTGTTAGATAGAGAGTGTGTATCCTTGTAGGATAGAGGCAAAAACAAATGATAAATGATTGATTGAAAACACAAATAGATATCACCTCGGAGGTGTAGCTCTCACATAGATGAAGATCCTTCACAACATGAGAAGATGAAGCTAAATCTGCAATAACAAACACAACAACAATATTCTGCTCTTGCAACACAATGAATGCCTTGAATGCTCTAAAATCATAAGTTCATCAAAATCTCATAATCATCTTCTAGTTTACAAATGAAACCCTAAACATGCTCATATATGCATTCCCGCTTTAATTTTGTAATTCAAACTTAAGATATTGACAACGGACACTTTTTAACAGTCTCCAATCGACATTCAAATTTGGGACCCCGCCAAAATAGGGTAGGACAAGGGCACGAGTGCCCTTGTCCCAGGACCTATTTTGGGTTAGGGTTTAGGCTTTGTAATGTCCCTCAAGCCCCATTTGACATGGGTTTCAAGCCATTTTATCTCAGGAGTCATTTCTAACATGCATGATAAAAAACAAGGGACCCGAGAGCTAAACTTAGGAGGTAAAAGTCCTAGGGGGACATTTTATGACATAACACTCCCAAAGCTAATTGAATGAATGAGTGATTGATATGATGAAATGCCACAAATCCAACTTGTATTTATACATATTTTCATTTCATTTTCATGCTTGCTGACCTAGCCTCATTTAGTATCTTTTTCTCCTTATTATGGCCAACCTCATAACATCCTAAGCGTCCACTCTCTAGAGCTGATCTAGACAGGATTAATCCCTTTTGTTTATTTTCCCTCATGAACGCCCAAATCAAATTAAATATATGATTTGATCATTATATTATTTTCTCCTTCTTATGCTATTATAAATACAAAGAATATTATATTCCATTTCTCCATTGGGTGTCAATCATTGTGATGGTATGTAGAGTACAACCTCGAGCTCGTCCATCTCTAGGCATGAAGAACATATTATATCACTTATCCAAACATCCAAGTGGCATCCATATGAAACAATATCTTCTCTTGGCAAGATCATATCAAGACTCCATATCTCATAGCATATCTCCCTGTGAGTAGCTCTCCTAGGTGGTTCACTCCAAGGAAGATAAACCTCCAAGAATACCGAAGCGAAGTGATAAGTCCCAGTCCTCTCTAATGGAGATCATTATGAGAATAGGGACATTACAATGTCATGTGAATTACAAAAATCCTACATTCCTTCAAATTAATTTATAGGACTTCAGTTTTTAAAAAATCAATCTTGGGGTTTAGGGTTGAGGGTTTACAAGCATGTCTACCACCACTACCACACTACTGATTGGGAAAGGCAAAGCAATACACAAAATAAACTATGTTGGACTACTTAAAACCCCAGGTTTCACTGATGAATACCATGATATTTATGATTATGTAATCTTTGGTAGGCTTACCTCAGAAATTAGATTTTCATGTGAGAATAATGCCCAAATGCAAATGCAAGCTAACCTAGGAAAGCCATTACCAATTAATAGTAACACTGCACCATGGGTGGTTGGATTAGGACGCCTGATGCTCCTCGAGGTTTTTGTTTGCCCAAAATTTATCATGGTTTGTGCCTAGAATTATGATGAAAATAGAAAAGCAATTGTTAATAAAGATAGCTAGAATGAAATGTTAACCATTACTGCAACATAAATTAGTAGAATATTGGAGTTTATAGGCGGAGATTTTGAAAATGTCCACATTGACCTAGAAAAGTTAGCTAGTGATTATGAAGCAGCCCCTCTAAATTCTAAAGTTTCTTTTCTCAGAAAAATAACAATGGATGGTTTCATACACAGAGAATTAGAAGATTCCTTATAAAGTTGAAAATTTTAAACCATGGGTTTAGGATACTATTTCCATCCTAGCATTTTGCCTTGGATTGGATAGTAATAGGCAAGTGGATGAAAGCCTCCTTGAAATGGTATACATATCCATTTTGTTAATCCCCTTGTTAAATACATATTTGTAGAGCACATTGCAAAATCCATGCACAAACAATTTTTAATGATTAAAGGAGGTTCCACTTCTAGTTCCAATACTAAGACTTTTAGGTTCACAACCTACTTGTGCAATTTATTTCTAGTGCAGTCTAGTGGAAAATTTGTGGCCAGCAAGCTTCAGATTCAGGCCTTCATAAATGATGAGGTGAAAAGAGAACTTCCACTACATGATTGGACCCATAAGATAAGAATGCATGATGCTCGAAGGAACTACAATCATTTTGTGGACTACTTTTTGGCTCCATTGTATAATGCAATTACAAGTACTCCAATGCCTAGATTGCTTGAGTCTTGTAGAGATTCCATTCAACTGGGAACATAAATATAATTGGTTGACTAGTACTTCATGGAAGAATATATTGTGCTAAGATTTTATGGATCATGAGTAGAGCTCCCACAAACTTCTAATACATGTGACAGAGAGGGTTTTTGCATTGGAATACATACGGTAGATGGACAGTACAGATTGACTATACTTTATTAGTCAACCAAATGTTAACTATAAATAGATTTGTCACCAAACTCTATATATACATGATCACCCACAAATGGTGACAACCATACTAACAATGGAGAAAATTACAGCAATGGCCTTGTAATCGCTCTCTGCATTTTAAAAAGGGGCAAATCCCTTTGTGGAATGAGATTTTGAGCTTTTTGGATGCACTTTTAACTTGAACGAGGGAAGGTAGTCTTTTCAAATAATATGGAAAATGAAGAAAATTCCCAAATGCCCACTGCACTTGTAGGAAATCCCAAATGTACTCTATAATGATATAATCGCTAAGATCCACCCAAACATAAGAATGGAAAGAACTAGCAAATGAATAATAAATTATTGAACTTCCACCTTTGCATCAAATTCAAACCTACGAATGAAGACACATCAATGGAAATGACTTACTTAATGAAGATAGGTTATCAATACTCCACACAAAAAAGATATAAATTTTCTATACTCAAATCACCACACGTTCAACATAAGAAGAATCAATGGCAACACATGAAGATGACTGATCCAATGTCCACTTTCTCTTTGTATTAATGAGTAAGATAGAGCACAATACTCTGTTCTGCCCAAAAAATATCACATAACCTGTGTAAAAGTATCCCCCTTTTCCTTTCAAAATTAAAAATCCTGTATATAAAATGATCTATTCATGAAAGGCCATTTCACCAAAAAGAACCCATCTCTCTTTTACTCATTCATTTTATAGCAAAAGAGACAAGAACTAATTTTCTTGTGTAACTATCTTTTATAACTAACAATTAAGTACGATAAAGCTCCTTCAATAATAAAAGAGACATTGCTCCAATAATTATGGAAATTATACATAAGTTTTGAGAAACAATAAGAAGCTAAAAGAAATATTTAGAGGAAATTTTTGTCTTTGCCTTCTCCTGCATCATGTCCTTGTTCATCCTGATGTACCTATTCACATGTGCCATCTGAAGATGAGAGAAAGACTAGAAGACAAGATAACAAGAAAGGAAACTAAAACCAAGTAGATTTATACGTTTTCACAAGCTCCAAATCTCCCTCACTCCTTGATAAGGTTGAGGAGAGTGCACCCATGAACTCTCCTAGCTTTACCCAAGTTTATGTTGTGTATGTGGATTGTTCTTTGACGTTCAACACAATATGATAAGGGATTTGATGATAGATTGGATGGAGATTGTCTATGATAAAGATAAGATGAGATTTAGCTATGGATTGAGGAATGATTTTGGCATTATGATGTTAGGATGAGATGAGAAGATAGAAATTTGGACAATATAAGGATGTTATGAAGAAGTTGTTAAAATGGCTTGGGTTGGCCTTCTATTTATAGGTCAATTGGAGAGGATTTGAATCCAATGGCTAGGATTCAAAGTTGAAATCAAGGGTTGAGATGAGAGGATGAGATCAAGGGTTGAGATCTCATCAACAAAGATGAAGGGATGAGATTAAATTTGAATTTTAAATTCACATTGGGAAAGATGAGGAGGATTAAAGATGAATTAAAAATTTATCTTGGGAAGAGGTGGATAATGACATGTCAATGAATTAAAAATTTATTTCATGGGGGAGTGTTGAATTAAAAATTTAAATTTATTGGTAGAAGAGAGGACATGTGACACGTGTTCTTTTGGGAATCACATGTGTGAGATCTTTGCATAAAAAAAACTCTTACATGGAAATAGAAAGGTGAGTTGGAAGGGTCATGTAACCCTTTTGATTAAAAGGTAATTTTTTATTTGTGGGGTGTGGGAGAGAGTGTTAAGTGAGGTTTGACTAAGTTAATCAAGGGATTAACTTAATTAATGTGGCTGTAGCAAATTAGTCAGTGGGCTAATGGAGGATTAAAATTAATTAAATAATGATTTATTTAATTAATTTAGGTCTAGGGATCATGCAGGCTAGGGTAGATTAATTAAATAAACATGATTTATCTAATTAATCATGATTAGGGAGATGGACAAATTAACTAAATAAATATTGAAAATATTTATTTAATTAATGAGGGATAGTGTTGTAAGTCTAATGATAAATTAAATGACTTAATTTATCACACTTGTGGATGATTTGGGTAAAATGGCTAAGGGTAGATGATTAGAGATGGATTAGGATAGATTAATTAAATAAATTGAATTTATTTAATTAATAGGGAAATGATAAGTTAGTGATGTGAGGATGCGAGAAAGTGGCTTGCGAGGCAAGTCAGTTTTAGGTGTCTACACCATCCTTGTCCATTTGATCTCGAGACCTCTATGAGGCATCCAACTTGGCTTTAAGAATCTTGAATTTGTTCAAGATTGGAATAATGGCTTTACCATTTGGAATGCTAGTTATCCTCAACCTTGTCATCCACATTTGCAAGGTGTTGTTGGCATCTTCACACCTTTTATGCATTTCTATCATATCTTTTTGGAAATTCAAAAGGTAGGTTGCTACATTATTCAATTTCTCAATGGGATTACCAGCTAAATCCTCTTTGGCTCTCAACTCCTTAGCCAAAAGATCTTTGAAGGGTTGTTTGACCACGGTAGCATCCAACAAATTTGTTTTGTTCTCATAAAAAATATCAACTCCCAATTGAGCACAAGAACTTTTGAGGTCCATCAAGTATGATTTATTATTTTTGGCAATATTCTTTAGGTTTGTGAGACACTGCTTACAATTATCAACTTCCAACCAATTGAATTCATCCATTTGATAGACTTATTTTCTTCTGGCTTGCTTATAATCTTTTCTGAAACCAAGACACTGGAGTCAATTTTCACTATGCCCATTAGTCCACTTCTAGCTACATTTAGTTAGTCTCTTCTTTCTTGATTGTTTTCAAATTAGCTAGAATCTCAATCTGTTTATTAGACATTTTAGAGTACAAAATAATAGTCTCATGAATAAAAAGCAAACCATCCATGGTGAGTTACTCAACCCACTCTTCTGCTACCTTACCCAAAAATTTATATTTATTAATTTGATCAATCACCTCAGTGCTCACACCTTTGGGAGGGATTTTTGTAGGAGTATCCAAGGTAGCATCCAGAGGTTGAGATGTGGTGTCAACAATGGACCTAATTTATGAGGTTAGATTATTTACCTATTCCCCCAATAGTTTATTCTCTCTTTCCCTCTCCTCCAACTTGGTAGCTAGGATTTCCGCAGATAACTTGGCATTATGGATGTCCCCTTGAACAGAAGGAGGCCCCAAGTCTACCTTGCTAATATGAAAGTCATCTACAGAGACATCCCTCTCCTCTTTTTCTACCATGGGTTCTACAATCTCCACATATTGATGCTTAATCATTAGATCAACCATGATTTTGGACATCCTTTTAGTTTTTCTAGGAGTTGACTCTGGTTTCAGAAGCCTTGCAACTGCATTTAACTTCATGGTAATGATATGAGAATATGACCTCTTGTTATTAACCTTTGTTTTTAACCAAGAAGGAGTTGATAGAATAGGATAGCCATCAATGGTAACATGAGGCATATTATCTGACACAGGGGTACCAGACAATCTTTCTTGTTGTTGGGAAGATGAGGGGGTATGAGGAACTCCATCATGAAAAACAGGGGGAGAAGTCAGTGCAAAGGGTGGAGTTGTGTCCTTGGTTGGAGAAGGTGTAATTTTCCTATCCTCCTCATCCTGTAGCATATGTTCCTGACCTAACAATTTATTTACATGAGGATTCAAACACCTCTTGGTCTTGAGCTTTTTCCTAGGGAGTTCATTGTCCCCTTCACATTGCCCCTTTAAATCAACATTCTTCTTGGGATCATCTTTGCCATCATTCCCATCTCTGACTAGGGACTATGATCCTAAGATGTGAGAGGTGATGGGTGTACTTGGGCTAGAGGTGTCTACATAAGCCTATTGATCTCGCATTATTTTTTCCTTATGTGAAGGAGAATCTGCACCATGACCATTCATCTTCAATTTTAGTCACTATTGACTTCTATTAACACTAAGGAAGATCTAACATTGATATCTATAATTTCATTTACAGTCCAATCTAACTTAGGTAGGGACTTAATGCTTTCAACATGATAATCTAGATCAATCAAATCAAAGTAATCATCAACCAAGTTTGAAAATTCTCATTTGGTCTAAGGTCAGCCTTGATCAATCCCTCCTCCTTACTTCATGCTCATCAATATAGTCATCCCGAAAATCCTCCAGATGAGGCCAGTGCTCTCATAGCATAGGGAAATAAAGATTCTTTTTCACAAAGTCTTCGCTATAAAAGAAGCTTCTAGAGCTATATGATGATAAGCTAAACCTAGAAAGAAGTCTATCAACATTCTTGGAATTCTCAAGCTTGGTACATGTATAATGGATCAGTTGTAGAGGGAAAGGATATCCCTTTTTCTTAGAATCATGGTACCTTTTTCTTGCAAGAGGCGCCTATCTGAATAATTCTAGAAATACCAAGTAATCATAAGCTATCTAGGTAGCTTTAAAGGGTGAAACTCAAAACCACTAATTTTGAAATATGTAAACTTGTCAAACTATATAAAGTAACTCCCAAATTATATTATCTAGTTAGTAGCCTTTGTTGAGATCCTTAATCTAGGATTATCATATATTCTTCTTACCATAAGCATAAGGAAAGCATCATTGACTCTCCTTTAGTCTTTGTTACCATACTCTTCCTGTAGCTGAGGGAAATGATCGTACACTTGGGTGTCTTTAGTCATTGGGCTAGCAATGTTCAAACCTGGCCAAAGAGGTTGAGTGGTATCTAGAAAATAAACCAAGTAAGAACACATATTGAACTTATTATTCCTCTTCTGAAAGTTCACCAATTGGTCATGTAAAAGTTCATTAATCATTTAGGCGTAATCAATATATTGCTTTCATGTACAAATAACCAATATAAACTAGCACAGCCATTGAGCAAACTCATTTGAATCTTCACTGCCAACCACCATATGCAACATAGTTACTAAGATATCATCTTTAAAAAGGGATTGAACTAAGTTCTTAGACAACTAAGAGCCTCCTTTCTTTTCTTTCTTAAGCCATGATGTGGCAATGGCGACTCTACACATATTTTTACCATAAATATAGAAATTACAACCTATTTTCTTTGAAACATTAGCATACTCATCTTGTACCTGTAACTTGAGTATATCACTGATAGTATCAACATCTATACACAAAATTACATTACCACTGACATTTTGATTCTCCCAAGATTCAACGTGATAATTGTGAATGCAGGCCATAATCAAATCTATACATTGAATCGCTGGAGGAAAACCCCCAGCTTGCACCAAACCACTATCCAAAGTCCTCTGAGCTATAAGAGTCATTGGGTTAGTATTCATCCTTTCCCATAACTCCTTAAGATCAACATGACCCAATTATGTATCCCTATTTTTGGAAAGTTTATTCTCAATTATGAAGGAAATGTCAATCCCTTGATATTTGTATTTCATCTTGCCAAATCTGAGTAACCACTCAATGGAGCTGTTGATGGTAACTAGGAGTAGAGGGTTTATGTTTTCTGAGAGAGGGTTATAATATATAATTGAAGGGAGTGGGATTTTTCAAGTCATGAAAGATATAAAAACTACAATGCAACATCCTTTCGCCAATGTTAGTAATATTTGAATTGAAAAGAGATGGTAATAGTGCACTCACCTCAAACTACAATGCCTACATGAAGAAGATATATAACCATAACCGAGACTTAGAATATATGCTCCAAACTATAAATGAATTATGCTCTAAGAAACATTTTCTTTATAAAGAAAATAAATGGAATGGGGGGTTTCATTAAACGTTCCTTCATAATAAATACCTTCTCATCTCATTATACCAATCACTTTACCTTTTCATGAACCAACATTTTTACCTGGGATACTTTATCGGCAAAAATGGTAATCACCAAACTTAGACATCAACAAACCTTCCACATTATAAACCAAAATTTCAAGCTTTAATCTCTGTATCGACGAAATGTTAGTTCCACAAAGAAAATTTCTTTTCGATTATCCTTGGTCATCACTTTATCAAAACACTTATGAGTTTGTGAACCACGTGAGTCTCCAATATTCCTTCTAAAAATTTCAATGGTTATAGTAGTAGTCAGAAAAATCTTTCTTTCATGAACCTTCAAATAGTGTCCATGACAAACATGACTTCCTCTTTATCGGCAATAGGAATACAACACAAAACAATTACACAAGACATCGCATGATTGGTAAAATCATGAACTCAAGAAATAACAGTAAACAATGGTAACTAAGTTGAGTTTGCGAGAAGTGACAAATGTCGATAAGGAATACTTACTTGACAAAAGAAAATGCTTATCGGGAAACTAGAGAGTTCGCGGACCTGATACTTTTCTGATAAGGTTCGCCGATGAAAACTTTTGCTGACAACAAAAGGGAGAAAAGCTAAGTTTGTGAAGATATGAAAAAGTTGATAACAAAGAAAAATTAAAGTGAGATTCACCAAAAACTTAAGGTTTGTGGGATTACGATTTTGTTGGTAAAGGGAAAAGATTTACACACTTGAGACATAACACCAAGACAAGGAAGGAAAGTCAAAATAGACCAAGTTTGAGTTGTACAAGGACAAAGAGAAAAGGGGCAACACAAAAGAAGAGTGTATTTCCTTCCTTACCTTTTTCATCTAGAGGGTTCACATTCGAGAGAAAAACATTCACTATGGCACACCAAATTTTTTTTAAAAAAATTGATATTTAGAGTCTCACTAGTTGTATGACCCATGTGACTTGATTAAAGAAAGGCTTCTGGCCAATAAGAATGCTGGAAGTAGAATTCAACATCAAAGTAAACCCTAGCTAGAAATATTGAAAAACAAGAATTCTTGGGATGAGGTGAAAAAGTAATGGAGGTAACTGCTACTGAGAAAGGTATTTCTTTTGAACAATTATCAACATAAATAATGGAATTGCAGCCACACAGAGTAGCAGAGTTGCCAATCAGGAGTTACAACAATTTTTATAAAAGAGTTGATCAACCATCTAGTTTTAAAAAAATAGTAGAGTCTCTCAGAATAGCTTGTACAAAGGAATGTTGACACAAACAAAAATAAATGTCTTTTGGTCTATGAGGAAGGATCTAGGTGATCCAAAAACTACTACAGAATTTGAGGAGATCCCAGAAGATGAAGAGTTTAGCAAATTGTGGAATATAGAGCATCCATCTAAAGCACCTAATCATAAATCTGATGATGATATTGATAGGCAAAATCAACCCTTGAATCCTACTAAAGACTATGCATACAAACTCAGTTTGAGCGATACCACAAAACAAGCATATACTTCAGGGCAGCCATAGTAAAAAAATTAGGTTATGAAGGTGGTGGCTTGGAGCTGAAGGACAAGGTAACACTTGGTTGGTAACATAGGTAGACCCTATAAGACCTGGGGATTTTTGAGACATTAGAGGTGCAGCTAATAAGCAAGCCCTAAGGCATACAAGGACAACTAGTACAATTAAATTTGTTGCAGCTTCAAATGAAAATCTTGATAGCTAGATACAATCACAAGTATAACTAGTACCACAAGGGTTTTTAGATCTTTAAGATACTCATTTGATTGGTAAAGGAGATGGTGCAGATAGTGATACTAGTGGCGATGGTATGGGTAGTAGTGGTCAACAAGTGCTACTACAACAAAATACTCAAAAGAGGTTGCTACTAGAAGATATTTTACAAGGCATTGTGAAGAGTCAAAAATATTATGATAGATCCAAGTCCAACTTCCTCCATTTCCACCTCAATGGAATTATTTCCAGAAGGAACCCCTCCTGTTGTTAGTGTGACTGGGATAGGAATGGTTAATCCTCAGCCTCAAACTAGACTACTCCTTCACCATTCAAGCATTCAATTGTGTCAGTAGTCTCAGGTTTTGATTACAAAGCTGGGATTAACAAGAAAGAAAAAATCTAAAAGACACAAGAATCAAGTGCTAGAGAAGAACCAGGGTATTGCCTACATATGACCCAAATACAAAAACCATGGACAACATGTTTGTTGTGCCCAAAGTTCAAAATAAACTAGAGAATCAGATGCAACACTCTGATTATGAGGTGAGCACTGTCCAAATGGATTTTTCTAGAATGAAAAATGATGACAAAATTAATGTATCAAAAAGAAACAACAATGTGGTGTACACATCATTCCTAAATCAAGAGAGATAGAAATAGGTTGCATAATCAAATAAAAAAGTTATAGGCAGACCTAAAAAATGAGAAAGCAAAGATAAAAGCAACAAATAATAAGAGAAATAAATTAGAGAAAAGGATACAAAAATCTACCTCCACATCTACAAACAAAGAGAATGAACAGATAGCGGTGGAACTAAATGAACTGAAACAAAGGTTAGATGAAAGCATAAAGAATTATGATAATGAAAGAGCCAATTTAGAAAGATTACAACAAAATTTGACGGATGCCAAGGCTTTAGCAAAGACATTACAAGCAAAACTGGACAAATAGACACAAAAAGTACATCGGTGGGAACAAAAAATGGAGGAAGAGAGGAAAACCACTAAAAAACTACAACTACAGTTGAAGAACATAGAAAATGAAATAAAGTCTTCGCAAAACAAAGTATCTAAATTTAAAAAAAAAATAGTGAGGCATATAAAACAAAACATATGGTAGGAAATAATACAGAGGATTGATGATTTGTCTGAATTGTTTGAATTGATTGATGGTCTAATAGTATAGAGTGTGAAGTTCAAACAATACATTCAAGACAACAAAAATGTGACTTCAAGTCAAAAAATTGCAAAGAAAATTTTGCAAACAATCTACAGGATTAGTGACAATGAATTGGCATTCAGAAGTGTACAGAGCTAGGTGAAGAACATGAATTTTTGGATCAAGTTGTAAAGTTTTTGTGGAAGCTACATAAAAAGGTAGAATAGTTGAAAGAGCTTGGTTTATCATTAGCTTTTGACAATATAGAGTGATACATTGGAAAGGGTGCTCTCAAAAAGGAGGATACAATGAAGTTGGATTTGGACCAATTTCTTTAGAAGATAGATGAGACAAACTATTTGGATTCCATCAAACTAGTGATAAGCTTGAATGCAACTTTGATTAATACATTAAAGTTACCAATCAGTCATGAATTGTTAACAAATTTACAAGTCAGATACTGAGTTAGAATAGATTGCACTTCCATCATATGAACAGTGGAGCATGCTACAAAAGCTGATAGAAAGATTTGATAATTTGATAATACTTCTATGTACATTGTATTCCTTCATTTGAAAATTAATATAAGACTATTTTCTATTTTTTGTGTTCAAATTATCTATATTATTTAATTGCTTAATTCAAGAAAACTCTAGTTTCTAGATACACATTAAACACTTGCTAATGTTGTATATGATATTGTTAGTGTTGTTAGTATGCATTAGTTGAATACATGTAACACTTATCAATGTCACACAATAATAATATGAAATTACTAATAATATGTTAATTAATAAATGGAAATTGAAAAATGTGTAAAATTTAGATGTTAACATAAAATCAAATTTGGAAACAATGTTTAAAATTTGGATTCTAAAATGGAGCATTGGAAAATAGTAGTATGCTAATCTATTAATTTTTAAAAGGAAAATGAAAAATGTATATCAGGATTCATTGTTCAATGATAGAAAAATAAAATATCATCAACAACAGTTTGGAGTTTGGAATATGAAATTCATTATAAATACCTAGTAAGTGCTAAATCTCTTTCATTTGCCAAATCATCTACTCACTCTGACCATGAGATTGATGTAAGGAAGCTAAGGTAGTAGAACAACTTCCTACACTAATCTTGAGAGGAGGATAATGCAAAAATTTACAGATCTTTATCAGTTACAGAAACTTAAATAGAAATAAACATAGATATCATGCATACCACAACACAGTGATTTACGTGGGGAAAACCCTTTCGGGAGAAAAACCCCACACTCCAAAAGCCGCCCAATATATTATTCATAAATCACAAAGATTACAATATACTTGCAGAGAAAGCTTCTCACATGAGTATCGCCACCAGAGATCCAGAGACAACATGACCACTATCAAACTCTCAAAATACATCACGATACCGCAGCCATAATACAACACCCTTATGTAATAGGGTTACCTTATAGGACAAGAGAAGCCAACAAAATATCTACTATTAGATCTAAAATCTAATAATGAATGGTCCAGATCTACAGTATATCATTAGTTTAATGTATGTCGGCCATTAAATAGTTTTTGTTAAAAAATGTGTTAACACGCATCCCACTCCACCCCATGCTCCCATTGTATATTACACCTATCGGTGTAACTAGGAAATATATATAAATATATATATCCTATCAACAATAAACCTTATATAATTGCAAGGTTGAGACACATTTTCCCAACAAATCTCCCACTTGTCAAACACCTTGCAAGAGCAATGAGAGGGAGTAAACATCGTCTCTTAATTGCTAGGAGCTAAAAGGCCAATAGTCTCTGAACACCATCTAAACTTTTTTGTGCTCACAGGCTTAGTTAAAGAATCAACAACATTCATCAAAGTCTCTACCTTAACTAGCTTCACCCTACCATCTTCGACCATATCTCTAACAAAATGATATTGTACATCAATGTGCTTGGTCCTAGCATGAAATGTCGGGTTCTTAGTGTTTAAGGTGAAATTTGATGAAGAGGATTTGTTTGTGTTTAGGGTTAATTTTGCTAGTTTATATGAATCTTCCTTTCACCTCTAAACATTCAAGGACTTCAGCCGAGTAGGAAGTCTACTATCAGGCTTTCAGTCATTTGGAACATAGGAGAAAATTAGAATTATGTGATTTAGTTATTCAATTAAGTCCACTTATGCTCAAAACCCTAATTATGCAAATTCAGAAGCAAATGGACAAATTATAGAAAATGCTCACACACAAAGATATTAAATGACAATCAAATGCATACCAGATTTTGAAGTTTAGAAAATAGAAAAGTTAGGGACTAATGAGTGGGTGCCCTAGTCTAGTGCCACCATTTCTGTCAGGATCTAGGAATCTTGTCTGCAACCTGTTCATGTTGTTCCAAAGATTTTCTTGTTGCGAGATCTAGAGGACTAATGAGCGGGCACCCGAGTCCAAGTCCCTATTTTATCTTCTAATATGCAATTCTGACAGTCTGTATTGCTCTTCTATAACTCCACTTTTTCTTCTCTTGCAACATGTAACCTGCAATCACAGAAAAATGGGTTGGGGGTTGTGGTGTTTAGAGGCTTGCCTCAGTCAAGCCCTGGAGAGACATTCAAGTCTTCTAAACATCGTTGTCAGATGAAGAGTACATATCCCTTCAGGATAGAGGCAAAATCCAAATGATAAATGATTGAAAACACAATTGATATCACCTTGTAGTGAAGATCTCATGGAAGGAAGAAGCTCTTCATGCCATGAGCAGATGGATGCCAAATCTGCAAGTATAAACACAATAACAACACAAATTCTATTCTACAACACACAATGAATGCCTTGAATCACCTTAACATAAGCTTGTCAATCAAAATGTCCATCTAGTTTATAAATGAATGCCTAAACATGCTTATATATGCAACTACAAACATTCCTACTAAGAATTTCGTAATTGAAACTTACTGTGTCAGCATAGGACCTAAATAATGGTCATAAACTGACACTTTGAAATTAGGCTTGACCTAAAATAGGGCAAGACTAGGGCATGGGCGCCCAAGTCCTCCCCCTATTTCAGGCAGGAATCATGTCAAGTGCACCCCCTAAGTCCTATTTGCCATGAAACTTTAGGGTTTTCTCATTGGGATGTCAAATTAACATGTAAGATGTCCTAAATGCATTCTAAAGACTCAGGAGCTAAACCTTAAGAGGGAAAAGCCCCCAAGGGGACATTTTTTGACGTAACATTTAGCCCCCACTTTAATGTATGTGTAAACGCAAGGTCAATACATGCATTAAAGTATAGTCAACAAGCACAACAAACAAGCCAAGCATGGAGAAGACATGCCAAACAAATCAAGCACATCATACAAATCCCAAAGCATAGGAGGGACTCATCGCCACTGGTCTTTAAGACTATGCTTGGGAACAAACACGCAATACACACACACTTGGAAGACACGAAGAAAACATGGCAGACAAGCGATGGAGTGTTCCTATTTCTAGGTTCAACACCATATCAGGCACATTATAGGTACACATCGATGATTGGGCTTCGCCACAACAATCGTTGAAGACACGCTTAAGGGTGGAGTTAGTCACAGAATCGCTCCCCACCTCGCAATGAGGACTTTTTGAACATGATAGGATGTGCACTCTCCACGAGAAATACACCATCCCCACCTCATGATGAGGGCTTAAATGATTGCAAACAATTTTTAGAGTGCAGGAGGGACTCATCACCACTAGTCTTTAAGATTGCACCTGAGAACAAGCACATTGCTAACATCTACAACATATAGCTTACCTTATATATATGCCCCCACCTTAAGGTGGTTGATATCAGGTATTGATATCAAGCACATTAAGGTAGGTAGAAAACACACAAGGGAACACAGACTCTCACAAAGCCCATGGCCCCTGGAGGTGGCATGTACCTTACGATCGCCAAATGTTCCCACAAACACATCCCTGCAAGAAAAGTGTTAGTGTCCAAATAATCATGATAAACAACAATGCATATGATCAACCACATAAAGAACTGGGGAATGCAAGATTCAAGATAGACAAAGTGCACAGAGCAATAGTATTGTTATGTTTTTGTAAGTGCAATAAGACATTAGCAAGACAAGCGTCAGATAATATATATCAACCCCATCGTCATATAGGAACTAAGTCCAATTTTTGATTTCTCGCTAAAGGGACACTAGGTCTGTATCAGTATAAGATGTTTTTCGTCATCTACCCGCTAAATAGAAACACTAGAGGAAAGGAAACAATAAATCGAGAGAGGAGAAACAAGTGCCTTAGGGACAGTCATGTAGGAGGGTGCCCCGAAGTCACCAACTGCAATGCTATGTCCATAAGATGCAACACACAATACTGAAAAAAAAGGAGAGGCAATATAGAAGAATGATGATACAAATAGAAGAAGGGTCACAACAGAGGTGGTCTCCTAGTATATCGAACCTTATAAGAGAATCAAGGCTCATCCCAGGAGACCTAAACAACACATAACACATCACAGGGGAAACACATCATGAGAGATAAAGGGTTAAAAATACTTACCTGGTAGTACCACCGTACTAAATTTTTGAACTTACGAACCTCTTGGAGAGGTACTCGATCAAGTTTTGTGCGAAGGTCGAGTGGTTCTTATGAGAGTCTTGTTTGTAGTCAGAATATCCATGTAATGCTTGTTTATCAAATCCTTGTGTAAGTGAGACCTTTTTTTGCTTGTGGGGAGGAGAACCACTATTATTTCCAACTGATGACAATCATCTTGCTCTTTTCCAATTTTTAGCAAGTTTTCATTATTGATTTCATCTACCATAGTGACAAGAATCATCTTGTACTATCTCACTCTTTTCATTTGTTATAGTCTCTTGCTTCAATTGTTGCATTTGTTTTTCTGATGTACTTTGGTTATCTCCTGATCCTTGTAAGGATAACGGAGAAGGAACCTCAGCATAGATTCCTTTTCTGCGTGGACGAGGTGGGTTATCCAACTTTTCCTTATCCACTTCTATTATGCCCACAATGTTATCATATTCCAAGTAATCATCATCATCTACTTCCACTAAACCTTGTTTCATCATATTGTTATCAGTATGCTTAGGGAAAGGATTAGCAAAGATTTGTAAATTCTGATTCCACAGAGCAACTGACTTATTTCCATTGTCATTCACACCTGATACCTGTATCACATTCGAGTCGATGAGGTCTTGTATTTCATGTTTAAGATGCATACATCATTCAGTATCATGTCCTTGTGTCTGATGATAATGACAAAAGGCATTAGCATTGAAGTAAGGTCCTTGTGGTTTGTTAGGATCCAAAGGCTTAATCGAGGGAAGCTTCATAAGATTATTACTCACAGCTTGATTATGTTGCAAATATGTGCCTAATCAGTGGTGTCATTGATGTCAACATATCCATGTTGCCATTGGTGTCAACTGTATCCTATTTTGTTGCCCATTTAGAAGACTGGAATGTTGAGGATATTGAGAAAATTAATAAAGATTAATGTATGCAGACCATATGGTTGTGTAGAGGATTGTCTAAAGTAGCTCTAGTTAAGATTTGAGAGGTCCGCATGAAGATTTGAAGAAGCTATAGCCATCTGAGTAGAACCAGGTTTTGTTGTGTTCAGAAGAGACAGAGTGATAGTAAATTGGTCTGGATTGCTCTACATTGAAATATTATGATCTGCGTATCTAGAGGCATGTTTGGGAAGTCAGTGCGTATCATCAACTCAAGTGGTTCATGGTTTGGAGGTCTGCAAGCAATCTTTCTAGTGTGACAATTATGACAGACAGTATTCTTGATGTTCCAGATGAAGATGCAAGTGATTCTGATGATTTGGAGGAGTGCAGATGTCTTTATTAAATTCAATGTACTTATGGAGGTCTTTGGATCATGTAATTGCTATGTTGGAGGTCTGCATTGAAGATTGAGTTCATTGGTGAAGATTTCTTTCTTGGTGTTGCTATTCTTCCCAATCTTGGCCGATCGGATGATTCAAGCATGTTGTGGATGATCTAAGAGCAATTCTCTTGAGTGTGGCGTGTTGTTGGAAGAAGATTCAAGTCTTAGCTATGTTTGGCTAACAGTATAGTGATCCGTGTTAAGTCAAGCCAAGATTTATGTTCATTCCAAGGTTGATGAAGCGTATAAATAATTGTTGATGAGTTGTGGAAAAGTGTGCTTGTGCGAAAATGATAAAATCCTAAGAAAGGTATAGAGGTAGAGAAAAGAAGAGGAGAAGAAGAACAAGAGCAGTAAAGGATGAAGATATGGTGAAGAAGTGTTTGAGGGAAAAAGTAGAAGTTTGTGAGCATTCAATGGGACTGAAATAGGCATGAAGAAGATGCTATTTCTCAGTTCATTATCTCTGTGTTAAACATAAATTCTTTTAGGCAGTGAGCCTCTTTTGAGTAGTGAGCTCTGGGTAGTGCACCCGAAGGCATGTACCTTCTCTTTTCATCTAAGTACTTTTAATAGGGTACCAATCTTGTGGGTTAACCCCCACCGTGGTTTTCCCTTAACCGGGTTTCCACGTAAAAAAATTCTGGTGTTATGTGTGTTCATTTTTGTTTCTGCTCATGTGTTGATGATTCATGCTTTAATGTTTACATCATTAATCTATTTTAAGTGGTAAAGAAGAATCAACTGCTGCAAGTGTTAAAGTTTTGGGACAATTGATTCACCCCCCTCTCAGTTGTCCATCCTAATTCCAACAATTGGTATCAGAGCCAGTTCCTCTAAAAGAAGCTTCACCGCTTGAGGAGATCCAAGATGTCAACTTACAAGAAGGAAAGTCTAAAATTTGATGGAACAAATTACTCCCTTTGGAAGGTACGCATGTAGTTTTATTTGGAAGAATGAGTATAAGATTCCAAAGAATGGCCCTACAACTTTAGATGAACTCAGGGAAGCTGAATGCAATATTTGAGCTAAAGAAGCATTATTGAGTGCCCTGACTAATACATAATTGGCAAATGTCCTAGAATTGAAAACTGCCCATGAAATCTAGAAAAAGTTGGAAAATTTGTATGAAGATGACAAATATGTCAAATGTGCCAAGTTACAGAGCCTGAAGGGTAAATACAAAAGGTTGATGATGAGTGAAGATGAAAACATTACTTCCTACATGCAGAAAGTGAATGAACTTGTGACCGGTATCAGGAATGCTGGTGGAGTATTGGAAGAATTAGAGATTGTTGCCAAAGTGCTCAGATCCTTACCTCTGGCATACAAGCATAAAGTTGCTGCCATTGAAGAGATCAGGAGTGTGATAACTGTTACAAGGGATCAGTTGATTGGTAAGCTTTCAACATTTGAAATGAGTGAGTTTGGTGATTCTCTTCCTAAGTTTGAATCTGTATTTAAAGCCAGTATTCACAGAAAGCAAAGATATGATCCAGGTGAGAGCTCTTTAAGAAGATCAAACAAATTTGACAAGACAAGGAAGGATCTTGAAGATGATGAAACTGAGTTCGATAAAATTAAAGCCTTTTTTGCCAAAAGATTGCCAAGAGGATCCAGTAAGTATGAAGGAAAGTTGCCATTCAAATGTTTTTCTTGTAATAAGATTGGCCATTTTGCCTCAAGGTGTCTAGAGAGAGGTTCAAATCCAAACCCTAATAGACCTAGAGTTCAAAAGAAATGCTACTATGTCCAAGAAGTTGGTGAAGGAGTCACAAATGATGAATTTGATCATGGAGGTTCCATAGAAAGTGATTGGGTGTTCATTGCTATCAAAGAAGAAGATCTGGTGCCTACTGAATTTGCTAGCTGTGTAAATGTGGAAAGTGCCTTGGCTGCTCAGGTTATAGAAAAAGATGAATGGGTAATTGACAATGGATGTTTTCATCATATGACTGGTGATAAAAGTAAGTTTGTAAGCTTTGAAAAATATGAAGGTGGAATTGTGAAATTTGGAGACAACTCAGCTGGTAGAATCTGTGGTAGAGGATCCATCTCTTTTGATGGTAAGAATAAGACTAATGATGTTCTATATGTGGAAGGATTGAAGCATAATCTTCTCAGTGTTGGACAGTTGGTTGACAAGGGTTATGATCTCCGATTCAAGGATGGAAAATGTAGAATCTTGGAAAGCTCCAGAACTGAAATTGCATCTGGTACTCAGACTAGAGGTAACATCTTTCATTTAAGTAGTTCTAGTAAAAGTTGCTTGATTGCTCAGGTTGATCAGAGTTGGCTCTGGCATAGAAGAATGTGTCATGTGAATTTTGATAACATTGTCAAGATAAGTTCCACTTAGGCTGTAAGAGATCTCCCAAGACTTGTGAAACCTGCTGATAGCATGTGTAGAGAATGCCAATTAGGTAAATAGAACAAAACTTCATTCAAGAGTAAAGAACAGTCTTCAAGTGGATTGTTGGAACTTGTAAATACTGATCTTTGTGGTCCTGCTAGAATTAGGAGTGTGCAAGGAGACATATATTTTATGTTGCTAATTGATGATTACTCCCAGGTGATGTGGGTAACCTTCCTGAAAGAAAAATTAGAAGCTCTTGATAAATTCAAAGTATTCAAAGTCATGGTGGAGAATGAGATTGGTGTGAAGATAAAGTGTCTGAGATCCGATAGAGGTGGAGAGTTTACCTCCGGTGAGTTTGATTCATTCTGTGAAAAGTAAGGAATAAAAAGACAGTTATTTTCTACTAGGACTCCCCAGCAGAATGGAGTTGTGGAAAGAAAGAACTAAACCATTCAAGAAGATTCTAGGACCATGATGATGGAAGAAAATGTTCCTCAAGCCTATTGGAGAGAAGGTGTAAGTACTACTGTCTACACTCTTAATCGGGTGCAGATCAAAGGCAATTCTGGTAAGACCCCTTATGAACTATGGTTTGGTCATCCTCCCACTGTGAAATATTTCAGAGTTTTTGGTAGTAAATGCTATATCAAAAGAGATGAGGATCTAGGAAAGTTCGATGCAAGAAGTGATGAAGGAATATTTATGGGTTACTCTACTCAAAGCAAGGCATACCGGTGCTTTAACAAGACATTGAAAAAGATTGTTGAAAGTGCAAATGTTAGAGTTGATGAGAGAAAAGAAGGACATTCCAAGTCTTGCAGATATGATTCAGATGATCAAGATCAAAGTTAGAATCAAGGAAGGCAAGTTCAAACTTAGACTCATATCCAGATTGATCTAGAATATCCAGTAACTCAAGAAGTTAGTGCAGATGTTGAGGAACAAGCTTAAGAATTAGAAGTTCAAACAAATCCCAAAACTCCCAGGTATGTAAGGTTGAATCATTCTGAAGATCAGATCATAGGAGATAGAAACAAAGGTGTTCAAACTAGAAGAAGAATTGCTGAAGATCAAGAGGAGATTTGTCTAATCTCAAAGATTGAACCAAAATCAGTAAGTGAAACTTGCAATGATGATTATTGGGTAAAAGCAATGGAAGAAGAATTAATGCAAATTGAAAAGAATCACACTTGAGATCTTGTTCCTAGACCTAAAGACAAAAAAGTGATTGGAACTAAATGGGTCTTCTGAAATAAACTAAATGAAGATCATGAAGTTGTAAGAAACAAAGCAAGGCTGGTATGCAAAGGGTATTCTCAAGTGGAAGGAATTGATTTTGAAGAAACTTTTTCTCTGGTGACAAGAATAGAAGTAGTCAGATTATTTCTTGCACTTTCTACTTATAAAGATTTCAAGGTCTATCAGATGGATGTCAAGTCAACATTTCTAAATGGAGAATTGGAAGAAGTCTACATTGAGCAATCGGAAGGATTTTAGTTGTTTGATTAGAGAGATATGGTCTATAGGCTGAGGAAAGCATTGCCTGAACTCAAACAAGCCCTAAGAGCCTGGTATGCAATATTAGATAAGTATCTGCTAAAGCTAGGATATAGCAAAGGCATTGCTGACAGCAATCTTTACTTCAAGATTCATCATGAGCACATTCTGATTATTGAGATATTTGTTGATGATATCATTTTTTGTGGAAATGAGAGTATGTGCAAAACATTTGCTGATCAAATGAAGAGTGAATTTGAGATGTCCATGTTTGGTGAAATGAATTTCTTCTTAGGTCTACAAATCATTCAGTCAGATAAAGGTATCTTCATATCTCAATCTAAGTATGTGAGAGAATTGTTAAAAAAAATTGGAATGGAAGATTCAAAGCCAATGGGTACACCCATGGTAACCAGATGCAAGTTGAGTAAAGATGATAACTCACCTAAGGCAAATCAGAAAAGGTATAGATCAATGATTGGAGGACTGCTCTATCTAACTCAGACCAGACCTGATATCATGAATACAGTTGGACTTGTTGCTAGATTTCAAGCTAATCCTAGAGAATCCCATGTTGTAGTAGTCAAAAGAATTTTCAGATATCTAAAAGGGACACTTGATTATGGATTATGGTATCCAAAAGATAATAACTTCACTCTTCATGCATACACAAATGTTGATTGGGTAGGAGATGTGGATGACATGAAAAGTACTAGTGGTGGTGCATTCTTTTTAGGAAGTGTTGTGCCTCGTACACATGCCCCATTCAAAAATGGGGACCCCCTCTTTTGATTTGGCTTAGGGTGTCAGTTGGATCTTTTCATCTCCTAAGTGGTTAAGTGGTCAAAGTGCATTTTGACATTGATTGAATAATAGTATTAGAAAATCACTTCAAGAATCTGCTAGGTTGAATCCTTATTTTCCTTTTGAAGGCCTTGAATTGCCCTTTTGCGCTAGATTGCCCTTGCACTGACCTTTGTGCTAGATTGCCCTTGCACCGACCTTTGTGCTAAATTCCTATATGTCTGACCTTTACACTGGATTGTCTTCCAACCGACCTGGCGCCAGAATTTGTTGTCTCTGACTTCAACGCTAATTCCCTTTCCGATGGACTTCTATTTTAGAATCGACGTTCTTCGACTTGCGCTAAATCAAGCGATCATCGACTAAGTCAGACGAGGCCAAAACACCCACAAGTCAAATGGACCTCATATTATTGCAAACTGTGCCAATTGAATTTATGATTTTAGCACTGAAAATAGTCTTGTCTGATCAGGTCAAACGCACCTAATTTCCCTGCCAGGTTCGAGCTAAGGAAAAATTGTGCCAAACCCCAAACTGACAGACGTACACCTATGCATTAATGGCATATTCACCGGGGAATAAAAGGGGGCAAATCCTCCGTGTAAACCATTTTCTTCGCATTAAATAGGATTTCAAAGCTCTGTTTGTGATTTTGAACTTCTTGCTATTGATTTGCTCGAGTTCGAAGCTGCCACCTGCCTGCACAATCTAAGAAAACCTCCCACACTTACCAAGTAGGGTTTTGAACTCTCCCCTTTGAACTTTCATTGCAAACAATTAAGTTTGGGTTGAATGTTATTCTTTCTGAAACGGGAATTTAGGGTTTCTAGCTAAGGTTTGCATTTAAATTGTTTATTTTTTGAAAAAACCTGGTTAAGATTCTTTGGCAAAAATGTGAACGAATCACCATAGGTCAAAAAAGAAAAACTTAGACAACTTTCCCATAGATAACTTAAGTTTTAGTGCCAAAATGAGGTCCGATCGACCTGCAAACTTGGTGATCATTTAGTCGGTCGGAGACCTTTAAAACCTACTCTGCACCTGGAATTTCATCTTGCACTAAAAACTTTGATGTCTAACCTACATGCTCACTTTGTATTTCTCTAACTTGGTCAGAAGGACCTAAAAGCCCTGCTAACCTTGAAACTGCCTTTTGCCTTGAAAACCCCTTGCTCTGACTTTGTGCTAAAAGACCTTGTCTCCGACTTGGTCAGACACCTCGAATTTCCCTGCAAGGTCGGTGACGTCTCGAAATCTCGCTGGAAGAAATACATCAGTTGTGCGCTTAAAGTAACCCCTTCCAACCCTATGCCATAATAATCTCCCACCGACTTGGTTAGTAGCAACCAAACTCGCGTAAATTGGACCACTCTGAATCCCGCGCAAAATTAATACAAAGAATATTGATAGGCTTTGCGCTAAAAACACAACTGATTGACTTGACAACCAATGGAGGTCGGTGACCTCTAGAACCCACGTAGGTTGGTACCTATCAAAACATGCGCAAAGCATTTAGAAGCATAAAATGTAGTAAAAGCCTTTGGTCAGACCAACCTATTTTTCTCACTGGG
The DNA here is from genome assembly GCA_027924645.1 of Cunninghamia lanceolata. Lineage (NCBI taxonomy): Eukaryota > Viridiplantae > Streptophyta > Pinopsida > Cupressales > Cupressaceae > Cunninghamia > Cunninghamia lanceolata. The sequence goes on from BSBN01000465.1 coordinate 21,659,383, forward strand.
GTCGGATGACCCCGATTTCAGTGCTTTTTCTGCCTGTAGGTCGGACAACCCTCAAAATAGTGCAAAACATGCAAATGACTGTATTTTCAAAGAATTTTCAAGGTGAGAGTGCCCAAAATGATAGGGTCAGTGTTGTAATGCACTGATAATGATGATTTTCATGAAATTTCTTGCAACATTAGATGTTTCTTTGCATGCATTAATGGTGGTTGTTACAATTGCAATAAATGTTAGATGTGAGTTTCCTTCAAAATGGTGTGTTGGTAGTAATAGAAGATTTGTTAAAGTTCATCTTAAACTTAGGAGTGTGTTAGAAGATTCCTCAAGGTATCAAACTTATAAGGTCCGGTCCTGCAGACTAAATGACTACTCGAGCCCAAGATATGAAGTACAAGTTCAAAGGAATCCCTCCAGAGACCAAGATTCACTCTGGGTGGAGTGACGTAGAAGATATAGACCTGGGTCACATAGCCCTAGATGACTTTAGACTGAGGGTCTTTGGTCCAAACCCAACTCCTAGGGCCAGAATACTCAGAGCTAGTGGTATTTCACAAGCTGCTTCCTTTCCCACTTCAGTGCAATGTGCAGAACTAATGGCAACTTGTGCAGACAGATATGATATAATGATAAGAACATTTCAAACAGCCAGTGGGGATATCTTGGCTGATTTGACCCCACCTTCTCTAGCTGAAACCTTTGATATTCCCTGGCACAAGGTTATGACTATGCCAAACAAACAAGGATCACAAGATACTTATAACAAGCATGTAGAAGGCTACAGAAAGTACATAAATGAGAATTGGGCCAAAAGCAGAAGGTCTGATCTCATCAAGCTTCCCAGAATATTATATAGAAGTGACTTCCATGATGAAATTGGAGACTTGGTGACTTTCTTGAGCAGGATATATGGACTGCCAACAACCTCCACATTTGAGGATTGGATGTTTGTCATTATCATTGATATATTGAAAGGAACTAAGTTCCACTGGGCCCAGCTCCTCAGTGACAACATTCATGAGGCCTTTAGCAATTTCAAGGACAAGAGATACTTCAAATGGACATCCTATGTTGTTTATGCATTGGTAAGGAGAAATCACTATGTTGGGTTGTCCAAAATTGGAGAAGTTGGGAATGATAAGAAAACTCAGATAAAGGTGTATGAATGCTACCTACAACTGACCTCTTCTCAATCCTTGATACATTTCAAAAGAGTAAATGATGCTTTCACGATGTATATAGCCTGAATGCTGCAGGGTAACACAGCCTTAAGGATTTCCACTGAGGCCATGAATGAAGTAACCAAATATGGCAGATGGTACATCTAATTTAAGAAATTTACATATTTAAGGGTACAAGGCTTCACTGGGATGGCCTACAGACTTCCTGTTGGTTTTGCTTCTGAATCAGCATTAGGGTTTGCCAGTTCTAATGCACAGGCAGATTCAGCCAACTGAATACAGGAGGTTGCGTGAGCTCCTCCCCTTCACTTCTGGTTCTACCACACCAAGGGGGGTGTCCCTATTTGATAAAAGTACGACCTTGACTAGCTCAATGACAGAAAGATACAACTTGACAGCAACAGGCAGAATACTCTCATGTAAGGACCAAGATTTGTGTAACAAATCACAAGGTTGGCAACATTCTTGGACATGATGTCTGGTTGGGTATGAGAGCATGCAGGGGGTTCCTAATCCTAATCCTACAACTAACAGATGGAAGGATGAGATGGTTTGAAATGGTGTTTGGAGGGATGGGACTTTCCTAGACCCATTGAACAGACAGATTCCCAAACCGGTGCCTTATCTAGGCAGCAGAGTCATATCTAAGACTGTAAATGTCTCCCCATGACAACACTAATTCATATCCAGAGGACCTGAGAATAATGCTACTGCTTGACAGCAACATGTCCAAGAAAGAGTATCATTAATGATCATGCTTAACAGATCCTATGATGCAATCTATTTCCCTTTGTATCTAATCAAAAGCCTATTTAACCACTCCTTGAGTAGATGCAATAAATCAGACACACAATATGCATATACTGAAAAACTTGGGAGCCCTTGATAACCTTGTTTGAAAGGAAAACAAATGACATACAGGAGACAATCAGAAACAATACACACACAGGTGTTTTTCATTTAAAATCAATCTGCATAGAAGGTCATCACAGAGAAAATCATCATTTACAAGCCAAGATAGACTAGTACACCAGACCAAGGACCGAGTCTGTAGCAAAAAATGCCTTTCAAAATGTGAACACCTTATGTTTAGAGTCAGAGCAGAAAGCCCAAAAACATCCAACCCCTAAAATGAGTAACACTTCCTGCTTAAAAATAGCCAGAGGGAAGCGTACTCAGCATTAATTACATGGTCAAAATTCAAAAATCTGCCAGATACAGACTCCACAAAGGAATGGCACCCAGAAGTTATTGCTGTATCAGACAGAAAGTAGACAAGGGTGGCCTCGAGCCCTGCGCTGCCATCTGGAAGTCTTCATCCATAAATTGGACCACTTGATCATGTGTACCATTTCTCTTATCCCTGCTACAGTCGCCATTGATGGCTCAACCACCCGCGGTCGCGTGAAAACTGTCGCTGCGTTTAAAAATAAATTTCCCGCTAAAATGCACTTTGCAGGTTTAAATGTGCAGGAAGAATAGTCCCACATGTATGGTGCGGATAGCCTTCAATAGTTTAAAAACATGGCCACAAGCATAAAAGGTGTCGAGCATTTTGCCGTGCTCGACACACAACCCTTTGCCAAAACCCATCAGCCAAACCTATACCATCGGCCCGCTCCAAAAAACTCCTTCCGATCTCAACGGTCTCGCCGACCACTACCTTCGCATTCCCCTGTCGGCCAGACCAATACCGTCGGCCAACATGAAATTCATCTCGCTGACCCCCTTGGTCTCTCCAATAACACCTTCTCCATCGGCCAGACCAACACCGTCGGTCTAGCCAAAAAGCCCTTTGCCGATAATGCCGATCATACCGATGAACCAAAAACATAAAGCCCTGAACCTTTGAACCACTGAACCGGTTCAAACAGATGGTTCCACCGAGAGGTTCAACACCGACTGGATCCAAAAGATGAGCAAAGGATACACTTAGTGAAAAATGGAACCAAAGCCCACGAACCGTTAAACCGCTGAACCGGTTCAACCTGTTGGTTCACTGGCGAGGTTCAACGCTGAGGTTCGAACCGAAAGTTCAAAGACACAGTCGGAGCGCTTCAAAATGAACTTTCACCGAAAAGCCAAGTACCAAAAACATAAAGCCTTGAACCATTGAACCCCGAACCAAAAGGGTTCAACACGAGGGTTCAACGCGATGGTTCAAACATCAAAAATAATACTCCATAGGCAACAAAGCTTCGAACCATTGAACCTTGAACCAAAACAAAAAGGTTCAAGCGGGAGGTTCAACAATGCAATATTTGTGCAAGGCAAATGCATAATGTGACCCGTTAGAAGAAAATTGAACCCAGAACCGCTGAACCATTGAACTTAGAGAAAAAAGGGTTCAAGTTCAAACCGGAAGTTCGAAGACACAAAAACAAACTCATGCCGATGGAGAAAGCATGTTGGCCCCTTCCTCAAGAACTGAGATGCAGATGCTGAAAAACACTGAAGGGGTGCCAAAACTTAGAACCTTTTGGATATTTTGGGATGGTGCCTGCATGACAATTGCTAAATTAACTGACAGTGAATTCAGGCACCAACACTTCCTACGTATCCCAATGACAAGATAGTGCTTTTGGAGTTGTCTAGCCAATTAATTTCCTATGCTGAGAAGCTTAAACACTTGAATAGAACTAACGTTCAATTTCCCATCAAGTTTGGCAAGGGGATTTATGCATGCCCATCTTTGGCATCATCAGAACATTCTGATAAAGATCTTCAACTCCTAAATTTTCACTACTACAATGCAATGGGTCATTTTGATCCAAGTAGAGTGATGGAAAGATTCGTAAGCAGGAAGCTCTTTCACAAGATGCACATTGAAGATTTTTGGACCAATTGCCCCGATGACTATGAGATCATGAAGAAAGCACATTCAAGGCTGCCTCTAGATTTTATCAAGAAGTTTCACATTATGGCAGTGCTAGACTAGCTACATGATGATGAAAATGTTATGGTTAGAGGACCATGGGAGGCTTAGTACCATCAGCCCATCCCATTGCCAAATTGGGCAAATGCAGAAGAGAGCTCCCTGGATATTGTTATGAGGAAACCCATCAGATGAAGCAAGGCCTGGATAAGAGCTCAGGTGGCTGCTCTAGAGGGACAAGGAGTTCAGCTCACTTACACAACATTGGATTCAGATAAGGACTCCGGGGCAGAAGAGGATGAGCCAATTAACGTCACAGATGAAGCAAGGCCAGCTGAGAAATAGAAGTCAGATAGTGAAGAACATACATCTCTGGCCAAAAAAGAAAAGAAGATGAAGAAGCCATATACAAGATCTCCTCAAAAGAAAGATCAACCTCCCTCTACTAGGACAAGGGCCTCTAAGAAAAGAGATATGCCAAGTGGTTCTAGAGAAAGCTCTAAGGCAAAGAAGGTAAAGGTAAAAGAAGTTAATAAAGAGGATGCTACAACCAAGAAAGACTCTAATCCTCCAACTGCCCAGCCTCCTACTGCCCAAAGTGTGGGTACTACTGTCACAACCCCTGTTGTTTCTACCGCCACCTCTCCTTCTATCACTCCTTCCTCTGCTGCATCCACTTCACCCATAACCTTAGCTTCCATAACTCAAGAAACATCTCCTGCCACATCTCTTACCTCTGCCATTGCTGCTACTTCCTGCTCACTGGTAATTTCTTCCAGCACCCGTAGCAGCCCTATCTCTTCCACTATCGCCATTTCATGTCCTTCCACTACCACTACACTTACATCTTCTACTTCTTCAACTCAAATACTGTTACCTCCCATTTCTACCATCCTTTCACCCTCTCTTCCTCTACCTTCACTACCCTTTCCCTCACCTCTTGTCATTTCTTCCTCCTTATCCTCGATCTTGGCTAACCTAACACAAGCCAATGCGCCTTCCCTAGCCATATCTTCTGTTGTCCCTATTTCACAAATGCCTATAGATTCTTTTGTAGTACCACTGCTACCTGGGATTGAGAAAGTATGTGCAGAGTTGGGGTTGCATGAGCTGCAAACAACATTTGAGGAGAAGGACACATTGGCTGAAGTAAGTGATAAAGACTTCCATGAACATTCAGCCAATGTGGAAGTCATTGATGTATCTGATAGTCCTCTAGACACAGACCAAAGAAAGGAAGTTTTCAAGTCTGCACAAGAAATTACAATGATAAATTAGGAGAACTTGGCCCAAGAAGAAGAAAAGGAAGAAGAGATAAGTCCAGAGGAGAATGAAGAGCCAGAGCAAGAACATGAACCGCCCAAAGAGTTGGCTATAATTGATAAGGATGGGGCTACTGAAGTGAACAAATCTGCTGCACCTGAATGGTTGTAAGGCAGAATGACATATCCTGAGCCACAAGTGGAAGTAATGCAGCTTGATCTGAGTACAATCCTATCACAAGCTCAAAAGCCTAAGAAGGAAAAGAAGGCTAAAATACAGTCAAGAATTTATAAGAATGAATCAGGATTAAGAATTGGTGAAATAGCAGTCCCGCCAGCTGATGTAGCGAAAGAACAAGTCAGGGCAGAAGATTACACAATATTTATAGTTGATCTAGGACCAACCACTTGTGCTCAAAGAGTGGACAATTTTAAGGACTCAGTCACATCAATTTTGGAACAATTGGACAAAGATGAAATGTCTAAGAAGGACTTGAAATAGCAAAATGAAGAATTTCGCGCATGCCTCTAGTTTTTGGTAAAGCCAGTAGATGCAGGAGGAGATATAAAGACAATACCCACTTTCTTGTCTACTGATGAAATGGCCAGATTGGGTGAGGTAAGATCAAAATCCCAAGGTATAGAGAATTGGTTACTCAAAGTTTTTGAGATGGGATGTAAAACCATTAGTGCCTCTGCTCAAGTGCACAAGAAGCTGGTAGAATTGCATAAGAAATGGAAACAATTGCGCGAAGAGTGTGACTCCTTCGATGTGTACTATTCACATATGTATTATTGGATAAAGAGCATCAGAGAATTGCCTGCCCAAACTCTAGTTGTAGAGAATATTTTGATTGGGAATTAGCTGCCCAAGGCCGTCGAATGGTATCAACAACTGCTCTTGAGGAAGGAAACTTTTGAGACTATAAAAGAGGCATATAAACCAATTGATGAAGAGCTTAGATCAGTAATATATGATATCAACGACTCTCTAAAGGATTGTCAGGAAGCATCCTACGATGATTATGCCCAATTTGACAGTGAGAAGTGTAAAGATAAGTTGCATAAGGTAATTTTTGAAGATGCCACGCTTAGTATGGAGGAAAGGTTAGACAAGGCAAGCGACCTCAGAGCTGAATTCAAGGCGGTTCACAAAGTAGGTGCAGAGATAGAAAAGATATATAGCAAATTCAGTCAGGAGATGGAGATGTTTGACTACATGATAAATCATTTAAAGGACCTAGATCGATCTGAGATTAATCCTGCACTTGACGCGTGGCTGACTTATCGCAACAAGTTGGCTAGTGAAGACAAAATTGACTTAGATAATGAATCTTGATGTTATTTTGAATATTCTAAGGATGTAATCCTATCATAATTATAAATTGTTGTATTCAGGGCAACATGTGACTCTATTTTGTCCTTTTCTTGCTTCTAAAATGTTCGTTTCTACTAATATATTGAGTTGGCTAGTCAAATTGACTAGATTCAATGTATTTGGGGTTTTTTTTTCATAGAAGACAAAATGTAATCCGAGAATTGATGTGAGCTATTGTAATTGTATTTATTGATGTAATCTGGACCGTCGGTGTCGAGTTAATCTCCACCATTCATTTGAAAACTTGGTATGCTGCTTTTCTATATAAAGGGTTGCCATTTTCTTTGTTTGTAAGAGAGATTTTGATACCAAATTGTTGACTCTATGCCATTTGAAGTAATACAAAGCAAGTTTCTACAGTAATTCTAAGAATTTGTATCTTGTGTTGGCTCATTTTGGTTTTCATGGTTTGCTTCTTGCTCTCCCATAGTTAGTTGTGCTTTTATAATGTTCATAGTTTGTTGTAGTATCTAATGAATACTCCAAGTCCATACTTTTAGTTATTTGCTGATGGTAAATAGTTGTGTAAAGTTAGTCTAGGTTGATTGTTGTACTAAAGTTTAATTGCATTTCATAAGTTAAGTTGTGCCATGTATTAGGTATTTAGCAAATGAATGTGATCTGAAAATCTATTGACCTCCATTGAAGATAGCACTGTTTTCTGCAGCACTATAACACCCATTTCAGTTTGGTAACTCAGGAATCTAGTTAAAAGTTTAAGAGTATTTGTCTACTAAAGATGACCTATACATTGTGAATGTCACTTAGGATTATTCTAAAACCCTAACCTTTTGGATTTTCTTTAAAACCATTGTTAGTTATTAGAATAGGAATTTTAGCAACACTTTATCTTGTTTATCAGCTAAAAATTATAAAAAGGTTTATGTGTATTTGCTGCCCCAAACTTGAAGATTTGTAGATTGCATTTAAGATCCCTTGTAGGCACAGCTAGAACATACCAATTGAGAGATTCCAAGCAAGCTAAGACCTAGCTATATTATCCTTGGAGTAGTCTTACCTAGGGTAGGATACTTTTCAAGAGAGGTGTGAAGCCAACAATCACACCTGCGTTGTTGTGTGCTAAAACCACCATCAATAGAATTGGCGCTAGAAGGAGGGCCCATATTTTCCCCTCTGCTTAAAATCAACAAGTCTGGGGACTAGACTGAGACACACTAGATCCAGCTCAGTTGGAGAAGAGCTGTTGTCCCTGGAAGAATTCAGACGAACAAGAAGGGATCAAGGAATACCCAGAGCCCCAAGAGCTCAGTCAACCCCAAGAAACACCACTGCAGCTCCCATTAATCCTCCCAACATGGCCTTCTTTGCAGGAAATAACCAGTCTCCTTTTTTGTTCAACAATTATCATGATATGCCAAAGAACCTAGATACGTTCTGTTCAAAATTCAGAGTGAATGATCCAGATAGGACTGCAGATAAGCACATTAAAATCTTTGAAGCTAACATGTTCATGTTGCAAGTACAGTATGAGGATGTGATATGCAGGTTGTTCCCTTATTCCCTGCAGGATGAAGCTTATTACTGGTTTGCTAACCTCCCTGCAGCATCCATAAATTCATGGCAGAACCTGAAGACTGCTTTCTTGGATAGGTTTCGTATGCCTACCACCCCAGTTGATCTTTATCGATCTTTTGTAGAGATCCGTAGAGATGAAGGTGAGATGATAAGTTCCTCTAACAATAGATTCCAAAAAGCTTACAGTCATTTGCAGGCTCCTTACGCTGTAGATCAGGCTACTGCCCTACCCATTTACTATGCTGCCCTGGATAAACTTACCTCCATGTTCACAAGGAGAGCTGACCCAATACCTGCTACTTTAGGTCAAGCATATTCTACTGCTGTCATGGTGAGTACCCAGCTAGGACAAACAACTTCTAGTCCATTGAACCATATGGGACCTGTTTCCATGCCAAATCAAATACCTATGATAAATCATGCATTGGCTAATCATACTCCTATGATGAATCCAATTCTAAACCCAGCTGCAACACAAGCCTTAGTGATCCACCCAGGCAATCCAGTAGCTGAAATGCCTCCAGCACAAATGCCTTTCCTACAGTCTTCAAAAACAGCCAAAGCTAAAGAAGACATAGATGATATCAAAGAACAGATTGAGAAAATGAAGAAACTTACTGCTGAGGTTACCCACCTAAAGAACCAGAATGCTTATCTGCAGTAGAGGGGACATAATCAACAACATTTCTAGAATCAACAGTACTCCCAGAATCAAAATTAGAACCAGTTCCCAAATCAAAATTAGTACCAAAATTAGCAGCGGTCAAACCGATCTTGGAACACCAAACTAAACAATGGAGTGCCTTCACCCTTGAAAAATCAAAACAATGATACCAGACCCCTGGGTCACGTGATGTTAGCTGAAGTAGCTTTATCCACTTGGTGTAGACTGCACAACATGAATGCTCACTCTGAACTAGACTGCCCAGAATTCTAGATTGCATCCAGTATCTTCTAGATGGAGATTCAAAATGCTGAAAATTAGGAGACTCTGCCTACAGGGTACAAAATTGTTCCTTCTCAGAGGTATGGCACTGCTTTAGTCCTTGATAGTTATACATTTCCATTTCAAGATGATAATCAACCTGAGGTGGAAGAGTCTGAAGAAGTTAATGCATATTAGCAATACAATAAGACTCCTTACAACCTGAAAAGTAGCAAGGCTAAAGGTCCTTTTACCACCTCCATCCCTCCAAATAGCTATCAGATTCCACCTGACCCAAAAGCTACCAATAATCTTGAACCCCTGAAAGTTCCCCATCAATCAGTATATCAGGGTGCTACTGTTGCAAAAAATTCCCAACGATCTGACATAGTGAAAATGGGGCAGTATGTAGCCGAAGAACTTAAGAAAATGAAGGTCAGTCTTTCTGTATATGAGTTGCTTAAAATACCTGAGGTCAGGACATCTTTCTTTCAAGATATAGGTGTAGGAACTAAAACTGATTATGTGCCAAAGGATCACCAGGGATAGCATTGATAAAGGGAAAGAAAGAATACATGTGACTGATGTGGAACAAAAGATGACATTGTATAAAGACAAGAGGGAAAGTCCTCCTTTCCTCTTAGCACTCAAGATCTTCAATAGGAACCTTCATAATTGTTTAGTAGATTCTGGTGCTTCCACGAATGTAATGCCATTATCAGTTTGCAAAGCACTTGGGCTCACCCCATCCAAGTTGTCTAGGAAGGTGACACAATTATATAAGACTGAAGTAAATGTAGTGGGTGAATTGAACATGATACACATGTAGCTGGCTTCTGATCCTAGGGTGTAGTAGTATATAGATATTCAAGTAGTGGACATTCCAGATCAATATGGCATGCTTCTGAGTAGAGACTGGTCTAGAACTTTGAATGGTTATATGGCAACTAATTTTTCCCATATGTGGCTACCATGGAAAGGGTTGGCCAATCAGATATGTATCGAGAGAGAACCTAAGATGAAGCATATGATAATGGAGTATAATCAACCCAATGAGATTCTGTTCTTAGAAGTTGATTTGGGATTTTATCTTCCACACATTATTTCATTAGAAGAAGTCCTCATGCTAAGTTGCTTAAGACCCTCTAAACCACTTATAGAAAGACCAGAAAGTATAGAAGTGTATATTCAATCAGATGCAGAAGACTCTTCAGAAGAGGATGAACCCGAGGTATTCAAAGGATTCTGAGATTTCATAGCCAGATTTGCACAAGATCAAACTGTTGTTGGAAAGCAGGTTCAAATGGAAGAGTTATTACTACCCAACTGGTGCCGCATACATGATACATCACATTCTGAATTTACTTGCCAGCTATGTCAGGAAGCAGTCAAATAAGTGCAAAGACAACTGAAGATCCCCATAATTCTGAAGGAGGTATCAACTGTTGAAAAGAAGGAAGAACTCGAGCCTCTACTTGATGAAAAGAAGTCTATAAAATAGAATGATAGTAGCAAAGACTTTCGTATATGGACCCTAAGATTTGATGGCTCAAGATGCAGACAAGGGTCCAGTGCAGGGGTCGAATTAATCAACCCCACTAGGAGTTTGTATTTGGCATCACAAAGACTACAGTTTCCATGCACAAACAACGTCACTTAATACGAAGCATTAGTGCAAGGGTTGCTGCTAGCACTGCAGAAGAAAGTCAAAATTATCCAGGTGTTTGGTGATTCTGAACTAGTGGTGAAACAAGTAAGAAAATAGTACTCATGCAATGATAAGAGGTTGAATAGATATAGGAACAGAGTCTGGGATTTGATAGAATGCTTTGACAGTTTTAACATCCAAGTGATCCCAAGGAGACAGAATCATGTTGCAAATGCCCTAGCTCAGACAACAAGTACTTTAGAGCCAACATCCATGGCAGGATTAAAGAAGTTTTCTGTTGAATTTGTTTCTACCCCGTCTGTACCTGATAATGTTACCAATTTCCAAGTTTTTGAAGATGATCAACACATAATTAATTTTCTTACTTCATCAGATGTTTTCACCGCTCAGATAATAGATGAACAAGAAATGGAGCCTGTTGAAATAGATTTAGAAGGAGTTCTAAACCTGAAAACCAATACGATTCCATGAGGAATGGTAGAATTGGAAAGATTGTTTGATGCAGATAATTTAGGAACCCAAAGGAAAGAAGGAGAGTCTCCAGGAGGAAAGTGTGACTTATTTAACTTGGGAACAGAAGAAAATGTTAAGAATGTGTTCATTGGGAACTTAGCCAGTACCGAAGAAGAAAGGACAGGAATCGTACATGCATTGAGAGATTACCATGAGGTTATAGCATGGAGCTATGAAGATCTAAAGACATACAATACCTCAATCATCACCCACACCATCCCATTAAAGCCAGGAGCAAAGCCATTCAGACAAAAGAAGTGGCCAGTGAATGCTCTACTGGAACCACTAATTTTCAAAGAAGTTCAGAAACTGCTGTCAGCAAGGATAATATTTCCAGTTAGACATTTCACATGGGTAGCAAATTTAGTTCCGGTCTGAAAGAAAAATGGAGAAATCAGGCTTTGTGTTGACTTTCGTAATTTAAACAAAGCATCTGAAAAGGATAATTACCCACTGCCTTCTTTGGATGAAGTATTATAGATTGTTAATGGGTTCTAGATGTTGTCATTCTTGGATGGATATTCTGGTTATAACCAGGTGATGGTAGAATATGAAGACAGATTGAAGACAACCTTCACCTATAAATGGGGTATCTATGCATATCGTCGCATGCCATTTGGTTTAATCAACACTGGCGCAACTTTTCAGCGTGTAATGGATGTTGCTTTTAAAGGGTTGGTTGGAAAATGTATTATCATCTACATGAATGACCTCACAGTATTCTCAAAAAGGTGAGAGGATCATGTAACAAGTTTGAGAAAGGTGTTGCAGCGATGCAAGGATTATGGTATATCACTCAACCCCAAGAAGTACATTTTTGGAGTAACTGAGGGGAAGTTGTTGGGACATGTAATATCTGAGCAAGGAATATCTATTGACCCAGACCGGATCCAAGCAATACTCAAAATACCTCCCCCAGCCAACAAGAAAGAACTTAAGTCATACTTTGGTAAGACCAATTTTATACGTAAATTCATCATGGGATTTGCTGAGATTGTTCGACCTCTCAACGCCATGCTGAGAAGGATGCTAAAATGGATTAGACTCCTGAAGCCAAGGCTGCCTTCGCAGAAATTGAACAAGCTATAGCCAATGCACCTGTCTTGGTGAGTCCCGATTATACTTTGCCATTTCAAATATACTCATTTGCTTCTGAGCATACTTGCGCTGCAATGTTGACGCAAAACAGATCAGTTGATGATGAAAGGCCCATTGCTTTCATGAGCACCCCATTGAAAGATGTAGAGCTAAGGTATCCAAATGTGGAAAAACAAGCATACGCTCTGGTAAAGGCAGTTAAGAAATTCTGTCACTACATCTTAAGAAGTCAAGTAATTTCTATAGTCCCAGATGCAGCAATCAAAGCATTGCTGATGCAAAGTGAATTAGGAGAAAGAAGAGGGAAGTGGGTCACCCTACTACAAGAGTTTGACATAAATATTCAACCTATGAAATTGGTAAGAGGTCAGGCCTTGACTAGAACAATGGCTGAAGTGGGACCAGACCTAGTCTCCCAGCAATACATGTTAGAAGATGTTTCAAAAGATGAGTGGTATGGAGATATCATATTTTATTTACTCAATCAACACTGTCCACCACAGCTGAATTTAGTGCAAAGGAGAGCTCTCAAGCTGAAAAGCAACAGTTACATGATAAAAGGATCTATCCTTTACAAGAAAAATCACAAAGGCATCTATCTAAGGTGTTTGGACAAGTCAGAGGTCAATCAAGTATTAACCAGTTTTCACGAAAGATTTGAGATAGGTCATGGGTCAGCGCACTCCACAACTAATCAGATTCTTCATGCCAGATATTACTGGCCAACTTTGTTAAAAGACACATATTCACATGTAAGAACTTGTCATATATGCCAGACCGCTACACACAGAGAATGACATGTAGCCATGCCTTTGCAACTAGTAGTGGAGGTACAACCATTCACTCAGTGGGGCCTCGACTTTATCGATATGATCAATCTGCCCTCCTTTGTAGGCCACAGGTATATTCTGACTGCTACTAATTACTGCACTCGATGGTCTAAAGCAATAGCTTGTAAGCAATGCACCATAGAGGTAGTTATTAAATTTGTTGAAAGGCATATTATCACTAGATTCAGTTGTCTATTTGCTTTAGTCTGTGATAATGGCTCTGCCTTTTGATCATTACATTTTTCTAACTAGGCATTTGATTATGGGATCACTCTCAAGTTCTCATCTAATTACTATCCACAAGGGAATGGGGTAGCTGAATCAATGAACAAAAATCTACTTGAGGTTATTAAGAGACTATTGGACAAAAACTCCCGAGACTGGCATACTCAGCTTAGGTTCACCCTGTGGGCTGATAGAATCCGACATAAAGTAGCCCTAAACACATCGCCTTATCACCTAGTCTATGGGATTGAACCCATCTTTCCCATCCATTTGAGGATCCTGGTACTTCAATTCATGCAAGACTACCTTGAAACTGATGAGCAATTGTCCTCTAGGTTGGCCCAATTACTGCATCCTGAAGAGAAACGTGACGCTGCTATAGAAAACTTTGCTAAACATCAGGGAGTCGTAAAACAATGGTTCGACAAAAGAGCCAAGGTCAAAGCCTTCTGCATTTCTGATTTGGTCCTATATTGGGATAAAGCACATGAGAAGAAAGGAGAACATGGTAAGTTTGATAAACTTTGGTTGGGTCCCTATCAGATCTATGAGATCCTTGGAGACAATACATACCGACTCAAGAGCCTTACTGGTGAGGAGCTGCCAATGCCTGTCAATGGTCAGTTCCTACAGCACTACTTCTAGGCCTAAGAGGTAGTCATGCCTCATTTTAGTGTACATAGTTAGGGGTCTGTTTGCTTTGGTTAGTTTAGGTTGCCTTTAGTTTATTTTTTCTTTCTTGCCTTTGTTTTCCTTAGTTGTTAGGTGCTTTGCTTAGATTATTTGTCTTTTATTTTTGCTTGTTGTGCTTGTTTTTCTGTGGGGTCTTTATTTTTGACGTGGTGGCAGTTGTGCAGACCTGCAAGTGCTTCTTTGAAGGGTGAATAATCATGAGTTTTCCTTCGAGAAGCCAAGGTTTCCACTCAGTTTGTTGTGGGTTCTACTATTATGCCAAGGAGTATGGTGTCTGTTCATTAGAAATGAGTTATTAGTTGGTGCACCTGAACTATTTTCTAACCATATATATTTTACACTCTAAATGATCCTAAGGTAGCTAGGCAAGTCTAAGTGATCCTGTGTCAAGTAATAAGGTTGAATTCCTCTTCTACCACATGCACTATCAATCAAGAAAGAAGGCAGGTGACACTAAGTGTTGCTAGCCTACATTGGGTAAAAATAAAAGGTGTTTTTCAACACCAGACCCATTACAATGCAAATAAAAGAGACTACCAAATTGTAAATACTTACAAAAGGTACTATCCAGAAATGATTAACATCAAATGTCATCATACCAAAAAACATTACTGGTCATTTGTCCATTTCAAAGCTCAACATATTCCAAAATTTGAGCATTTCCTAGTGGTAGAATGGTTTCAGCTTTCTAGGTTGTCTTAGGGGATCTCGGATGAACTTAGTTGCCAAAGGATGACAATAAATACAATTGCACACACTCAGGTTTTTAGGATGTGGATAGTTGCACTAGTTAGTGATCTTAAATTCTTTGATAAGGTACCTTACTTTTTCGTTTAATATGTGGAAAACACAGAAATTCTAGGTTCAAACTGAACGTTTATCGTTGGAATGCTTAGGATCATTCCCCAGAAGAGTTGCTATTTGTTGTGCCTCGCACACATGCTCCATTCAAAAATGGGGACCCCCTCTTTTGATTTGGCTTAGGGTGTCAGTTGGATCTTTTCATCTCCTAAGTGGTTAAGTGGTCAAAGTGTATTTTGATCTTGATTGAATAATAGTATTAGAAAATCACTTCAAGAATCTGCTAGGTTAAATCCTTATTTTCCTTTTGAAGGCCTTGAATTGCCCTTTTGTGCTAGATTGCCCTTGCACCGACCTTTGTGCTAAATTCTTATCTGTCTGACCTTTGCACTGGATTGTCTTCCAACTGACCTAGTTCCAGAATTTGTTGTCTTTGACTTCAACACTAATTCCCTTTCCGATAGACTTCTACGCTAGAATCAACATTCTCTAACTTGCGCTAAATCAAGCAATCACCGACTAAGTCAGACGAGGCCAAAACGTCCACAAGTCCGATGGACCTCATATGCCCACAAACTGTGCCAATTGAATTTATGAGTTTAGCGTTGAAAATGGTCTTGTCCGATCAGGTCAGACGCACCCAATTTCCCCGCCAGGTCCGAGCTAAGGAAAAATCACGCCAAACCCCAAACTAACAGATGTACACCTATGCATTAATGGCATCTTCACCGGGGAATAAAAGCTAGGCAAATCCTCCATGTAAACCATTTTCTTCGCATTAAACAGGATTTCAGAGCTTTGTTCGTGATTTTGAACTTCTTGCTGTTGATTTACCTGAGTTCGAAGCCGCGACTTGCCTGTATAATATGAGAAAACCTCCCACACTTACCAGGTAGGGTTTTGAACTCTCTCCTTTGAACTTTCATTGCAAACAATTGAGGTTGGGTTGAACGTTATTCTTTCTGAAACGGGAGTTTAGGGTTTCTATCTAGGGTTTGCATTTAAATTATTTGTTTTCTAAAAAAACCCAGATAAGATTTTCTGGTGAAAACGTGAACGAATCACCATAGGTCAAAAAGGTAAAACTTAGACAAATTTCCCATAGATACCTTCAATTTTAGTGCCAAAATGAGGTCTGACTGACCTGTAAACTTGGTGATCATTTAGTCGGTCGAAGACCTCTAAAACCCGCGCTACACATGGAATTCCATCTTGCACTAAAAACTTTGATGTCCAACCTACATGCTCACTTCGCATTTCTCTGACTTGGTCGAAAGGACCTAAAAGCCCCGCTAACCTTGAAACTACCTTTTGCGCCAAAAACCCCTTGCTCTGACTTTGCGCTAAAAGACCTTGTCTCTGACTTGGTTAGACACGTCGAATTTCCCTGCAAGGTTGGTGATGTCTCAAAATTTCGTTGGAAGCAATACATTGGTTGTACGCTGAAAGTAACCCCTTTTGACCCTGTGCCGTAATACTCTCCCACCAACTTGGTCTGTAGTAACCAAAACTCGCACAAATCAGACCATGCCAAATCCCACACAAAATTAATACAAAGAATATCAATAGGCTTTGCACTAAAAACACAACCGACTGACTTGACAACCAATGGAGGTCGATGACCTCTAGAACTCGTGCAGGTCGGTACCTATCAAAACCTGCACAAAGCATTTAGAAGCATAATAGGTAGTAAAATCCTTTGGTCGGAACAGCCTTTTTTTCCCGCTGAGGTCAGATGACCCTGATTTCAGTGCTTTTTCTACCTGCAGGTCAAAAAATCCTCAAACTAGCGTAAAACATGCAAATGACTGTATTTTCAAAGAATTTTCAAGGTGATAATGCCTAAAATGATAGGGTTAGTGTTGTAATGCACTGATAATGATGATTTTCATAAAATTTCTTGCAACATTAGATGTTTCTTTGCATGGATTAATGGTGGTTGTTACAATTGCAATAAATGTTAGATGTGAGTTTCCTTCAAAAGGTTGTGTTGGTAGGAATAGCAGATTTGTTAAAGTTCATCTTAAACTTAGGAGTGTGTTATAAGATTCCTCAAAGTATCAAACTTATAAGTTCCGGTCCTATAGACTAAATGACTGCTCGAGCCCAAGCTATGAAGTACGAGTTCAAAGGAATCCCTCCAGAGACCAAGATTCACTCCAGGTGGAGTGACATAGGAGATACAGACCTGGGTCACATAGACCTAGATGACTTCAGACTGAGGGTCTTTGGTCCAAACCCAACTCCTAGGGCTAGAATACTCAGAGCTAGTGGTATTTCACAAGCTGCTTCCTTCCCCACTTCAGTGCAATGTGCAGAACTGATGGCAACTTGTGCAGACAAATATGATATAATGACAAGAACAATTCAAACAGCCAATGGGGATATCTTGACTGATCTGATCCCACCTTCTCTAGCTGAAACCTTTGATATTCCCTGGCACAAGGTTATAACTATGCTAGACAAACAAGGATCACAAGATACTTATAACAAGGATGTAGAAGGCTGCAGAAAGTACATAAATGACAATTGGGCCAAAAGTAGAAGGTCTGCTCTCATCAAGCTTCCCAAAATATTATACAGAAGTGACTTCCATGAAGAAATTGGAGACTTGGTGACTTTCTTGAGGATATATGGACTGCCAACAGCCTCCACTTTTGAGGATTGGATGTTTGTCATTATCATTGAGATATTGAAAGGAACTATGTTCCACTGGGCCCAAATCTTGAGTGAAAACATTCACGAGGCCTTTAGCAATTTCAAGGACAAGAGATATTTTAGATGGACATCCTATGTTGTTTATGCATTGGCAAGGAGAAATCACTATGTTGGGCTATCCAAAACTAGACAAGTTGGGAAAGATGAGCAAACCCAGATAAAGGTGTATGAATGCTACCCACAACTGACCTCTTCTCAATCCTTGATATATTTCAAAAGAGTAAATGATACTTTCATGATGTATATAGCCAGAATGCTGCAGGGTAACATAGCCTTAAGGATTTCCACCGAGGCCATGAATGAAGTAACCAAATATGGTAGATGGTACATCCAGTTTGAGAAATTTACATATTTAAGGGTACAAGGCTTCACTGGGATGGCCTACAGACTTCCCAGGTATCCCAATGACCAGACAGTACTTCTGGAGCTATCTAGACAATTAATACCCTGTGCTAAGAAGCTTAAACACTTGCACAGAACTAACGTTCAATTTCCCATCAAGTTTGGCAAGGGGATTTATGCATGCCTGTCTTTGGCATCAGTAGAACATTCTGATAAAGAGATTGAGCTCCTAAATTTGCACTACTACAATGCAAGGGGTCATTTTGATCCTAGTAGAGTGATGGAAAGATTCGTAAGCAGGAAGCTCTTTCACAAGATGCACATTAAAGATTTTTGGGCCAATTGCCCTGATGACTATGAGATCATGAAGAAAGCACATTCAAGGCTGCCTCTAGATTTTATCAAGAAGTTTCACATTATGGCAATGCTAGACCAGCTACAGGATGATGAAAATGTTATGGTTAGAGGACCATGGGAGGCTCAGTACCATCAACCCATCCCATTGCCAAATTGGGCAAATGCATAAGAGAGCTCCCTGGATATTGTTGTGAGGGAACCCATCAGACTAAGCAAGGCCTGGATAAGAGCTTAGGTGGCTGCTCTAGAGGGACAAGGAATTCAGCTAACTTACACAACATTGGATTCAGATAAGGACTCTAGGGCAGAAGAGGATGAGCCAATTAACATCACAGATGAAGCAGAGCCAGCTGAGAAATAGAAGTCAAATAGTGAAGAACATACATCTCTGGCCAAAAAAAAGAAGAAGATGAAGAAGCCATCTACAAGATCTCCTTAAAAGAAAGATCAACCTCCCTCTACCAGGACAAGGGCCTCTAAGAAAAGAGATATGCCAAGTGGTTCTGGAGAAAGCTCTAAGGCAAAGAAGGTAAAGGTAAAAGAAGTTAATAAGGAGGATGCTACAACCAAGAAAGACTCTAATCCTCCAACTGCCCAGCCTCCTACTGTCCAGCCTCCTACTGCCCAAAGTGTGGGCACTACTATCACAACCCCTGATGTTTCTACTGCCACCTCTCCTTCTATCACTCCTTCCTCTGCTGTATCCACTTCACCCATAACCTCAGCTTCCATAATTCAAGAAACATGTCCTGCCACCTCTCTTACTTCTACCATTGCTACTACTTCCTTCTCACTAGTAATTTCTTCCAGCACCCCTAGTAGCCCTATCTCTTCCATTGTCGCCATTTCATGTCCTTCCACTACCACTACACTTACATCTTCTACTTCGTCCACTCAAATACTATTACCTCCCATTTCTACCATCCTTTCACCCTTTCTTCCTCTACCTTCACTACCCTTTCCCTCACCTCTTGTCATTTCTTCCTCCTTATCCTCAGTCTTGGCTAACCTAACACAAGCCAATGCGCCTTCCCTAGCCATATCTTCTGTTGTCCTTATTTCACAAATACCTGCAGATTCTTTGGTAGTACCACTATTGCCTGGGATTTAGAAAGTATGTGCAAAGTTGGGGTTGCATGAGCCTCAAACAACATTTGACGAGAAGGACACATTGGTTGAAGTAAGTGATAAAGACTTCCATGAACCTTCAGCCAATGTGGAAGTCATTGATGTATATGATAGTCCTCTAGACAAAGATCAAACAGAGGAAGTTTTCAAGTCTACACAAGAAATTACAATGACAAATCTGGAGAACTTGGCCCAAGAAGAAGAAAAGGAAGAAGAGATAAGTCCAGAGGAGAATGAAGAGCCAGAGCAAGAACAAGAACCACCCAAAGAGCTGGCTGTAATTGATAAGGATGGGGCTACTGAAGTGAACAAATTTGCTGCACCTGAATGGCTACAAGGAAGAATGACATATCCTGAGCCACAAGTGGAAGTAATGCAGCTTGTTCTGAGTATGATCCTGTCACTAGCTCAAAAGCCTAAGAAGGAAAAGAAGGCTAAAATATAGTCAAGAATTTATAAGAATGAATCAGGATCGAGAATTGGTGAAATAGCAGTCCCGGCAGCTGATGTAGCAAAAGAACAAGTCAGGATATAAGATTACACAAGATCTACAGTTGATCTGGACCAGCGACTTGTGCTCAAAGAGTGGATGATTTTAAGGACTCAGTCACATCAATTTTGGAACAACTGGACAAAGATGAAATGTCTAAGAAGGACTTGAAACAACAAAATGAAGAACTTCACGCATGCGTCCAGTAGATGCAGGAGATATAAGGACAATACCCACTTTCTTCTCTACTGATGAAATGGCCAGATTGGGTGAGGTAAGATCAAAATCCCAAGGTACAGAGAATTGGTTACTGAAAGTTTTTGAGATGGGATGTGAAACCATTAATGCCTCTGCTCAAGCACACAAGAAACTGGTAGAATTGCATAATAAATGGAAAGACTTGCACAAAGAGTGTGACTCCTTCGATGTGTACTATTTGCATATGTATTATCAGATAAAGAGCATCAGAGAATTTCCTGCCCAACCTCTAGTTGTAGAGAATATTTTAACTGGGAATCAGCTACCCAAGGTCATCGAATGGTATCAACAGTTGCTCTTGAGGAAGGAAACTTTTGAGTATATAAAAGAGGCATATAAACCAGCTGATGAAGAGCTTAGATCAGTAATATATGGTATCAATGACTCTCTAAAGGATTGTCGGGAAGCATCCTACGATGATTATGGCCCATTTGATATTAAGAAGTGTAAATATAAGTTGCATAAGGTAATTTTTGAAGATGCCATGCTCAGTATGGAGGAAAGGTTAGACAAGGCAAGGGACCTCAGAGCTGAATTCAAGGCGGTTCACAAAGCAGGTGCAGAGAGAAAAGATATATAGCAAATTTAGTTGAGAGCTGGAGATGTTTGACTACAGGATAAATCATTTAAAGGACCCAGATCCATCTGAGATTAATCCCGCACTTGACGCGTGGATGACTTATCGCAACAAGCTGGTTGGTGAAGACAAAATTGACTTGGATAATGAATCTTGATGTTATTTTGAATATTCTAAGGTTGTAATCCCGTCATAATTGTAAATTGTTGTATTTGGGGCAGCATGTGACTCTATTTTGTCCTTTTCTTGCTTCTAAAATGTTCCTTTCTACTAATATATTGAGTTGGCTAGTCAAATTGACTAGATTCAATGTATCTAGGGGTTGTTTTTTGTCTTTTTCATAGAAGACAAAATGTAATCCGAGAATTGATGTGAGTTGTTATAATTATATTTATTGATGTAATCTGGATCGTCGGTGTCGAGTTAATCTCCACTATTCATTTAAAAAATCGGTATGCTGCTTTTCTATATAAAGGGCTGCCATTTCTTTGTTTGTAAGAGAGATTTTGATACCGAATTGTTGACTCTATGCCATTTGAAGTAATACAAAGCAAGTTTCTGCAGTAATTATGAGAATTTGTATCTTGTGTTGGCTCATTTTGGTTTTCATGGTTCGCTTTTTGCTCTCCCATAGTTAGTTGTGCTTTTATAATGTTCATAGTTTGCTGTAGTATCTGATGAATACTCCAAGTCCATACTTTTAGTTATTTGCTGATAGTAAATAGCTATGTAAAGTTAGTCTGGGCTGATTGTTGTGCTGAAGTTTAATTGCATTTCATAAGTTCAGTTGCACTATGTATTGGGTATTTAGCAAATGAATGTGATCTGGTAATCTATTGACCTCCATTGAAGATAGCATCATTTTTTGCAGCACTGTAACACCCATTTCAGTTTGGTAACTCAGGAAGCTGGTTAAAAGTTTAAGAGTATTTGTCTACTAAAGATGACCTATACATTGTGAATGTCACTTAGGATTCTTCTAAAACTCTAACCTTTTGCATTTTCTTTAAAACCATTGTTAGTTGTTAGAATAGGAATTTCAGCAGCACTTTATCTTGTTTATCAACTAAAAATTATAAAAGGGTTTATGTGTATTTGCTGCCCCAAACCTAAAGATTTGCAGATTGCATGTAAGACCCCTTGTAGGCACAGCTAGAACATACCAATGGAGAGATTCCAAGCAAGCTAAGACCTAGTAGTATTATCCTTGGAGTAGTCTTACCTAGGGTAGGATACTTTTCAAGAGAGGTATGAAGCCAACAATCACACCTGCGTTGTTGTGTGCTAAAACCACCATCAACAGGAAGGAGATTGGTTTCTTGGATGAACAAAAAATAAGAAGCAATATCTCTGTCTACTGCAGAGGCAGAGTATATAGCAACAACAAACAATTGTACTCAAGTTCTGTGGATGAAGCAAATGTTGAAAGACATCAGAATTGTGTTTGAGGAGCCTATTACAATCTTTTGTGATAATTCAAGTGCAATAAGCATCTCAAAGAATCTAGTGTTGCATTCAAAGACAAAGCATATATCAATCAAGTTTCACTTCTTGAGAGAGAAGGTTAATGAGAATAAAGTCAGATTGAAATTTATTTCTTCAAAGGATTAGATTACGGATATTTTCACTAAGCCTCAACCCAAGGATACTTTTGAGTATCTCAGAGAGAACTTAGGGTTTATTACCCCTCCTGATCATAACTAATATGCACTAGGGTGCATCAATCCAGTGAAATTCACAGTCATATCTTGTGATCCAGATTGATGTTAAGGAGATACTACTCTGGGGGAGTAGTCAATATACAAATCTTGGAGATCAGTTTGAAATAAAAAAGGGGGAGAAAAGATTGCAAATATGTGCCCTTTTCCATTGATGTCAAAGGGGGAGAGAAGTCATGTGAAAAACCAGTTGCTGATGAAAGGGGGAGCAGTGAAGAAAGTAGTTGCAGAAGTGATGAGAGAAAGGGGGAGATGTTCTTGTCTTGATTGTTGAATCAATTTTTCACATCATATGTTACCATCAATGACAAAGGGGGAGATTGTTGCAAATATGTGCCTAATTGATGTTGTTATTGATGTCAACATATCCTCGTTGCCATTGGTGTCAACTGTATCCTATTTTGTTGCCTATTTAGAAGACTGGAATGTTGAGGATATTGAGAAAATTAATAAAGATTAATGTATATAGACCATATGGCTATGTAGAGGATTGTCTGAAGTATCTCTAGTTAAGATTTGAGAGGTCCGCATGAAGATTTGAAGAAGTTATAGCCATCTAAGTAGAACCAAGTTTTGTTGTGTTCAGAAGAGACAGAGTGACAGTAAATTGGTCCGGATTGCTCCGCATTCAAATATTATGATCTGTGGATCTAGAGGCATGTTTGGGAAATCAGTGTGTATCAGCAACTCAAGTGGTTCATGGTTTGGAGGTCCACAAGCAATCTTTCTAGTGTGACAATCATGGAAGATAGTGTTCTTGAGGTTCCAGATGAAGATGCAAGTGATTCTAATGATTTGGAGGAGTGCAGATATCTTTGTTGAATTCAATGTACTTATGGATGTCTTTGGATTGTGTAACTGCTATGTTGGAGGTCTGCATTGAAGATTGAGCTCATTGGTGAAGATTTCTTTCTTGGTGTTGTTATTCTTCCCAGTCTTGGTCGACTAGATGATTCAAGCGTGTTGCGGATGATCTAAGAGCAATTCTCTAGAGCGTGGCGTGTTGTTGGAAGAAGATTCAAGTCTCAACTATGTTTGGCCAATAGTATAGTGATCCATGTTAAGTCAAGCCAACCTTGATGTTCATTCCAAGGTTGATGAAGTGTATAAATAATTATTGATGAGTTGTGGAAAAGTGTGCTTGTGCAAAAATGATAAAATCCTAAGAAAGGTATAGAGGTAGAGCAAAGAAGAGGAGGAACAGAAGAACAAGAGTAGAAAAGGATGAAGATATAGCGAAGAGTGTTTGAGGTAAAAAGAAAAGGTTTGTGAGTCTTCAATGGGACTGAAACAGGCATGAAGATGTTATTTCTCAGTTCATTATCTCTATGTTAAACATAAATTTTTGTAGGCAGTGAGCCTCTTTTGAGCAGTGAGCTCTGGGCAGTGTGCCCGAAGGCATGTGCCTTCTCTTTTCATCTATGTACTTTTAACAGGGTACGAATCTTGTGGGTTAACCCCCACCATGGTTTTCCCTTAACAGGGTTTCCACGTAAAAATTTTTTGGTGTTGTGTGTGTTCATTTTTGTTTCTACTCATGTGTTGATGATTCATGCTTTAATGTTTACATCATTAATCTATTTTCAGTGGTAAAGAAGAATCAACTGCTACAAGTGTTAAAGTTTTGGGACAACTGATTCACCCCCCCTCTCAGTTGTCTGGCCTAATTCCAACAGATTCATGATAGAATAGTAAGACTTAGATATCAGAGTAAACTTTATTTGCTGATGCAGTGCCTTCTTCAGATTAGTGATAGCAGACACTTGAGAAAAGTTATTCGAATTTGGTCCATTAATCTTGATGAAACTCCTATTATTGTTCTTCTTAAAGTTGTTTTGCGACGGTCCACCCATGGATTGACCAACTTGAGCCGATGGGTTTTGGTTTTCATACTGACTAGACAAAAGTTGATAATCACGAAGGGCGGTGCATAAATGTTGAAAGGAGTTATGCTTCATTAAGAGAATCTTGTCACAGAAGTTAGGTTGTAGATTTGTAATAAACACCTTCTAAACATCCTCATCCTTCATCTGATATTAAATTTGTGCATAAAGAGATTGATACCGACTAATAAACTCAGTTAACTTCTCTTTTAGACCTTGCTTTCAATGAACTAAATCAATCAAAGAAACTTGAGGTCCAATATTTGCTTGAAAATGTTGTAAAAATTGATCAACCAATTGCAGAAAGGAGTGCATTGAATTTGGAGGTAAAGAGAAAAACCATTCTAAAGCAGTATCTTTGAGAGATCACGAGAAAATTTTTTCTAACAAGTCTTCTTCAAAGTAGAAATCACTACACATAGTTGTGAATGCTGCCACATGAGTATTAGGATCACCTTTTCCACCATATTTTTCAAAGTGAGGAGTCTCAAACTTCTTAGCCATAGGATTTCTCAAGATTGCATAAGATAGGGGATTACAGGCATGATAAGTTGGTAAATTAGGTTGTGAATAATTTGTGAAATTTGTCACCTTTTGTTGTAAAGCAGTCATGCCATGCAGAATTTGGTTTAAGATGGCATCATTGGGAGATGTGGTTTGCTGCGAGGAATTAGAACCAAAGTGAGGAGGTGATTCAGCTTGAGTTGTAATAGGTAGAAGTTGTGAATAGGTCAATGGTGGTTGGACATAGTGATAGGTGGAAAGTAGTTGCGAATAGGTAATAGGTGGATGAGAATAAGTGGAATGGATAGGTGGTTGAGAATAATTATTCATAGAAGAGGTCCCCTTAGAAACCAAATTCTGATAATTAAATCCCACAGCTTTGTAATTTTGTGAATTAGTTCCATTAGATATTCCAATACCAGTGGTAGCATTACTACAAGCATTTGCATTAGTTGTTAAGATTGTCGATGTGAATGTAGATATTCCAGTAGTTGGTATAGGTGTCGATACTTTCGTATGAGACGGTGACGACATGTTTTTAATACCATTCCCACATTCAGTCACCATGATGACCTTATTGTGTACAATATGTGTTAAACCTTGGATAACATCAATGCCTTCTTGTCCTTCCTTTATCAATTCTCTTATGTGGTGAATCACAGGAACAACTTCTTCCGCTATTCTTTCAGTTTCAACAAATGTTTGAAAATTGGCTAACTCTTTATCAAGTTTGTTTATTTCCTCATCAAGTACATATGTGACCACCTCAATAGTGTCGTCAACATAATGAAATAATTGATCTTCCATAGTGGTTGTATGAGGTAGAATATCTTGCAAAATTTGTGTCTCTCCGTTTGTAAAGAATGTATTCAATGGATTTTCAGAGGTCTGAATATCATTTTCTTCAAGGGCACTAGATCCCATAAGTCTTATGCTTCTTATTAAAGGAATGTTTCTATTAGGGAAGTGGGTCATAAGGCTGATGCAAGAACATGCAACACAGAGTGCACAAACTAGTAGAACAAACCCTACGAACAGGATATGTTTAAGATCCAAAATGCTTGATTTTTTGACTTTTTTCAATGCAACTCACTAGGATAAAAGGTGTTGTAAGGAAATTGATTAGGGGCAGAAAATAATATGTCTGATATCAATCCAATAAATCAATAATATCCTTCACAACACACTTTTGATGCAAACCTAGGATGATGACAAGTCAAAACCTAGTGAAAATACACTTAAAATATGTAATTTTTTACAACTTTTCAATGTAAAGACCCAATAAAAGGGGTGTTGTAAAGAATTTTAAGAGGTACAGTAGATTATATTAGTAATATTAGCCACCAAATCCATAAAATCTTTCACAACATGCTTGGAGTGCAAATCTAGGTCAAACCCTAGGGCAAATATAGCTAAAATATGCAAATTTTCACCAAATTTCCACAGTAAGAAGCCAATAAAAAGGTGTTGTAAATAATTTTAGGAGGGGAAGTAGATAATAACCCTAATAACAACCAATTAGTGCAGAAAAATACTTTACAACACGCCTATGGTGCAAATATAGAGTTGATAAGGCCAAATCTAGTGAAAAATCAAGGTTTTCAAACCCTAGGCATGAAATTTTGCAAGCAAACCACTATGATGCAACACTATAGTTATAAATAAATCCTAATGAGTGTTTTAAAATGGGTAGTAAAATCTGAAACAAGATTTTGATTACAAACCCTAGCTAATGCAAAACTAGGTTATATTAAAAAAATGCATAATTTCAAGCAATTTTCAACAATTTGAGCATGAAAATGCAATCTAAATGAATGTTAAATGGAAAATTTCTGTATTTTAAATCATATCTGATGATAATGATAGAAACTTATTGAAATTAAATGCAAACTAATTCAAATTATATGAAAATGCAAGGTAAAAATACCAATTTTTCTTAATTTTTTTTTCCAATTTTTTAATTTTTTTGTAATTTTTCAAATGCAATAAGATGAACAATAATATGAATGAATGAAATGAATGTAAATCTAAAGCACAACACTCAACAAGGTGCAAAATTCATTAAAAGCACGGGTTCACCAAAATGTTTAAGGTGAAATTTGATGAAGAGGATTTGTTTGTGTTTAGGGTTAATTTTGCTAGTTTATATGAATCTTCCTTTCACCTCTAAACATTCAACGACTTCAGCCGAGTAGGAAGTCTACTATCAAGTTTTCAATCATTTGAAACATAGGGGAAAATTAGAATTGTGTGATTTAGTTATTCAAGTAAGTCCACTTATGCTCAAAACCCTAATTATGCAAATTCAAAAGCAAATGGACAAATTATAGAACATGCTCACACACAAAGTTATTAAATGACAATCAAATGCATACCAGATTTTTAAGTTTAGAAAATGGAAAAGTTAGGGACTAATGAGCGGGCGCCCTAGTCTAGTGCCACCATTTCTGTCAGGATCTAGGAATCTTGTCTGCAACCTGTTCATGTTGTTCCAAAGATTTTCTTGTGGCGAGATCTAGAGGACTAATGAGCGGGCACCCGAGTCCAAGTCCCTATTTTATCTTCTAATATGCAATTCTGATAGTCTGCACTACTCTCCTATAACTCCACTTTTTCTTCTCTTGCAACCTGTAACCTGCAATCACAGAAAAATGGGTTGGGGGTTGTGGTGTTTAGAGGCTTGCCTCAGTCAAGGCCTGGAGAGACATTCAAGTCTTTTGAACACCATTGTCAGATAAAGAGTATGTATCCCTTCAGGATAGAGGCAAAATCTAAATGATAAATGATTGAAAATATAATTGATATCACCTTGTAGTGAAGATCTCATGGAAGGAAGAAGCTCTTCATGTCATGAGGAGATGGATGCCAAATTTGCAAGTACAAACACAATAACAACACAAATTCTATTATGTGACACACAATGAATGC
Source organism: Cunninghamia lanceolata (assembly GCA_027924645.1). Lineage (NCBI taxonomy): Eukaryota > Viridiplantae > Streptophyta > Pinopsida > Cupressales > Cupressaceae > Cunninghamia > Cunninghamia lanceolata. The sequence continues at coordinate 21,687,269 of BSBN01000465.1, forward strand.
CTTGAATCACCTTAACATAAGATTGTCAATCAAAATGTCTATCTAGTTTACAAATGAATGCCTAAACATGCTTATATATGCAACTACAAACATTCCCGCTAAGAATTTTGTAATTGAAACTTACCGTGTCGGCATAGGACCTAAATAATAGACATAACCCGACACTTTGAAATTAGGCCTGACCTAAAATAGGGCAGGACTATGGCACGGGTGCCCAAGTCCCCCCTATTTTAGGTAGGGATCATGTCAAGTGCACCCCCTAAGTCCCATTTTCCATGAAACTTTAGGGTTTTCTCATCGGGATGTCAAATTAACATGCAAGATGTCCTAAATGCATTCTAAAGACATTGGAGGTAAATCTTAAGAGGGAAAATCCCCCAGGGGGACATTTTCTGACATAACACTTAGCTAGATAGATTGCACTCTGATTGTCACAATAAATTGTCACTACACCTTGTTTTATTCCAATAGCTAAATACAATCTCTTAAGCAAAACAACCTATTTGCAAGCATGAGTAGCTGCCATATACTCAACTTCAGTAGTGGACAAAGCAACCACAACCTATCACTTACTTATCCAACTAATTGCACCACAAAATAAAGTAAACACATAAGCACTGGTGGATCGTCTACTATCAATATCACCTACCCAGTCTGAAACCACGTAACCATGAATATCAAGGGAAATATCATCTTCAGTCAAATTACTATGATAACACAAGGAATACTCTGAGGTACTGCACAAATATGTAAAGACTCTTTTAACTGTATCCTATAGAACTCTACTAGGATTACACGTATATCTGGAAAGAACTCCCACTGCTTGGGCAATGTTTGGTCTAGTACAAACCATAACATACATCAAACTTCCAACTACACTCTGGTAAGACACTCTGCTCATCTCTTCCATCTCTAATGGAGATGTTGGACAATCTAAAATAGATAACTTTGTTCCAATTGAAAAGGGAACACACAATGGTCTACAGTCCTGCATGTTAAACCTCTGTAAAATTGAATTGACATACTTACTTTGGCCAAGACATAGCTTTCTGTTTACTCTATCTATTCTAATTTCCATCCCAAGAATGTGTCTAGCTGCACCAAGGTCTATCATTTCAAATTTAGCAGCAAGTTGAGATTTTAATTTTAAAATCATACATTTCCCTTTACCAATAAATAACATATCATCAACATATAATGCAATAAACAAGAAACAATCACCATCAATTTTATAATAAACACAATGATCTGATTTAGAATATTCAAATCCTAAAATCAACACATATGCATCAAATTTCTAGTACCACATCCTAGGACTTTGTTTTAGGCCATACAAAAATTTCTTCAATTTGCAAACCAAATTACCTTTACCTTTCACCACGTAGTGCTCTGGTTGTGTCATATAAATATCCTTTTCGAAGTCACCATGAAGGAAAGCAATTTTCACATCCATTTGTTCAACCTCTAAATCATAAGCAACAACAATAGAAAGCAAAAATCTAATGGATGTCATTTTTACAACAGGAGGAAATATCTCACCATAATCAACACCCTCAACTTGAGAGTAACCTTTCACAACCAACCTTGCTTTGTACTTCTCAATACTTCCATCTGAACCAATCTTTTTCTTGAACACCCATTTGCAACCAACAGGTTTTCATCCTTCAAGCAATGGTACAAGATCTCATGTATCATTCTTTTTCAAAGATGTCATTTCTTCATCCATAGCAATCTTCCAAGATTATGCATCATTCATACCTAATGCATCTTCTACAGATCTGGGTTCATCCATGTTAGCATTCAAAGCAAAAATACATCTCCAATCATCAGTTGAATACCTTTCAGGTGGTTGTCTATGCCTTGTAGACCTACGAACAAGCTGAATTGGAGGTTCTTCCTTCTCTTCTAAAGATTCAGAGCTAGATGAGCTCTCCTCAACTTCTTTTCTATCCATGGACCTTGATTCAACTTTCTCAGGTGTAGAAGGAAATTGAATCACATCTTCCTATTTACTTTGTTCTAGCTGCAATGTAATAGAAGAATGCTTAGTTTCTCTAAATATAACACTTCTACTATATATTACCTTCTGTGCAATAGGATCTCAAAGCTTGTATCCTTTCACACCATAATTGTATCCAATGAAGATACATTTCAAAGCCTTGTTCTCCAACTTTGTTCACTTCTCCTTTGGCACATGTGCATATGCCTCGCAACAAAAACTCTAAGATATCTTAATAAAGGCTTGTGACCCAACCATGCCTCTATAAGCATCTTGTCAACAAGAGTTGATGTAGGAGACCTATTAATCAGGTAACAGGCAGTGGAAACAACTTCAACCTAAAACCTTTGTTCTAGACTAGCACCACTCAACATACTCCTAGCCTTCTCCATCAATGTCCTATTCATTCTTTTTGCAACTTAATTCTATTGTGGAGAATACAGAGTTGTCTTTTGTCTATCAATACCACAATCTTTACAAAATCTACCAAAATCATTAGAGCAAAATTCACTGCCATTATCAGTCCTCAAACATTTTATTTTCTTTCCAGTCTGCAACTCCACCATTGTTTTAAATTCTTTAAATCGACTAAAAACTTCCAATTTACTCTTTAGAAATTATACCCATGTCCTTCTACTATAGTCATCAATAAATGAAACGTAATATGTGGATTTTCGAATTGAAGGAACATCTACAGGACCAAACACATCAAAATAAATAAGATCCAATACACCACAAGATTTATGAGAACTCGAGTAAAACTAAACGTGATTTTGTTTTCCATAAATGAAATGCTCACATAAATCAAACTCAAGATTACAATCAAACAACCCTTCAACAAGGTTTTTATTTTTCAAGGTCCTTAGACCCTTTTCTCCAATGTGGCCAAGTCTCTAGTGCCATAACATAGTTTTCTTTACAAGTAACTTTGATTCAAAAGAAAGAGCACCCTTGGGTACCTACAATGCATGACCATCTATTGAAGATGAAACCTTCACCTCTTCCACAGACTTGCTTTTCACAGAAGTACTATTGCACTCAACAGTGCATGCATCAAGCTTATATAATGTGCCATATCTAACACCTCTAGCAATCACCATAGCACCTCTAACCATCTTGCATCCTCCATCAAAAAATACTACCGGCACACCTGCATCTATTAGTTTGCTCATAGATAACAAATTTCGTGCTAATCCAGGGATATACAACACACCATTAATCCTTTTTATTCTACCATCAGGAAACTTGATTCTAACTTTACCACAGCCAACAATATTTAAATAAGAATCATCACCCAAGTACACCTTACCTCCATAAAATTCTTCATATTTAGAAAACCAATCTCTATTAAAGGTCATATGGAAATATGCACCTAAGTCAATTAACCATGCATCATTACCTGCATGAGTTGCCAAAGCGATAATGAATGCATCACCATCTTCCTTCTTAGACTTAGAATCATAATCAAATCTCTTTTTTTCTTCTTTGTGTTCCTTACGAATATGTCCAGGCTTACCATAGTTCCAGCAAACAACTTTGGACTTTCCAGGAGATTTGGATCTCCCCTTGGAATTGGATTTATCACGCTTCTCATTCTTCTTGCCTTTTTCCTTAGGTCTTCCACAAACATTTAGAGCCTCCTTAGCACTGATGGATACCTTCCTCCTCATTTCTTCAGAAAGAAAAGAACTCACCACATCTTCAATCTTCAATATAATAGAAGTACTCCCAATAGCCATAACAAGAGAATCCCATGAATTGGGAAAAGAACAAAGCAATATCTAACATTTCTCCTCCTCATCTATTTTGACACCAACTGATGCCAATTGAGCCACCAGCATATTGAATGCTTCCAAGTGGTCTATAATTCATCCACCCTCTTCCATTCTGAAGGAATGCAATTTCTTCCTCAATAAAATCTTGTTCACTAAGGATTTGGCTTGATACATCTCTCCAAGCTTCTTCCATAGTTTCTATGCAAAGGTCTCTTCATGGAGATTGATTAAAATAAAGTCTGTCAAACACAATCTGATTAGACCCTTGGCTTTATAGTCCATAACATCATATTGAGCAGCCAGAGTAGGATCTACAGGCCTTGAAACCTTCTCATCAACATCATCCCACAGATTTCAATCTATCAATAGATCCTCCATCTTCAACTTCCACATTTCAAAATTATTTCTAGAAAATCTATCCACCTCTATTCTCCCTGATGAACTTGTCATCTAAAAATTCTTGCAACAAGATCACAAAGTGTTTTTTGCACAAGCTCCCACTCAAATATGGATTAGTTAAAAAAATCCAACAACCCACAACTGAAACCAAAGGTGATTAGGCTCCAATACCACTTGTGAGTAAGATAAGGTAGCGGAACAACTTCCTACACTAATCTTGAGAGGAGGATAATACAAAACTTTACAAATCTTTATCAGTTACAGAAACTTAAATAGAAATAAGCATAGATATCACATGCATACCACAACACAGTGATTTACGTGGGGAAAACCCTTTCAGGAGAAAAACCCCACACTCCAAAAGCCACCCAGTATATTATTTAGAAATCACAAAGATTACAATATACTTGCAGAGAAAGCTTCTCACAGGAGTATCACCACCAGAGATCTAGAGACAACACGATCACTATCAGACTCTCAAAATACATCATGATACCATAGTTGTAATACAATGTCCTCATAAAATAGGGTTACCTTCTAGGGCAAGACAAGTCAACGAAATATCTACCATCAGATCTAAAACCTAATAATGAATGGTCTAAATCTACAATATATCATTAATTTATTGTATGTCTTTCATTTAAAAGTTTTTGTTAATAAAAAAATGTTAACATGCATCTCACTCCACCCCATTATCCCATTGTATATTACACCTATCGGTGTAACTAGGAAATATATATATATATCCTATCAATAATAAACCTTATATAATTGTAAGGTTGAGACACATTTTCCCAACAATTGAGAGCCATCCTGATCCTGGTCTTCATTTTCTTCACTCTACATATGTCCTCTTAAGTGAACCTCCTCACTACCACTACATGTGTTATTCATTGCGTCATTGTCATGTGTGCCAGTATGGTTTGAAGTGTTGCAGAACCCTCTTCTTTCACATATGGACCTCCAGATTGTGAGTGCCCTTTCAAAAGGAAAACTTTGGATATCATACCTAGTTGTATACATCCTCAAGCAATTTTCAAAATTCTTGTGAAATTTGTTTCTTATCTTTGATTTCAAGAACCCCAATGCATTGAAAACTCTCTCATCCTCCACCGACCCCAATATCATGGTTTGACATGAATCAACAAGTTTGAAACATTTTGATATTGAATCACACAATATTTCGCTCTGACTTAGGGTTTCCCAAAGCTTTGTTATCGATCCATCTAGGAAGGGACTCTCCATGATTTTAAATTATTCCATCATTGATGTTGCAAAGTAGGCTAATTGCTCTGTAATCTTAGATTTATTTATAATTCCTTCTATTTGTTGTCCATTAAATTCTAAATTTTTAGGAAAAATGATTGACCAAGGTCTTTATCTTGTTATGAAAATTAGCTAACTGATAGTTGACCCATAATTGAGGATACACAATAGACATGGCTTCAACCAGTTCATCACAAGGGAATTGATCTCTAATCTCTAAGGAAAGAGATTTAACAATATCCTTTAAAGTAGTACTTACAGAATTAACAATGTTGTCAAAAGCTTCCCTTGTAACAGGTACTTCTTTGATACTGTGCCTGACCCTGGTAAAATGGTACATTGGTATCTCATGTCCCCGTACAGAGACACATAACTCCCTGCTTGCATTAAACTATAAAAAACTAGTAGGATTGTCAAACATTTGTCATCAAGTTCCAATTACTAAACTTTAGACGTATAAATGACTGCTCTGATAGATATAGATTATTGAGGGTCATGCATATCATTTTACGTAGTTTAGTTTCTAAAATATACATAGTTCTTTCTTGGATTTTTTTAACAAGAATGTTCATTTCCTCTAGCATGGGAAGAATACCAGATAAATATAGGAGTGTCTCTATGTCACTTAACCTATGTAATAGATTAGAAGCTCTATCTACTATGAGGTGATGTCCGTACATTACTCCAATCAAGGATTGATATTCTAAAAAAACTTGTTATGTTGATCCATGCAAGGAGATCCATCTGGTATCAACATCCTTAAGAAGCTTATTTCCTGTAGTTATTCCATCAGCAAATTGTTAAAATTCCATAAATCGTTTGGGACTTCGGCAAAAGTATGAGTAGAGCTCACGGATTAGATCTTCAACTTTTGATATTGTAGAAAACTTGCTCACAATTTTAAATGCTAAATTCATTATGTTGGTCATGCAATGAATGGAAATCATGTATGGTGAAATAGAAGTTTATAGCTTTACATAAAGACCATTCCTATGACCTTGCATTATTGAAGCTCCATCATCCACTACACACACCAACTTTTTGACAATTGTGTAGTCATCCATACCTCCAATTTCATTCAAATATTTCTTAACTAGTTCAAATAGATTTTGCAATGTCGCATTCTCCTTCATTTTATAAACAGAGAGTAGATGAGGTTTGCAGACATGTTTGTCTACAGTATACACATGCATGCATACCCAAGAAGTATTATCTACTATTGTAACTTCATCTAAAGATAATGCAATAAAGGTTGACTATTTTATTTTTGCTATAAAACTTGTTTTTTCACCTCAGCAAGACAACTTGCACATTCCCATCCGTTGTTTGTTGACCAATGTGTGTTAGGAAAGTTAAGAACATCCATAAAATATAATAAACTATTATATTATGGGTAGTCTTTCATAGGACACCCTCTAGTCAAAATATGAAAAACAACACTCAACTAAACAATTTTTGCCGTTTGTGCTTCTCCCATAATCTTTCCAAATTGAGCTTCAATCCTTTCTTTGCATATGCACATCATATTCAAGGGCATTCTTAACATGAAGACATTCTTCCTTTGTTTTCCATTTTATTATTAATTTTTTCTTTCCATCTATGATTTGTTTTTATTAAACTTTACTAATATGTTTTTCTATAGTGTCAAGTTTTAGCTGCAACTTCTTGTCCCTATGATATTTCGAACTGTAAATCTTACACTTGCATTTTGTTGGAGGTTCATCTTTGTTTGCATTCTACACTAGTTCAATGAATGGATACTTTGACACCCATTCAATCTAAAAATTCCTTGTCATATCCCACTCACGCCCCATTTTTTATTTGGTTTTTCTTTTCCCCTTGCGTGTAGGATCTATATCTTCCTTATCACTTGTTGAGGTTGATTTATTCATATTATCATTCTCGCCATCCTAGGTACCACCTAGAAAATCATCTATGACATTGGGATCCAAGTCAATGAACTCATTTAAGCTACCTTGGGTATCTCTTGGAACATCATCTACGACATTGTCATCCTGATATGAGTCAATTGACTCATTCGGATCTTCCTTTGAGGTATTTCCTTGTTTGTCAATATATGGTACAAGTGTTGATGTTGTAGCTCCATATGATGAACCACAAACATTGCCAAAATATGACATTATGTTTCTATGTTTTGATGGTCTCCCTTTACCGCTTTCAACAAACGTGTTCTTACTTGACATCTCTCACAAAATAAAAGCTACAAAAATTGTCTTTTTGTTTAATAAATCATAGAATATAGATCCTTGGGCCCTAGATGTCTCCCTACTCAATATCATCTATATGACTATGAATGAAGTAAAACTAGAAAAGAGAAATAATCTTATAACACTGTAAATAAATTCAAATGATCACTTACCTTTAGGCTTTCACTGACTCACTAATGCCTGTAGTTGTAACTTGCTTATGATCCAAATTGACAGCTTAGAGCAAAACAAAATGTGTAAAATATTAATTAGAGTTTCAGTTGTATTTATATCAATCTATATTTGGCAAATTCTGTGTGATTATAGAATGGTGCAAATAAATGTTGGGCGAATCGGGCCTTGATCAAACATTGTAATTTTCAAGGCGATTATGGCCCTCGGATTAGCATGGAGTTATAATGGTGTTGGCAAAATAGGTCCTCATACACAATGAACTTTGTAATGCTATTGGAAACTATGTGGGAAAATTAAAACATGCCTCCGAAATTCCAAGTGAATCACCGTTAGAAACGCATAGGTTACTGTGACAAAAATATTAGTTACAAATGACTAATAAAATAATTTCATGACAAATTGAATTGTATTTGACTGATAATTCATAAAATTTGAGTGATTTAGCCCCCTGCCAGTTGCAATATATTTGCCAAATTCAAATTTGTGAATATGAACTATTCACCAATTGGCAAAGATTCGCCACTAAAAAAATTGTTGTTCCTAGAACAATGAGTCCCTTCACCATAACAACAAAATGGGTCACCAAATTATGAGGCTATTATTATGAAATTATGTACAAAAAGAAGAAGAATGTGATGGTAGATGCCCTATCTCATAAATTCAAAGAGAAGTGACATTATGTTCTTTATCATTCCCTATGCCAAATTATTTGCAAGAGGTCCAACAGGAATGACAACATGATGCATAGGTTTAACATCTTCTTCACTAGCAACTTATCCTACAATAAAGCTTAGATACACATGGGATGGCCAATACTTGTGTTAAAAAGAAAAATTGTTCTTTCTAATATTTTTATTCTTTGGGCCAAATTTTTATAGGATTTACATGAATCCCCTTTTATAATCCATTCAATCTTCCTAAAGACATATGAAAGAACAAAATATTAAAGAGTGTTAAGAGTGTTGTACTAGGCTAGGTTTTAATGTCATTTCACTAGGCTAGTATTTTTCTCATTTATATATATTTATCCACTCTAATTTTTTAAGCACACCTAGGTAATTTGTGTCATTCAATCATGTTCCCATGTCGTATATCTATTATAGGTTAATTTATTTCCCATCAAACTAGTTTATCCTTAGTTAGCTTCCATCTATCATGATAGATCATATTTAGTTAGTTTCCACCTATCATGTGCTAGATCATATTTAGTTAGCTTCCACCTATTATGCTAGGTTAGCTTTAGTTAGATTACACCTATCATGCATTGAGCTCTATATAAGCATAGACTCATTTTTACTAACAATCAAACAATGTAATCATTAATCGGCCATTCAAGTAAGTTAGCCATTTGTAGTTCTTCGTGTCATATTTGCTTGTGCATAGATCTAAGTGGAAGTTGTATACATCTAAAAATGGCTCAAGATAAATTAAATAAGTATTTTTATATTTATTTTATTCTTATATCCTCTATCAATAAATAAATATAGTAATTTATTTTTTTTATTCACATTTATCCTATTCTTCCAATAATTAAATAAAATTTAATTTATTTAATTAAATATCTTAATTCTTCTAAAGTTATCTCTAATTAAATAATCCTAATTATTTAATTATTCTTCTACGACAAAGTCATATTCTTAAAATCCACATCATTCATCCACATCACCCTACACATCATTTGACACCTCACCTCCATGTTGCACCATAAATTAAATATTAATAATATGTCATTAAACATTTATCCTCAACACATGTCCTATTTCCTCTCAACCATCCCTACTTTGTAGAAGTTGGTTTCTCCACATCATCATGGTCAAAGTTGACTATGAGACACTTGTCTCATGAGCCCTAAATTCCCTCCAACGTCCCAACAAACATAGACTCCTTCTTCCATCTTTCGAGCTTATAGTCTTTTTGAGCATCTCGCCATGTGGTTCCTTGTCCCACATATCTCTCCATCTTGTCAATGTAGTAGGAACATCCTCCTTCTATATCTCCCCTCATCTAACCAATTCAATCTTGACCCTCCATGTCATAAGACCAATTCCTCAACCATTGATCTTTTCCCACTTGGTAATAAATAACCCACTATAGTAAAAACCTATTAAGTTACCACATAACTCTAAATTTCTACTCAAACCAAAATCACCACAGAAGTTTATGTTGGTTTAATGTTATGGGTCATCAAAATATTTTTATTTCTACATGGTATTAGAGCAAATCCATTCAAAGCATCTTCCTTTGTGAGCTTTCCTTGGTGTATATGTGTGACTGTTTTAGCATCCCTTTACAAATGGAGATATATTTGTTGAACCTTAATAAAAGTTTTGGCCTTTTGGACATTCAAATCCCCTTATATTGAAACCTATGTGGATATCCCATCACAACATTAAAGGGACTTGGTGGTAAGTAACCAAAACATGTTTCAAAAGGAGACTTATTAGCAAAATAAATCAATACACTACTTAAGAATGTTGGATAACACTAACTTTTATCCTAATTCTTACGATGCTTCAAATTGTATTCTCTCAAGAGATTAATCAATGTCATTTTTACCAATTTTATTTGTCAATCTATTTGAGGATGGAAAGAAATATATTTATTCAACTTGGTATGCATATTATCCCATAATCTATTCCAAAAAAAACCCAAATCATATGTTCCTATCTAAAACAACAGAACTTGGCAAACCAAAATGCACTAAAATTTAGTAAAAAGGAATTTAGTTACTTCACTTGCTTTAAGAGCATTTTTACATGGAGTGAGAACACGCATTTTGATATACCAATCCATTTAATATAAAAATACCTTCCCACTTTTTGACATGGGCAATCCTCCTTAAAAATTGATAGAGATAGTCTATAATGGTATAAAAAGAATGAGTAAAGGTAGGTACATACCTAGCTTTTGATTATTAAATTACTTGCACTACATAATACACAATCTCATATGATTGTTGAAACATCTACTTGTATCTCAAGCCAATACACATACCTTAGGAGGTTTGCAATTATTTTAGTGCTCCAAAGTGACATGTAGCCTCAGAGGTGTGAGCTTCTCTCATACCCCAAATCCTCCCAACATTAGGGATATACAATTTTCCCAACTTATAGAGCAGCCCATCTTAGAGATATAAGTCTTTTAAAATGGTCAAAACCTCCTATTTTTTACTCTTTATAATTCTAAAATACCTCTCCAAAATTTGCATCATTCTCATAAGGATCCAAGTAAGCCTCGTTTACAAGAGGATCAAACTTAGTTAATATACCTAATGCTGAAATCATAAGAGATATAGGGAATGTATCAAATAATTTGGTAGTCACACTCTTATTATAATTAAACACCAAATGAAAGTATTGCAAGAAACACATCCATTATCAATGCCTAGATGGATGCAACAAAGGTTTGCAAATGTTGGAGTGGTTGATATCCATATGAACGATGCTTTCCTTATCCATAAAAAATGTTTCCATTTCTTAACCACTTGAATAAGAGAATATAGTTCCTCATCATAGATGCAAAATTTTAAAACCAAACCATGAAAGATTTTTTAATGTGACAAGATTATCTCCTTACAGTAGGACAATCCATGTGGCATATTCATTTGCATCAATTTCTACCCCAAAAGGCTACTACAAATTAAGAAAAACTAACATCAATGCATCATTAATCCTCTTCTTAAAATCATGAAATAATTTATGCTGATTTATAACCCAAGTAAATACTTACCACCTGCTATGACAACGTTAAAAGATATTATTATAGTTGAGAAAGATCAAATAAACATCTTCCAAATATAATATACTCTCAAAGGCTAAAGTTGAGTCAAAGATTAGAGGAAAGAAATGCATTGAAAGAACCCACAAAATCATGTCACTTGGATGATATATTTCTATCATTGCATCAAATTTAGAGAAACTCATACAAGCTATGGGATAATTTCACTATCTTGTTGGATACCAACAATACTTATCACATTAATTGATTAGAGATAGAACTTTGAACTCTCGAGGTTGTTGACATTTGATTATGTCAAGGAATTTATTTTCTAACTTAAAAGAATTCACATTGGTATTAGCATAGTAGAAGGGTACAATAAGAACTACTTACAATGTGGGGTTATTCTTCTTAATACTTTCATATCTTCACAAAACTTATGTATGCAAACTTCATATGTTTTACATGTTCATATATGTTACATCCCCAACTTGTGATTTAGTTTAATCTTACCTTTGTATGATAATCAGGATGATTAGTTAAGAGTTGAATGATTAGATCTTATGGAAAATGTTAGATTAATCATTGTTTATGAGGAAACTAACTTATGCTAGTTAGATATGAGATTTCAAGATTTAAATGATTACTTAATTATTATGATTTATCGATCATATGATGATACACTAATCATGAATTTTTGGTGGTGAGTTTGATCAGGAAAAGAAATCATCCTTTGAAGATGGAAGGAGAGTATCATCCAGAGGAAGAGATAGATGTCAAGAAATGGGCCAAATAGCCATCTGAGTATCAGATTCTATGTCCTTATGAAACCTCTGTAAGTTGTCTTGAGTCATGTTTTCTTTCTAGGAAATTGATCTCCTTTTCAGGTTGTCTTGTCAGTGGAGCTATCTCAACAATGGTTATGATGACTAAATGACGTTCCTTGAACATCGTTGAAAGTCGAGAGTTAGTCTTGTGAAGAGATAAATAATTCTCTTGTTTTTCTTATTTCCAATTTGGGATATTATTTCTTTATTCCTTATTTTTCGACAAAGGTCGATAGTCGATTGAGGGGGAGTATTACTCGACCCTGGAAACCATAATCTATTAGTGTGTCATCCTTTGTTTTCATTATGATGATGATCTTTGTTTTTATAGAAGTTATTTAACCCTTATTATTTAGCTAAGGGTGATTATGTTTGTGTGGACCTCTTTAGAGGACGATGTCAATAGTATCTTGACTATGCATATAGCTATATTATTTTATCCATATTCTTTACATTCTGATATCCATCACCCACGAGGACTGGGAAGATATATTTTAGGCCAAGTGGAGGCTTGTTAGAGCCCTCCTCGTGGACTGGCCAAGAGTGGACTGTGTGGATCAAAAGATCCCACAAGGTGGCATGCAGGAAATGCATGCAAAGAACCATATTTTGATAGTTATTGAGGGCTATCAAAGAGAGACTTGATTCTGAACATCATTATTCTGTGTCTAGAGAAAAAGAGAGCGGGGGTGGTGAATAATAGGGAGTTATCATTTTAACAGTGGGCTACAAGACTATCACATCTGGGAGATAGGGTGAGGAGGCTTGAAGCCCAGCGTGCAAGACATTTATCACTATGTCGTATCATAGGTATGGTGACTTAGAGCTCATGGCTCATACACATAATGGTTTCCAATATAGTTTTAAACCTTTATTTTTGGAGGATGTCGGACTGTGTCGACTTGAGGGAACTAATCATATATGCATATGACATGCTAAGTCGTGATTATAATTATATGTATATCTTGATGATTATCTCTAATTGTTGAAGGCTCTTAAAGCCTCATTATATTCTTTTTGTGATAATTCTTTGAAGCTACTGTGTTTTTAGTGGTACTCGTCCAGCTTGAGGTCGTAATACCTTCATTGGTTATGCATGCATGTGTACCTATGAAATACCAATTAACCAATTGAGCCATGTATCTTTAATAATGTTTTCTTTTATATACTTATTAGTTAATAAGACTTGAAAACCTGGTGTTTATTATTGAGCCTGATAGGGCGATAATAATTTGTTAAAGGCAGGTCGAGGGTATCGGCCTATGGTATTGATACCACAGAATTGTTGTGTGCCATAATAACAATGGCCATAGCCATGATAGATGCAAACATTTTTAACTCAATGGTACAATTGAGTTGGTGTCATGAGCACTTGATTCTTTATCTTAATGACTCGATAATAAATAATGTTGAGCCTCGACTGTTTGTGCATATTGTGTCTATCGTGGTTATTATGACTCTTCATGGAGATGAGTAGGTTATTATATACATACAGATATATTATGGCTTTCTTGGCAGCCATGACTTTATATTGTATTCCCTATGTGAAGTAATTACTTGATAGGTTCTTTGCTTACAAGAACTTACCCTAGTTATTTTATAAACTAGTGGTATTAAAGAAGGTAAACGCCAACTTTGTGAATGGCAATTATTTTTATATATTTGGCATTAGGAAAGTCTCTTAAGGAAAAACTTATAAAAGTGATCAACTCTATGAATCTTTATGAGTATTTCATAGATATTATAATTTGAGCCTAACCTCGAAAATAGGTAAACAAAGTAAACATCGACCGAGTAGGGTAAGTGTTGAAACCAAGAATGTAGTTGTTTCTTCAAGAAATTTGGTATAGTGTGACGTGGAGTCACTAGTTCCCAAATGTCTAAGAAATCAAGGACCCTAAGAATTAGTTTTTGAGACAAGAATTGAATGTCCAAGGAATGGACTAAGATGTATTGAAACTTAATTATTCTAGACCAAGAAGGGTCAAAAATATTTTTACTATAGGACATGACAGCTTATAAGTCGAGTCGAGGTGGTGGACATATGACAACGTTCATTACGTAATGTTTATGTATGTAAATCTTTGGCCAAAGTAATGCATCCGTCTCTGCATGCATTGTCAGTCCACAGTGCTCCAGAAGGCATAATGTCTCTAGTAGTGTCATACATAGTTAGAGTGGATCTATAGTTGTATGACCATGAGGCATTATGAAGGACACAACACCAGATACTCAGATGGCTAACCTAACAGTTCCTTATATCTATCCCTTCTGTGAAGGGTAGGGCCGCTTCCAAGTAGGAAGTTGTGTGGGGAACTGTTGGTCTGTGGTTGGAGAAAAAGCACCTAGATGATGCTCTCCTTCCGAAGCATGAGACAAGCCGAGACTTATGAAGATGGATGTCATATGTTCCAGATACAGTGTTATTCATTTAATGACTTGATAGTCAGTTATTATGTATAATTTGACGTTGGATGCCTTGAGCATAGATTTGTACATGTATAGTGAAAGTTATTCACTAATGATATGTAATTGGTTATTGAAAAGTGTAAGTTTTGTTATATTCTAATTTAGAATAACATGCTTAATTATCAAAATGATAATGATTCATTTTTGTTTACCCTGATTTGGATAATCATGATTTAATCTAACTCTTGATTAAGAGGAATAATTATGTTAATTTTTTTAGCATTATGGAATGTGATGTTACATATGGTATCAGAGCTACCAGGTTAAATACATGGACCTATGAGATCACTACTTGATGATTACGTTTAGCCAACATTAAGTATGCTAATGTTTGGATGTTCTATGCTAGAATGGTAAGAACTAGAACAACACCAAGAAAGAAGGTAATAGGAAATTACCTACATTACCTTAAGGTCTTGAGGGAACAAGTCTCAAGGATTAGAAGACTTGAATAGACTGGCTGCCTAGTAGGAGCATGGTTAACTAATGAGGAAACCTTCACTGATGCCATGAAATGCATCAAGCAGGAGTTAAGGAAAGTAGAAAGGATGGCTACCCCTAACTATATTGATGCATCAGTAGAACCCTCTACACATAAAGCACTAGCTGTGGAAAACAATCCTAGGGATTATGATGTACCCAAGGAGATTGTGAAGGAGTACCTACGTGTACCCTCACCTCCTAAAACTAAAATGATAAATCTCAAGGTTGAGAAATGAATATGGGAAGTTATCCCAAACTATAAATGACTTGTAGTAGCAAGGTGTAAACAAAATTTTGTAATTTTGGTGGATTATATGTAATCCAATGAAAACTACAATGCAATTGCAAAATTCTGACAATCTTTCCTTTCTTGTTAAAGATTACATGAATGAGAATAGATTTGTATTATGAATGAATTAAATGACATGAAAAAACTAATCCGTGATTAATCTGCAAACTTCAGGAAGAATTAGATTGCAGTAAAGGTTCATATTAGAACTAGAATGGGAGATAGCCAAGATGAAGGGAAACCTTTAGGGCACTCTGAAACTAAACTTGATCAAATCATTGCCTTACTTTAAGATACAAGAGCAAGAGTAGGAACTCTTGAACATGAAGTTAGGGGTCGGCAAGAACCCAGACAGGATGCCTATGATGGGGGTTATGATGAGACACATCATAATGATGCCACCCAAAGTGAGCCTAGAGAAAATAACTCCAAGGCTAGACAAGAAGTGGATAGAAGGATCCATATGGCTATGGAACTATCCTGAGACATGAAAAAGGTTATGCCTCCTAAATTTGATGGATTTCTAAGTGGAGATGCCACGGAGGCATGGCTTACAAAAATGGAAAAGTATTTTGAAATCAAGAACTATAATGAGGTCACTAAAGCAGTATGGGGGGCATTCAAGCTGGTAGGTGAAGCATACACATGGTGGATGAATAAAAATATGGAACTAGGCTTGAGGTCTACAAGCCTTACTTGGGATAGGTTCATGGAAATTTTTAGGCAAAGATGGTTGCCACAGCTGTTCTATAACCAGAAGCTTATAGACTTTCAGAATCTAAAACAGGCCGATCTGTTTGTGAATGAATATTGGGAAAAGTTCACCCGCTTTCTTAAATATGTGTCGTAGTACCAATAGGATGAGAGATTATGTATTCAAAAGTTTATAATAGGATTAAACACCCAGATTAGGAGCGAGGTTGATGTTCATGGTCCTACTATAATGGACTAGGTCTATGAAAAGGCCATCAAATAGGAATAGAAATAGAAAACTATGTTAGCTTATAGAGGAGGGAATTGAAAGAGATATAATTGGTCCCAATCCTTGCAATCCTCTAAGAAAAAGGGGAAGAAACATAATTATTCTGAGAAAAATGATAAGGGGACCGAGCATAAGCAAATTGAGTCCAAGGGAGAGAAAAAGGGCAATAACTACTCCAAGAAGAATGGAGACAATTCTAGAAAACCTCAGGAGAGGCACAGACCAATGGGAGGGTGCTTCACATGTGGCAGAGATCATTATGCCAACTAGTGTCCTAAAAAGACACAAGGAGCACAACCTAGAGGAAACCCTCTACCCTCTCAACAAGCGGCATTCCAGCAATGCATTCATGCATCCTTGGACAATAGGCAAGTCGAATACCAAATAACTCCCATTGAGACAACAGATATTTTATGTAGTCTTCCAATTTTAGTTTTAATTGACACTAGTGCTACCGAATGTTTTGTTTCTCCTAAAATTATAAATAAAATTCCTAGAAAAGTTGGATTCATGGCAAACTCATGGTCTATAGAATATGCAAACCAAAACAAGGCTCAGGTAGAGTAATGTATGTTTGAGGCTAGGGTTGAACTTCCAAGCTTCTCCATAGAAGTAAATCTTTATGTAGCCCCACTAGGTTCATATGATGTTATCCTAGGGATAAATTGGTTATGGAAACATCAAGCCAAAGTGGATTTTTATGCTAAAATAGTAGTGTCTGGATGATTTAGGAAACAAAGTATTTCTTCAAGGAAAACTTAGGGAAGTGAAACTGAGACAAATTTCTACCCTGCAAATGAAAAGACCTCAAACAAAAGGATGCCAACTTTTTGTTGTTGTTACGTTAGAAAATGTCCCCTTGGGGGCTTTTCCCTCTTAAGGTTTAGCTCGTGGGTCCTTTAGAATGCATTTAGAGCATCTTGCATGATTTTGATGACTCCCGATGAGAAAACCCTAAAGTTTCATGTCAAATAGGACTCAAGGGATGCACTTAATATAAATCCTACCTGAAATAGGGGGAGGACTTGGGTGCCCGTGCCCTAGTCCTTCCCTATTTTAGGTCAAGACCAACTTCAAAGTGTCAGTTTATGACCGTTATTTAGGTCCTATGCCAACACGATAAGTTTGAATTACAAAATTCTTAGCAGGAATGTTTGTAGTTACATATATAAGCATGAATAGTGATTCATTTGTAAACTAGATGGACATTAGATGGAAATTAGATGGGCATTTTGGTTGACAAGCTTATGTGAAAGTGATTCAAGGCATTTATTGTGTTGCAGAGCAAAATTTGTGATGTTCTTGTGTTTGTATTTGCAGATTTGGCATCCATCTCCTCATGGCATGAAGAGCATCTTTCTTCCATGAGATTTTCACTACAAGGTGATATCAATTGTGTTTTCTATCATTTATCATTTAGATTTTGCCTCTATCCAGCAGGGATATGCACTCTTTATCTGACAACAGTGTTCAGAAGACTTAAATGTCTCTCTGGGGCTTGACTAAGGCAAGCCTCTAAACACCACAACCCCCAACCCATTTTCTATGATTACAGGTTACAAGTTGCAGAAATAGAAAAAGTAGAATTGCAGGAGAGTATTCCAGACTGTCAGAATTGTAGATCAGAGAAGAAAATAGGGACCTGGACTCGGGCGCTCACTCATTAGTCCTTCGGATCCTACAATAGGAAAATCTCTGGAATAGCATGAATAGGTTGCAGACAAGGTTCCCAGATCTCGACAAAAACTGTGGCACTAGACTAGGGCAACCGCTCATTAGTCCCCAACTTTTTCACTTTTTGAACTTCAAAATCTGGTACGCATTTGATTGTCATTTGATATCTCTATCTGCGATCATTTTCTGTAATTTGTCTGTTTGTTCACGAATTCATATAATTATGGTTTTGAGCATAATTGGGCTTAATTGAACAACTAAATCACACAATTCCAATCTTCCCCTATGTTCCAAGTGACAAGAAGCCTGTAGTAGACTTCCTACTCAGCTGAATGTCCTTGAATGTTTAGTGGTGAAAGGAGGATCAACGCAAACCATTGAAATCAAACCCTCTTCATATTTTACCTTAAACATTTTGGTGAACCCATGTTATTTTTTAATTTTGAACCATACTAAGTGTTGTGCTTCAGATTTACATTCATTCATATCATTGTTCATCTTATTGCATTTGAAAAATTACAAAAAAATTAAAAATTTTGAAAAATTTGAAAAAAATTGGCATTTTTAGCTTGCATTTTCAAATAATTTGGATTAATTGGAATTTAATTTCAATAAATTTATGTTATTATCATTAGATATGATTTAAAATATAGAAATTCATCATTCATTTAGATTGCATTTGCATGCTTAAATTGTTGAAAAGTGCTTGAAATTGTGCATTTTCCCATATAACCTAGTTTTGCATTAGCTAGGGTTTGTAGTCAAAATCTTGTTTCAGATTTTACTACCCTTTTAAAACACTCATTAGGACTGATTTTTAAATTTAGTGTTTCATCATAGTGGTTTTCTTGGAAAAATTTCATGCCTAGTGTTTGAAAACCTTATTTTTTCACTAGATGTTGGACTTATCGTCTCTCTAGATTTGCACCATATGCATGTTGTAAATAATTTTTCTACACTAATTAGTTGTTATTAAGGTTATTATCTTCTGTCCCTACTAAAATTCTTTACAATACCTTTTTATTGGGTTCTTACATTGAAAATTTGGTGAAAAATTGCATATTTTGGCTATATTTTCACTAGGGTTTGACCTAGATTTGCACTCCAAGCATGTTGTGATGGATTTTATGGCTTTAGGTGATTGATATTACTACTATAATCTACTGCACCTCCTAAAATTCTTTACAAAACCCCTTTTATTGGGTCTTTGCATTGAAAATTTGTGAAAAATTGTATATTTTAGTACATTTTTACTAGGTTTTGACTTGTCATCATCCTAGGTTTGCATGAAAAGTGTGTTGTGAAGGATATTATTGCTTTATTGGACTGATATCGGACATATTAATTTCTACACTTCATAAATTTCCTTACGACACCTTTTCTTTCACTTATTTGCATTGAAAAAAGTTGAAAAAATCAAGCATTTTAGGCCATTTTTACACATAGTTTTGCACTTGTCTTTTGCGTAACTTTTGAAAAGATTTAAAAATATGATCTTGCATTGACTTGAAAACTTAAACACATGGATTCTAATCTCAACAATAACAATAGGTTCCCTCCTAGGCCTTACATGAAAAGAAAGGTCCCCGAACCTGAACTTGTGTTTACACCTCATGATAGAACAACCAGAGACACTGAAGGACCTCTTTATATCAATGTGAAGATAATGGGAAATCCTGTGGATGGAACCCTTATTGATCCTAATTGCATGACTAATGTGGTAATGGAAGAGTTCCTTTATTCACATGGGTTGTTATAAGGCTTTTATGACCCTTCAGACATGATGATTAAGACACATAAAGGAACCTTTATAAACACTTCTGGGAAGATATCTTTATTGGTTACTATATTTGAGAAATCTGTAGAACAATGGTTTGATGTTGTCCCTGTTTCTAACCTCTTTTGCATAAAATTGGGACATCCATGGTTAAAGGCTATGAAATTTGTCCCTTCAATAATTTATAACTGTGTAAAATTTCCTTTAAATGGACAAGTGATTACTATTCCTCGCAATAAGTATAAACCTTTGATTACAAGACAACACTTTACACTTGATTACTTTTGGGAAAGATTTGACATGGAACCGGAGCCACAGACAGAATTTAACTTCTTGAGCTATAGAAACTACAAAAAAAAACTATTACATCAAGTGGTCGGTCCTTCTATGCAAGAAACAACAAGAGACGAACAACCCGCATTTGAAGAGAATCCTAGACCGAAAGAAAATGGACCCTATGTTAAGGTTCCTCCCCTGCCATCCTTACAAGGATCAAGAGGTAGTCATCGACAAAAACACATTCCACCTAGACAAATGAGATTTGACCCTGATGCTTCCTCCTCTAAAACACAAAAACCTATAGAAGAGAAACACTATCTTACAAGAGATAAGTGGTAAGATAAAAAGAAATAGACAAGCAAGAGAAAGGAGGAGGAGACGATAAGCTTATGCCCAACGAATTGCAACTCAACAAGAAAACATTTTACCTAACATTGAATCAAATAAAGAAGATCTTAAGAATGGACAACTTGAAGACAAGAATAAGAGTTGGGCTATGGTACCTTATGTCCCACTTTCCTCTAACATTCGGGAGTGGGAAGATGATGATTTTCTTGATGACAACCCTTAGTTACGTTGTCCCTACAGGTAAGTATTTCTAACCTTTTATTTCTCATGTTGTGTTTCCCCCATGATGTGGTATGTGTTGTTTAGGCCTTCTGGGATGACCCTTGATTCTCTTATAAGGTCCAAGATACTAGGAGACCGCCTCTGTTGTGACCCTTCTTCTATTTGTATCATCATTCTTCTATATTGCCTCTCCTTTATTTTCATTGTTGTGTGTTGTGTCTTATGGACATAGCATTGTGGTTGGTAACTTGGGGGCACCCTCCTATGTGACTGTCCCTAAGGCACTTGTTTCTCCTCTCTTGATTTATTATTTCTCTTCCTCTAGTGTTTCTATCTAGCGGGTGGATGATGAAAAACATTTTATATTGATGCGGACCTAGTGTCCCTTTAGCAAGAAATCAAAAAATGGACCAAGTCCATACATGACGAGGGGGTTGATATATATTATCTGACGCTTGGCTAGTAGCTTCACTCCATGTGATCTTGATGTTGTCTTATTGCACTTACAAACTATAACAATGTTGTTGCTCTATGCACTTTGTTTGTCTTTGAATCTCACCTTGGTTACACTCGGTTTTGAGATTTTTATGGTATAGCCCCACGATTATACTCGGTCTCCAAATTTGTAGTATAACCTTGGCCCTTTGTATGAATAATCATATGCATTATTTTTTATCATGATTATATGGATGCTAACACTTTTCTTGCAGGAATGTGTTTGTGGGAACATTTGGTGATCGTAAAGTACATGTCACCTCTAGGGGGCATGGGCTTTGCAAGAGTCTATGTTCCCTTGTGTGTTTTCTTCCTACCTTAATGTGCTTGATATCGGTGCCTAATATCAACCACCTTAAGGTGGGGGCATATATAAGGTAAGCTATCTATTTTAGATGCTAGAATGTGCTTGTTCTTAGGTGCAGTCTTAAAGATTGGTGGCGATGAGTCCCTCCTGCACTCTGAGGTTTGTTTGAAATCTATTTGCAATCATTTAAGCCCTCTGCAAAGGCATATATGTTTTATCTTAAGCCCTCTACGGAGGCAAGGATGGTGTATTTCTCATGGAGAGTGCACATCTAGTCATTTTCAAAAGTCCTCTGTGGAGGCAAGGAGCGATTATGTGACTAACTCAACCCTTAAGCGTGTCTTCGATGATTGTTGTGGCGAAGCCCAATCGTCGATGTGTGCCTATAATGTGCCCAAGATGGTGATGAACCTAGAAATAGGAACACTCCATCGCTTGTTTGTCGTGTTTTTTCTGTGTCTTCCAAGTGTGTGTGTATTGGTGTTTTTCCCAAGCAAAGTTTAAAGACTAGTGGCAATGAGTCCCTCCTATGCTTTGGGATTTGTATAGTGTGTTTGTTCTCAAGTGCAGTCTTAAAGACTAGTTGCAATGAGTCCCTCCTGTACTCTAAGATTTGTTTGGTGTGTGTGTTGCCCCATATGCAGTCTTAAAGACCGGTGGTGATGAGTCCCTCCTACATTATGGGTGGTTTGTTTACTTTCCTTGTACTTGCATTTGCATTTCATATATATATGTAAAAAAAAAAATCATCACTATCTTCACTGCATTCACTGTATTCACTATGTTTTGTGTATCTTCCATGTTGTCTTCTCCATGTTTTGTCTGACTGTAACTGTCTTCTTCGTGTTTTGTGTGCCTGTTACTATCTTCTTTTTGATTGGTGTGTCTTCTCCATGCTTGGTGTGTTTGTTGTGTTTGTTGACCGTACTTTAATGCATGTATTGGCCTTGTGTTTATACATACATAAAAGTGGGGGCTAAATGTTACGTTGGAAATGTCCCCTTGGGGGCTTTTCCTTCTTAAGGCTTAGCTCTCGGGTCCTTTAGAATGCATTTAGAGCATCTTGCATGATTTTGATGACTCTGGATGAGAAAACCTTGAAGTTTCATGGCAAATAGGACTCAGGGGATGCACTTAACATAAATCCTACCTGAAATAGGGGGAAGGACTTAGGCACCTGTGCCCTAGTCCTGCCCTATTTTAGGTCAGGATCAATTTCAAAGTGTCAGTTTATGACCCTTATTTAGGTTGTATGCCAACACGATAAGTTTGAATTATGAAATTCTTAGCGGGAATGTTTGTAGTTGCATATATAAGCATGATTAGTGATTCATTTGTAAACTATATAGACATTAGATGGAAATTAGATGGGCATTTTGATTGACAAGCTTGTGGTGAAAGTGATTCAAGGCATTCATTATGTTACATAGTAGAATTTGTGTTGTTCTTGTGTTTATATTTGTAGATTTGGCATCCATCTCCTCATGGCATGAAGAGCATTTTCCTTCCATGAGATCTTCACTACAAGGTGACACCAATTGTGTTTTCTATCATTTATCATTTGGATTTTGCCTCTATCCCACAGGGATATGCACTCTTTATCTGACAATAGTGTTCGGAAGACTTGAATGTCTCTCCGGGGCTTGACTGAGGCAAGCCTCTAAACACCACAACCCCCAACCTATTTTTCTGTGATTGCAAGTTACAGGTTGCGGAAGCAAAAAAAATGGAGTTGCAAGAGAGTAGTGTAGACTGTTGGAATTGTAGATCAAAGAAGAAAATAGGGACCTGGACTCAGGTGCCCGCTCATTAGTCCTCCAGATCCCAACAGGAAAATCTTCAGAATAGTAGGAACAAGTTGCAGACAAGGTTCCCAGATCTCGACAAAAACGGTGGCACTAGATTAGGGCACCCACTCATTAGTCCTTGACTTTTCTACTTTCTGAACTTCAAAATCTAGTATGCATTTCATTGTCATTTGATATCTTTGTGTGCGATCATTTTCCGTAATTTGTCTATTTGTTCATGAATTCATGTAATTAGGGTTTTGAGCATAATTGGGCTTAATTGAACAACTAAATCACACAATTCCAATCTTCCCCTATGTTCGAAGTGACAAGAAGCCTGTAGTAGACTTCCTACTCGGCTGAATGTCCTTGAATGTTTAGTGGTGAAAGAAGGATCAACACAAACCATTGAAATCAAATCCTCTTCATATTTTACCTTAAACTGTTGTCAAAATGGAAAAACTAAATGAGATTGAGGAAACTTATTTCCAAGATGACTTAATGTTTTATGAATCTCAGAAACTTAATGAAGTTGGGAAGGAGTCCATAGGTCAAGAAAGATCAGATATGGACAGGTGTCTTTTTTCTCAGAGATTTTGAGGACGTATTTTTGGATAAGCTACTGGGATTACCTCCTAAAAGAGCCTTTGACTTCTCCATTGATATAATTTTAGGTTCAGAACCCATTTCTAAAGCCCCCTATGGAATTACCACCACAGAACTAATGGAGCTAAAAGCTCAATTACAGGAATTGTTAGATAAAGGGTTGATTAGACCCAGTGTGTCACCTTGGGGAGCACTGGTCATCTTTGTGAAAAAGAAAGATGGTACCTTGTAGTTATGCATAGGCTACTGCATGTTGAACAAAGAAACCATTAAGAATAAGTACCCGTTACCTCGCATCGATGATCTTTTCGATCAAATGAGGGGTGCAACTATGTTTTCAAAGATTGATCTTTAGTCAGGGTATCACCAATTGAGGTTGAAGGATGAGGACATCCATAAGACAGCCTTCAAAACAAGGTATAGGCATTATGAATTCACTATCCTACCTTTTGGAATAACGAATGCACCGGTGGCATTTATGAATCTAATAAACAGTGTATTTAGGGATTGTTTCGACAAGTTTGTCCTAGTGTTTCTTGATGACATTATAATCTATTTTGAGAATGAGGAAGTGCATCTGCAGCATTTAAGAATTATTCTTCAAAGGTTGAGAGAGCATAAACTGTATGGAAATCTCTCTAAGTGTACTTTCTTTCAAAAGGAAGTACAGTATCTGGGCCACATAATCTCAGCTAAGGGAATAGCTATGGACCCAGCTAAGATCAAGGCTATTTTGCAGTGGCCAATACCAAGAAATGTTCATTAGGTCTAAAGTTTCATGGGCCTTACTGGTTATTACAGGAAGTTTGTGAAAACTTTTCTAAAATTGCATATCCTATAACTTCCTTGTAGAGAAAAGGCAAGAGATTTGAGTGGTAAGAAAAGTGCCAAGAGGCCTTTGACCTACTGAAGGAAAAATTGACTTCAACACCAATTTTGAAAGTACTTGACCCAGAGGGTCAATTTATAGTCATTATCGATACCTCAGGAGAAGGCTTAGGTGGTGTACTAGTCCAGGATGGACAAGTCATCGCGTAAACTAAAAAATTATAAATAGAACTATGCCCCACATGATTTGGAACTGGCAGTGGTCATTCATGCACTTCAAATGTGGATACATTACTTATTTGGGAAACCTTTTGAGCTAAAAATAGATCACCAAGGACTTAAATATCTATTCACTCAACCACATCTTAATGCTTGACAAAGAAGATGGTTGGAATTCATCTCATATTATGATTTCGAGATTAAATATATTCAAGGAAAAGAAAATTGAGTGGAAGATGCTTTGAGTAGGAGAAGACACATCTCCTCAATGATCTCCATACATTTTGATTTTAGGAATCAGGTGTTATAGAGATCTAAGGGCCATGAGTTTTACGAACAAGTAAAACAGGCCCTTGAGGAAAACCCCCAGAATCTGAGATATGAGGGATTCAACCTTGAGCCAGATGGGTTATTAAGGTTTAAAGGAAGAATGTATGTACCTAACTCTATAGAGTTAAGGAATATGGTATGGAAGGAGGTGCATTCTACACCATATTCTGGACATCTCGGAGTAACAAAGTTACTTGTTGATGTGAAACCCCTATATTTCTGGAAGGGAATGAAGAGGGATGATGTAAATTTTGTAGCTACGTGTATGGAATGCTAGAGGGTGAAGGCGAAACACCATCACCCGGTAGGATTATTATACCCTCATGAAATTCCTAATTGGAAATGGTAGATTATAAGCATGGACTTTGTGCAAGGGCTTCTTATGTCAAGGAATACGCACAATGCTATCTTGGTTGTGGTGGATAGACTCACCAAAGATGCTCATTTTATACCTAGGAACTTGATGGATGGGGCACTCATCATATCCTGAAAATTTGTTCAAGCAATTTTTAGACTGCATGGCATTCCTTAGAAGATTATCTTAGATAGGGATGCATGAATGACATCGAGGTTTTGTCAAACCTTGTTCTCTTCACTTGGAACCCAATTGAATATAAGCTCTTCTTATCATCCTAAAATAGATGTCCAAACTAAGAGGGTAAACCAAGTGTTGGAGGATTTATTGAGAATGTATTGCATGGATCAACAGTACAAGTGGGAGGATTATCTTCCTCTGGTGGAATATACCTATAATAATTCCTATCACTCTGCTATTGAGATGGCTCCATTTGAGGCATTATATGGATGGAAGTGCCAAACCCCTATAAGTTGGGACAAGCTAGAAGATAGGGTTATCCTTGGTCCAGAAATGTTGTCAGAGATGGAAGAGGAAGTCCATCTGATTAAGAGAAGGCTAGTGGAATCCAATGATAGACAAAAGATCTATGTAGATGCTAAGCACATCAAAAGGCATTTCACAGTGGGAGAGAAATTTCTCCTAAGGGTAAAACCTTAGAAGGGTTCCATTAAATTTGGGAAGATGTCCAAACTGGCACCTAGATATGTAGGTCCCTTAGAAGTTCTCGAAGAAGTCAACCCAGTAGAATACAGAATTGCTCTACCACCAACTCTTCCCATGATGCATAATGTGTTTCATGTTTCTTATTTGAAAAAGTTTAACACTGCAAATAATCAAATTCCTATGCTTGATTGGAATGCTTTACAGGTGAAGGACCTAGGAGTGGTGGTGATCGAGCCCATCAAGGTGCTCGAAACATGTAAGTTACACTTAAGTAACAAAGAGATAACACAGTGCAAGGTCTAGTGGGACCAATATGCAGAGGAAAACGCCACATGGGAAAACTATGATGATTTCTTTGCAAGATTTCCTCATCTTTTCTAAAAAACTTATTTATTATGCTCTTGAAACATTTTCTTATTATGTTGATTAACTTTTAAGACAATTAATCATCGGGGACGATGATTCTTATGGGGGGAGATATGTTACATCCCCAACTTTTGATTTAGTTTAATCTTACCTTTGTATGGTAATCAGGATGATTAGTTAAGAGTTGAATGATTAGATGTTGTGGAAAACATTAGATTAATCATTGTTTATGAGGAAACTAACTTATGCTAGTTAGATATGAGATTTCAATATTGAAATAATTATTTAATTATTATGATTTATCGATCATATGATGATACACTAATCATGAATTTCTAGTGGTGAGTTTGATCAGGAAAAGAAATCATCCTTCAAAGATGGAAGGAGAGTATCATCCGGGAGGAAGAGATAGATGTCAGGAAATGGGCCAAATAGCCATTTGAGTATCAGATTCTATGTCCTTATAAACCCTCTGTAATTTGTCTTGAGTCATGTTTTCTTTCTAGGAAATCGATCTCCTTTTTGGGTCATCTTGTCGGTGGAGCTATCTCGACAATGGTTATGACGACTAAACGACGTTCCTTGAACATCGTCGAAAGTCAAGAATTAGTCTTGTGAAGAGATAAAGAATTCTCTTGTTTTTCTTATTTCCAATTTGGGATATTATTTCTTTATTCCTTATTTTTTGACAAAGGTCGATAGTCAATTGAGGGGGAGTATTACTCAACCCTAAAAACCATAATCTATTAGTGTGTCATCCTTTGTTTTTATTATGATGATGATCTTTGATTTTATAGAAGTTATTTAACCCTTATTATTTAGCTAAGGGTGATTATGTTTGTGTGGACCTCTTTAGAGGTCAATGTCAATAGTATCTTGACTATGCATATAGCTATATTATTTTATCCATATTCTTTCCATTTTGATATCCATCACCCACGAGGAGTTGGAAGAGAGATTTTAGGCTGAGTGGAGGCTTGTTAGAGCCCTCCTCATGGACCAACCAAGAGTGGACTGCATGGATCAAAAGATCACGTCAGGTGGCGTGCAGGAAATGCATGCGCAAAGAACCATATTTTGATAGTTATCGAGGGATATCAAAGAAAGACTTGATTCTGAGCTATCATTATTCTGTGCCTAGAGAAAAAGAGAGCATGAGGTGGTGAATAATAGGAAGTTATCATTTTAGCAATGGGCTACAAGGCTGTCACAGTCGGGAGATAGGGCGAGGAGGATTGAAGCCCAATGTACAAGACATTTATCACTGTGTCATATCACAGGTATGATGACTTAGAGCTCATGGCTCATACATATAATGGTTTCTAATATAGTTTTAAACCTTTATTTTTGGAGGACGACAAACTGTGTCGACTTGAGGGAACTAATCATATATGCATATGACATGCTGAGTGATGAATATAATTATATGTATATCGGGATGATTATTTCTGATTGTTGGAGGCTCTTGAAGCCTCACTATATTCTTTTTGTGATGATTCTTTGAAGCTACTATGTTTTTAGTGGCACTTGACAAGCTTGAGGCCATAATACCTTCATTGGTTATGCATGCATGTGTACCTATGAAATACCAGTTAACTGATTGAGCCATGTATCTTTAATAATGTTTTCTTTTAATTACTTATCAGCCGATAAGACTTGAAAACCTGGTGTTTATTACTGATCCCGATCAGGTGATAATCATTTGTTAAAGGCAGGTCGAGGGTATCGGCCTATGGTATTGATACCATAGAATTCTTGTGTGCCATAATAACAATGGCCATAGCCATGATAGATGCATACATTTTTAACTCAGTGGTACAATTGAGTTGGTGCCATGAGTACTTGATTCTTTATCTTAACGACCTGATAGTAAATGATGTCAAGCATGGACTGTTTGTGCATATTGTGTATTCATGGTTATTATGACTCTTCATGGAGATGAGCAGGGTATTATATACATACAGATATATTATGGCTTTCTTGGCAGCCACGACTTTATATCATATTCCCTATGTGAAGTAATTACTTGATAGGTTCTTTGATTACAAGAACTTACCCTAGTTATTTTATAAACTAGTGCTATTAAACAAGGTAAATGTCAACTTTGTGAATGGCAATTATTTTTATATATTTGGCATTAGGAAAGTCTCTTAAGGAAGAACTTATAAAAGAGATCGACTCTATGAGTTTATGAGTATCTCATAGCTATTATAATTTGAGCCTAACAAAGTAAACACCGACCGAGTAGGGTAAGTGTTGAAACCAAGAACGTACTTGTTTCTTCAAGAAATTTGGGATAGTGTGATGTGGAGTCACTAGTTCCCAAATGTCTAAGAAATCAAGGACCCTAAGAATGGGTTTTCGAGATAAGAATCGAATGTCCAAGGAATGGACTAAGATGTATTGAAACTTAATTATTCTAAATCAAGAAGGGTCAAAAATATGTTTACTATAGGACATGACAGCTTATAAGTCAAGTCGAGGTGGTGGACATACGACAACATTCATTGTGTAACGTTTATGTATGTAAATCTTTGGCCAAAATAATGCATTTGTCTCTGCATCTATTGTCATTCCTCAGTGCTCCAGAAGGCATAATGTCTCCAGTAGTGTCATACATAGTTAGAGTGGATCTATAGTTGTATGACCATGAGGCATTATGAATGACACAACACCAGATATTCAGATGGCTAACCTAACAGTTCCTTATATATATCCCTTCCGTGAAGGGTAGGGCCACTTCTAGGTAGGAAGTTGTGTGGGAGACCACCAGTCTGTGGTTGAAGGAAAAGCACCTGGATGATGCTCTCCTTCCCAAGCATGAGACAAGACAAGACTTATGAAGATGGATGTTATATGTTCTAGATACAGTGTTATTCATTTAATGACTTGATAGTTAGTTATTATGTATAATTTGATGTTGGATGCCCTGAGCATAGCTTTGTACATGTATAGTGAAAGTTATTCACTAATTATATGTAATTGGATATTGAAAAGTGTAAGTTTTATTATATTTTGATTTAGAATAACATGCTTAATTATCAAAATGATAATGATTCATTTTTGTTTACCCTGATTTGATAATCATGATTTAATCTAACTCTTGATTAAGAGGAATAATTACGTTAATTTTTTGAGCATTATGGAATGTGATGTTACAATCTAAAATCTCAAGCATCCATGACTTGAGGAATTATGTAAGACTCTCACCTATTTTTAGATTTCCTTATGAAACTTTAGAAAAAAATCATCACTAATAAAGCTCATGCAATCAAATAGTGTTGAAGGATGATGATATAGACTCTAATGCTTTACTAATTATCATTATTTCCACAAAATACAAAGTATGTGGTACATACCATTCCCCAAGCAATATGGTATGCAATATAAATATGTGTTTTACCATATATGCGACAACATACCATCTCCATTAATTGCACAAGCAACAATACAAAATAAATACAAGTGTGTATCATATAACTCCCTCAATCATTGATAGTAACCATCATCTACCTAGGTGTGGTTTATGAAAATAAAATATTACATCATCGGATAGGATAGATGGGATAATATAAAATATATGCATATAGATTAAAAAAGATGCCCCTCTATAGTCGAAAGTCAAAGTAAACTTAGGATTAGATCTGCTATCAAATCCTCACATAATCTTAAGTGTATTGAGTTATCATTCTTTGCAATTTCCATAATGAATAATAAGAATAAACTAGGAAATCCTCAAATCATGATGAAATAATTACATGTGATCCATCTCTAATGAAGCAGAAGTGTCTCAATCAATCATGTGCCAAGAGATCAAAAAATGAATAATTCAAGCTATCTTTTATGAGTAATCCAAAACTGAAGAAACAAATGTTGCACATAATTGGACACTAATACATATGTGGATTTGAGCCTAAGGGAGGAGGAATTAAGGACCAAGTAGAGTGTTGAGAACTCTCATAAAGATACCAAATGCCCAAAACTCAACCTAGTGATTAATTAAATAGAAAATTTATGGATAATAAATATTGAAGGTGTTGAGAACTATATTACAATGTGATGGTATACTCTTTCTATGGCTTTACTCTTACATTATGTTTTTGATATTTTATCCCATTGTATGTTTTTAACTATTCATAAAAGTTTTACTTACCACCTTATATCACCTCCTTCTCTTACTCATAGAGGTGTTTAGTGCATGTTTAGGGTTTTAATTATTTTCCTTCTCTCGTTTATTTATCCTTTTAGTATTTTCACCTATTGGGTGCATCCTCCCTTTCCATCCTTTCTCTACATCTCCTTAGGTAATTTTCTTTCTTGGCACATTGATCTCTACTTAAGGGCAACTAGTTTTTGTATTTTTCACTTTTCAACACCGCCTTATTTCTACATTTTTTATTTTCAATACCTTTGTTATCTTGATGGTGGAACATGTAGTTTGATTTGAAATATTGACTCAAAAATTATAACACATTTTTCTCCAAAAAAAACTCTATCTCAAGAAAGAAAGAAAGATAGACAATGCAAAATTATGGAGTACGTAGAGTACCTATGAGTGCTCTTCATGATAGCACTAAAGAGGTTCAAGTTGCAAATTGGAGAAGTAATTAACCTAGAAAATATATCTATCTTTCCATGTAAAAGGGTCTTCTAGTGGGAGATATATCTCCTAGGGTCTTATAGTGTGATTTGATAGGATCATGTTGCTAAAGATAAATTGTAGTCCAAAACTTATCAAGCATGTTTTCTAAAATTGAGAGTGGCATCATAAGTGATGGTAAATAAAATTCCAATTTCCATTCTCGTAGGGGCTAACAAGAGTGGTAGTCTACAAAGTGTTACCAATAATAGAGGTGTGAAGTGTCCATTGACACCTTAGTTATTGTAATAACATTTCCTGGGTTACTAATTTTTTTGGTGCCACAATTAACCAACTTTCTAACAATTTAATTCATACAAAATAGTCATTAACCTTTGTTTATATATAAGCATGCATTTAACAAGAGTTCTCATGTTCATTCAAATGATATTACAAATATGTCCTCGATAAAATATTAAGACATTATTATAAACAATCAAGTCCTTACAACTCATTATAATACAAAATGAAAACGTCCACTATCCATTATCTAATGTTCATAATATCAAAATAATCTAACACAAATAATATATATCCTACACATCTAACAACAATGATATAGGTACAAATATGAGAACAAGGTACATGTAGTGTATAAGATAACAAGTCCACCTAAAGAGTCACACCCTCTAGATAAAGCCATCTTATAGGACACTACTATAGAATCTCTAGCTTCAAAAGAGAAGAAGTTATGTTTTAACCTTTACAAAACTATTTTAGATTCTAGTTATGTTATTGAATACAAAATTTAGTTTTTTTAAACTAAAGTGACAAATGGACAAAAATAAAACATTGTTTACAAAGTTATAAACTATTTTTTTTAAACTGAAAGCAGATCTGGAAAGTACATTAATAGGTCAACTTACCACCAGAAAGAGGAGGTCTTGAATCAAAGGATAAAAATGCATAGTGTGGATGTCCTTGTCTCACTATAGTCTGCACAATGTTGTATGGACTATAGGATCTAGCAAGGATGTTCTTGTTTATCTGGCAATTTCTTCCTTTGTCTATGTGATTCCTCGACCAACCTACAGAGCATAATGAAGTAGAAATATAAGTGAAATATCTAGCTATATAAGTGAAATCAGATGAATAGAAATAACATAATCTAAATACATAGAAGATCAATCACCACCAACCCTCTGTTTGAGTAATGTCTTCCAAGTAGCCTATAATAATGAGTTGAGAAGAATTTTTGGGACTGCAAAGGAGTTTGTCAAGAGTGGTCAAACCCCCATTTTGGTCTTTCAACCTCCACAAGTAGTCAGATGATAAGGAGCTTTTGAAATGTGAGCACCTATCCTAAGTGTGTCTAGGAGCTACTCCTTGGTCTACGGGGAGGACAACAGGTCTACATTGTAAACGAGGTGATTTTATAAGGGGTGGTTTACACCAATAATCCATAAAATAATAAAATAGGGGTTTTATTTAAGGGGTTGATTCATCGCATGTGCAATGGAATCAACCAAATGATGAGAAAAAAATTATCAAGAACAAATCGTAGTCCTACTGGAGTATGATAAAGAGAACACTAAAAATAATGAAAATGGGAAGGGATTTCTAGAGAGAAACTTGTTGTTCACTACCTACTAAGAAGTACCTTCAATGATGGAAGAAATATAGGAGGAATCTCCTTGGATGAAGCCAAAACTTCTGAGAAAGAATCAACCTTTATGATTGTTCTAAATAGTTTTCACAATAGTTGCAAGAAATTGCAAGTAGCACCAAAGGAGATTGTAGGGTTATGAGATGATCAAGCAATGGACAGAATCTATCTACTGTGAAAATCTATGAAAAATAGAGATTCATATCCAAACCTACAGGTATACTCTGTGTGTTTCTTTCAAAGACCCTGTGAGATATTCTGACTAAATTTCAAAAAATTGTTTTCTGCTTTTGGTCAAGGGAAGGCTACAGATAGCAAGGCACATTCGTGGGAGAATTATAGTCATTAGGATACATTATGAGGTGGTAGAATTCATAAATAACACTCATTTTGAGGTGTATGGTAGAGGACACCAACATGTCACATAGACTTCTACACATAGCACTGGTGTCGAAGGGAAATTTGCTCTAATTTAACATGTGTGCTTAAAAAGATGTCTACATTAATGCTCTAAAACAATTTTAGTGGAAAGTTGATTTTTGCAGAGATAATTCAAGAACTAGGTCTAAGCGAATCTAAGGCATGCTACAGGAGTTGACACTAAGGCAGGTGAAAAATATGACATGAAATTGTGAAGTATGTAATTTTTGATGTTACATTTTGTCCCTTCTTTAGTAGGCTGACAACGCTAAGTGAAAAGCATGCTAAAGTACAATGCTAAAATGAAATATCATTATAAAAGAGCATACATAGGAGTAGTCAAAACCATCCAGATAGGGGGTGAGGTTGCCCCCAGTCTAGGACCTACAAAACCATAGTATTAGGAGTCGTGAGTCCTATAAAATTACAACGTTGGAAAACAAATGATATATATAATCCTACAAGACCAAGAAATATGCCAGAAGTATAGAAATCTATATCATGCACACCAAAAGAGTGGAGAGAGAAGAAAACATGTATGGAAAATAAAGAATTTTTTTAAGTCAACAAGTAAGAGACCTAGCTATGAAAATATCTTGTTGCTTTCATCATCCCCAAAATATAATGAAAATTCTTAATCAATTCACAACAAATAGAAAAATGTGATGGTAAAGGAGGATCGATCAATTGCTCTAGAGGAAGAATTAGGTGGTATGCATGCAGAATGAAAAGCAATTAATGCAGATTGATAAGAGGCACATAACGTCAACTCTAGCTAGATTTCCTACTCTGGATCATGTGTAATGGTATTACCCCCTCCTATTTTTGTTAGTTTATCCACAAGATAAGAACAAGAAAGGAAGGTTGGGAGACAAGATTTACGAAGAAATTTAGAAAAAAAGGTCTCCAAAAACCTATTCTGAAGATAAATGACCTTACAAAGGGCTAACCACGAGGAAAATGGTGGAATTAGGATTCCAACGAAAGAACTGATGTGAAAAATGGAGATCATGGGTGAAAGATCTGAAGATTTTTACGAGAAGGGGTCCTAAAGGGGAGGGTAAAATTTTGAAAATTTACTATTCATTTTCACCGTCCAAATTTAAAAATTTTGAGCACCCCAAAGCACTCAGAGATCCAAAATGCCATGATGAAGAGACTATAAATGACCTCAACTGGAGGAGCTTCGGGCCCACATCGAGTAGGGCTTCACACTTTCAGAGGTGACTCTAAAATGTTAAATTTTATGAATTTATTATGCATTTAAATGATGGAATGGGACCCACATGACATGTCAGCATCCAAATAGCATGCTAGCATCCAAGGGACATGTCAGTATCTAAGGGATGCACTAGCATTTGTCCTAGGGCATAGGTGTCTAAAAGACATGCTGGAGTCCTAGGGCACTAGCGTCTGAAGGACTTAAGCCAAAAACTTGATTTTGAGATTAATTTTTCTATTTGAAATGATGAAGAACTGACAGAGTTTTATTTCTACATATTTTGTAGTGCCCACTAGCCATGTGTGAGCATACAAGAGGGGGCATGCTTTCAATGTTACAAGGTTGATAAGCTGCACTCTCACCTATAGAGATTAGCCCACTACGTCAGGTAGGAATGGCCTACACAATGTCAGAGATATAGTTTCATGACTGCATGCTCATGGTGCTCATGGAGTGATGGGATGTGAACAAGTCTGTCTATCTTTTTCCTACTAGGAAGATGACCATCACGTTGGAGAATGTATATCTCATCCCTAGGTTGCCCATTAGGGGTCGCCAAGTCGGCATCATCAAGTAGAGATCAACTTTTTACGTCTACATGGAGCAATAGTATGTCGTCAGGAGGCTCATTCACGAGGAGGAGAGAAGCCATATCTACTTCTGATGGCTAGAGCAAGGTACAATGCTGGTACCCTTGGTGCGACAGATCATGATCGTGACCATCATAATGTGCCTCACCCCTGATGGGAGGGGTACTAACTTACATAGGGGCTTGGTCCATGCCATCTAGGCCATGGAGCCGCAAAAGACTATATTTTCTTGGGGGCACAGCATGTTGATGCACTTGTACCATGACTTAGGGAGATATGAGCACTATGAGGCACATAGCTTGATGATTTGTATGCTTTTGTAGGTGTGGACCTTCAAGCACATGAGGTGTACTCACCCAATAGGGTATCTAATGGATATTGTGTAAGAGAACCCCCAAATACTATAACAATTCGAGTAAACAATTCAAAAGTAAACTGCTTAATCAAATACAAAAAAAATTAATTAAACAATGTAAAGAGAAACGTGATTGATTAGGTGGCCCATAAGAAAGGGGTCATGCATGAAAGACCCAAAGATGGAGTGCGTTTATAGGTTCTTTAAGGGGTTTTACCTCCATTTTGGAAAGGCCATAAGCACTAGAACCATGACTAAATAAGGACCCAGCCAATTAGGACTAAACTTTCCTTTAACACCGACCAAGGAATTCACATTATGTTGATTCTCATAAAGAACCAAGTCACCAATTTAAAAGAATGATGGATGACACATTAATTTTAATTTTGATTTAGAACTTTTTGATAGGGTAGAATGTGCTCAAGAGCATTAATACAATTCTTGTCAAGCATTTTGAGTTGTTGGAGACATTGGTCACGATAGGTATTATCATTGATGGGCCTTTAAAGAGAGACCCGTAGAGATGGGATCTCCAACTCCAGGGGCATGCTAGCATTAGTTCCATAAACAAGATTATAAGGAGTGACACTGGTGGTAGTTCTAACACTTGTGTGGTATGCCCACAAACCATAAGTGAGTTGCTCATGCTAATCATTACCATGCTTGTTAACAGTTTTGTGAAGGATTTGTTCAATTGTTTTTTTAGAAACCTTAACCTGTCCATTAGACTAAAGATAGTAGGGCATGGAAAAAGGATGTTAAAAACATAAGTTTTTTAGAAACTAATTCACCTCCTTATTTTTGAACGAGGTCCTATTATCAGAGACCAAGGTGGAAGGAAGCCCAAAGTGAAATTATGTTGTCCAACAAGAATTTGCAAATTACTTTGGCCATGGTAGATCAGAGTGAAATAGCTTCAACCTGTTTTGTGAAGTAATCCATGGTTGTGATGATGAAGATATGTCCCTAAGAGGAAGGTGGTGAAATTTTTCCAATTAAATCTAGATCCCAAACAAAAAGAGGCCAAGAGGAGGCATAAGTATGAAGCTCTTGTGCTAGAGCCTATACCAGATTATTATGCTACTGACATTGAGGGTATTTCTTGACAAAAGCAAAGGAATCTTGTTCCATGATTTGCCAATAGTATCCCATATGGCAAGAGCTTGTGTACCAAAGATCTACCACCAAAGTGTCCTCCACAAGCTCGGAATGGGCCTCTTGAAGGGCAACAGGTATCTCAGACTTTGTCAAACATCGAAGGAGACCATTATAGATTTGCTGGTAAAGACCATTAGAAAGAATGATGGAATGTGAAGTGAGCTTTCGAATGTGAATACAATCATTCTTAGAAGCATCATTTGGAAACATATTATCATGCAATAATTAAAGATATGTGAATACCACTCTTCAAAGTTGATATTATAGTAGAAGAGTGAATCAAATGGAGAGCCATCCTTAATGGTAGGCAAGGATAGCATGTGAACCACAAAATGATAGTTGTCCACTAAGTCATTGAAGGAGACCAGAGAAGCTGCACTAGCCATTGCATCCGCATGACGATTATCCTTTTGTGGAATATTGCTAATAGAAAAGGACAAAAAATGATGATGGAGTGACAAAGCCAAATCACAATACTAGGAAAGCTTGTCTTGTTTAGCTTGATAATCACCAATAATCTAGTTAATAATCAATTGTGAGTCACCATAGACATGAAGAATCTTTGTGCCAAGAGAAATTACAGCACGTAAACCAACAATTAGGGCCTCATACTCAGCGATATTATTAGTTCATTGGAAATTTAGATGAAAAGAGAGAGGAATCACTTTTCATCCAAGAGGGACCAATATCACGCTGGCCCCAAAACCAGTCTAACACATCGAACCATGAAATAACAAATCCAAGGAATAATCCTCATCTATGAGAATAATATGCTCATCAAGGAACAAATCAAAATCTTGAAATAAAGCTGGAGAGGGGGCTTCGGCTAACTAGTCAGCCACAACTTGTCCTTTTATGACTTTTTGGGAGACAAATTTTAAATCAAACTTGGTTAAGAGCATAACCCATTTAGTCAAATGCCCTAATAGATCATCCTTAGAAAATAAATGCTTAAGAGGGTCAAACTTAACAACCACATGCATCTTTGCATGGAGAAGATAATGTATCAACTTGTGGGTAGCGAAGACTAGCGTGAGACATTGTCTCTCTATTGGAGAATATCAGGTTTTGTAATCAACGAGGGTGCAACCAATTTAATAAACTACATGCTCTTTACCTTCACCATCACACTAAGCCAAAAGAGTGGCTATAGCATGAGAAGATGCAGAAGTATAAAGGAGAAAAGGATGCCTTGAAATGGCAAGCATCAGGACAAGTGAATTAGCTAGATATTCCTTTATACTCTTGAAGGCCTTCTAGAACACTCTTCACTCCAGGAGAAATGAATGTCCTTTTTGAGAAGAATTGTAAATGGAAGGATACGATTTTCTAATTTAGAAATAAGTTGACGAATAGCCTAAATCTTACCCTGCAAACTATGAAGCTAAGAAATATTCGTCGAAGGTAGCATGTTTACGATAGTGTCGATTTTCTTAGTATCAACCTCAATGCCACGTTGTGAGACTAAAAACCCCAATGATTTTCCAATATCTACACCGAACATGCACTTATGAGGGTTTAGGTGCATGTTTAAAGACCAAAGATGCTCAAAGATCAGACAGAGATTATTCACATGATCTTGGCTTGAGGTGGATTTAGCCTAGATATCGTCAATGTAATCTTATAAGATGTGGATGAAATCATGAAATATCATAGTCATGGCATGTTGGTAAGTAGCTCTAGTTTTTTTTAGACCAAGCGGCATGACCACATAATAGAAATTACACCAAGGAGTGGTGTAAGTGGTCTTATATTGATCTTCAGGGTTAATCACGATCTAATTGTAACCCAAGAAACCATCCATGAATGAAAGCAAAGCATGGCTTGTTGTTGACTCAACTATCATGTCAATATCAAAAAGAGGGAAACCGTCTTTCAGATGTGCCTTATTTAAATCACAAAAGTCAATATAGATGAGAATGTGATTATCTAGTTTAGCAATAGGCACAATATTCAAAATCAAAGGAGAATAATCTATAGGATGAACGAACCCCACTTTCAAGAGTTTTTCTATTTATGCTTTAACTGATAAGGCCACTTTAGGGTGCATCTTTTGAATCTTTTGTTTTACAAGCCAAGCATCAGGATAAAGCAATATGTTATGGGTAACTACCTTAAGGTCCAGTTCTGGCATGTTCTCATAAGTCCAGGTGAAGACATCAGGAAATTTCTGCAATAGATCAGAATGAGATGAATGCTCTTCAAGCAAAAGACATTCCTCAATATGAATAATTTTCTTAGGGTCATTAGGATCCATAGAGACTTTAGTATTTTTTCCTACCACTAGGGTACTATGGTCTCAAGGATTAGGATCAACCTGAAGGTCTCGAGGAGTATTCATGAGCGTAGACATATCACCAGATGATGCAGCGGACTCCACAAAGTATGCCTGAGCATTTAAATAATAGGGAAAACTACAATCATGATGATATTGAGGTTCATGACCATAAACCCCTAAGAACTTTACAAGGGACTCATCTATAGAAAAAGTATCAAGAGGGGGAACATAATGTTGGACTTATTACATAATTTTATATATTTTATAGTTAGATTAGATAATAATAAAATAATAATAGGTTAGTTTCATGTTAGTAATTAAATAAATGTTTGTTAGGTTTGGAAGTTACTTTCCCATATAAGAAGTTAGTTGTATTTACAAGAAAATCAAAGGCTTTAAAAAAGCCATTGCATTGTAATGTAATATCATCTGAAAAATATCAATATTATATTATATATTGTTTGTTATATTTTTGTGCAATAATGGTTTAATATTTTGCAATTTTGTTCTTACCATTTCAATATGTTATCAGAGCAATGAAGATGTCAGGCTTGTGGGGGAGCAATGGTGATGGAAATATATTAATTTGAGTGTAATAGCTAGTTTTGGGAGTTCAAATTATAGTTGAGTATTCAAATTGTTTTGGTTTTAAAATGACATTTTTTTAAAACAATATAACATAGTCTCACCAAAACTGCAATATCTTTCTAATTTTTTATCAAAATTTAAAACTTTAAGATGTTTTGGAAATCTAATAAAGAGGAGAATAAAACCCAGAAATGTTTTGAGAATACTGTGAGTATTTGATGAGCAGTTTGATGCAGAAAAGTGAGTAGCAAAACAGTGGCATGAGATTAATCAAGCCATGAAAGTCAAGAAATATGTGAGAAGTTAAAAAGGTGCATTTAAACTTTATTTCCCTTCCCATTATCTTATGAAGTTTAAAAACAAAAAACCACGTGAAAAGTTTTTAAAGTATTGGAGTAAAACAAATTTTTTGGAGAAAGTTAAAAAGTTTTAAAGAGGAGTGAATTCCATAGAATAAGGAGAGTAAAAAACAATGTGTGGACTTCATAAGAATACTAAATATAAATCTTTTTTGAGTTGGATTTCATTATATATGGTGTATGGGTAAGTTGGTTACTTCAATACACTTGAAGTTAAATGGTTGTGGGTTCAAATTTGGGTATTGTTTTACTTTTGTTTATAGATACAAAGTTTAAAAACAAGGGTCTTTATTGGAGATATAAGAGTTTATTCTTTTTTGAAGCCATTTATAAGTTTTTTATTGTAAAGGATGCATTTTCGATTGAATCAAACATCCTATTATTTCATGGGTTTTACAAATATGTTTGAAAGTCTTATTTATATTGATCAAGCTTTCAAAGACTTTAATGCTACATTTGGCGAGTAAGGACTAAAAAAACATTAAAAATTGGAGGCTAAAGGAGTTTTTGTCATCTCGAGATAGATTCTCACTCAGAGATGATACATTGCATGAGAAGTGTGACTATCGATCTGCATCCCTTCATGGAGCGAGGGGGCTTGGCAGTTTTGGTAATACTTGTAGGTGCAATTAGTGTATTCACAATGGTTCAGTTCCTTTTGTACGCTAGAGGAGGGATTTGATTCTCATCGCATTGGAGGAGGAATTTTGACACACTTGGAGGAGATGTGGACTCTTGGAGACTTGTTCTCTCATATGCAACACTATAGGAGGGATTTTGACACACTTAGAGGAGATTTGTTCTCTCATTGTGCATGGTGACTGAGAATATTTATGTTCTCTCATGTTGTATAGAGGATTTGTAGGTTTGACAGTCAGGAGATCCACTGATAGACTCAATTTGGTGTTTCTTAGGTGAGCAAGGAGAATTGGTGAAGGCGCTTCATCAAAGTTTTTAGAAGGGTTGTTGTGTTTATTCATTGCAGTTTTCCGTCCTTTGTTCAGATTGATATAATAAGGGGTAGGAATGTTGGATTTATTACATCATTTTATATAGTTTATAGTATAGATTAGATAATAATAGGTTATTTTCTTGTT
Source organism: Cunninghamia lanceolata (assembly GCA_027924645.1). Classification (NCBI taxonomy): domain Eukaryota; kingdom Viridiplantae; phylum Streptophyta; class Pinopsida; order Cupressales; family Cupressaceae; genus Cunninghamia; species Cunninghamia lanceolata. The sequence continues at coordinate 21,728,448 of BSBN01000465.1, forward strand.
AATAATCAAATAAATGGTTGTTAGGTTTGGGAGTTACTTTGCCATAGAAGAAGTAAGTTGTATTTACGGGAAAGTCAAAGGCTTTAAAAAGCCATTGCATTGTAATGTAATATCATCTTTAAAATATAAATATTATATTATATGTTGTTTGTTATATTTCTATGAAATAATGATTTGATATACTGAAACTTTGTGCTTACCATTTCAATACATAAGATGCTCCAGTGTCGATGATTAACTTAGGATACAACAATGATAGGGAAGATGAATCCGAAGATGGTATCATCATGTTAATATAAAGATAATTTTGAGATGATAACCTAGGAGGTTTATAACTGATTCTTGCTATGGCATGACGTCCATTAGATTCAATAGAAACTTCAATGCCTTGCTCTCTTCACTCTAAGCCACTATGCCTATAACCAGTCTTTGCAAGGATATCAAAAGCAAGCCAATAACATGATTGCAACTCCTCAGAAGGAGGATCAATGTTAGAGGCATGCTCAATATAGGAAGTATATTCAGATGATTCTTTATCAAAGGAAGTGGATGCCTCCTTAGATTGAGATGCAAACATGGTAGTCGTAATTTTAGGAGTGTCAAAATGCGAGGGATCTATTTTATATTCCCCAATAAAAGAAGGGGTGAAATCCAAGGGACCCCAATAATCATCAATCCATGCATTTGAAGAAGGGGAATCTTTTCACATTTTGAATGGGAGTTCTATCTTGTTGCGAGGATAAAGAGGGAATTAGATTCTAAGGTACTAGTGAAGAATTTTTTTGTCCAAATTCGGTTTGTTGACAATATTGTAATGCATCTAGATCTTTTATCCTGAAAATCTTATTCCCATGGACAAACATAATGGATTGATGTTATGTCAATACAACAACACCCATGGTGTGGATCCATGACCTGCCAAGAAGAAGATTATAAGAAAGGGCACCTGGCATCAAATGTACCACAATGGGTAACATGGAAGGGCCCAACTCTATAGGCAAAGTGATGGTCCCAAGGGCTTGCCGACTTATGTTATTGAATCCTTTAATTGATAAATTAGAAGGAGAAATGCAAGTCGTGTCAATTTTTAAGTGATTCAACAAGTCTACCCCACAAACATTAAGCCCAGAACTATTATCTATGAGGGAATGCTTTACTGCAATAGAATTTACTCCTGCGATGATCAAGAGATGTTCATTTTGTTTTTGCACTTCTATAGAGTATAACTCATACTGTTGGAATATTATATCTATAGTATTGGTGTAAATGCAATCTAATAAGGCTACAACTTCATTTGGCCTAGCAGAAGATGAAACCTAAATCTTCTATAAAGCTTCTTGAAGCATACTTAGACAAGTAGGAGAGGTTGGAACAAGATCCCAAAGGGAAATTTTAGCTAGATTAGTTCGTAATTGTTCAACAAAATCGTACCCTCCAAGGGTCTTTTGAGACACATGAGGAGCCTGGGATAAGGTGAGAACAGGTGTAGAGAGAAGTAGAATTAAAATTTGGTTGTTTGTTACTCTGGGTACTATAGGTATGAGCAATTTCTTAATAATCAGGAGGAGGTACCACATGCTACACAAGAGGAGCCCTAGACATTTTATACGTGATAGCCCTAGCATATTGAGTATATTAATCGGGGGGTTCTAGGCATGATGGGAGTGTTGGCAAGAGACACAGTGTAGCTTCATGAGTGTTGTCATTGATGGCAACAAAGTTCATCCCACCCATCCGCAGGACATGGTGTGTCCATACCGGAAGTCAGATTGAAGAGTATTTTGGTCCGGTGACCAAGAACAGAGCATGCAGCAAGGTCTGACAATCAGGTCCAGATATCTCAGAGGAAGTATCTCAATAAAGTGCAGACTTGGGGAAGTCAAGAGGAGTATCTTGACTGATAGATTCTAGCGATTGAGTCTCTAGTGAAGAAATAGTGAAGAGATATGAGCACCTAAGTATTGGGTTCCTGTTTGGCAGAGTAGACTGAGAAAGAACTGACCGACAGAGCATCAGACCTTAATCCGGATAAGATATTGATGGTGATCAAGCTTCCTGAGGTATCATTCATGATTGGCCGACATGATTGATGACTTCTACAAGCATCTCCTTGATACGCATCACTTGGTAAGAAAGGATTCAGCCGACAGACCAGAGTTTGAGAAAATAGTGAAGTATTCTGGATGCTGACTAGAAAGTTGTTGAAATCCTTTGTGTGGATATATATACCAGATGGATCTCGATGAGAAGGTGTGTGTGTGTGTATTGTGAAGTGCGAAGAAAAGTAAAGAGTAGAGTGGAAGCAGTAATACAGGTCCGGTATGTGACAGGACAGTAGCACCTAAGAAGAGGAAGAATGAAGTGCAGTAGATCAGTGTACTGAGCTTAACCAGAACTAAACTTCAGCATGTGTGGATGCTTCTCATCAGTTCAAGTATCGTGTTACTCTCTTATGACTTGTAGACAATGAGTCTCTTGTAGGCAGTGAGCCTCTTATGAGCAGTGTGCTTGGGCAATGAGCCCTAATTGGCAAGTGCCATTTTGTACTACCTTATTCTTTTAATAGAGAATACAATCTTGGGTTAATCACCCCGTGGTTTTTCCCTTAACAGGGTTTTCCACGTCAAAATCATTGTGTTAAGTGTATTGAGTTTATTTCTACTTTCATGGTTATGCATGCTTACTTAATTTGATGCTGCACTAATTGTTAAGGAAGAACAGAAAGTTAAAATAATCTAGATAACTAATTCACCCCCCCCCTCTCAGTTATCAGCAATTGGTATCAGAGCCAAGTTCCTCCTAATAGAGCCTAACAGCTTGAGGAAGATCTGGGAATCTCAATATGTATGGTATGAGGGAACAACTTCAGTCTGCTCTAGATGATCTTGAGCAATCTCACTCCAAAGTTAATGAGTTGAAGGAAAGACTCAAACAAGCTAATGATTTCATAAATGAACTAAAAGAGAAACTGAGTACCTCTATGACAAAGAGAAAGGAACTACTTCAATAGTTAGCAAGTCAAAGTGAAGCCAATGTTACTGATGAAGATCTAAATGAAAAGAATAAATTATGTGAGAAGCTATCAAAAAAGGTCATTATGGTAAGACATGAAATGGAATCAGGTGTTATAAAATTCACTCAAGAAATTGAAGAAAAAAGAAAGACTGAAGATAATTTAAAACAATCTCTCAAAGAAAAGTCAGAAGATTGCCACAAAATGGATAGAATAATCAGGCATTTGGAATCTGATCTTGAAGAAGCTAGAGATAATGAAGAACAACTTGAGAATCAGATTGTCACTTTAAAAAGGGATCTCCAAACAACAAATGAATATAAAGAGAAATTCAAGATAAGATCTACTCAGCTTGAAGTTCTTCTTGAAAGCCAGAAGAGAGTAGATGACAAGCAAGGATTGGGGTATGAGAAAGGTGAAAGCTCCGGATCAGGTCAAAAGAACTCTGGATCAGGAAATCCAAGGAATAGGCCTAGAAGACCTCTGGTAAGACAACCAAATGCTCAAAGATATCCATCCTTTAATGGATACTGCCATAATTGCAATAACTTTGGTCATAAAGTAAATCAGTACAGAAGAAGAATGAATCAGACTAATTCATCCTTCTTTGGACAGTGTTTTAATTGCAAAAGGTATGGTCACAAATCTCATGAGTGTAGAAATATGCAAATGAACAATTCATTCAATGGTAGATGCTTTACATGCAGTAGAATGGGACATATGGCTAATCAGTACAGATCAAGAGGATATCAGTCAAATATGCAAAGAAATGTTGTTTGCTACAATTGCAATAGATCCGGTCATATTTTCAAATTTTGTAGAAGTAAGAATCAAGACAAAAAGGGTTCGGTACATCATAATCAAAACCAAGAAAAAGGAAAAGGAAAAGTGAATGCAGATGAAATTCAAAGGGAGATGAACAAGATTTGGGTGAAGAGGAGTACAAAAAATGTTGAGGATGGATCCGCACCAGAATTTGGTGTTGATATTCCTTCCAAAAACTAAATAGATGAGCTCTGGCTCAGGGGGAGTCACAAAAGAAAACAACTTCCCCCAGCCAGTCAATTGGTGCCTAAAATTGGCACATGGATGGTTGCGGATTAAAAGGGTTCTCAGAGAAACATCTAAATAACCCTTGGGAAAGATATGAAAGATCCGCAAGGGATTTAAAGAGGTTAATCATCTAAGATTGATCCGATTTATTAGTCATCTAGTAAGAAGCAGGATTTTCACAGTTTGATCTGGTGTGATTCCAAACTGAAACATCTTGATCTGCGGATAAAGGGGATTATTCAAGGAAAGAAGAGAAACTAAAATTAATCACTAAGATCAGCTCTAAGTACATCTCAGTGATCCAAAAAAATCTCTCTCATGATAAGGCAATCGAAATAACTTAAGCTGTGCATTTATTACAAAATGAAATTAGGGTTTACTTAGAGATAAAAGGGTTTGCTTGCTTGTCATTTGCACATTTTCATTAGTGAAAGAGATAAGAAGAGCTCTGCAAGCAAGTTTGCTTCATCTGTCTCAAGGATCAATCACAGAATTCAAGTCAACCAGTGATCTTTTCAGATCATTTCGTGAACCCTAAAAGCGTAAGAGGTATTTTTCGCTCTTGAAATCTTTCTCTGAATCTTTAAAGATGGCTACTCCAAATGTTGTGAAGATTACTGATAGGCCACACCCTAAATTTTAGAAACATCCCTACAAATCTCTAGAAGTGGATCCCTTAGGCACATTTTCTAGCATTTCGCATGGGGTTTTGCATGTTGAAGACGTTAGGGCATACATTCATGTGAACATTGAAGAATTTGGGGAATCCAAGCTGATAGATATCTACCACAAGCAGTTAATAGATGATTCATTTGAACTCAAACCTCAGTACAAAGCCATCCGGGATAAGTATTTCAGACAATGCATCTATTTCCCCTATTTTGCAGAAGATGAGTGGGTCCAGTACGTTTTGAGTAGAGTGCATGACAACATCATATGGTTGAATGGACCATTCAAGATCACAAAATATGCTATTAGGGTGGTAACCGGTTTACACTCATCCGGAAGGTTACCTATTCTCAAATATGTCAAAAACCAAACTGTGAGTGAGGCTACCGGATCAAAATTTGACAAGAGGGCAATGACAATTGAAGATATCACTGATCCGGATATCAAGTTTGCATCCATGATAATTGGTTACAAGATATATCACTCTAGCAGGGAAAATTCAGTACCTGAAACTGTAATCTACACAACTTATCAGATGCTAAAAGAAAATGTTGACTATGATCTTTGTGAGTTTTTCCTGAACCAACTTTTGGAGAATATGTGGAAGGTAAAGGACAAGAAGAATTCCTTCAAATACAGTGGCTTGATACTCTGTCTGTTCTTCTATTACATGAATGAGCTACCTGGATCTAGTGGCTGGATGTGGCAAAATGATAGACCTGTTGCCATACAAATTAGGGATTATTTGCATGGACTTGGTGATGCCAAGGCATAAAACACAGCACTCTGGGGCTACTTCAAGAACTTTCAGAATATGATGCAAGCTAGAGAGAGAATCCCCCAATCTCTAGTTGAAAAGTATAAGGATATAGTTTGCTTTATGGTAGAAACTGATCAGTACCTAATGGAGGCAGTGGAGCCAAGGATAGTCTGGATCATGCCAATGGGGTATGAAGTAGATAAGAAAATTGTAGAGCTACATGTTCAACACATGCTAAGTCAACCCAAGGATCCTAAGGCATAAATATTTGGAACCTTTGAAGAGTTGAGTGTGAAGATTCATGTGGAGCTAAGACAACCAGAAATGAAAAGAAAAGTGAGGAGGGAAGTAGAAGAATTTGCTAAGAGACATGGAATTTCAAAGGAGGCACTTGATGCAAACAAAGAAAAGATGGAAAGGGCAGAAAAAAAAGTGCTCCAGTAGGAGCCCCCTCTTGGACCAGATCCTCTAAGAGCTCTGCACCTGCCACTGCTAAGAGCTCAAAGGCATCAAAACCAGAAGCAAAATCATCTGGTAAAGGAGAAAAGAGAACAAAGACAAAGGCTACAAGATCATACACAAGCCTCAAGGATGATGAAGAGACAGAGACAGATGAGGAAGTAAAGAAAATGAAGAAGAAAAAGAAAACATCCGGTGAACCCTCTACCAGTCAAGACAAGGAAGAGAAGGCAGAAGAATTTGTGGAAAAGCCTACTCTCCGCATTGATGATATAATCAAATCAGTCACTGTGGATGGGAACTTGAAAGTAATGACTGAGTTTTATGATGATTATAGTGAAACTGATCAAAAGATCCTGCAAGAAGCTACAGTCAAGTATTTCAATATCTACAACAAAGCATTCATTGAAGTTATATCTCTGATTCCTAAAAGTCTATAAAAGGAACTTGAAATAAGAAAGAACAATGCCATTGCAAAAGACCTAGAAATCTAGGAATAGATTGCTATCCAACTTTATCCCTCCATCACTCCAAAGCAAATAAACATGGTCTTCAAAGATTGCAAGGATGAGTTCCAGAAAAAAGCTAGAATGAATCATCTTATGCTTGGAGAAACTGACAAAGTGGCAAAAAAAACTGAAGAGATCCTTAGGAATGCCCATAAAAGATTCAATATTCCTGTCATAGAGGACTTAGGTGATGAAACCTCTGCCATGGATGACAAAGAAGAATCTACTGAGACAGTGGCAGAAGAGGCAAAGGAGACAAGTGAAGAGAAAGCTAAGGACTTAGATTCCTCTATTCCAAAAGAGGAAGTCCAAGAAGAAGTAAATATCTCTCATTTGGATTCCCCTGCAGACTCTGGATCTAAAGGAGAAGAAAGAATAGAGGAGAAAACCAGTCAAGGAGAAGAAGTAAAAGAAAAAGAAAAAGACCAAACAGAGAAGACTCCAAGAGACAGTTCTAAGATTGCAGAAGGGAAGAAGACTCTGTCTCCGACAAGAGACACTGCAGAAACCATCAAAGATTTCTTGACCAAAGAGATGATAGAATTTGATGAACCGAAACTGCTTCAAGGTCCATTCAATTTTGATTCCCTCTCCTCGATTCAAACCATGAAGCTAGCATCCTTTACTCAAGCAAAGGCAAAAGAAAAACTTCTGAAGTCTCACATGGAAGACTGTGAGCTCATAGAAACTACATCCGGTGTATTGGAGAAGATCATGCTATCCTTCCAAAAGGATCCTTTGGCCTCCACATCTGGTAATCTAAAGTCTCTTGTAAATTTTTTTCATACGCATTTTGATTCCCTAGAGAAGTCAGCAGAAGAAAAGGTCCAGAAGGATTTTTTGGGAAAGAGATTCTCTGAAGTATAAGGACTAATAACCAATGATAGGAGAGTTATGGATATTGGAATAAAGAGCTTAGAAAATACTCTTAAAGATGGCGGAGATATATATAAATTTTGTTTATCCTGGCCCAAAGTGACCAAGGACATTGAGAAGAAAGTAAAAGAGCAAGAGGATAAACTGTTAAGTTTATCTCAAAGTTTTGATCCTCTCTCCTCTTCCATAATCAATCAAGAGTGTCAGACTATTGCAGTCATAAATGAAATAAAGAAGCTTGAGAAGGAGAAGAAAAATAGAATAAACAGGTTAAGTGAACTTAGAGGGATCATTATCCCTAAGTTAGAGGCTATGCATGAAGCCCTAACTGATGCTCAGACAACAGCCCGGACCGGTGATCCATCAAATCTAAAAAGGGCAGAAGCTTTTGCATTCCTGTTGAGTGGTCACATCTCAATTTTGGACAGGATGAAGAAGAGTTGGGCGACAGAAGTGGTACAGTTGAAGACCACTTTTGCAGATATAATTCAGTATATGTAAGTAAACATGTATATATGTTTTTACGGCCAAGTATAGATTATTTTTGGGAAATTTTGGTGTACGGACCCTACCTTTTGCCATTGATGTCAAAGGGGGAGTGAGGAGTAGTGAAAAATGTGGAATCCAACTAAGGGGGAGCTCCAGTAAAGTGTACATTAGAACAGAGCATCAGCCAAGGGGGAGTGTAGTGTGACACTTAGTCATTTTTCACTAAGTGTTGCCATCAATGCCAAAGGGGGAGATTGTTGGCAAGAGACATAGTGTAGCTTCATGAGTGTTGTCATTGATGGCAACAAAGTTCATCCTACCCATCCGCAGGACATGGTGTGTCCATAGCGGAAGTCAGATTGAAGAGTATTTTGGTTTGGTGACCAAGAACAGAGCATGCAGTAAGGTCTGACAATAAGGTCCGAATCTCTCAGAGGAAGTATCTCAGTAAAGTGCAGACTTGGGGAAGTCAAGAGGAGTATCTTGACTAATAGATTCTAGGGATTGAGCCTCCGGGGAAGAAAGAGTGAAGAGATATGAGCACCTAAGTATTGGGTTCCTGTTTGGCAGAGTAGACTAAGAAAGAACTAACCGGCAGAGCATCAGACCTTAATCTGGATAAGATATTGATGGTGATCAAGCTTCATGAGGTATCATTCATGATTGTATGACATGATTGATGACTTCTACAAGCATCTCCTTGATACGCATCACTTGGTAAGCAAGGATTCAGCCGACAGACCAGAGTTTGAAAAAATAGTGAAGTATTCTAGATGCCGACAAGAAAGTTGTTGAAATCCTTTGTGTGGATATATATACCAGATGGATCTTGATGAGAAGGTGTGTGTGTGTATTGTGAAGTGTGAAGAAAAGCAGAGAGTAGAGTGGAAGCAGTAATACAGGTCCGGTATGTGACAGGACAGCAGCACCTAAGAAGAGGAAGAATGAAGTGCAGTAGATCAATGTACTGAGCTTAACCGAAACTGAACTTCAGCATGTGTGGATGCTTCTCATCAGTTCAAGTATCTTGTTACTCTCTTATGACTTGTAGACAGTGAGTCTCTTGTAGGCAGTGAGCCTCTTGTGAACAGTGTGCTCAGGGAGTGAGCCCTAATTGGCAAGTGCCATTTTGTACTACCTTATTCTTTTAATAGAGAATACAATCTTGGGTTAATCACCCCATGGTTTTTCCCTTAAAAAGGTTTTCCACATCAAAATCATTGTGTTATGTGTATTGAGTTTATTTCTTCTTTCATGGTTATGCATGCTTACTTAATTTGATGTTGCACTAATTGTTAAGGAAGAATAGAAAGTTAAAATAATCTAGATAACTGATTCACCCCCCCCCTCTCAGTTATCAACAAGGTGTACCCCTAACATTTATCACTATTTTATTAGGTTGAGGAATTCCTTGAATAACAATTTTTGGTCTTTGGTCCTTAATAGTAGAAAAAATAGAATTTATCATGTTTTTAGAGAAGAGTTTCGTTGATAAAGAAGAAGATTTGTCATGCGCGAAGTCATCAAGGGCCTCATCCAATGTGTCAAGATCTTCTTATGAGAAGGGTTCAAAAAACATGTTTTAAGACAAATTAGAAGGTTAAACAATGTCTCACATCGGGTTCACCAGAACGTAGCGTATAAGATAATAACTCCACCTAGAGAGTTGCACCCTCTAGATAAAGCAATCTTATAGGAAACTACTCTAGGGTCTCTGGTTTCAAAAGAGAAGTTATGTTTTAACCCTTACAAAATTGTTCTAGATATTCTAGTTATGCTATTGAACAGAAAATTCAATTTTCTAAACTAAGAGTGACAAATGGACAGAAATAAAACATTGTTTATAGAGTTATAAACTAACTTTTTGTAAAATTGAAAGAAAACCTAGAAAGTACATTAACAAGGAAACTTACCACCAAAAAGAGGTCTTAGCCAGGGACAAAAATGCATAGCATGGATGTCCGCACGTCATATTATAGTCTACACAGTGTCGTAAGGACTATAGGATCTGGCAAGGATGTTCTTTTTCTATCTGGCAATTTCTTCCTTTGTCTGTGTGATTCCTTGACCAATCTGCACAACACAATGAAGTAGAAATACAAGCATAATATCTAGCTATACAAGTTAAATCAAATGAATAGAAATAACATAATCTAAATACAGAGAAAATCTATCACCACCAAACCTCCATATGAGTAATGTCTTCCAAGTAGCTTGTAACAAAGGAGTTTATGGAGAGTGGTTGAACCCTAATTTTGGTCTTTCAACCTCCATAAGCAGTTAGATGATAAGGATCTTTCAAAATGTGTGTGCACATATCCTAAGTGTGTCTAGGATCTAGGATGCAGTGACAAAGTGTGCTAAAAGCACCTCGCTAGTCTATGGGGAGGACACTAGGTCTAGATTGTAAACTAGGTGATTTTAAAAAGGGTGGTCTACACCAATAATCCATAAAATAATAAAATAGGGGTTTTACTTAAAGGGTTGATTCACTACTTGTGCAATGAGATCAACCAAATGATTAGAACAAAACTATCAAGAACAAGTCACAGTCCTACTGGAGTATGATAGAGTGAACACCAAAAAGATTCACTACCTAATTCGTGTGTGTTTGAGTGATGAACATGAGAAAGGATTTCTAGATAGTACCCTGTTGTTTACTACATACTGAGAAACACCTTCAATGATGGAAGAAATATAGGAGGAATCTCCTTGGGAGAAGCCAAAACTTCTGAGAGAGAATCAACCTTTGTGATTATTCCAAATAGTTTGCACAATAGTTGCAATAAATTACAAGTAGCACCAAAGGAGATTGTAGGGCTATGAGATAATCAAGCAATGGAGAGAATACATCTATTGTGAAAAATTATGAAAAGATGAGCTTCAGATCCAAACCTACAAGTATTCTCTGTGTGTTTCTTTCAAAGAGCCCCTGAGATCTTCTAACTGAATTTCAAAAAACTATTTCTTGCTTTTGGTCAAGGGAATGTTAAGGATAGCAAGTTGCATCTGTGGGGGCATTACAACCATCAAGAGAAATAATGAAGCGGTGGCATTCAGAAGTAATGCTCATTTCGAGGTGTTGTAGAGTAGAGGATGCCAACACATTATGCAAACATCTACATGTAGCACCAATGTCCAGGGGAAATTTGCTCTAGTTTAACATGTGTGCTTAGAAAGATGTCTAAATTAATGCTTTAAAACAATTTTGGTGGAAAGTTGATTTTTAAGGAGATAATTCAAGAATTAGGTCTAAGTAGCACTAAGGCATGCTATGGGAGTTGATGTTAAGGCGGGTGCAAAACATGACATGAAATTGTAAAGTATGTAATTTTCAATGTTACAATACATATGATATCCTCTAGTAGATAACAATATCCTACTACAACATCATAATCATCAATAAGACATCTATCCTTCTTAAGCCCAAGCAATTAGTTTCAATACATACTTAAACAATTAGTACCTCATCATGTTTTCCATCGCTAAGCATGAACAAGTTCTCTACGAGTCTTCATTGGGTTTGTGGTTTTGGTGGAATGGTTGAAGATGATCCCGTCCGTGTGAGTACACATCCTACCCATCCCTTCAATAGAGTCTACAGAACCATTGGGAAGGTGGTACTCAATGCCAAGGTCTAGTTAACTTTAAGGTTAATAAATAGACTCAAGTACACATAGACTCACCAAAATAACAACAATTACAAACACATACTTACATAGTGACTAGTTGATAATAAGAAGTGAATGTGACATTACTGCATTACCAAACTTCCTATTGCCTGGTTCACCAATACATAAGACCTTTTGGAGGACCACTATATGGATAGGGGGCTACCCTAGTCGTTGGGGTTGGAAAAACCTACTCTTCTTCTCTTTGAACTACCTAACCCCACTACCACTATAGAGGATAATAAAAGTGATTGGTTAAAAATTAGAAAGCTAGTGTATCACATACTACACCATATCTATTTCCTTTTTATGGGTCACTACCAATTGTGGTGATAAGACAAGCATCCCATACTACTTGTTTTCATCATTGACAAGAGCAGTTTTTGCACAATGCTTACCATAGGCATAAAAACACAACACATCAAAGCATGACACTACACTAGTAGAACACATACTTCTTCTGATTGATAATATCACTTCTGCCTACTAATCTCTTGAGGGATAGATCTTGGCATCTATTGCTTGCATGTTACTAGTGAAAGCCTATCTAAACCTTATAAAAGTGGGTAGCTCCTAGTGTCTATCACCTACATGTTATTGGTAAATTTTGACTAGAACCTATGATACAAATGATTGCTCCTATTCACAAAAAATGCTTCATGATTCTATCATTCATAAAAGGTATCACTAATCTTAGTTGATAAGTAGATTTCCAATTTAGTGTACACCTAGGGAAAAGTAGGATGAGCTATGTTTTTTAATATAATTGTTGTCTTACATCTATGTCCTCATTGTGTCTTGCTCAACCCTACTTGTGATGCCATAAAAGTTGGATTTTGTATCAATCTCAGTTCTAGCATTTTATGGTGTTCAAAATGTATGTAACAATTGATTGAACACATTGTCCTAAGGGTTCACACACCCTAGACTAGTTGATCTAGTCACGATACCACCTAAGCTAAACCTATGCATAGTCTTCTAGGTTTTAGGAGTTTAGTATTGCTAAACAAGTAAGTAATGTTCCCATCCCACATAAATTGGCATACAACTAAACACATTGATAAACAATTACAAACATATAATTAAACAATCTCAATGATCATCCATTCACTACACAATTCCACATTATAGGGAAAACACATATCAAGCAGTTATCCAACTATTTTAATAATGATGAAACCAAGATTACAATAAGTTCTTGGTTAATGGGTTTTCTTTGATTTACCCATTTCATAATCGTGGTGGTTCTAATTCTCAAATTATCAAGACTTGCTTGACTATAGTTTTGTATTATGAGTCTTATAGACATAATTCTACACTCATTATATTGATTTGATCAATACACTAGATTGGTTTAAAATACATTTGTATTATTCCTTGTTGCCTTAGGCTTATCTCAGCATCACCATATAATAATCCTAATTCTATATGCAAACTACTTACCTCACAGTATTAATATAATCTTTAATCCCCTATTATCTCTATCCTAATCTCATATTGTTCTAATGAACTAAGTTCCATTTTTGTCTCTACCTCTAATCTCTTGTTTTATAATAACTTTAGGTTTTGTAAGGGTCTTATGTCTAGTGTTTTTGATTTAAGGGGTAAAAAAGCAAGTTTTGAAAGGGGTCTGCAAACCCTTTACAAAAGGCAAAATGTCAGCGAGAACATAGCTGACCCATAGCCAAACCCTGGACAAGATAGCAACCAAGCTGCCAGAAGCAATAGCCCAACAGAATAGGGGTAACTATGGTTTTGAAGGGACCATTAACCCTGCTCAAAGAAACTGCAACCAAGCTACCAAGCGACCTAGACCAGGACTAGCCGCGTACACAATCATGGGCCTCATCATAGTTTGAGTACCCATGATCTGGGTGTGGGACACATTGGCATGTTTAGGAAAACCCTACTTCCTTCTTTGAATGATCTTCCATGAAACCTCATCCTCTAAAGCTCAAAACAAGGGGAGGAGAGAGGGCCAACCTCCACCTCCACCACTGACTAGAACTAAGCCCCTACAAGTGTAGAAAAAGGAACTGAATGTTGCACCAAAGCCTCCAATAGAATAGGATCAATGGATACATAAGATTTATAATAAATATTATTCCCTATAAATACTCTTCACAAAATTTATGGGAAAATCAAATATTAGAAGAAATGCTCACCAATAGATAGCTTGCACCATTCTCCCTCTTAGAATCTTACAATAAGATAGTTAATCCTTCCCATGGTTAATTCCTTCTACTTTTGATTTAGTCTAATAATTTCAATCAACTAGCAAGACCATATAATCTACAATTATTTCACCTAACAAATTACTCTATTTACCAAAAAGTGTAATACATTATTCAATTTCATAAAACTTGCTAACTAATCTATTTCTAGGGTTCGTTTAGAGCCATGTACACAAGTTAGAGATTTAAGAATTAATATTTGAACATCAACCTATTTTTTTCTAGATCACAAAGGTAAATCAAACAAGAACTAATTTACATACTACTTGTCAAACTAAAAGCTTACAAATTAATTATCTAATCTATCATATTTCTAAACATATCAACTCATTTCAATCATATTATCTCATCACTTTAATTTACTCAAATTCTATTCCATTAAATACAAAAGTTGGACTAAACATGATGATAAACTTAAAGTCTTCTACTTATCATGAAGATTCATGCTTTAATACAGTTTGAGCCTAAAGTTTATTTTATGATTTATGCTAGACTAGATTTCAAGATTTATCACATCTAATGTGAACAATGACATATAGCTTTGACCATAAGGTAATATAATCAACATAAAGATAAACCCATACAAGTAAAATTAAGTTCTAACATCTTTTCAATTTCTATTTTTTCTATAAATCATTCTACAATATAGTTACATCCTTAAGGTCTAGTTATAATCCACCACAAAAAAATTTGCTCCCAAATTTAATCTAATAACCCTAGAAATAATTCCCAATTTATGACAAGGCTTATTTTTAAGATTTCTATATCAATCAATCATATTTTCCCATTCTACACAAATTATACTACAAACCCTAATTTATCCATAAATACCTTTAAAATTGTATTAGTTTGGTTCCTAATGATTTTGTATTAAACTCAAGAGGATTTTAGTGTTTTGTGAGGATGCAACAAAAATTGGTTTCAAAATACATGTCAAGTTCACTAGTCACTATTTACAATTTTTGAATAGTTTTGTTGTCAATCAAATTTGACTTGTATAAAATAGCTGCTACTTGGTTCTATTTGTATTTAAATTGGGTTTGAATGAGTTTTATTAGGACTAGGCAACCTAGCATCTAACACTTGGGTCCATTATTCTGGATTGCTTACATATCCTATTCTAGAATCAAGGTCATGCAGTTCTGTCATAGGGAATATAAATAATTGGTTCACATTAACCAATTTCTCATTCCGAGTTATCGATGTTATATATATTGATTCTTGTCCATCACTTAAGTGGATAAGTCCTAGAGTATTTCCATCACTCATCTTAGTTAACATACCCTAAATTCTCTTCGACCAATAGTTCTAACCTTTTGTACAAAGTCTAATAATTTCCATTAAGTTTCAAAAATAACCAAAATCACCCTGCAACATATGCCAAGGTATAGCAATAATATTATTAACACCACACACAAATTGAAGTTTACCATCATTATTCACAAGGAAAAAAGAGACCAATAGCCATATCTTGTACTTGAGATAACCAATAATCTTTCTTACTTCAAGTTACATTTACAACCTCTATGGTCGGTAATTTCATCGCTTGCAAATTTTAGACTTGTTTAAATATCAAGGAACATTGTTCCATTCTTATTGTGTTGTGTTTCGCTTCATAAATCGCCTACTTTATTAAATTATCCACATAACTTGTCAATTGCCTCGCACTTACAATTTTCTTCATAATCAACTTTTATACTAATTACAGTAGTCTATGTTACTCAATTTGTTACTATTATTTTTACGTCGAAGGCATTCCCTTTGGCAAAGAGAGGCCTGAGATGGAAAAACAACGGCGTAGTGTGTATGAGCAGTAGATAAGACGATTGAAATCATCCTTGTCGTCCATCATTTCTACTTGTCTGGTTGTTGCCCTTCTTTTTACTTTCATTCGTGTCGCTCACCGTTTTTCCCCATTTTCATTTTATAAACTCGTTTTTTCGTTTTCTTTTTATAAACTTGTGGGGAAAAATATTGTGTCATCAGAAGTCTCATGTCGTTTAAATGTCCTTCGACGAATACTCTCTTTTTTTATACACGCCCCTTGTATGGGTATGCGAGGCTTTTTAATTTTAAATTGTAAAGATTTTTAATTATTGTTTTTAGTTATTATAAAGACGTGATTTTTTAATTTTTAATTTTTGTTATTAATTATTAATTAGTTTATAACTTTTCAATATTTAATATTAATAGAAATAACCTTGAAAGGAAGCAAGGTACGCGGAAAACGATTCCTACACTGATCTACTGAGGAAAGATTTATGCAAATTTTAACTTTTACAGTTACAGATTAAGATGCACATTAACAGAAAGATAATAACAACTTCCAAATGCAAACACAAAACTCACAACACAAGATATACATGGGGAAAACCCTTTCAGGTAAAAAACCCCACACTCCAAAGCCGTCCAATATATTATTCAGAAATCAAGAAGATTACAATATACTTGTAGAGCAAGATTTTACAGAGGTATATCCAACCAGAGATCCAAGAGGTAACTCAACATCTATAAGATTCTTACACACAACCTCCATCTCTAGCTCCTGATATATAGGAGATGCAATACAGTAAACCGTTGCCAGTAATTACAAAACCATGAGCCAAAACCACCCATAAAGTGGCACCCAAATTATCTCCAATCAAAGATGCCTTGTGATGTGCCAAACCACACACCAACACATGTAACTCTCCTCTTTACAGCTCTTTTATGTGTCCAACCCGTTTTTACATTTCCCAAAAATAGGTCCAACTACTAGAGGCCATAACTTTTGATTCGGGTGTCCGATTGACGAATCGTTTGATGTGTCAGAAAGCTCGTGAGGAGATCTATCACCCTATAACTTGCTAAGCCGGTAATGACATTTTTTGGGACATTTAGAGAAGTTTTGATTCCAGTAATTGAGTTCAAAACTTTTTTCTGGCAGTTTCAAAAAATAAAAACTTTAATATCTCGCAATCCAGATATGATCTTGAGACGAAACTCACCCGAGATGTTCACTTAGCTGTTCCACACCTTCTAGGAAAATTTTTAGGTCAATCCGAAGTCAATCGAAGGACTTACTAAAAATAGTAAGTCTCGTTATTTTTAGCTCTTTTGGAAACTCTAAAAGTTCCATACCATTATCCAAGATAAAGGGCATTCAAAAAGACCAAAACTAGGAAGAATAGTAACCTTTTGAGGTTGCAAGGTTGAGACACTTTTCCTAACATTCTCCCACTTGTTGAACACCTTGCAAGAGCAAAGGGAGTATCAACACCATGATTTAATTGCTAGGGCCGAGAGACCCATAGACTCTAAACACCATCTGAACTTCTTTGTGCTCATAGGTTTTGTCAAGGAATTTGCAACATTCGTCAAAGTATCAACTTTCTCCAAGTTTGCCTGCCCATCCTCTACCATGTCACGAACAAAATGGTACTGGACATCAATATGCTTAGTCCTCATGTGGAAAGTAGGATTCTTTGCCAAACATATGGCACTCTGACTATCACAACAAATAGTAATCTTCCCTGCATCAAACCCAACATCAGAACACAATCTCTTAAGCCAAATGGCTTCTTTACAAGCATGAATTACTATCGTGTACTTAGCTTCAGTAATGGACAAAGAGACCATAGGTTGTCGCTTACTCATCCAACTAATAGCACCACCAAACATAGTGAACACATAAGAGTTAGTGGATCTCTTGCTATCAATATCACCTGCCCAATTTGAATCCACAAATCCACGAATACAAAGTGAATGTCGAGGTCCTGTAGGATAACCATGATAACATAAGGAATACTCAGAAGTACCCCATAAATATCTAAACACTCTCTTCACTGCATCACAATGTACCCATCCATGATTAGCCATAAATCGACTAAGGAGTCCCACTGCTTGGGCAATGTTTGGTCTTATACAGACCATCGCATACATCAAACTATGAACCACACTAGCATAAGGAACTCTGCTCATATCCTCTATCTCAGAGGGAGACTTTGGACAATCTTCAACAGATAACTTTGTCTCCATTGTAACAGAAACAGTCAAAGGTCTGTAATCCATCATGTTGAATCTCTCCAATACAGTGTTAACATACTTACTCTAGCCTAACCAAAGTTTTATGTTCACTCTGTCTCTTTTGATTTCCATTCCCAGAATGTACCGAGTTGCCCTTAGATTTTTCATCTCAAACTGTGCTGACAACTAAGACTTCAAATCAGAAATCAAACTTTTACCATTCCCAATGAGTAACATATCATCGACATACAATGCAATAATGAGAATGTGATCATTGTCAAACTTGTAATAAACACACTAAACTGATTTCAATCTCTGAAATCTAATACTCAACACAAAGGCATCAAACTTCTGGTACCACATCCTAGGAGACTGTTTCAAACCATAAAAAGACTTTTTCAACTTGCAAACCAGATTTTCTTTACCTTTCACCACGTAGTGCTCTAGCTGTGACATAAATTTCCTCCTCCAAGTCACCATGAAGGAATGTTGTCTTCACATCCCTCTGTTCCACTTCTAGATCATACGTTGCTGCAAGAGATAACAGGAACCGAATAGATGTCGACTTTGCAACAGGAGAGAAAATCTCACCATAGTCAATTCCCTCCACCTGAGAATACCCCTTCGCAACCAATCTAGCCTTATATTTTTTAACACTGCCATCTACACCGAATTTCTTTTTGAACACCCATTTACATCCAACAAGTTTTCATCATTCAGGCAAAGGCACTAAGTCCCAAGTATTATTCTTTTCCAAAGAAGCCATCTCCTCTTCCATGGCCTCCTTCCAAGAACTTGCATCTTTCATACCCATAGCCTCTTTCACAATTCTAGGCTCATCGGTGTTAGAAATCAAAGCAGAAATACAACTGGAATCATGCAATGAATAACCAAACCTATCAGTTTGTTAAGTTATCCGCATGGACCTCCTCAAAGGTTGAGGCTGAGGTTCTTCATCTTCTTCTAAACTTTCAAAGCTACTAGAGCTCTCATTATTAGGTCCAATAGATGCTTTTGGTTCAACTTTCTCAGGGGTGGAAGGAAGTTGAACCACATCATCTTTCTTCTCTTCTTTCTCTAGTTGCAAGACAACAGAAGAAGGATTGAGCTCTCTGAAGATCACACTTCTACTATAGAGAATCTCTCAACTACTAGATCCCAAAGCTTGTACCCTTTCACACCGATGCCATACCTGATGAAGATACACTGTACATCCTTGTTCTCCAACGTAGACCTCTTCTCCTTAGGCACGTGTGCATATGCCTCAACCAAATATTCGAATGTGTCTTAATGAAGGCTTTTTACCAGACCATACCTCCATAGGTGTCTTATCAATGAGCACTGATGTAGGAGACCTGTTAACTAGGTAACAAGCGGTAGCAATAGCTTCAGTCCAGAACTTTTGTTCAAGACCAGCTCCACTTAGCATACTCCTTGCCCTCTCCATCAACATTCTATTCATCCTCTTTGCAAATCCATTCTGCTGAGGGGTATACAGAGTTGTCTTGTGCCTCTTAATCCCCTGTTCTTTACATAACTTGTCAAAATCTACTAAACAAAACGCACCACCGTTGTCAGTCCTCAAACACTTAATCTTTCTATCCTTTTGATTCTCTACAAGAGCTTTGAACTCTTTGAATCTATTAAAGACTTCAAATTTACTTCTAAGGAAATACACCCATGTCCTTCTACTGTAGTCATCAATAAATGAAACAAAGTAAACAGATTTTGAAATTGAAGGAACATTAATAGGACCAAACACATCAAAATGATTCAAGTCCAACACCTCAGAAGATTTATGAGAACTAGAATAAAACTGAACACGATTTTATTTTCCATAAATGCAATGTTCGCAGAAATCGAACTCAAGATTACAGTCATTCATACCCTCAACAAGATTTTTATTTTTTAGGGTCCTCAAACCCTTTTCTCCAATGTGACCAAGCCTTTGGTGCCATAACATTGTCTTCTCAGCTGGAAGTTTCATCTACATAGAATGAGCACCCTTAGATACCCAGAAAGCACGACCATCGGAAGTAGAGGCAATAGTCTTTTTCATTGCTGGTTCCAATGGTGAGGATGAAGACTTTGAAGCTCTCTTCTTTGAAATAGAGGCACTATTGCACTGAACTGTGCATGCATCAAGCTGAAACAAAGTGCCAATTCAAACACCCTTAGCCAACACCATAGATCCTCTAATCATCTTGCATCCTCCATTCAAGAAAACAACCTGCACACCCAATCATTCAACTTACTTTCAGAAAGAAGGTTCCTAGTCAAACCAGGGATATGCAGAACACCATTGATTCCCTTCACTCGTCCATCAAGGAATCAAATCAAGACTCTTCCGCAGCCAACAATCTTCAGGTGAGAATCATCACTCAAGTACACCTTTCCACCATCGTATTCTTCATACTTTGAAAACCAACCCCGATGCGAGGTCATGTGAAAAGATGCACCAGAGTCAATAAGCCACACATCCTCAGATGCATGTGTTACCAAGGTAGCGACAAATGTTTCTCCTTCATTATGAGAGGACTTGTCAGAATCTGAATCATAATTCTTTTTCTTTTTCTTTTTCTCCTCCTTGCACTCCTTCTAGAAGTAACCAAGTTTGCTGCAATTCCAACACAAGGCCTTGGACTTTCCAAGAGACTTAAATCTCCCACGGGATTTGGATCTTCCTTTTTCTTCCTTCTTCTTATCCTTTTTCTTCCCTTCTCTTTAGATCTACCACGAACTGCAAGAGCCTCCTTAGCCGATTCGGAAGACTTTCTCCACATTTCTTAAGACAATAGCGAAGAAACCACTTCATCCATCTTGAAGGTGGTAGTGGTACTCCCAATGGCCATAACAAGGTGGTCCCACAAATCTGGTAAGGAACACAATAATGTCATACAATGATTCTCCTCCTCCATCTTCAAAGAATACCATTTCTTTCGCAGGAATAACTTGTTCACTAGGGATTTAGCCTGATAAACATCTCCAAGCTTCTTCTAAAGTTCCTTTGCAGTCTTCTCTTCATGGATATTCAAGAGCACTGAATCAACCAAACAGAGTCTTATCAAACCCTTAGCTTTTCAATCTTTGAGATCCCAGTCTTCTTGAGACATTGTCATTGGTTTTGTACCAGATATGGCTTCCCATAAATCCTGATCTACAAGCATGTCCTCCATTTTGAGTTTCCACAACTTGAGATTACTGCCATTAAACTTCTTTATCTCAAACCTCCCAGATGTGCTCGCTATCTCTTACCTGCAACAAAGATTTCAAAATCCTCTGCACAAGCTCCCACTCAAACGAAGATCAGCTCAAAAAACCCTCTACCCAACAACTAGAACCAAAGGTGATCAAGGTCTGATACCAACTGAAAGAAAGCAAGATACGCGGAAAATGCTTCGTACACTAATCTACTGAGGAAAGATTTATGCAAATTTCAACTTTTACAGTTACAGATTAAGATGCACATTAACAGAAAGATAATAACAACTTCCAAATGCAAACACAAAACTCACAACACAAGATATACATGGGGAAAACCCTTTCAGGTAAAAAACCCCACACTCCAAAGCTGCCCAATATATTATTCAAGAATCAAGAAGACTACAATATACTTGCAGAGCAAGCTTTTACAGGAGTATATCCAACTAGAGATCCAGAAGGTAACTCAACATCTATAAGATTCTTACACACAACCTCCATCTCCAGCTCCTGATATATAGGAGATGTAATACAGTAAACCGTTACCAATAATTACAAAACCATGAGCCAAAACCACCCATAAAGTGGCAGCCAAATTATCTCTAATCAAAGATGCCTTGTGATGTGCCAAACCACTCACCAACATGTGTAACTCTCCCCTTTACAGCGCTTTTATGTGTCCAACACGTTTTTACATTTCCCAAAAACAAAAGGTCCAACTTCCGGAGGCCATAACTTTTGATCCGAGTGTTTGATTGATGAACTGTTTGATGCGTCGGAAAGCTCATGAAGAGATCTATCACCTTATAACCCACTACGCTGGTTATGATAATTTTCGAGACGTTTAGAGAAGTTTTGATTTTGGTAATTGAGTTCAAAAAAATTTCGACAATTTTAAAAAATAGAAACTTTAATATCTAGCAATCCAAATATGATCTTGAGACGGAACTCGCTCGAGATGTTCACTTAGCTGTTCCGCACCTTCTAGGAAAATTTTAGGTCAATCCAAGCTCAATTGAAGGACTTACTAAAAATAGTAAGTCTCGCTATTTTTAGCTCTTTTGGAAACTTTGAAAGTTCTAGACCATTATCCAAGATAAAGGGTATTCAAAAAGACCAAAACTGGGAAGAATAGTAATCTTTCGAGGTTGCAAGGTTGAGACACTTTTCCTAACAAACCTAACATTTAATATTTAATAATTAACAATATTTATAATATTTAGAAATAACTTAACAATTTAAAATACAATATTATAAATATAAAATATATTATAGGTATAAATTTTAAGTATTATATTATAGTATAATATATTTCTTTTTCTTTATATTTACTTTATATAATATTTAATATAATTATATTGATTGTTTATATAATATATTTTATATGATGTAAATTATTTAATATATTTTAAAATTATAAAATCATATATTTATAGTTTAATTGTATTTATTTTTTATATCATATAATATCTAGCATAATAATATGTATTATCATAGAGTATATTTTAAAACATATTTGTTATTTTATTATATATTCATTTCTCATTTATAAGTAGCATTTGATACATGGGAGCTCACTCCTTTCACTGCATATTCACTTGATCTAAAATATGACAAAATAAATCATATTGTCTTATGAATGTATCTATGCACGAAGGTAGCAACAATATTGAGTAAAAAGACTTTGAAAGTGAATTAGGTAAATTTGTGTGAAGTTCAAAGTAATATACTTCATGATGTGCACTCAACATCATGTTCCTTTTACAATTTTTTTTCCAGAGTGAGATTAAACACAATGGGTTCCCACGACATAGAATGCACACTATTTTTTAGGTCTCCGATCATTCCCATATCATCTTCAAATTCAAACAAATCAAAAAAAAAATCCCTTGAAATTTAATATTTTTAAACAATTAGGAAATCTCAATCTAAAATTATAGCATGTCTACATTTAATTTTAATTCTTTTGAATTCTAAATTATGCTCTCTCTCTCTCTCCATCTCTCTTTCCCTCTATGTTATCTTTATCTTTCTCTCCTACTCAAAACCCAACACCAAAAGTAAACCTTAATATATTCCTTCAAAATAAGCATACAATAGATTGAGAAACTCCACTAATGTTGTACCCCATGTGTTAACACTTTAGTAGCATGTTGATACTTAGACCTAAACTAAAAGCCTACAAATCCCTATAATGCAATCCAAATGATATCAAAACACTATGCCAATGGTCATATTTATAAAATTTTGACACCTCTCTCTCTCTCTCTCTCTCTCTCTCTCTCTCTCTCTCTCTCTATATATATATATATATATATATATCTTTCCCTTTATATATCTTATCTCTTTCTCTCCTACTCAATATCTCTTTCTCTATTTCTCTCTCTATAAATATCCCTCCCTCTCCATTTCTCTTCTACCCTCAATGCGTCTCTCACGCTCTCTTCCTCTATCTCTTTCTCTCTTTTCTCTCTCTTTCCCTTTATATAACTTATCTTTATTTCTCTCTGCATCAATCTCCCTCTCTATCTCTCTCCATCTCTCTCTCTCTCTCTCTCTCTCTCTCTCTCTCTCTCTCTCTCTCTCTCTCTCTCTCTCTCTCTCTCTCTTTATCTTTGTATCACTCTTTCCCTCTAATTCACTTATCGCTATTCCTCTCCATGAATCTCCCTCTCTCTATCTCTCTCCCTCTTTTATCTCTTATCCCTATCTCTTTTGCTCTATTCCTCCCTACTAATATCCCTCTCTTTATATCTCTATCTCTCCCTTTGACTCTCTCCCTCTTTATCTTTGTATCACTCTACCTCTATATCTCTGTCTCTTTGTCTCATTCTCTCTCTATCTCTCCCCCCTCTCACTATCTCTATATCACTCTACCTCTCTCTATGTCTTCGTGTCCTCTCTCTCTCTCTCTCTCTCTCTCTCTCTCTCTCTCTCTCTCTCTCTCTCTCTCTCTCTCTCTCTCTCTCTCTATGTCTTCAAAAGCGCTTTCATCTCTTTTCCTCTCTGTCTCTCTATCTCTATATATCTCTTTGTCTCCCTCTCCCATGCGAATGACATGCTGCCTTGAGTGTATCTCCCCATGGAAATGTGCTCTATTTGGATTGTTAGCATGGAATGATTGATCAAAAGTTTCTCTCTCTCTCTCTCTCTCTCTCTCTCTCTCTCTCTCTCTCTCTCTCTATTAATCTCCCTCTCTATATATCTCTATCTCTCCTAGGGCTCTTTATCTCTCTCCCTCTCTATATCTCTATCATTATACCTCTAAATATCTTTGTCTCCCTCTCTTCCTCTCTCCCTTTATCCTCTCTTTCTCTTTCTCTATCCCCTTCTCTCTTCCTCTATCTTTACTTCACTCTTCACCCCCCTCTCTCTCTCTTCTGTATTTCTTCCTTATAACCCACACTCACCGACTATGGAGTTAATAACCATACAAACTTCCTCAAAATCAACACTATTTTTTTGTCTTTTTTCATGGACGATGTTTATCTATATCAATCTCTCCCTCTCTATATCTCTTTCATAGAATCAAAATAATAATGTCCATAATCTTCAATACTCTCTCTCTCTCTCTCTCTCTCTCTCTCTCTCTCTCTCTATATATATATATATATATATATATATATATATATATATATATATATTTCCCTCTATATCCCTTATCTCTATCTCTATCTCTCCTCTATCTCTCTTTTTGTCTAAAACCATGTCTTCAAAAGCGCTCTCATCTTTTTTCCTCTCTGTCTCTCTATCTCTATATATCTCTGTCTCCCTCTCTCCCATGCGAATGACATGCTACCTTGAGTGTATCTCCCCAAGGAAATGTGCTCTATTTGGATTATTAGCATGGAATGGATGATCAAAAGTCTCTCTCTCTCTCTCTCTCTCTCTCTCTCTCTCCCTCTCTATATCTCTATCATTATACCTCTAAATATCCTTGTCTCCCTCTCTACCTCTCCCTTTATCCTCTCTCTCTTCCTCTATCTTTACTTCACTCTTCACCCCCTCTCTCTCTTCAGTGTTTCTTCCTTATAACACACACTCACCGACTATGGAGTTAATAACCATACAAACTTCCTCAAAATCAACACTATTTTTTTTGTCTTTTTTCATGGACGGTGTTTATCTATATCAATCTCTCCCTCTATATCTCTTTCATAGAATCAAAATAATAATGTCCATAATCTTCAATACTTGCACTCTCTTTGTCTCTTCTCTCTATCTAATTCTGTGTCTATTTTAAATTACTCTCTCTTCTCGCTCTTTGTCTATTCCCCAATCTTTATCATTCTCCCTCTCTCTATATCTCTTCCTCTTTCTCTATTTCTCCTCATCTCTCTCTCTCTCTGTGTAGACAAAGAGAACGCAAGTATTGAAGATTATGGACATTATTATTTTGATTCTATGAAAGAGATATAGAGAGGGAGAGATTGATATAGATAAACACCATTAATTCTGTGTCTATTTTAAATTACTCCCTTCTCGCTCTTTGTCTATTCCCCTATCATTCTCCCTCTCTCTATATCTCTTCCTCTTTCTCTATTTCTCCTCATCTCTCTCTTTGTATATATATACATATAAATGTCCCTCCCTATATATATATCCCTCATTCTCTATTTAGTCTCTCTTTGTCACTTTTCACTTCTCCCTCTCAAGTTCTTTGAGGAAAAAATGAAACTAAAATCCTTATTCATTCACATAAGTTGAAATATATAATGTAAGGTGCATAAGAGCATATATTTGTAATATTTTTTCTGCCCATCCATTTTGTTTTCCCTGTTTTCTCTATAATGCTCTCACTTCATGTCTTCTACCACTAATTGATTTTATCTACATGTTATCTCGACGTACCCATTGCACACTAAGGTGCAATTGCTAGTTTATATAACCATACAGCTGGTGCTTGTGTGGCAAAAAGGCCGATTTGCTGAATGTTCAGTTGCATTACCCGCAGAGATGTTAAGATGGTGCTATTTAAGTACTTGTTTCTAATTTTTCATTGATCTACAAACCAAAATCCTCATTACAGTGTCATGAGCCATGAAGACGATTGCATTATTTTAAATCGCTTGCTGAACATGCATTTTTCAGTCTTAAATCTACAACTTTCTCGTAGCCTTCACTAAAAGTAGACGCGTTTTTCATTTGAGCGAGTAGACGATCTAATTAAAACTAAAACCCTATCCCTCAAATTCGCGGGTCGAGGGCCGCGTCAGTTAAGAAATGAGTAAAAATACAGAGCAAAAATCTAAAACGCGTTTGGGGATAATTTAATCTGATTGAAATGCGTTTGAACCTGAAAAAATGGGTCCAAATTTGTTGACCACGATTTTTTTAAAACCCATGATTTTTTTAGGGAAAAAATCGCCGCCACCGGCGATCCCCAATTAATCGCTATTTCTTTAAAATATTTTTCCTATAACCCATAGAACAAATTCACAAAAATATTTTTCCTAAAAATATCCTTTAAAAGCACGTCATAAAGCAACCTACACCGCAGATGCTAGAAAACTACAAAAGCATGAAAAGAACTGTCAAATCAATTAGGATACTCTGGGCAGATCACTGTGTAAGTAACCAAACTAATAATAGAACCACGCTAAGCTAAACATTGAAAAATCCTATACAGATTATCAGCAGCAATATAACATAAAATGCTTATTTGAAAATAACATATGAATAAAAGGTAGATGAGATGAATTCAAATGGTTTTTTAACATTAAATTTCAAAACGAAGTACTAACAAAATTCCGTTGAAAGCAATCCACTCAATTGTCTGCCTAGAGAAAATCAACAACCACTGAGTTCTACAAAACCTATGCCAGCATTTGTGTCAACAGTGGCACAAAGAACTTGGAATGTGTAGAAATATCCAAAGACAACGTCCCCATAATGGCCTATCAAGGGCCTGCAATCTAACGGTACCGTCGGAGAGAAAGGCTGTTGTTCCTCTTCCAAGTAGCACGCCTGGAGGGTTGATTCTTGTGAAAGAGATGGCCTCTTCCTCGTAGACCCCTATATTTTTTCCCAGCAGATGTTAGTCCTCGAAGTTCCCTGTGCTTGTGAACAGGATTGCATATCCAGTTTATTCTAGGATCATTTCGGATAGCCTTGTGTGCTTCATCAACCAGGATTATTTCGAAGTATTTGTAGGTTGAATCCTGGGTTGCAAAAACATATTTAGTTTAGTCAAAACTGAGCAATCGTTAATGCTTCAAATAGCTTGCAAATTGAAAACAAACTACTGAGTATGGTGTCAACATTTTGATCATGAATAAATGACTACGTAACTTGTAAAACACACAGAAAATAATACTGCTACAGAGCACCAATTGAACCGCGTGGCCTAATAATACTTCTGAATAATCATGACATTATTTACCTGATTTATCCAGTAGGAGTTCAAAACTCTTAGCCCCCCCAACTTCCGACCAGCTCGCTCTTCTGCCACAGATCTCAAGTTTCGCTGGAACTTAAGCTGAGTGATACCTTGATTTGTTGGCTTACCATACACAATACCTTTAGGAACGGGTCTTTTCCGGCCTCCACGTCTAACTCTCAATCGGTAGATGACATAACCCTGCATGTCCTCCAAGAAGTCAGCAAAAATCTGTTGGCCATATATGGATTAAAACTAGAACACATGATACCAATTACATTTCAAATATGGCGCATCACATGTACACAGTACACATACAGTTCTGCAACATTTCATTATGATTCCATGAAAAACCACACCTGTTCTGTTTCAAATTAATATTCTAACTGCATCCACTTAACTCCCATTCAAGAAGCAATGATGAACAAAAGGGTGAGAGATGGGAATCAAAATTGCTATACCAAGGCCTTATGTCCTAATTCATCGATTAAGTTGTCACTTTAGTAGACTGCAGAAACCCTAGTTAACACCTTTGTCACCAGATCATTTGCCCAGATCACGCTTTGAGTTTTCAAAAGATTCATAGTAAATTCAACTGCCACATCCTGATTTGCCTGTAATAGTTTATCTGCTTACACCATTTGTCCTATGATTTATGGGAATCAAAATCACTATACCAAGGCCTTCACTTTAGTAGACTCCAGAAACCCTAGCTACCATCTTTGTCACCGGATCATTTGCCCAGCTCACCCTTTGAGTTTCAAAATATTCATAGCAAATTCAACTGCCATATCCTGATTTACCTGTAATAGCTTAGCTAATTACATCATTTGGCCTAGGATTTCTACAGAAAATCAGGCAAAAAATATACCACTGTGAACCCAATAGCAAAGAGAGCAAACAGACTTTGATTTTGCAATTATACCGCTGTGAATCCGATATTCCTAGAAACATGAAAGGGCTATTCCTTGTTAACCTCTGAAATTCTGGCCAAAAGGGATAATATTACACATCTGGTGCAGAACAGACCTAAGTCACAAGACTTGAGTTCATGTTCACATTCGGCAAAAAAATAAAATTAAATTAGAGAAGAGAATTTTGAAAATCAAATAACTCATTACTAAGTTCACAATAGGTGTTCATTTTTTATTATATTAATATTTCCAAATAAAAAACAAATACAAAAAGTACGCCAAAATAATAAATACGTTTATAGATAATTCATAACATTTTTTATATTCAAAATCAAATTTCTATATAAAGATATTGTGTTTCTAAAACATCTATTTTATTTAATTTAAAAAGGTTATATTCTGTATTTACTCAAGTATAAATTCATAATTTATATGATATTATTTGTGTAATAGTTTACGTCATATATCATCTAATTTCATAACTGGTACGATATATCAGAGAGAGCTTTATACATTGTATAACTTGCAAAGATGCCATATAAGTTCATAGCCGATTGGATATATCATCCAAGTCAATAGCTAATAGAATATAATCATATAACTTCATATGTATCTGTGTTAATAACATACTTCGTGAAAGATTTTAATATATTTCTCTAAATATATCTGGATAAAACTTGATATAATTTTGAAAAGAAAATTTATAATACAGCTCTATCCAGATATATTTCTCTAAATGTCTACAAGTGGAAATCACAGTTCACTGCTTTTAAAATACCATTGCTCCTTTAGAAATATAGCCACGCATGGTAGTGCACTGTCTCCCTATGTCAACCCCTTTCAAGGAAGATAAGCTCCTCTCAATGAAGAATGTCCCTTGCCAAGGAATATAGATTCCAGAATTGTTTTATGACTATTCTTTAATAGTAAGAGAACCTCTGAATTTTGGATTGCACCTCGCGAACCTATTCAAAACAGAGGCTTTACTCTGTTCCATGTGCTCGATTTTTTGTGGACTACAAATAAAGTTTTGTTACAACAGCAAACACACATTAAAAATTTTAAACTGTATATGAAATGAACGAGGGAAACACATCTTTATCTGTAAAGCACACAGATCCTAGTGGCTTTTATTGTTATGTTTTCATTTTTATACAAGATACCTAGCAAACATTGGCCAAATATTTAATCAGCGACTATCATGAATTTTGACTTTTGTTTTTCATTTTTATGGTCATTTATTTTTATGCAACATATGAACTCACTGTTGACCAACCACAAATTTAATAAGCAAATATCATAAATTTGAACTCCTACACTCTAAAAGGCTAAAATTTGAAATTTCTATTTCAAGTTCAGCAAACCCTGTGACTTAGGAATGGCTAAAAGGAAACATCAAACACATCATCCATGCATTCTTGGTCATAACAAACTTGTGAATCATGATTCAGAGTTTTATATTCTTTTGCTGCTGATAAAATATCATTAGCCAAACTATTCAAGAATGAGAAACACGGCATTCCAATAAGAGGACAACATCCAATGATCATAAATCTGCAAGGAGGTACCAAATCAGATACAACTGTCACTCGTAATAATGATTAAAACTAGCAACATTAAATGGGGCAACAAGTAGAAAATTACATAACGAACTTGTTTCACAGAAATAATGGGATGGAACATTACAAAAGAAATTTATTCAAAACCTCCTCCAATGCTGGGCCCAAGTCTGTGATTGTCCACTGCCACTACAGACAATCTGGACCACAAGGTTACAGAAATGTAATTATTTAATACTTCAAATTATAGTTCAAAAGCTTGGACTCAGGCAAAAACTCAGCAGGCTTAAAATTTGAATCAAGACCAGGAAAAGCTCGGCAAAATCTCCAAACATTAAAAAAACAAATAAATTTGTATAATGATCTTTAAAAAATGAATGAACCTGAATTTACAAAAGTCATAAGTAGTTTTCCTTCATTTATAGTTAAAAAAATGAGTTTAATTCACATCATAGTGTGTCATATGATTATAAATTAAAATTATACATCCATATTAATATTTTGCAAATTTCAAGATATTCAAACTTCAAAGCCCTACAATGGTAGCTGCGGAGTCCAGCCCTCACCCTAAAGTACTTTCTGTTGAAAGTCATGGAGGCACAAGGCTTTCTGGCTCTGGCTTACAGGAAAACTGAATGAATACAGTGTCAGCTTGTAAGGAGTGTATTTCTGTAAATGTTCTACAGACACCCAATGGTGGGAGGACTGTTGTTGCTGCAGAACGTAATAAGTGTAAAATGTATGCAGAAGTAGCAGGAGTAAGTTCTGGGTGGCCGTCTCCCTCTGTCGGGTCAGAATGGCAGGGATCTTTAGGAAATAGAGTAAAATTGATAGAGAAAATTCCGATGGTTGCACTTTGCGATGAGGTTAAGCAACAAGTGGCACACTATGAAGAAAAGGTTCTTGTCTATAGATTCAATAATCTGTGGCCAAATTTACAGGAGCTAAAAGCTGGGCCAGGGTTTCATGGCAGGATCTATTTTCTGGTAAAATGGAGATCTTTTATTGTGCTCAAGGTTTTTTAATTTTTTATTGTGGTTTTTTTAACTAAGATTGATAGAGATTTGACTCTGGCTAATGGTCCGTGGGCTTGCAAATCTGCTGTGCTTTATGCCAAACCCTGGTTTGCAGATTTCAACCCTCTGGTTGAGAACTTTAGGGTCCTTCCATTTTGGGTTAGATCACCCAATCTATCTCTTCATTTTTGGACTCATTCTGCTCTTGAAAGGATGGGTAACTCTTTAGGCAAATTTGTATCCATTTCTACAGAAACTGAAAAACTTTCACATTCCACTTTTGCTCAAATTTTAGTTGAAATGGGTCTATCTGAAGGTTTGCAAGTGGAAATATGATTAAAAGTTGAAAATAGCATATGGAAGAAGCATCTATATTACGAAAAACTGGTTTTTAGATGCAGGAATTGCTTTGGAACAGGACATGTCTCTGCTTCTTGTCCAGAAAAATTGAGGGCTTCATTTGGTAAGGCTACTTGGTGGCAAAAGCCACATTTGACGCAGAAGAAAGAGAATATATCTCTAAATGTGGAGCTGTTACAGCAGTTGCTATCTGAGGTACCTGCAGTTCATAAGCTATCGAAAGTTGAGGAGCCAGTATGTACAAAAAATTGCCCAACATATGTCTCTTAAAGATAATATTTTGTCAGGTACTGCACGGGAATCTCCAGAAAATATTGGTAGGTAGGGAGAGGAAGTAGACATACCTCAGTAGAAGTCTACAGCTATTGTTGGTTCTACTTTGAAAACTCCTGGAGGTAACAATCAGCAGGATGCTTCCCGTAAGGTAATGACGGTGGAAAAATTAAACATGCTCCTTCCTGTGGGAACTGTTTGGGAAGGTTCAAGGTTTAGAGATGGGGCAAGCAATTCTATTAAAAATTCTGTCGGTTGGAATGTGGCAAATTCAAAACATAGAAAACCTAAATATTATATTAATGTGAGATCATATGGTTATAGAGGTTGATAGTTTTCTTGGTTTTAATTCTCATAGTGTAAGTTGCGGTAGTAATCTGTTTCAGAATATGTATGCATGCTATGATGATTTTAGGTAGTTCATGCATTATTGTTAGTCTTTCTTTTATATTTTTAAGATGGAATGAGGCCCCTTAATAGAATCCCAATAACTTCATCTAAAATGTCTTTTGAAAATTTCATCCATGGAAAACATGGGCCCAAAACAATTTTCATTTTTTGCTTTTTAAAATCAGAATGGGGATCTGGGTCAGGGGCTCCCCCAGCAGGGTTGAGGAGCAGCTCCCATCCAGGGGGCTTGGGAGCAGAGCCCCCAACAGGCCCAAGGGGCAGCACCCCTTGCAGGCGTCTGGGGTAAAGCCCCCTGGAACATTGAGGGGCAATGTCCCTCATTGGATCTGGGAGCAGCACCAAGCACAAATTAAGGCCTTTGCGACCACACAAATCTTCATGGTGCATGCCATTTTCCAAATGCAGCTGCAGAACTCTCTAAAATCAATCAATTGTCACTCGAAAACTCGCAAGTTTTCCATGAGTTTTTCTTTTTTTTTTTTAGGCAAGTACTTGCCAAAAACTCACCGCCAAGTGTTTTTAGCAAGTCAGTCAGTTGCCAACTCCGATCTGCATGCAAGTACTCACTAAGTTTTTAATCTATAATCAAACTGTGCAATACTTCAATGTGCCATAGATCTCAGCTGCAAAGAATTTATAAAAATGAGATCAGAACACAACTCGTGCTCTGTGAAAAAAATGCAATACAAAGCTGGTCCTCCAGTTTATCAATCTGCTGGCATGGTTTACTATATTAAGGATAAAAGTTCATCAGTTTGCTCACCGCAGAAATTACCAAAAACAAACAGATTCCACTCCTTAACTCCAGAATTTATGAGATACTATTAACCAAGCACATCATATAATCATCCATATACAACTAACAACAACAATTAGTAATTACCCTTGTTTTGGATTTGTCTCTTGCAGACCTCAAATAAAGATTCTAACCTGCTAGAATTGATTCCAGCTTCTATTTCACACCATGTTTCAAGCACCACAATGGTAAAGATTTTACCTATAAAATGTTTATAAGCCTGCTAAAGGCATCAGAGAGAGAATTTCTGAGGGTCCCTTGACCTAGAATGCAAATCACAGTCTTTTCTATATTAATTTATTTCCACACAGAAAGATAAAAATAGTGAACAATTGCAATTAGCACTGTAAACTTCCAGTGTAATCTTAAATCAAGCACTGTCCATTGCAAATCTCTTTGTTGCAAAAATTAAAAATTGTATTGGAAACTTCAATAAGATTGAATCAATAAAGCAGAGAACAAGCTTATGCATCTGGATCCTGCAATGCTAGCAAGCAACTTGTTTGATGGGTGCTTTAATATTGTCCTGACTAAGGAATTCCAAATTTGAAAATCAATGCATTTAATATCTATCACTTGAGCTTGAAAGGTTTCCATGCAATGTATTTGGCAGCAGAGTGTCCACAATTGGTCAAACTCAAAATTAAAAGGCGTGACAATCTATCAGAATTGCAGTTAAATTCATGTGTGTTTTCCAACATCTCCAGGCATTGAAAGTTTCGTCACTTCAAGCACTTTCTGCTGTGAAATCATTTTAAAGGTAATCTCTTAACAAATGCTTCACATATCCTCAATTTTTGCCATCCTAGGCAGTTTCTCAGACCTTAAAGCACTGGAAATGCCAACCCTCTTTCTCCAGCTAAATATTCATTTGTAGTATCTTGGTTATGTACATCTCACCCACTTTTTGCATGTCAGTGGGACAGATGTTATAAGGGCAGGAATTGGCAGCACGTGAGTTGGTATCAGGTTTGATTTGATGAATCTCAAAAAAGTCCATGCAGATATTTCATCTTAGAATGATAAACACGTAGCTCTCCTAGGTTTTCTTCTCAGATATGCTCCTTCATTGAGAGCTAAGAAACTTGACCTGTGACAGTGTCCTATAAAATATGCAGTTCATGAATCAAGTCCTGGATTTAGAGCAAGCATCCTCGGATGCAAAGAGAAGAAAATTGTAAGGATAGTGAAAATTTGATACTATTTGCATAGATTCTAAAGGTTCTATATAGGGATGATTTGAGCATTAAAACTTATGTTGAGTTGATATAAATGATTTAACACATGAACCTTATACTTTCAATGCATTGCTATGTTGTCTTTTATGGTACGAAACTACTTTACATGACTCTGTCTTGAGTTCTAAATTTAGAATGAAATGTTACCTGGGGCTAGTAATCATCTTTATATGGAGTTTACAATCATATAAAGCTTATACACATTTTGTTTTCATCTTAGGGATAGTAGTCATGTGGTGCATATATTTGTGCATAGCGCATACTAACCTGCTTGGCCTTATAACCAAGACGGCGGGCCTTATCAGGCCTTGTGGGCCTGTTGACTCTGACTATGCCAGGAAGCTGCCGATATTCCCAGCACCTCACCCTCTGCAAGAACCTCATCACATCGGATTGTTTCTTCTTCCATAGCTCCTCGACATACTTATAAGCTCCTACACTCCAACATATTTTCTATCACTTCCAGTATAGATTAAAAAATCTCTAAAATACCATAGTAGAAAGCAAACGTATGAACATTACAAAACCCACAATAAAAAATCAAACTCAGTCAAATAAACCCATCAAAGTCATTTCAGCCAGATCTTGGGGAATAAGTAGAAGATAGACCTTCCAACCGCATAAATTGATCTAACTCAACCAATTTAGTAAATTCTTGTCTAAACAATTTCATGAAATACTCAATTAAACCGCTACATTTGACCAAAATGCCTTCTATGACTTCCACTACACATTCAAACAGTGTAAAATTCCCTCCCAGAAGATGACACACTCGAACCCACAAATCAAAACAATCAGGCAAAAAAATATATCAGTTGAACCCATCTAAAGCCTTGGGAAATCTATCATTGTGGTCACATCCTTGCAAACAAAATCCAACACAGCCAAATAAGCTCATCAAAGTTATTTCAGCGACTTCTTGGGGAATGAATTAAACATAGATCTTCCAACTACATACAAAGATTTCTCTCAACAAATTGAGAAATTTCTTGGCTAAACAATTTCATAGTAAAGCCTCTACATTTCACCAAAATGCCTTCTATAACTTCCACTACGCATTCAGACACTGTAAAATTCCCTCCCAGAAGACGACACACTCAAACCCACAAATCAAATCAATCAGGGAAAATGAAATCATTAGATGAACCCATCTAAGGCCTAGGGAAATCTATCATTGCAGCCACATCTTGATGAACAAAATCTTATAGAATCCAATATATTGGTGCATATATAGTCCAATCGCACAAAAAGATCTGATTCGGG
Source organism: Cunninghamia lanceolata (assembly GCA_027924645.1). Lineage (NCBI taxonomy): Eukaryota > Viridiplantae > Streptophyta > Pinopsida > Cupressales > Cupressaceae > Cunninghamia > Cunninghamia lanceolata. The sequence goes on from BSBN01000465.1 coordinate 21,763,596, forward strand.
CTACTTACAGATTTCTTATCTAAACAATATTTTACATGAATCAATTAAATGGACCTGTGAATCAGCTCCCATGAAAAATAACGGCTAGACGAAGCAAAGATCTAAAAACTCCTATACAAATGCACGATAATCAGCATAGTCTGTATGGTAGGAGAAAACCAAAGGAAAAAAATCAAATATGAATACAATGAGAGCTTACCCATTTCTCCTCGCCTCCAACTCGCCAACCCTGGCGATACCAAGTGGACGAGGTTTGACAGTATGAAGTTTTATTTCTAGGGTTCACTTAAACATCCTATTTTTAATTGTGTAGAGGGTTTCTTAGCTCTGATCGGTTTGGTTTATTTTTAATCTTGCATTTTTCCGTTAATTTTGTTGCTTAAAATTTTTTTTGATTTTTTTTAATGAACAAGTGGCTTACAACATGGGATTCCATCTTGGTTACATAGATATCCACATCTTGTTTTTTTTATAAATTAGCACTTGCACCTATAGGAGGTTCAAGGAATACGTCTATAGAACAACCAAAGACAATTCCGAGCACTATAATGGTCACATATAAAAGCCTATCGGCTAACAAGGGGATTACAACATGGGATCCCATTCATCAAAGTCACTAGGGGTCAAAACCTAGCCCAATTGTGCCTCTAGAGGTTTGAACCTTGTTGGATTGCTTTATAGACACATATCATCATCCTCACCAATTGTGTTCAACCAATTGAGCTACAATATTTTTTAAAATTGAAGGATTTAAAACTTCTTATAATATCGTTTTTGTAAGTGTGGTTTTTTAGGCTAAAGGCATCCATTCCACCAAATTTATATTGGGGTTTTTGTTTCACCAAATTTACCAAAGACATGATATTAGTCTCATCCTTTCATGCTCTCGAACCTTTTCACTTAACAAGACTTTATCTGTGGTGAGCTCCATATGAACCATTTAACTTCACTAGTAAACCAAGGACTAATTAACTATTGCTTAGATTTTCCTTCTATAATTCAAATGGTAAATTAGTAAATCTTGTGGAAAATAAATGTGTTTACTGCAATCTAGCTAGGACCAATAATTAAACAATAATAAAGCCTAGGATTTAGAGATAGGATTGATAGAGGTAATACAATAAATACAAAAATCAATGTGGTAATTAAATGAATAAAATTAAATGTACTTAACTCTAGATTCAATAAAGGAATGGCTATAACATTTATCTAATATTAATTTGCCATTATATTAGGAAATATGGATCTATAGACAATAGCCTCAAGATAATGAAATTATTTATCAATTGTCAAGTTCAAGTCCATGTCTACAAATCTCATCTCCACTCTAGTAGAAATAAACTCTCTACCTATAGAAGTGAACCTAGCACACAGATCTAAGCTTCCCCTACGAAAATGATATGTCTAAACTTTGTTGATTAAAAGTGATTTGCCTTGACCTGTTAGAAATTAGGATATTACGATACTAATCATTATAAATAAAATTAAAATGAGAATTATAACATAGATTTAACACATTACACGACATATACATGGGGAAAACCCTTTCGGATTAAAAAACCTCATAAAGCATTATTTTATTATAAAACACTTACAAAAAAATTTATTAAAAAATAAATTGAACCTGGGGACACACCTTTACTTATTTTCACATGGCCAATAATACCTCATGTGCATAGTGATAGAATCCACTATAAATCTTCAAATTCCTTTTCCTCTCAAGTGAGAAAAAACCTCCTTAAATATAGGAGAAGGGGTAGCAAAATCAGTAGTAAACACACATTTTCAAAGCAACCATTTGTAAATAATTAATAATCTAATAGTATTATTAAATGGTATATGTTTTATAAAGCATATAATAAACATAATGTTTTTATAACCTTATATTAGAACAATATATAAATGTTATAAGGGCATGACCCCTAATAACATTATGTTATAACACTCCCCCTTAATGTTAATAGGAGATGTCACTTGTCAATTTCTATAAAAGAAAAAATAAAATACCCCAGTAATGTTGGTCTTCTTTGATAGTGATAAATAGGGACACACACACACACACACACACACACACACACATATATATATATACCAAAATGAAGATCATATATTCTGAACTACATGAAAGTTATCCTGTCACAATTTATAATCTCGATGTTTTAAAAAATGATGCTTAAATGAGGTCTTATAATGTTTTTATTGAAACCCGAAACTCCTCAAACCAACCTCCCCCAAGTTCATTAGATAGTGTCCATAGGTCTTATATAATACAAATCTTTTACAATTGGAAGATTTACAAAGAGAAGAACTTTCAGTATGTCCATAGGGCTTACACATGATGCCTAGAGGTCTTATTTATGCATGTTAGGTCTTGCATCCAAGGATTTAGCCATATATATAATGCCTAAAGGTCTTATTTTATGTCTTTTAGGTCATACATTGGTGTAGGGACACCCACAAGACTTTTATGCCTCTAAGGGGTCAAAAGTTGATATTTTGTTTTATTTGAGTTGTTTACATATAGTAATATCTTCTAAGACCATTTCATATGTGTTGGAGTCTAAACTAGGTCATTAGGTGAATGGAAGTGTCTAGTTGCAAAAAAATGTCAATGTTGCACAATAGTGTCAAATTGCACATTGGTGGAATATGAACAATTGTAATTTGAAAAGTTGGTTGAGAATCATTGGAAAATAGTTGTAAATGTTTTAAAATGCTTTGTATGGTCAACACAAAGGGAGGGGGAGTGATAAAAGGATGAGAAAATATTGGGTATTTGAAGTTTTGATAAATAAAACCTTATTTTCTATTTTTTTTTGTAACAGTCTTATTCTTTCACATGGTACAGATCTGTACAAACTTTGTACGACCTGCATATGGTATGGTTGGAAAGATATTTGAGTTACCTTTCTAATGCTTTTAGTTTGGTTATTTTTGTCATGTTTTGTGAAAGTTATGATCAAATTAGTGATTGTCACTTCCAGATTTTATGATGAAACAATAGAAAAATTGTTTAGTACAGTTTTGTATGATCTAGTACGGATGAATGGTTGATTACCCATTGTAAAGGGGACTCTTACCTTTAATGGGTTTTTGATTTGATCCATTTTCATTGAGTATCAAGGGAGATATTGTCATTTTTCTTTAGCTAAATAAAAACATATATTTTACTTAATTAATGCCATTACATGTCTTAATGATATTGCATGTTTTCTTTGTAATAAACAATTAGAAGATTGGAAAATAAATTATGCCAAATTGAAGTGCCAAAAAACTTTCTAAAAAGAAGCACGAAAAGAGGAAGTTAAAAATGCAGTCGCAGTAAAATAGTGATATTTCTTTCATTTCTCAATGAAATTTGGAATTTCAAAATGATCTAAAAATTTGGGAATGAGAGGAATAAAACTCAGAAACTGTTTGAAGAGATTCGTCAAAATAAGTGAGCAATTTGCAATTAAAGTTGACTGAAATAAAAGTGGCGTGAAAGAAGGCAGCGAAATCAGAGAAAGAAGTTGTAGTTTTTCTTCTCAAGAATAGGATCTCAGATCCACATTCTCAGCAGATTGATTGAGAATAAGACTTCTATAAATGCATTGTAATCAAGGAATCAAATGGGAAGAGTTTTATGAAATAATATAGTTCAGTATTTTAGTTTTCATTCCTTAGCTTATTTTTCTAGCAATCTTTCAATTCCCAGTTATTTACTTTTCTAGCAAGTGTGATTATTTTCAACAAGCTAAAATAGTTTCCTTTACTGCAAGTGTGTTTATTTCCAACAAGTGTGTTTATTTTCCAACAAGATAAAATAGTTTCTTTTAATTCTGTGTGTGGAAAAAGAATGCCATGCAAATGATTTCTTCTCCCTCTTGCATATCGCCATGGACACCGCTCTGGTTTGACATTTTTAATTAAATGATGAGGACTGTAGTGACCCTCATCACTAGTCTGAAACCCTAAGGCCTAGTCAAGAAGCGGGACAGTCAAAATTTAAAGTTTTCTGTATAAAGAACCCTACCCTGATTTTGAGATATGTTGTATAAAGCCCAAATGGATATTTAGAACTATGTTTACACTTTTGATATCATGTCTACACCAAAATTTATGACAAAAAAACCCAATTTGTTGCCCCCATGTTTTAGGATTTAAGGATTGAAGGCTTGTGAGGAAAAACCCACCAAATGATACTTTAGGGTTTCAAAGATTAGTTGATTGAGGTTGTTTTAGAGTTGTCCACCCCTGCTCTGCATCATACATCCTGGAGGGTTCTATAATGCCTAGAGGTCTTATGTATGAGAATTTGCAAAATCTATAAGATGAATGCTAATCACAAATTTGAAGTGATTTGATTAGGCAAAAGAGCAAGTACATATATGTGAGCAAGGTGAGGAGGTTGAGTCGACTTCAACACTCCACTCACCAAGTGTCGAATGAGTGTCGACACATAGCTTGGAGAGTTGTGTCAAACTCTCCAAGTCAACACCTAGCCACCTAAGGTGGATTAAAGCCATGTGCTAATTATATTACTTAGAATATGTAATATATGATAAAGTTTAGCACTAACACCCCCTTTAAGCATAGCTTAGGTGGGTACAAGAAGAGATGGGTCCCGGATATAGGTCCTAGTGAGGTACCTATGTACAAAACAATCTCTCAAAAAATAGAGTAAAATAGAAAACCCAATGGGAGAAAACTATCCTCCAAAAGAGAAATTTATAGGTGAAGAAGTACTACTTCTTTCACTAAGTACAATATAAGATCCCCCCCATAGGAGTGAAAATGATAGAAGGTCTATGAGACCCCCCATAATACATGTCATGTTGTAGGAGTCTGGATAGTCGACAAAGGATGCAGACGTAGATCCAAGAACGCCAAATAATGTTCCTTCCCTTGGAAAGAAATGAAACAACCTAAAGATGTAGGATATCTTCCCATGCGAGAAGATGTATGTATGATCTTAAATCATGTTGAAGCTGATCCAAGGATGATGGTGCCCATGTCGATCCCTTTGAAGAGTGATCACGTGTCCCTATGTCGATGCTGAAGGATGCCATAATCAAATCAAGTGCATTCCCAATAGGTGAGGATGATGGTAATCCAGAACCACGTGTAGGACGATGTAGAGCATGAATATCTGAACAATACAATGGAGATGCAGATTCATCAAAATTGTCATTGAAGAGAAGACTGATGTCCTCAATGTGTGCTTCCATGTCAGCAATGCGGGACTCTACAAACAGACAAGTGATGTCAGGTAGAAATCTGTCCCAATCAGCAATGCTAGGAAAATTGATATCCTATTGCAAAGAAGCACTGGAAGCTTTCAAAGAAGCGACTCTGGAATCTAATGAAGCAATAGTAGGAGTGATGGCTGCTTCTATGTCACTGGAACATTTTGTTTCTATATCATGATTAGGGATGTGAGTTGTGATCAAGGCAGGATCATGTGGGAATGGAGAAACATTGGAGTCTCCATATATCTCCCAAATTTTGATCCATAATGCATGTGGACAGTGAATATCCATGATGGCATACAAAGCGACATCTAGAATATGTAAATTGATTAATCCACAAATATGATCATGATGATTAAACCACTTAGCCTTTTGAGATTGTTTACCAGGTTCAGGGACAAGTCCATACAAATGAGGTATGAGATTATGGATCCTAAGGTGTTTTAGGATGTCTTCACACCAAGACTTATAGTTTCTCTTATTTAGGTTGATTACATAAGAGTGAATTTCATATCCCATAATTAGAACAAGTTAACTCCTCTAGATAAAAGAAAGTCGACACATTAGGCAACCCCTTGATTAGGTGACCCCCCAGTATCGGCACTTTATAACTTAGTGTGTTTTACAATGCGAGTAGATTCAAAGTGTGGGAAATGAAAAAACATTAACTTTTGCAAAAACAGTGCTCAATTTTGAGATACTGATCAAAAGTTATTACATAATCAAATTCCCGTAAATGACCCATTTTAATGCATGCACACTACAAAGCAAAAAAAAAAGGCCTATGCCTTGAGAGTTGAACATATCCTTACAACCACTCGTTGGAATCGGCACGAAGTGAAGAAGAGGATAGTTTATTTTTTGAGGGGAAATTGGCCTCCTGCCAACCCGGGCCTCACCCTTTGTCTTCGTCACGTGAAGATACAAGACTAACTAAACAATTAATTCCTCCTTAATAATTTTTCCCTATGTCGATGCTGAAGGATGCCATAATCAAATCAAGTGCATTCCCAATAGGTGAGGATGATGGTAATCCAGAACCACGTGTAGGACGATGTAGAGCATGAATATCTGAACAGTACAATGGAGATGCAGATTCATCAAAATTGTCATTGAAGAGAAGACTGATGTCCTCAATGTGTGCTTCCATGTCAGCAATGCGGGACTCTACAAACAAACAAGTGATGCCAGGTAGAAATCTGTCCCAATCAGCAATGCTAGGAAAATTGATATCCTATTGCAAAGAAGCACTGGAAGCTTTCAAAGAAGCGACTCTGGAATCTAATGAAGCAACAGTAGGAGTGATGGCTGCTTCTATGTCACTGGAACATTTTGTTTCTATATCATGATTAGGGATGTGAGTTGTGATCAAGGCAGGATCATGTGGGAATGGAGAAACATTGGAGTCTCCATATATCTTCCAAATTTTGATCCATAATGCATGTGGACAGTGAATATCCATGATGGCATACAAAGCGACATCTAGAATATGTAAATTGATTAATCCACAAATATGATCATGATGATTAAACCACTTAGCCTTCTGAGATTGTTTACCAGGTTCAGGGACAAGTCCATACAGATGAGGTATGAGATTATGAATCCTAAGGTGTTTTAGGATGTCTTCACACCAAGACTTATAGTTTCTCTTATTTAGGTTGATTACATAAGAGTGAATTTCATATCCCATAATTAGAACAAGTTAACTCCTCTAGACAAAAGAAAGTCGACACATTAGGCAACCCCTTGATTAGGTGACCCCCCAGTATCGGCACTTTATAACTTAGTGTGTTTTACAATGCGAGTAGATTCAAAGTGTGGGAAATGAAAAAACATTAACTTTTGCAAAAAACGGTGCTCAATTTCGAGCTACCGATCAAAAGTTATTACACAATCAAATTCACGTAAATGACCCATTTTAATGCATGCACACTACAAAGCAAAAAAAAAGGCCTATGCCTTGAGAGTTGAACATATCCTTACAACCACTCGTTGGAATCAACACGAAGTGAAGAAGAGGATAGTTTATTTTTTGAGGGGGAATTGGCCTCCTGCCAACCCGGGCCTCACCCTTTGTCTTCGTCACATGAAGATACAAGACTAACTAAACAATTAATTCCTCCTTAATGATTTTTCCCTAAGTTTAAATACCCCAAATGTATTTTACATTGCTTAGTGTTATTTTAAAGACAAAAATATCTATTTTAACACTTAAAGCATTATTTTAAATGTTTCAAATACAAAGCCCAATAGGGCAAATTAGGACCCATTAGAGAAAAAAACAAAGAAATTTATGGCAGAATGCCCAAAAAGATGCAAGGACAGAGTGGCGTTGGCCGCTGCTCTGTGGCTTCTCTACTCAAATGTGCTCACCCAAATGTGGTCTATGCTACACAAGACATTCCCATGGGTGTGTGAGCCGCTTGCGTGGGTGACTATGCCCTTTATGCTGGGTTGGGTCAGATATGGGGGCAAACAGGCCCGATTGAGGGCGTCCCACTATCTCTGCACACACACATAGCCAAAAGAAATGAAGAACAGAGATCCCCCTTTGTTTGCGTTCTTCTTGACCTGCGTGAGAGAATGGGCAACAGAGAAAAAGTCAAAATGCACCTGATTTGAGAAAGGCCAACAACTTCTTTTAGAGGTCTGCAGCCTATTGTGGAGGCTCGCGGCCTTGCTGACGGAGGGAAGGAAAATGCCAAGAAAGAGGACTGGTTGTCATGTCAAATCTTCCATATGGGACGTGTTCAACCAATACAAGCACCCAAACAAAGGTGTCTCTCAAAACACAGCCGCTCCTTGCAAAACAGAGCTCAAATACGCTGCCTAGAAATAGGATTTTTCCATGCTAGTCATGCATTTCTGTTGTGCCACTGCCCACAAGAGGCATTTCTGTTGTGCCACAGAAAACATATTTCTATTGGCGTTATAGGGCAACATCTAAAAAATGACCTGCCTTTCCTGTTGGGCATGGCTGAGTGGCATCCCTCCACCCAATGACCTCTGCCAATGAGCTCTTTATGTCCTGCCTCCAAATATGTCGCTGGGACTCCAATGTAACAGCCAAAAAAGTCATTCATAGATGTTGGAACTCGCTTTTAACAGCAAAAGTAATCAGATCTAAGGCATTGCTAAAAAATAGAGGAAACACAACCTTAGATGAGCCGGACTTCAAAAACAAATGAACCAACAATCTAACTTATTTGCTCTGATACCATATGAGAATTTGCAGAATCTATAAGACGAATGTTGATCACGAATTTGAAGTGATTTGATTAAGCAAAAGAGCAAGTACATATAGGTGAGAAAGGTGAGGAGGTTGGAGTCGACTTCAACACTCCACTCACCAAGTGTTGAATGAGTGTCGACAAATAGCTTGGAGAGTTGTGTCAAACTCTCCAAGTCGACACCTAGCCACCTAAGGTGGCTTAAAGCCATGTGCTAATTATATTACTTAGAATAAGTAATATATGATAAAGTTTAGCACTAAGATTATGTTATCTTTTAGGTCTTACATCCAAAGGTGCCATTGTCTTGCACACTCCCATCAATTGCAACTCCTTATGGTCGAGCATTGATTTGAATTTGGAGAATTTGGTACTACACAGAGGTTTGATGCTATACTATATATATGATTTCTTTTGTGATTACTAGGAGCCTAGCTCAATTCATCTTGATCATAGTATATATGTCACATGATAATCAGTCTATTATAAATTAAAAAAAAATATTATGATGGAAATATTTTTCCTTGAATGAAGTGCCCATGAACTTCAAATGTGCTTTATTTCTAGATGAAAAACTCTCCCAGTAGTCTACTAGGCCACATTTATTCTTTTGTAGCTACTTTTTGTAGTCATCTTTTGATTAAAGGGCTATAAAAAGATAGCTATTTAAATATTACTTCATCCATGTGATAGCAGCTACACCATATTTTGAATACATAGTTTAAGGTATATGTCCTATCAATAGGGTCACCAACATAGTCAGTGACACAATAATCAATAAATTATAATTTTGATGTAGGAATATTAAAAGTCCATAATTAATTTAATAAGAATTAAGTCAACATATGACAATAAAAATGATTTGACAATCTTCTCAAAGAGATCATATGGGATTTACATAAGCATAAGCACGTATAATTTGCCATGTTTCTACAAGAAAAAATATCCAACCTACTAAACATATAGTAATGATCTATAATTTTTTTTAAAGCAATGGATGAGCTATCCTTTCCAAGCTTGCTCCTTGGATGGTTTATTAGGGTGACAACCACCCATTACAAGTAGGTGCTTTTATACCCAATAAATTTATATTTTTTAGAGCAAATATTGACCTGCTTAGATAGTTGTGAAAAAACATATATTTATTGTATCAAAATTTCATCTTCTTGGATGTCTTTACCCATTTGGACATACCTTTTTAACTTGTAGTATTACCCCTTAATAGACCTCTCTTTGCCATAACATATAGGATAAAATTGCTTCTTGATTATAACAATATTCAAGTAACTAGTATCAAATGTTGTCAATCCCCTAGCCTTGCAAGCTCTTCCAAGGTTTTTATCAAATTATTTCATATACAAGATAATTATCTGAAATTGAAGCCTTTACTTATGACAATATCTTATATGCATAACAATACAAATTATATAACATCTCTTATTTTTAGAGGTGATGATTCTCTTTAACATCAAAAACATCCTCTATGGTTATAACATAAATAATAATAAAGTTATGTTTTTAGGTGTTGCTTGCATCTTATAAAAAACATCATCAATATCAAGGATTTATCAATTATTATTGTTTATAATAGCATATATATCTCTAAAGTTAGTTTCAATGTATATAAATGTTCAAGCATAGAGTGTGATGGAGTCTAGTCTATTTAGCTTTAGTAGCTCATATGAGATGTTAGGTTACATCTCATATGATAATCAATGAATTTAGTCCTTTAACTTCCATAGCTCTAGTGATGGAATTATTTCCATTTATGGCATCTCTAATTTATGTGCTAGGTCTCTCCATTACCATCTTACCATAGTCCTATAATCCTTGGGACTATGCTTGTCAAATAAGTTAACCAAAGGCAGCTGAGAAATCCAAATAACTCCATCCTAATTATTGCTACTAGATCTAAATTAGAAAAGTTGGAAATTCAATCATAAGAATGACATAGTTTTCTTGAAGTGGTCATGTACTCAATATTAAGTCAAGTCAATCTAATTAAATCAGACATACCAATTTAACTACTTGTTAATAACATTATTCTTTTTAATTATAATAATAAATAGAAAAAAAAAAAAAAGATGGCTAATCAAATATTTAACAAAAAATATTTCAAGGAGGTGATGACGAATTAGATTGAGGGGATCTATAATTTCTTAGTCTTTTTAATGTTACCTTCTAAGAGGTAAGCCAATCAAATCTTAATGTTCCCTTGTTTGAGTGAGACCAAACACCTTGAAGAGAAAATTTTTAAACTATTCACCTCACTACACGTGTGGTTGAGTCAATTGTTTTTACCTTCTCAACTACTAAACAACAAATACACAGTGGCCTTACTAATACACAACAAAAGAAAAAAGAAAAAAATAAAAGAAAAAGTAGGTGGGTCATTGCCTATGAGGTATTATGACCTCACCTTCCATTTATAGTTAAACAAAGGAGTGAAATGAAGAAATGCCTTCTCAAACACTAAAAAATGTAAAGGCCATGTGAACCTCGAATCTAAAAGTTTTATGTTGTGCATTTGGGATTCACAATTGCCTTGCATCGTTATCAAATCACTAAAAGCATTCTATTGACAAATGGCAGACATACATATGATGAAATGCTATTGATTGGATATATTAACATAATTGTAAGCTAAAATATAGAAATTATAGCAGATGTAGTTACAATCGATATACAAAATCCAAAAAACATGCCTCCCTAAGCTACAATATCAAACTTGTTTCTGTATAATGATTGCAGTAAAAAACTAGAGAACCTATTTCACTCAAACCATGGGAGAAAAGATAGTAGACTTGATGTCACAGAGCTTGGTGTTACCTGGCTATTTGACAAAGTTATCCCACCCATGTTCTCCTCCCTTATTACTAGAATTGGAGTGCTCATTACATGAGATGGGGTCCAACCTGTATAATTCATTGTAGTGGAATAGTGAGGAACATGAATGTTCATCATTTCCCTAAATAATGTTTGATATTCAAGTAAAGGGTTTAATGGATTGCTTAAATGTTTTTGCTTGTCTAAATCCCTCCTTGCCAACTCAAGTCCCTTTTCCTTTCTTTCTTGGTCCCTTTGGATCCTCTCTTGCTCCTTTTCTATTCCTTTTCTTGCCTTTGTAAAATTTTCTACTATTCCCTTGCTTGTTGTTGAAGGTCTCTATCTAAATTTGCTTGCTTCTTCAATTCTCTTGCAACAATTTATGGTGCCTTTCTCTCCTCTATTTGTTCTCTCTTTTTGACTTTTATCTCTTCAATTTCTTTCTTCCTTTGCTCTTGCTCCATCAAAAGGTTCATGTAATCATTTGTTGCTAGGAGTTGAGATTATTGGTTCAATCGAATTCCATTGTCCTCTACATTCCTCAGTCTTTCATTAACAATGTGAACATGTATTTTAAGGATTTGGTTGATGATGCAAGAGCATTCATAGGTGTGGTAACAATCTTGTATCACCCAAAAAAATGATTTTATTTTATTTTTGTAGCCTTCAATAATTTTGTTAGAACCTATGTTGAAATTCCTAGTTTATGTCTTTTGTTAGAATACCCATCAAACTTATTTCCTCTAAAAAGTCTTGTAGAATGGTTTAGGATAGCTAATTTTTTTGAAAAGGCTAAAAATAGAATGACCTCTATTTTTAAAAGTTTGCATTTAAGCACATGTGGAATTGAAATTTTACTCAAAGCTCTGGAATTGCTAAATGAACATTGTGGGTGAATTTCAACATAAGGCCATGTGTAGATGTCAAGTTATTAAAGTTTCAAGTTTTCAAAAAACTTGAAAAACATTTTAAATTTGAATTTTGAGGCTTTAAACAATGGAATGAGGCCCTAAAATTTGTGGATATCGAATGAATTGAATTTTAGAGCAATAGAGCACTATGAGCTCTTTAATTAAAAAATGGGCTCAATCGAGTACCTAGATCAAAAGTTATGGCTCCTGGAAGTTGTGTTATTTTTCAAGTATTTCCAATGATGGAAATTAAATGCCCATAAAAGCAAAATAAAAGGAGGGAAACAAAATTTAAATTTAGAATATTATTCAAAGGTAGGAAAATGTTAGTTGAGCTTAAATTAGGCACCTAGATTCCTAGTCTATCATAAAGATGTAATTTATTTCATTTGAGTGGGGGAATGGGGAGTTACAAGAAGGGAATAAGGTTTGAATGACCAAGAGAGGAAGGGAACAGTTGGAGGAGTAGCATTGGACTTCATGTGTAGGTCAGGTTGTGCAATCCATTCAGATGATCAAATAAAGCCATTTTGAAGCTCTAGAATAAGCAGAAAGCTCTAGAAATTAGAGGATTGTAAGCTGCAAATTGTTGCTGCATTTTAAGGATTTTTCAAGGCTATTGGGGTCTAAATTTTTTGTTATTTAACAATCCATATTTTTATAGCAAGAGGTTTTATATCCCTTGTGTGACTACATTTCAGTTGGAATGTCTTAGTGTGCAGATTTGTAAAGCAAATTTAGAAGCAATTTTCTTGCTCAATAAAATAAAATTTCTTGAATCTTAGAATTCATATATTTTCTTGTGTTAATTTTTTGTTGTGAGTGTGTTGGGTGGAGGAAGCCCTCATCAACTGATGTTTGAGTTAGTTTGGGAACCCAATGATTGATTTGATTATGCATGAATGCTATGTTGACCTTTGCTGGAAATTGGCCCATTACCTTTTGAGTTTCTCCCAAGTCTATAGCATTGTCTCCACCATCCCAACCTCCACAATTAACATAGTAATGTACCATTTTAGACACAATCGATGTGGGTGGTGGAGATGAGAAGGAAAGTGTGCCTTCTTCATCCTAGGAATGTAAGTTAATTCCCAAATTCATAGCTCCCTCCAATAACTATGATGGTTGGCTTGGCTGAGTGGGAAGACCGACTCTATCTTCTTGCTGATCATGTTGAGTTTCTTCCATCCCAACATGGACTTCACCCTCCAAAGAAGTAATTTTAGGTGCATCATTACATTCCTCTACCACTGGTTAAAGTGTTGTAGGATGTAATTCCCCCACTACAAGGCTTAATAGCAAGTTGTTTGCCACTTTTACTTCTGAGTCATCAACTATTGAAATACTAAGAATATTTTTCACTGCAAAAGTGTCATCATGTACACTAAACTAAAATATCTCACTAGGATATATGTCTTCCATAAGTGCATCAAGATTAAGTGGCCATATATCTATCCTCTTGAATCCTGCTATGATGTTTGCAACAGTCAATACTTTTTTAAATGACTTGCTACCAAGTGTAGACATCTAAAATCGACCACATCCTAAATGACACATCTAACACCACTATTGACACATTTTGACACCATCCTAACCACATTTGCATCATTCATCATCAAATTATTTATTTAATTAGCCTAATTTTTGACATCCCTCTCCACTAATTAATTAAATAATTCCATTATTTGATTAATTAGTCTAAATTCCTAAATCTTGTTCTAATCTCCCATTTATCCTAATCAATTTCCATTCTCATCCATTATCCACAAATAAATGAATTAAAAAATTCAACTAGTCACATGACCAACTAAAGGTTATCTAGATTTATTGAACTTAGACACTCACACAAAAGTCAAACTAACTTTACATCTCCATCATCCATTCACATACTACATATTTTAATACTAGCCATTCACATAAGGATAAGCCCTAGAAGCTTCCATCCTTTCCCTAATTCTTCTCATTCAATCTTAACCATCCATTCATTTTTAATCTCAAGCATCTATCAGTTTAGCTTGTCCTAGAAGCATCTAACCTTGCCCTATTTTTTCTCATTCGATCCTAACCATCCATTCTAATCAAATCTCATCCCTCCATCCTATCATCCAAACATATAAATCAATCATCATCCTCATCCAAGAGAAAACGAGAGGAGGATCAAGTAGAATCTACAAGTACATGCTGCATAAATCTTGCACAATCTTGGAACAACTACATCAATCAAACATCAAAGAGAACATCCCTACAACAAGGAAGGTATAATGTTTCATTTGTATCAAACATTTGTTCTAGCATATTTCATTCATTCCTTATGTTCTATCTGAGGTATTCTTATGTTTGGAATGGGGGTCTTATATTTGCATTAGTCTCCTATTGTTTTGATTCTAAATCTAGAGTATACACCAAGTATTGCCAATTTTTCCCTCTTAATTTTAATATTTGGAAACTTGGCTAGCTATGTTATTCTTTTAATTTTATAATATGATTTGAATGCAAAAAAAATATTGGCATTGAGTGGTTGTAGTTTGTGTGAAATGTGAGCTAGTAGTGTTAGCAAGTCATTCTCTAATGACCTTGCCTCTTGGATTATTGTTACAACAATATGGCTTTCATGCCCATAAAAAAAATAGCAAGTGTCTATTGGTTGGTGAGACACCACCTAGAACTGATCTTGCAAAGTGATGCAAGTAGTTCATAAATATTTTTTTTTGTCATCCATGCATGGGGTTAAGCAGCTATGCATGCACCTAGTTCATAGCCATCAATATAATTTTGAGTTTCTTTTTACCCATGAACAAGTAAAAACTAGGTATGCTTTGTTTGGTAGCATTCACACAACATAATATAGTAATTTATTCTCCTCTTTGGTATGATGTATGATACACTTCAACCACCTCTTTTTGCCAACACCTGCATGGCTCCATTTCTCCCTACTTGAATGTTGATTTCATCACAATTCCATATTCTGTGAGGACTATATGGATTGACATCATAAGATTTTGATAGTGTCATGTAGAATGCAGACACAACTATAGGCCTCAAGTTTAATGCGCTATCTTTATCAAAGACTTCTATTGTCCTCAATGTGAGTTCAGGATGATGTCTTTTAAAACAAGTCCACCATGGTTTACCGAGTAGCCCATCCTTAAATGGGTTGAGCCATGACTAAAAGATTTGTGCAACTTTTGTCTTAAGATTGATAATCTCAAGCTTGTGGCCCATTACAATCATCTCTTTACACCATTCCACAATTAATGTCTCTTCCTTTACATTCAAGATTGTAGGAGGATCTTTTTTTGAAGTTGAAGTTATACCACCTAGATAGTTGCTCAATGTGTTGGTATGGATTCCCTATTTCTTTGTTGCACCCCTTATTGAGATCGTGTTATCTTCAACATCTTTAAGATCTAAATATATGTCCTCTTTGGTCCACTCCCGTTGCACTGAAATCTTCTTAGTTCTAACACTTGCATTGACTTGAACAATTATCTTAACCGGTTGTGTAGTGGCCTTGTTAATATCTTGAATTTATTCATCTAGTGGGAATCATGTTAGGAAATTACCAGGTTGATCAAACCATTTCATACATAACCCTATAAGAGATAATGATGCATAGAAGATTACAAAATGACCATAATGCAAATATCAAAAGACATAGCCACAAGATAACACAAGATATACCCTGGGAAAAACCTATCTTCCAAAAGCGTCCATACTCTATGTATTATTCAGCAATAAAACATTACAATGTACTTATAGAGTCTCATGAACACTTTTGAAACATCAAGCACCTCCAATGCATAATCCATGTGTCCAAGCATGTAACCACATATCCTATGCCATGCTTCACATATGCACTCACAAGAGAAACTCAATACAATGATAGCCCACTCAACCATCCAATCCAAACCACCAATGATGTGCTTGCTTTTATAGACTCAAGCTCACACAAATACAACTTTTGGTATTGGGAAAACCATGTGTCTCAAAACCGTGAGAGCACAAAATTATTGACCCCCTCATTTAATTCTTGATACTAAGTTTTCACTTTATGGTACTAAGTTTTTCAAATATTAATGAATTATTCTATGTTCCCACACATAAAATAACTAGCCCAATGTTACATACAACTTTATAAGTGGACCCAAATAAATATTTAATGTGGCAAAACACATCTCCTAGATGCACCACAAAATATTTATTTTACATAATTAAAATATTTCATTCTTATACAAGGTGTACAACACACCCTTTTCCTAACAAATCGTACATCTCTTTTGTGTGGAGGGAGTGTTGTCCTCAATCTCTTTATGTCATTTCGAGCCTGTATATGGGCTATGTTCTTCATATATAGAGATATAGAAGCCACACACTTATCACCATCATTGATTATTTGAAAAAAAAAATTGGCTCATATTGAGCATAATTCCAAAAATTATTGACTATTGGAACAAACACCCTTCAACATCAATTTTGAATTTTAGAATCTTTCCAATAGAAAGTTAATGAAACAAAGAGCCTTAAGCATTCAACTAAGCATTCTAGCAACCATTAAGCATTCAACTAAACACTCTAGTAACCATTAATGTGGCTTTCAAGATAATCACTTATGTTGATTAGGAGAGAGGGTTGTAGAGTGGTGCAACCTAACTTTTGGGGTCCATGTGGGCTTCGACATGATAGGAAGACACTTTTTTTACCCAACCACAAGCGCAGTGAGGTGGATAGTTTAATTTTTTTGTTGCAAGTGAATAGTGAAGACTAATATTCAATTTAAATGGTTTTAATATGACTAGCAATGAAAACTACTTTATAATATCTTTCACAAACAACAAAAGTTTTGTTAGACCATTTTGATTACCATTGAAGTACTAGTTTGTAACTTGAGTTCGACAATTCACAGTGATGGTTGAACAAAAGATTAGTTTATAAACTAAGTTTGATAGTTCGATGGAACTAAAAAATGAAAAGGTAACATGAACTTATAATAGTTACATCATTTGTAGATAATTGTTCTAGGGCTTTGTATTTATAAAATATGTAGATAACTTGATAAAAGTGGAATAAAGACATATAATCTCAAGACACATTTACAACATTTACAACATATAAACATTTAAATATAAAGTAAAATCAACATATATTCATTTACAACATTTACAATGTATAAAGAAATATAATCTCAACTTACAATCTTTATAGCATTATAATATAATGTGAAGATTTTACATAAGAATTGGCAACATTTATAGTGTATAAAGAAATATAATATCAACTTACAATCTTTATAGCATTGTAATATAATATGAACTTACAATCTTTATAGCATTGTAATATAATATGAACTTACACTATGTACATTGATTACAATAATGTAAAGTTAAAGGTATAGTCTGAACTTATAGTAATGGTGTAGACAACAACATGCAAGAAGTATAGTATAGTTTGAACTCTTAGGAAATTTTTGTATGGGTTGTAGAAAAAATCAATTAGAAAAAATGATGTATTTGTAGTAATATGTGCCAAGAAATGTTGTTGATCTCTACACTTTTATTTTATTGGTTGAAACTGAATTGATAGGATCGGTTCATGTGAGATTGAGGAATGAATGAATGGATTTGGTGGATTTTTAAAAAAATGAATTGGGTCATAAGTTTGATTGGTTGATTGTTTGTTTGGTCTGAAGATTTAAATTTTTGTCCTCTTGTTTTGAAAGCTTGATTGGTGAGCCTTACAAGGTGCTTGCAAGCATTCATGGTGGAAATAACCAGTGATTGGGCAAATATCACTTGAAGAAATTAAGTTGAGGAAATATGAGACATTGAAGTTTGTTTGATGGGACACTTGTTAATGCATTTTGTTTATAAAGGACTTTATATTTGTAATACAATATTCTATTATCGCTGGTAGCTTCATATGTAGCTTGGACAATTAATATGCAACTATTTTAAAGTTTCATAGTATTTAAGACAATTAAAGTGTATGTTTTTAATATATAGACTTTATATTAGACAATGAGTTCTCAAATCTTTTCAATGGGAATGTGTACAATTTGTGGCAGTTTAGAATATTCGTAAGGTAGATTTGAATAAGGCATCTCTTTGCCACCTATTTTGACAAAACATTAACTAATCAATAAACAATTTAAATTGAACATTGATTGCATCCACTAAATAGAAAATAAAATCATAAATTATCCCTTTTTGATAGAAAAAAGAGTAAGTGGTAGTAATATTTAAAATATTTTGATTCAATATTATTATATTACCGTTGGGTATATCTTGAATCAACTTCTATAGGGCTCCACCATGGGGCCCTCCCCTTAACAATTTTCACCCCCATTTTGTGAAATTTGAATGGAGTTTTGGACTTTTGTCCCTTCCGACAGTCACTGTAATAAAATGAAATGCAAGTGCGATCCCTTCTTAATCAGATTCTATTGCAGTTTTCTACGGCTCTATGTGTCGTCAACTAATCATGTTTGGAATTCAGATTCCCTTAATATCTTAACCATATTTTATTATTTTGGTTGATACGCACTGGTATATCTTGACTTTAGCCCATGTTTTTGTTTTTGCTTCTGTTTCTCTTTGGTGGGGCTCTTCCACTAATTTATTATATCATTCCTAGCAGCGCGCCAATTAGCGGGCATGACAGTGATAATAATAGCCCTTCCATTTCATCTTTAGAGCTTTGCCCAATCAACCCATCAATGCATAATTTAACAGCTCTTGGAGAAACTTAAATCTTTACTCCATGTCGTATGCCAAGATGTCAGCATCATCTCTCATGGGGTTTCTACTTTGTATATGTCATGCGATCTCCATTTGTTCAACTCGATTTCGAGAATACTGTGCAGTGTTTTGACAGCAGCGGCTCAGATGCTTCTCATGGTCGTCCTCGAATGCCTATTGGTGTAAAAAGGGCTCCATGTCTGGTTGGAATACTGTTCTATTGAATTGGCTCACATGTTTGGTTGAACCGGTGAAGTCAAAATGCTGTGAAATCACTTTGAGATTTAGCTGGTTCAATATGACCAAATAAATTTGATCAGAATAAATACCCTGCACATTATATTTTGTTGCGTTTCATCAATATTGTTAAGAAATCAGCTGGTTGTAAGATTCGTATGAGCAGATGGAGAAGTTTAATTGTGTGATTTTGATGAGGACGAACATCCTAGCGTTGTTCTTTTTCTCTACTGCAGCTCAAACGGGTATGGCAATTGTTTGGTTGAAATTTGAAAGGAGAAATCCACCATAGCTGGTTTCAAATAAGATAACTGAATTGTTTACTAGTGGAAATTTGCAACTGTGAATTTTAGATTTCTAAAAATATACTATAATGTATAAAGATTTTGTTTACATCCACGTTTCAGGTTACCCTTCATTATCAAGACATAGATCAATTGGGTTTCTATTGGTTAGGATTCCTGATCTGCAACTGTCAATCAAGCGATTTTACCTACAACTTTCCAAAAAAAATAAAAAATAACAGCATAGGTAGCAGAAATCAGAGACTAAAACAGGGGGAAGGAGAACTTAAACAACAAATGTATTGTTTTCGTATGATACAACTTTAAATTAACATTCTATTTTAACTTTTAAGACAAAGACATTGGGGAAATGCATATTCCCAAAAATTATTGAACCAACGAGACGCTGATGATAACTATTGGGCATGCCAAGTGCCCCAGACGTCATGGGCTGCACAATTTATCTTGATCAGGGAAGCAACTTTGGTACTGAACATTTGGTAGATCTCAATTATGAAGAATAAGTAATTGTAAAAGTATAATGAAATAAAAGTATAAATAATGAATTCAGATATATATAAAATTTTTGTATTAAATTTTTTGAGAGTGGAATTTCATGTGGAAGGGTTGTAGTTGGATTGGTGAGGATGGTGCAATGTCATGCTATTCACCAAGGTATAAATTTTGAGAGACATTTACTATAGAAAGGGTTAGGTTTGATCTTTGGATAACTTCGATGGAATGGATCCCCTAGTTATAGCAGTTTAATCATCTGAAAAAGGCTGGATTCAACTCCTGGATGACTTTGACAGAATAGATCCCCTTAGTTGTTGTGACAAGTTAACTAAAAGAGACTTCTGATATAGGTAATACTTCCTCAACATACTGTGATCAATTACCTAAGTGCAGAAATGAACCAGTTACTTAAGAACAGAGATCAATATCAATATAAAATTCCTAAACGAGAGAGATTTATGTTACCTTTGTTAATTGAATATGAAATGAAAAGAGATAAATAATATCTTAGGCAAAACAGTCTTGCTAAGTATGCCTACTTTGCATATTTGATTCTTTTCATTGTCTTTTTAATAAATATACAACTATTTTCATATTCTCATTCGTTACAGTATATGTTCAATTTTTTAGAAGAATGTTTCATGGCTGTCTATTTTTGATGGAAAATAGACAACCTTACTTTGATTGCCTTGTCTTTGCCTTGTCTTTGAGATTTGATGTAGTAGATTTTGACAGTACATATCCTCATAATTATACTAAAAATTAATGTTTAGTATGGTAAGTTAAAAAGGAAATTTGTTTCATTTATATGTTTACAGGCTTTTTGAATATCAATTGTGGCGCCATGAAAAATTACAACGATTCTCAGATGAATATGACATGGACCTTTGACTCCAGAGAGTACATAGATGTTGGTAAAGCAGCAAATGTTAGTAACTCAAGTATACCATATTACTTGCAGTCTTTGCGTTTCTTTCCAAAGCCTCTTAACAAGTCTTGCTATAGCTTTCCTGTGGAGCACAACAGTACTTATTTGTTAAGACTCTGGTTTGTTTTTGGTAATTATAATGGAATCCAAAAGCCTCCGAGCTTTAATGTGTCCGTGGAGACGGACGGTATGCTTTTTAGGCAAATGGAGTCCTTCATTGTTGGAGGAATCCCAAATTGGGATGCTGAAAAGATCTTGACTACTAGTTCCAGTAACAACCTATATGTTTGCTTCATTCGTACATTTGAGGATAGTGATCCTTTTGTATCTGCAATTCAGCTGAGGACTCTTTTCAGTGGCATGTATGCACTGCAGGATAAGCCTGGAAAAATTCTTTCTTCCATATCTAGATATGATCTGGGTGGACAATCCTCCAACCTTGTCAGGTATTTTTTCTTTCACTGAAATTATCTTATGTACATAATGGATGTACTATTAGGACAATTTGAAGAAGCATTCTTTATTTTAAGGCTATAAGATCAATTTGCTTATTGAGTCCAACAAATTCACGGCGGAGATATATGAGGAAAGTGAGAGCAGCACTGCTTGACTTCATAACTACAAGCTCATCCAACATCCTTTGAGGCAATCATGGACAATGGCCCAACACGCTACATTGATATTAAGATATTCTCATAAAATAACAAGCCTTCCAGTGAATAAAACAAAAAACATTCTTTATTTCTACATATTAACATGCAAAGTGTCTTCTGGAAATTTTATTTCTTTTTAATGAAAAATAACAGTTAAGTTATAATCAGGTACCCTGATGATCAGTATGATCGCTTCTGGCAGACCGACAGCACAATGGCTATATATAACAGCAGTCTTGTTGTAAATGGGAGCTCCAAAACAATGATTTCTAGCGACAATAGTAGCAGCAACTTCCCTCCTAGTGAGGTTATGCAAACAGCAATAGTTGCAAAAGCGAATGTTAGCCAGTTGCTTCTCAATATAGGGGAAATAAGGAGAAAAAGCTTAGTTGCCCTGTATTTTGGAGAGAGAGAGGCAGTGAACACTTCTGAGTCGAGGATTTTTAATGTTATGATAAATGGCCAAGCAGTTACCACTGTAAATTTCTCTATGGATAGTTACACTATTGAGAAAAAGGTTAGATTGAATAACACCCAGGCGAGACAGGTAGTAATATCTCTTGATTCAATAAAAGGGCAGGGGAATTCCACCCGTGGGCCTCTCATAAATGCTCTGGAGCACTATAACATTATTGAAACCGAACCTAAAACTTATACAGATGACGGTAAGACAATGGTATCTCCATCTTCCATATTTTATCTCTTAGAATGAGGAATGAATCTCTGACAGTATTGGTGTTTTCTGAAAACAAAATTCTGGAAAAAGATTGTGACAGATTTTTGACAGAATTTGATATCTTTGTGATCTATCATGGGAATTCTTTATTCTCTGACATCCTTATGATAGATCATGAAGTAGAATCACAAATGTCTAGTGCTCTCAAATTAGTTGTCACATTATTATTCTGAAATTTGTTTTTAAATAATTATGGACTGTGAAACCTTGAAATCTCTAATTGGCTTATGTTCTCAAGCTACAGTCAGCGCACTTTTGAATATGAAAAGGGAATTTGGTATCAGTGACCGGATATCGGATCCTTGCTTTGGTATTGAGTGGAATGGAATCAAATGTTATAAAGGCAATCAGGTCCGAATCTTGGAAATGTGAGTTTAATCTCCGAGTTCAATTAATATTCAGAATTTTACAGGACTTATACCAAGAACTGACTATCAACTGCTTTTGTCTACTACTAGCGATTTGTCTGGAAGGGGTCTATCAGGGTCTTTAAGTAATTTATGCAACTTAACCAGATTGGAGAAAATGTGAGATCAATCTAGACTCATGACCTTTGTTTTCTAAATTATGTTACCTCGTTTTCTAGTTTTTTTTTCATTGCTAGCAAATAACAAATTTTTTGTTTTGTGCTTCTTTTCAGCCATCTTCAAAACAACAAGTTGAGTGGTGCCATTCCACCCTGTCTGTCCAATTTCAGTTACTTAAAAGAACTGTAAGTTAATCTGTCCCATGTATGTGCTTGAAATGAAGTGCACATGCCTATGAGGGGTTGGATAGTGAAGGTAGTTTTGTATTGAAGCATGTTCTTTTCTCTTTATGGCAGGTATTTACAGAACAATAACTTTAGTCGAGAAATTCCTGACGGACTTTTAAAGAACCGTAATTTGGACCTCAGGTAACTATGGTCTAATCTATGAGTCTCAGATTTCTATTGCAAAGTTGAAGGAATGCATTTAGCTTTACTCTAAACCAAGAAATAATTATTATAATATAGGATCGGATGCATAAAAACTTAGCATTTAGCTGCTTTGAAATTTTTAAGATTATATAGGATCGGATGCATAAAAATGGGAGCATAACCCCCTCCATGGGAGCAGCCCTTACAGAGGTGGTAACTATTAAGCATCAATTCAATAAGGTTGTAACTTGTAACCATGAAACTTCAGTACCAGTAAAAAGGAGTTTACAATGACTGGCAGGTACTCAGGAAATCGTTATCTTGAACATGCTAAGGGTAAAAAAAATGAGGTGGTTGTTGGATCAATCACTGGCGCCATCCTTGCTGTTATACTCGTTTTGGTATCGATACCTATCTATCGTCTTAGATACTCCAAGAAAGCAGGTCAGATAATCTAATTCACCTCGCTCCATGAATCTGAAAGCTTGTTCAATTTGTAATAAATATTTCTTGAAGGTCTACTCTCGTTTTGGATTTATGAATGGAATCTGGAAGCAGGTGCAGGTTTAACGGTTGACATACCCAACATTGTGAAGTCTCGTTCATTTAGCATAGCGGAGCTGAGGACAGCTACCCAGAATTTCGGCCAAAAGATTGGGCAAGGGGGATTTGGATTTGTCTACTATGGCAAGTTGCCAGAAGGAAAAGAAGTGGCTGTAAAAGTACTGTCCTCTTCATCGAAGCAAGGAGTAGTAGAGTTTTTAAATGAGGTACTACATATATATGCTTCAATTTTTGGTTTCTTCTGATCAACTTCAAGGTAAATATCTGCAATGCTTAAATATTATACTGTTGGTTACTAAGCAGATTGATCTTCTTTCGAGAGTGAATCACAAGAACTTGGTGTCTTTGCTTGGCTTCTGTGACGCCTCCGAGGAGTTAATGCTTGTTTACGAGTATATGGGCGGAGGATCACTCAGGGATTACCTCTATAGTGGGTCATGTTTACTAATAAATGTGGAGTATATGGAAGGGACACGAACTGACTAGTATCCATCTGAATATTGTTTTTCCAGGTTCCTTGGCAAACCCTTCTAGACTAGATTGGAAAGCTAGGCTTCGAGTAGCCCTAGATGCAGCGGAAGGTACTTAATATCTACTCTGTTTAGCAGAATTTATTAAGGGTGTTTGTTGACTATTCTTAAACATCATCCACTTCAACAATCAAATATCAATTTTGGTCAATAAAAGTCAGATAAATATGTACCACTTTTTGTTGTGGATGAGGTGTAAAATTGTTATTGACTGTTTAACCATTGAAATGGATGACATTTAAGTAGAGTGGTGTTTGTATGTATTCTTTTGAAAGAATCAATTATAGTTCATCACTGAGTGTTACAGTTCATTGCCGAGTGGCCGTTGGTCTATTGGTAAGAATGTTTAGTTCCCAAAGAGCTCACTATGAGTCCTGAACAACTTTGATCAAGAGATATCTAAAGGTGCTTATTCTCCCTGTAGATTAGATAATGCAAACAAGGTAAAATATTAACTAAATGCAATAAAAACAAAGCTATACCTCACATGCAAAACCCAATCCCATCAAGGGAGGAAGGAGCCTTTGCACCCAAAACAAGCTCCTAGACAAAGATTATCCCTAGACTATGGATTTGAATGTGAAATGCTTTTCAATTGTGCAACTCACTATCCTAGCTCAAAAATGATTTTGGCATGATAACTTTGCATAAACTTGGAGGATGGAAATAGCTTGGGAGAGGTTCTATTTATAGATTTTTGGAAGGAATTTTGATCTAAGGGTGGAGATTGATTTGGAAGATCAATGGTGGAGGATAAAAGTGATGTGGAGGGCCTAGATTCAATCTTGAATGAATGGAGGGTTAGAAATAAAAGTGATTCTTTTATTCATTTTGAAAAAAGGGGTCCATAAATGAAGTTGGGTGAGATGGATTATTTTGGAATAAAAGATTCATATGGGGGAATGTTAATTCATTTAAGGAAGAGAGGAAATAAATGAGTTATAACACGTGTAGGGGGTGTAAGAGGTATTTAATAAAGATTATGACAAATGTGTATTAAAAATTGATTTATTTGACATGGAAATCAATTTTTTATTCATGGGTTATGGGGAGAAGTGTTAATGAGGGTTTGACCCAATTAATTAAGGTGATTAACCTAATTAATATGGCTAGAATAAATTAGCAAAGGGATTAGTGGGAGGATTAGATTAATTAATTAATGATTTAATTAATTAATCTTAAGGCTATGATGAGGTAGGTTAGGGTAGGCAATTAAATAATAGCTATTTAATTGTCTAGGGTAGGGATAGGTTAGTTAGTAGGCTGGATTAATTAGTTAACATGGTTTTAACTAATTAATTGGATTTATAGAAAAATGGGGGAATTGATTTAATAAATATTGCATATTTATTAAATTAATTGGCTAGTGTTTGGACTATTAAATTAATAAAATTAATTCAATTTTGGGGAGATCGTGATATGAATTTAGAAGATGAAGGGGTAATTAATTAAATAAAAATTTAATTAATTGATTAGAGGGAAATTTGGTATGTTTAGGGATGTCGGGAGTCAGTCTATTGGTCAAGACATTTTTAGGTGTCTACATTTGCTCCTTTTTGACGTGGCGTCAGGACCTAGGAGGGAAGTGGCGTTAGGTCGAAGAAAAATATGCCCCAGCTGCCGGGAAGGAATGAGATGGATGGGGGATGCCCCTTGAAAGGTTGGCGGGAAAATAAAAAAATTTCAGGCGAGCTCTCGAAAGGATGTGGCGGACGTGACAATTGGATAGGTGGTGCAAAAAGAAGATGGCAGAAGAAAAATGGGGAAAAAAAGGTTAAGATCTGCACACTGGAGGAAAAAATAGGGGGTGGAATGCTGACATGGCCCACTATATTAGGCAAAGTGGGCCCAAAGAGTGCCACATTTGCACTTTTTGACTTTGTAGAAGAAAGAACAAAGGAGAGATGGCTGACCGCAACCCGCAGTTTCCGCGACTTCAACACATCTCAGAGCGATTCCGAGAGTTCGGCCGGTCACCTGACGCTGGACCCTAGGTAGGGCCTAACCTGAACTTTACAATTTTTTTGTTTTACGCACATTTTTTGGGGTTTTGGAATATGGGAATGGAGCACGTGGCGCCAACGACAAGGTGAATTAGCGCCATCCACTGGATTGGTGCTATTCGCTAGGTAGGGGTAGGGCAGTTTTATCGCCATTTAGGGGTCAAATTGGCTCTATCGTCTAGATTAGCACCATTGGTGGTTTTGAGCGCCGTAGCGCCAAACCTAGATTAGGGTAGCGCTATCCTGTGTAATAGCGCTATCCACTGAAATGGCGTCAAAAGGGAGAAGTGGCGCTATCCTCTTAAATGGCGCCAAAGGGACTGATAAGTAGCGCTATCCTAAGGTTTAGTGCTCAACTAGGTTCGGATTGGTGCTATTATATGGAATAGCGCAAAGGGTTGGAATTTGCAGCGCCAAAAATGGTTGCTTTAGACAGTAGAGGAAAGGGGGTGATTTTAGAAAGAGATAGGTTAATATCTAACCACAAAGTGGTGGGTGCAGGATATGCAGCGGTTTATATTGTAGTCACGGGAGCGACGAGTGTCATCCGTGATGGCACTGTTCGAGGGTTTTGATGACGCCATGCGGGCTCAGCTGGCGAGGTTGGGGCTTCTGACGGTGGCCTTGATGCCAGTGCTACGAGCTCATAGAGCTCTGATGACGGCTATGGTGGAACGATATTGCACTGAGACTTGCAGCTTTCTGTTGCCGACATGAGAGATGACCATCACACTTGAGGATGTTTATCACATCTTCAAGTTGCCTATCTGAGGTTGACGTGTGAGGTATGACACGAGGAGGGGGCGACTGCATTGACTAGAGTGTTTGGGGCGGATCGCCTGGTTCTCTCGGTAGACGGGAGGGAGATGGATTATGAGGGGACACTGGCAGCGGGTGCAAATCCATTTGCCTTGTTCCTTTGCGCATTGATTGGAGGCGTGGTGATGCCTGATAGGCGAGGCAGGGGCTTTTCGGTTGGGTGGGGAGGGATGATAGAGGGGATGGTGAGCCACGAGATTGTCTATGCTTGGGGGCCGGTGATGCTAGCTCAGCTATACCATGAGATGCACACAGTTGCCTATCTGCATGATAGAGCTTTATCTGCTGGAGTTACGCTGCTACATATATGGATTTGGGAGCACATCCCTATGATTCGGCCAATATGTGGTTACTATCGGTGGCCTTTTGAGGCCTTTGTGTTTTTGTATCAGGATGCAGAGTACACATTTATTGGCCGGGTGCGGTATTGGTGGAGGATGCTGGATGACGTGATTAGCGTGATCTGGCGACCATACATCAGTATAGAGGAGTGGCCAGATGATGTGATTCATCTTCCATTTACCTTTCAGCAGAGATACCTTATGGGTCGAGGAGACTGTACCATAGAGATGTACCTACCCTCGTGGGTTATGCGGTAGTTTGGTTTGGTGCAGGACACTCCTCAGCAGATGGCGATATACGCACGGACGCCTCGAGATATAGCCTACTGGTCTGCAGCCCTACAGCCACAGGTTGCTTTATCTGATTTTGCAGCTCTACGGCCAGTACAGTGGGATTGGAGGAGCACCGTGAGGGATGCAGGTACGATGGCTGCATACAATATATGGTGGCATATGCATCGGCCCACACAATTGACAGATCCAGCGGAGGAGGCAACAGGTTCCGGGGGGATGATTCAGATGGTGATGGGGATGACCTGGAGGGGGATGGAGATGAGGTTATTGCGGACTATATTGTGGAGGTGATGGATGATGGAGAGGAGAGATTGGTTGGGAGGGATGGCCAGCCGATAGATGTGTTGGCAGTGGCGGCAGCCGGATAGGGACAGGTGGGGCAGCAGGTTCCTGCGCAGTAGGTTCCCGCACATCAGGTACAGGTTGGAGCCGGGCGACAGGCTAGAGGACCTCGGCGGCGTGGGGGATATTTGACTCCACCACAGGTAGCGCAGCAGCAGGCAGCAGGGCAACAGGTAGGTCCCTCAAGGACAGCTGGAGAGGTAGAGGTTGAGAGGTTGACACCTCGTCGGCAACCTCGGGATGGGGAGGAGGAGATGGAGACCCTGTGGGCACAGGTGGTCAGCTTGGAGGAGGCACTAGAGAGTCGTGAGGCAAAGTTGGTGCAGTTGCGGGAAGTAGATGGGCAAGTGGCAGTGTTAGAGGCTTAGTTAGCCCAGGCCCGAGGAGACATGGAGGGGTTGAGGAGAGAGCGGGATGTAGTGCTCTTGAGAGCACAGCAGGCAGAGACTGCGTTGAGCAGTCTACAGGCTTCGGGTGGTGGACTTGCCCCAATTTTGGCAGGGATGCAGGCCCAGCTGGCCTAGGCACAGACACATTCACATCAGGTATAGGGGCAGTTGAGCCAGGCACAGGGGCAGATAGCTCAGGTACAGGGAGAGTTATCAGAGGCCAGAGTGCGAATGGAGTATTATCGAGGGTTGTATTATGTAGCCGTGCCCGCAGCGCAACAAGCACCGAGTTACAGCCAGGTTAGCAGATCGGGGGCTTCCAGGTCTCATAGATCGAGATCCGTGCAATCAGTTCAGCAGACGATGCCTCCACCCTCATATGTGCCTCAGCAGGCTCCTCAGGTACAGGTAGCGCCACAGCCACAGCCGTCGCCGGGATCACAGGCTCGACCAGGGTCAGAGTCCCCCACTCCATCAGAGAGGGGATCTTCTATGTGATGGACATATTATGATAGCCCTTGGAGGTATTTTAGTATCAGGACACTTTATTTTTTTGATGTATATATGAGCGATGTACACTTTTTGCAAGGATTTTATATGATATGGTGCTTTTTGATGATTGATGATGTCCTATTATGATGATGCCTATATGATGGATGCAAATATGTTTTATGGTTTTATATGTTGTGGATGTGTTATGTTGATGCAAATGATGTGTGTGATTTGATGGATGCATGGATTCTTTTGTGATATATGCATGGTGTTGTGATTTTATGGACTGTATGATGCAACTGAATATTCAGACTAATAAACATTTATTATGGATGCCACAATGTGATGTAATGGAAATGTATGAAATTATGTATATGCCACTAGGTGATTTAGATGTTGTTTCAATGGTGATGCTGATGATGTTATAATGTAACTAATTGTTTATGAGATGTTATATGTATGGAATACAATGTGATGATACTAATGTTAATTTTAACATGCACCTATGGGATAAATGAGTATGATATGATGTGTAATGATGTGCAGCTAAATGTTTGTAAAATGAACCTATTTTTTATGCAAACTTAAATGGATTAAAATGGACCTAAGATGACGTGTAATTTTAGATGGTTGAAATGAATCTATTTGATATGCAATTTAAAATGGATAAATGACATGCAAAAATGGATTAAAATGAACCTAAAATGATATGCAAATCAAATGGATTAAAATGAACCTAAGATGATATGCAAAATAGATTAAAATAAACCTAAAATGATATGCAAATTGGATTAAAATGAACCTAAAATGATATGCAAATTAAATGGATTAAAATGAACCTAAGAGGATATGCAAAATGGATTAAAATAAACCTAAAATGATATGCAAATTGGATTAAAATGAACCTAAAATGATATGCAAATTAAATGGATTAAAATGAACCTAAGAGGATATGCAAAATGGATTAAAATAAACCTAAAATGATATGCAAATTGGATTAAAATGAACCTAAGACGATATGCAAATTAAATGGATTAAAATGAACCTAAGATGATATGCAAAATGGATTAAAATGAACCTAAAATGATATGCAAATTAAATGGATTAAAATGAACCTAAAATGATATGCAAAATTAAATGAATCGAGACATGTAGCTAAATGATATGCTTAGATTCAATTTAGGTGATAAGTGGTATGCAAACTAGGTGATAGGTGAGATGGCCCAGTCTTGATACACATGATGTTCTTTGTGTTGACCCTGAGTGGTGAGACTGTGGGAGAGTGTGTTAGGTTGTTGGGATGATAGGGGTGGGAGCGTCTAGGGGATGGCGGTGGGGAGATTTGAGGATTGTTAGGTCATAAGATACCACGTCATTGAGGGGGGGTTTGGTTTGGTTCAAGATGTGTTAAGTGGAGATATGGTGGGGAAATGGGGTTAGTGAGGGAATTAGATTGGGGGGGTGGGGGGAAAGTGATTATCAAATCTAGGTAGATATGGGATAGTTGACTGAGTGATTAGGATGATGATGTTGAGCTAGTAACAGTAGTTGCACAAAATTAATTGAGAGCATTTCTTATTTTAATGTAGCAATGTAGGATACAGTTCACAAAGGTATGAAATGACCTAGGTGATGATGTATATCCTACAATTGCATGGACTAGACCCACAAACAATAGGTTGATTTCATGCATGCCCAAGGTAGTATAATCTTGTCTAGTGGAGGAAGGGGACTCATAGCAGTGAGTGTGAATAATGCATATAAGGTGTTGATGCTTGTATATGCAAATATGACACATCATGCTAGAACTGACCTGGACTTCAAGATATGAATACTATTCTTGGAGTAATGAAACCAACCCACAAGCACAACATGCAGAAATAATGACTATGTCTACTCCAGGTGCTATCCGCTACGTACCATGATATAATGAGATCAAGGTAGCTTTGGAGATGACTTAGAGCGAGACAAAAAGATAAAAATTAATAAGCAAAAGACCAACGAAAGATACAAATAACCTTTGTGTGCTCTTGCCAAGAGACGTGATGATAGAATGATAGATTTTTGTCCATTATAGGAAAGATATATCTTAGTACGCAGATCCGTTGGTGTTTGATTGAAATTTTTTTTGGAAGATGGGCAAAAGAACAGTTTGGCCAAATGTAAGATTATAGTTGGTATGTTGCTTGATGATTTTTTTTTTGCGCTATGGACTATGTTTCAATTGTATACGTAGCATGTGTATCATTTATTGAATCTAAAAAGCTCAGTGAATGGGGACCATCCAAAAGGGTTGGGTGGGTGCATCTTTGGTACCTGAGTACTGGAAACTTCCTTCGTATTCCAGACTGCCTACATACCCTGTATCCACGGGATCAAGGTACTTTCAAGATGTGGGCGAGATGAATATGTAGTTCTGGCAAGACTTGGTGATGTGGGAATAGTTCGGGATGGATGTGATGTGATGAAAATTGATGTGTGTTTGATGATCATGATGGGATGTGAGATTGATGTATGGGGTGATTGTTTTTGGATTTTTTTATGTTTTTCTACTATTTTTTGGAGTTTTGGATTTTTTTATTATTTTTTGGATTTTTTGATTTTATGATGTTTTTGGATTTTTCTGATTCTGTATGTACAAAGGGAGCTTACAAAGATCCTCATTCCATGGATGGGGTTTTTTCGGTGAGATAGTGCAGAGTGGGCAAAAAAACTTGATGTTTCCGAACTCCAAGCCATGGGATGTGTGGGGTATGGAGTGTTATGATGGAAAGAGGACTTATTAGATGGTAGAACCAGCCACTACGCATGGCGCCTGAAACAGGTTTTCACCATGGTACTTATCCAAGGCGTCACCGAAGTGATTTTCACCATTGGAAGTTTTTATTGCACTCTGATTTTTTCTTGATTTTCTGATTTTTTGATTTTTTTGATTTTTTGACTTGGGGTAACAGATGGGTTATGCATAGAATTTCTTGAGATGCAGGATATTCATTGGCTCATCTAGAGGCTGCCCCTTAGGTGTTGCAAGCTGATAAGCTCTTAACCCATAATCAACGATGACGACATAAGGTCTTAGCCAGTTGGGTTCAAACTTTCCTTGCTTCAGACGCTCTTGCAGGTTCTTCTGATTTTCCATTAGGACCAGGTCACCTACCTCAAATTTTCTGGTTCTGATCTTTTTGTTGTAGCTTCTTCTGAGGTGGTTTTGGTATGCCTGTAAGTGATTCAATGCATTCAGGCATTTCTCATCCAATAGTTCTAGTTGATGCAACCTTGCGACGCGGTAGTCCTCATCAGAGATAATGTTTTGCAAGGACACTCGGAGAGATGGGAGCTCAACCTCTATAGGTAAAATGGCTTCAAATCCAAATACTAGTGAGTATGGAGTGGCTCCTATAGGAGTGCGGATGCTTGTGCGGTAAGCCCATAGGGCGAGGTTGAGTTGGAGGTGCTAGTCATGGCCAACTTCATTGACTGTCTTCTTTAGGATGCGTAAAATGGTTTTATTAGAAGCCTCTACTTGACCATTTCCTTGAGGGTAATATGGTGTTGAGAAGCGGTGTTTGATGTCGAACTTTTCGCACAAAGTGTGAACTTCTTGGTTCTTGAA
Source organism: Cunninghamia lanceolata (assembly GCA_027924645.1). Lineage (NCBI taxonomy): Eukaryota > Viridiplantae > Streptophyta > Pinopsida > Cupressales > Cupressaceae > Cunninghamia > Cunninghamia lanceolata. Next base: position 21,796,167 of record BSBN01000465.1, read on the forward strand.
TGGCTTTCCATTATCGGTGATAATGGAATGAGGGATACCGTAGCGGCAGATGATGTAGTGAAGAATGAATTTGGAGATTTGGATTCCTGTGGTGAAGGTGAGTGGTATTGCTTCCACCCACTTTGTGAAGTATTCGGTAGTAGTGATAATAAATTTATGGCCGTTGGAGGATGGAGGATGTATTTTCCCTACGAGGTCGAGTCCCCACTGTGAGAAAGGCCATGGCGTTGTGATTGGTTGCAGCTCCTGTGCTGGTGTGTGGATGAGATCGCCATGCTGTTGACATGGGAGGCATTTTCTGATAAACTGATATGTGTCTTTGTCCATGGTGGGCCAATAATAGCCAGTCCTCAGGATATTTTTAGAAAAAGCTGGTCCACTTGAATGTGCCCCACAAATACCTGCGTGTACCTCTTCCAAGGCTACTTCGGCTTCCCTAGAGTCTAAACATCATAGAAGCGTGCCATCAAGACTCCTTTTGTAGAGGGTGTCACCTACAAGGATGAAACGGGAGGCTCGACAGATGAAGGATTTTCTATGTGATGTGGATAGGTTGGGGGGAGGATATTATCATGAAGGTAGAGGTAGGTTTCCTGATACCAGGGGGATAGAGGACCAACGATTTCACACACTAGTTCAGATTGAGGAACGTCGTATGCTGGGATGGGGAGCTCTTTGATCAGGAATTCACATTTCTTGTTGTCTTTCTTCATGTCTACCAGAGATCTGATGGTTGCCATGGCATCTGCTGCTTTGTTGTTGAGCCTTGGGATTTGCTCGAAGTGGATGTCATCGAAATAATCTTTGAAATCATTGACCATCTTCTTATAGGGAAGGAGCTTGTCATCCTTGGTTTTGTATTCATTATTTACCTGCCTGATGACCAGTTGAGAGTCACCATACACAATTAGCTTTTCAATTTTCCATTGGATGGCCATTCAGAGACCTGTGATGAGGGCCTCATACTCTGCTACGTTGTTGGTGCATGGAAATGTGATTTTGAAGGATTTAGGGATTGTGTCGCCTTGAGGGGTAATAAACAAGATGCCTGCCCCTGAGCCTCTATGAGTGTATGATCCATCAAAATACATCTTCCATGTGTCTGTGGCTGGTGTGATTCTCAGGATGGCTTCATCTGGAAACTCTGCTATTGTAGGATGATCTACCTGAATAGGTGCCTCAACGAGCTGATCTTCTATGACTTGTCCTTTGATTGCCTTTCTCTCTGTGTATTCTATGTCAAATTTGGTGAGAATCATGACCCATTTTGCCATTCTTCCATTGAGAGCTGCTCTGTTTAGCAAATACTTCAGTGGGTCAATCTTAGCAATGAGCTTGGTCTTGTGATTGAGCATATAATGTCTTAACTTTTGTGACGTAAAGACGAGGGCTAGACATGCTCGTTCAATTTGTGTGTAGTTAAGCTCATAGGAGATCAAGGTGTGACTGATGTAGTAGATGGCTCTTTCCTTCCCATGCTCATCATGTTGTGCTAACAAAGCCTTGATTGCTGTGTTTGTTGCGGAGATATACAAGAGGAGGGGCTCTCCTTGTCTTGGTGGAGATAGAACAGGGGGATTAGCCAGATATTCTTTTAGTTGATTGAAGGCACCCTGACACTGATTGTTCCAGACAAAAGTTGTATCTTTCCTGAGGAGATGTTGGAATGGTTAGCATTTGTCAGCAAGTTGAGCAATGAATCGGCGAATAGACTGTAGTTTCCCCTGCAGGCTTCGCAATTGTTTCAATGTTCTTGGAGGTGGCATTTCTGTGATAGCCTTGACTTTCGCAGGATCTACCTTGATTCCTCGTCTGGAGACTATGTATCCCAGCAGTTTACCTGAGGTGACGCCAAAGACACACTTCTTCGGATTGAGACGAACATTATATTGCTCTAGCCTGTTAAAGATCTTGGCTAGCACATCTAAGTGTTCTTCTCTGGTCTTTGATTTGCCAAGTAAGTCATCGACGTAGTCCTCCATGATGTGGTGAAAGAGGTCATGGAAGATGACGGTCATTACTCTTTGATAAGTAGCTCCTGCATTCTTTAGGCTGAATGGCATTACTACCCAGCAGTATGTCCCCCATGGGCATATAAAGGATGTCTTGTGCTGATCTTCTTTGGCAATTTTTATTTGGTTGTACCTTGAAAAGCCATCCATGAGAGATAGCATCTCATGTCCTGCGGTGAGATCCACGATCATGTCAATGTTGGGTAGTGGGAAGTCATCTTTTGGGCAAGCCTTGTTGAGGTCTTGAAGTTAGTGCAACAACGGATTCTGCCATCTGGTTTAGCAACCGGTACTAGATTTGAAACCCATTCAGGATAATCAATTGGGTGTATGAACCCAACATCCAGTAACTTTTTAAACTCTGCTTTGACAAGAAGGGCCACCTGAGGATTCATCTTTCAGAGTTTCTGTTTGACTGGTTTGGCATCGGGACGCACTACAAGATGATGAAAAACCAAGGCGGGATCTAGCCCTAGCATGTCTGCATAGGTCTATGCGAAATTGTGATTTCTTCATGTGAAAAATGCCAAGAAGTCTTCATGTTCGAACATGCTGAGAGATTCTACTCTGTATGTGATTTTTGGCTCTTGTTCTGTCCCCAGATTCATTTCCTGAGCTGGTTCTACCAAGATAGGTGATCTGTTTGGATATACTTTGTCTATTTTGGGAAGGCCCATGCTTCCATCTCCTGGCGCCTCGTGGAGGTTTTCACCAGGAGATGCGTCTTTTGTTTTTACTATTTTAGGATCTGACACTGCCGCAGAATAGTTTTCACCATCAGATCTATTTTTGATTTTTATGTTTTGATGACTGGAAGCAGGGGTTGTCTCCCCGAAATAGGCATCCAGATTGAGTTCCATGATGTATCCAGCTCTGTGATCTCCTAAGGGGAAGTTGTCTCTTACTCCCATCATTTCAGCAATGGCTTCATCATTTGGTGCGATATCGAAGATAGGAGGTCCTCATTGGTCCCAGTCAATGAGGTCGGGGTATACTAATGGTAGGTCATTGGATGATGAGGCAAGAGTGGTGATTGAGTAGATGGTGCAAATGGAGGAGTCGAAGAAATCGGCAAAATCACTAAAGGAGTCTTGAAGGCTCATTTCGTTAACATTGTCGACGTCTAGATAGACTGCAACAACCTCGGCTAAGATACATTCACCGGTATTAAGGATGCGTTGTGGTTGACCATACCCTAACCCTTGAGTATAGGGGTTTCTTGTTGCTTGCAATGGTTCTACAATCCCCTGTTCATGAAGGCCAATGCCACCTTGTCCTTTGTAACCCATGCTTTTGATGATTTCAGAACCTTTGCCGTAGATTTTTGTTGGGATGGTGGGGACATCTTGTTTTGTTTCTTCATCCTTGTAAAGCTAAGATGAAATATCTTCGAGTATATCTTGATCCAGAAGGTGTTTCTTCTCAAAGATAGGAGAGGGTTTGCACTTGATGATGACTGTGCTGGTTGCCTCTATTTTTGGGATGCCAAAGGTTTTGGGATTGGGTAATGTGCCTACACAAAGGGTGCTGTGCAAGTTATATTCCCCACATCCTTCGTCGCTGAGCTGGATCTTGCCCTCGGGTGGCGGAGGTGCTTGGGATGAAGTGGTGGTGATGTTGGCGGGGTCTATGTATGAGGTGGAGGTTGTCGGATTGGTTTGGATGGTGGCTTTATTATATGGACAGAAGGTTTGGTTGTGGCCTTCTAGAAAACTGTAATATTGGAAGGGATGAGGGTCGGCATAGATAGTGACTTCTGTGCCATTGTGGGGGAATTTGAGACATTGATGGAAGGTGGATGGGACGGCTTGCATGGCGTGAATCCATGGTCTGCCGAGAAGAATGTTATATGGGAGGTCAAGATCTAGAACCTGACATTTTGTTTCGAGGATTTTCTGTCCCACTTGAATAGGGAGCTTTATGGTGCCCTCGGATAGCCTCTCGGTGTCATCATATCCTTTGATTGTGATGCACTCGCTAGCATCCACAACCACATCTGAGTACCCCAAGTGTTTTAGCAATTTTAGAGTGCATATATTTAGGCTGGAGCCACCATCTATTAGGACCCTTTTAATGGTGTGTTTGTGAATGCGAACCTCGATGTGTAGTGCATCATTATGTAGGTGTTCGAAAGCAGGGAGATCTTTTTCAGAAAACGTGAGATGGTGCGGTGTAGTGATATGGCCGACCATGGCTTGAAATTGATTGACATCCAAGTTTGCAGGGACTTGTGTTTCCAAAAGGGCTTTGTCGAGGACGTCCTTGTGGTGGGGTGATGTGCGAAGCAGCTCAAGGATGGAGATTTGTGCGGGCGTCTTTCCTAGATGCTTTAGGAGGTTGTATCAAGTGGTGGGTGATGGACGGGCATTTGGATGAGGGGGGAGGGGATCAGATGTGGATTGAGGTGTCTATTCAGTGGGAGGGGTAGTGCGGATTGATACACAGCCTCGATGGGTTGTCACAGTGCAATCGAGTGCTTGTGCCCGAATGGTGATTGTGTTGACATGGTGGGATGAGGGTTTGATGCGGCCGACAATGGAGTCATAGGATGCGGGTGGTGGAGTGACATTGTATGCTTGGTTGGATGAGGAAACTTTATTATGGTTGGGTAAAGGATCCTTGTAAGCTCCAAGGTTAGCGTTTGGTGATGGTTGGGCACTTTGATCAAGGCTGACAAGATTTTGGTCTATGAGGTCTTGGATGCAATGTTTTAGTTGCATACAGTCAGCCATTTTATGGCCTGCCATGCGGTGGTATTCACAGTAATCATTTTAATTATACCATGCTGCTTTAAGTGCTTTGTCTTGACATGGTCGATGGGCGGGAGTGTGACCACTCCTTGTTTGAGACATCTATCAAGGACGTCCTCGATGGGTTCTGCTAGTGGTGTGAAATTTTAGCGAGGTTTGCATGGTTTATTTGGCCCTCATGGGTTATTTACATTTGTTGCATACGTATGTGCAGGTGTTTGATTTTGGATGTGTTGGACGGCTTTCACATCGGTGACGCCATCGTTTAGATTGTTCTTGTTATTCCCCCAATAGCGTGATTTATCGTTGGATTGCGTGTTGGTATTGTTGTTGGTATTGGGGGTGTTGTGATTGGATTTGTAGTAGTAGTTGTTGTTGGTGTTGTGATTGTTGTTGTTGGATTTGGGGTCGTACAGTTTGATGGAGCCCTTGGCAATGAGGGCTCGTTCGATAGTAGTGCCTTTGTCGATAACCTCTTCAAAGGTAGATGCGCAAAGAATTTGTAAGTGAAACCCTAGTTCCTGATTGAGATTGGCCACAAACATGGTGACAAGTTGTTTTTCAGCAATAGGCCATGGGAGCTTGCTTGCTAGGCCCCTCCACCTTTGTAAGAAAGAAGCGAAAGCTTCTCTGCTCTTTTGTTTGGTGTTGCAAAGGTCAGTCATAGACACCTCATGTTCAAAGTTGTAAGAGAAGTGGTTGACAAACTTCTCCGCAAGCTCAGGGAATGTTTGAATTCCAGGTGGAAGATGGGCAAACCATTCAGTGGCTTGGCTGTTGAGGCTTCTTGGGAAGAGTCTTATAAGATATGTGTCGTTGTTAGAGACTTCTAGGCAAGCAATGTAGAACTCCCTAAGGTGGTCCCTAGGGTCTCCCTTTCCCTTGTATTTGTCAAATTTTGACATTTCAAAGTTTTTGGAGAAGGGGGGCATGTACAATGTGCAGTCAAATGGGTAGGGGCAAATATCCTCAAAAGAATAGTATTTGCGTTTGCCCCCAGTTTATAGGTCATCCACCTTTTGGATTAAGCCTTGTAGGACGGTGTTGAAATCTTGTGGTTGTTGTGGTTGGAATGTGTAGGGTTGTTGGTTGGTGAGATATTGGAGGTGGGGCGGGATTTGATGTTGGAAATTGGTTTGGTTGAGATGTTGGTGTTGCGGGTTGGGGTTCGGATTGATTGGTGCCTGTTGTTGTTGGTGTGCGTAGAGTTGTTGGAGAACATGTGGTGGTATTTGGGGATTGGGATTGTGTTGATTTATGGGATTATGGGGGTATGTGACATTAGATGGATTGACGTTGGGTATGTAGACGTTGGATTGGTTAGATGTGTTGCGAGATTGTTGTGAGAATAGTTGTCATAGGTATGCAATGGTGTGAGAGTTTGGTGGGGGCACACTTGTTGAGGTACTTGCTTGCGTGATGTTGCCTTGTATGCCCATGGTGATTTGTGAAGCGGAAGGGTTGATGGTAGTTGTGGTAGTAGAAGTGATGACGGGTTGGGAGATGGTAGGGAGAGCAGTGCATGTGGGAATTGTAGATGTGGTAGCGGTTGAGGTTGTGGAGGTGGTAGATACGATAGGTGTTGATGTTTGAGAGATGGTGGGTTGGGTATGTGATGTAGATGCTTGGGTATTTGATGTGGTAGGAGTGATTGTAGAAGTGGATGGTTGTGATGATGTTGCGATGGGGGGTAGTTGAGCACCAATTTTAAGAAGATGATCAAGATATCTATTTGGGTCCGATTTTAGCACTTTATCAAGTAGATCCATGTTATCGGCATCTTGCGTGAAGCTTAAGACATCTAGGTCATCTTGGGATATGGTGGGGACGTTTAGTGTTGGCGGCGGCAGTGGCGGTGGTGGTTGTGTCTGTTGTAAGAAGTGAAAAGGGTTTTTGTTGGGGCCATATGGGGGGATGAAGGAATATGTAGGTGGATTATATGTCTGATAGGTGGGTATGTTGCTGTTGTTGGTGTTAGGCAAGCCAAATTGCCATTGTTCCGCCATTTCTTGATTCTTTTTGTGTTGTGATCTCGTGATGGGCATACGCGTATGGGTTTGATTTCTAGAAGTAGAGTGGAATGGAGATGGAGACCTTAGAGAATCAGATTGATTTTGTGGGACCCAAAGATGGATGTGGTAATAAGATGGAGTAGAAGAGAGGATGTGGTGAAGATTGATATGTCTTTCCAAAGGTTTTAACCTAAGGGTAATATGAATGGATGATATTGATTTTTTGCATAAATTTTGGACCAAAGATGGATGATAATGATGTTTGATGAGAAGGGAATTTTGAATTTGATGTTTTGATTTTGGATGATGAGGAAGATGTTCTCGATGGTTAACAAATTGAGCTTCAGATAAGATCTAGATTTTGAGTTGGCACAAAGGGATGTTTTTTTCTTTGTTTGGGGTAGACTAATGACCTTACGCAAAGAGGGGTGATTTGTTTTTCTTGAAAGGTAGACTAATGACTTTTCAAGGAAAATGTGATGTTAATGATAAGATCTAGATCTAACTTTGGCTCAAAAGGATGACAAGCTTTGGTGCATGATTTGTTGATGGGTGTTTTGATTTGGATTTGGATTTTTTGAAATGATTTATTTTGGTCCAAGGAGATATGCAAAACGATTTGAAGGGGGATGGATAGATATGGATTTGAGATGATGATGATGTATCAAAGGGGTCCAACAATGGTGGTGATTGATCCTCTAAGGTCTAAGAGAAGGTGCGTTTTTGGAAAAAATGGATAGACTGTTGTCAGATTTCTGTGAGATGGATATGGATTATGGCAGAGCAGATAGTGTAGATCACAACTAAATAGGTCTTTGTTTTAGGTGAGTCAATCTAAAAATAGCGCCAATCCACGGGTGAAATGGCGCTACAATCAAACAGATATGGCGCTAAAATAGGGTAGACAGATTTTTGATGGCAAATTCTTGGATTTGTTTGTTTGGAATGTGATCAAATGATTTGTTTTGTCTCTTGGCAAGTTGTTTGTGAAAAATTAAAGCACTTTAACACACATTTGAATGCAAAACAACCAATGATTTTTTTTGTTTGTGAAATGATGTACGATTTTGTTTGGAACAAGCACTTTTCACAACCTAAGGAGAGAATGTGATAGCATTTGTTGAATCCCCTAGCTGCGCCTATTCAAAGCGGGTAGCTCTAGGATCTTGGTAGCACTGGCTCCTCCTTACAATTGCACACACTTCTCACACATACCAAGATCCGAGTTTCTTATAAGGCTTGTCCCTCACCAAACCTTTAGATTGTCCCTGCTACCTCGGCTAAGAACCACATGAATCGGGGCCGCTTCAAGGGTTTCCCCTCTGCATCAACAAATAGAAGGATTTTGGCTTGCTAAAACAAAGGTTCGTAGTAAGGGCATCCGTTCAGGTGGTTATACGTGCGGTAGCGCTACTCTCTGTTATGGAGTCTCCCAGCCTCCAAGGGTTGCGCCTTGGAGGGTTTTGGGGGAGGTTGGCTGTCGGTATAACAAAACAACACCTGTCGTTTGAGACTTTCGTCCCAAACGCCTTATTTTATATAGCGGCTTGAAAGAGCTTGGCTTTAGCTTGATGCCGCTTGGGTCATTCCCACCTTTCGAAGCGGGGTGGCAAGCCCTCTAAGGATTACAAAAGCAACACAATCACGACAACACTTTTGATCCCCAAGTTCATCAAAAGATGCGAGGGGAGAGCATACATGTTCCCTATGATTGTATCACACTTAACATAGTTTGTTTTAGATCTTTTGGATTAAGTTGGGGGTGATTAATGTAAAGTGTTGTGATAAGTTTTTGATTCCTAAGATCACCAAAGGGTGCGAGGGAAGAGCATACACTTCTCACTCTACTTGACACAACCACGAAGACACTTCACACAAGTATTTTTGATTGTCTTGATTAGATGCGTGAGAAATGCAAGTTTGTTGTTCTTTTTATCCAATGATGTATGCAATTTGTTGGTTCTTTTAAAGTGTTTGACACACACACACACCAAGAGATTTGTTTGATTTGTTTTGTTTAATTTTATAACACCAAATTGAAGTGTGATCTAACTAGGATGCCAAAAAGAAAGGTTCATTTTAAGTCCCACATGAAATGATGTTGTGCAAGAAAAACTAAAAGAACCTTGCAAACAGTTTGTTAGTATCTTGCAAAGGATGATAAGAACCTACAAAACCCTTGTCAGCACCTGCACAGACAGCAAAGTCAGTTTTCAAAAATAGCGCTAAAATAAATGTGCATAGGCGCCACTGCGGGCAGAACAACCTAACTTATCAAAAAGGTGCTAAACTAACTATAGCGCTAATACAATAAGTCTAAAGTGCTATAAAATATAGCGCTACTGAAACCTATGGAAGGCGCTAAAATAAAAATGGCACTGAAAAAGTTATACAAAAGCGTCACTACATAGTTGGTCAGAGGGTTTGGAGGACGCGCAGATAGCGCCAATCTGAACGATAGCGCCAAAATGGGGAATTGATGCTTGTCTTTTCTTTTTTTTTCAAAAATTTGCCATAACCTCCCCCTGTAATTCCTAGTTTTTCTGCAAAATAGAGAGCAAACGACAACAGAAAACGACAGGAAGAGCAATCAACAGCATGTGAGTGATGTTAGTAAGGAAAAAAAGTTGTGCAGAAATAGCGCTAATACAGAAATAGCACCAAAATCTGAATGGGATAGCGCCACTGCACAGGGTGGATAACGTTGCACCTGCAAAATCATGTCCTCACACCAAAACTCACAAACAAGGATTAGATTCAGACCTTGTGGGTCCCACCGGGCGTGCCAATGTAAATTAGATAATGCAAACAAGGTAAAATATTAACTAAATGCAATAAAAACAAAGCTATACCTCACATGCAAAACCCAATCCCATCAAGGGAGGAAGGAGCCTTTGCACCCAAAACAAGCTCCTAGACAAAGATTATCCCTAGACTATGGATTTCAATGTGAAATGCTCTTCAATTGTGCAACTCACTATCCTAACTCAAGAATGATTTTGGCATGGTAACTTTACATAAACTTGGAGGATGGAAATGGCTTGGGAGAGGTTCTATTTATAGATTTTTGGAAGGGATTTTGATCCAAGGGTGGAGATTGATTTGGAAGATCAATGGTGGAGGATAAAAGTGATGTGGAGGGCCTAGATTCAATCTTGAATGAATGGAGGGCTAGGAATAAAAATAATTTTTTTATTCATTTTGGGAAAAAGGGTCCATAAATGAGGTTGGGTGAGATGGATTATTTTAGAATAAAAGATTCATATGGGGGAATGTAATTAAAAATTCATTTGGGGAAGAGAGGAAGTAAATGAGTTATGACATGTGTAAGGGGTGTAAGAGGTATTTAATGAAGATTATGACAAATGTGTATTAAAAATTGATTTATTTGACATGGAAATTAATTTTTTATTCATGGGTTGTGGGGAGAAGTGTTAATGAGGGTTTGACCCAATTAATTAAGGTGATTAACCTAATTAATATGGCTGGAATGAATTAGCAAAGGGATTAGTGGGAGGATTAGATTAATTAATTAATGATTTAATTAATTAATCTTAAGGCTAGGATGAGGTAGGCTAGGGTAGGCAATTAAATAATAGCTATTTAATTGTCTAGGGTAGGGATAGGTTAGTTAGTAGGCTGGATTAATTAGTTAACATGGTTTTAACTAATTAATTGGATTTATAGAAAAATGGGGGAATTGATTTAATAAATATTGCATATTTATTAAATTAATTGGCTAGGGTTTGGACTATTGAATTAATAAAATTAATTCAATTTTGGGGAGATCGTGATATGAATTTGGAAGATGAAGGGGTAATTAATTAAATAAAAATTTAATTAATTGATTAGAGGGAAATTTGGTATGTTTAGGGATGTCGGGAGTCAGTCTATTGGTCAAGACATTTTTAGGTGTCTACACTCCCAACCAAAAAAATTATAAATGTCCTTGCTTGAATGTGTTTATTTCTAGGATTGGAACACCTGCATTGGAGCTCCACACCAAAAATCATTCACAGAGATGTGAAAAGTTCAAACATCCTCTTGGGCATGAACCTGAGGGCAAAAGTGGCAGATTTTGGGCTTTCAAAAATTCTTGGTGACGACTCAACTGCTCATGTGACCACCATAATCAAAGGAACAATGGGATATATGGATCCAGAGTAGAGTCCTTTATACCCTACAAATTTATTTTCTTTATGAGTTGTAAAGCAAAATTAACCCAACAGTTTGAATTGATACAGAGGCTTCTTAATAACAGATAATTGTTGTAACTTGTGTTGATTGATTAAAGGTATTTTGCTACCAACAAGTTGACTGAAAGAAGTGATGTGTATAGCTTTGGAGTGCTCCTGTTAGAGATGATATGTGGGAGAAAACCAATCGAAGATGCTGTTGATGAAGAAGAAGTTAACCTTGTGAAATGGGTTAGATTTAATTTTAATCACTACCTTCAACTATTTTCTGGTTGTTTTGTTTCATGCCATTTTATATTTAAGGATACTAATAAACAACATGTTGATCATAGGTGATGCTCCATGTAGAGGCAAACGAAGATTTTCCTCATCATTTGACATACATAGTAGATGAGAAGATATCTTTAGGTGAAAATGACATGGAATCCTTCAATTCTGTTATTGATCTGGCAATTAAATGTGTGCAGAGGGAAGGATCCAAGAGACCCACCATGAGGGAAGTTGTGGCAAGAATAAAAGAGGCTATGCCTTTTATACAGCCCGTATGTGTGGAGACTTCATCTGCAAGTGAATATAGCACAGCTGATTGTAGTACTAGCCTCCTTTATGGGGGCAGATGACAAAAATCTTCAGCTCTCCCATTCGATGAAGGGTTAATCAACCCTTCAATAAATATATACATTAGGTGGCTTACATCATACTATTTAATGGATGACTTGGGATCATAACTTTAAGGTTTTATTTTTTTTCTTTTCTTTTAAATATTTTAGTGAGTTTACATGTTTGAACCATGCTCTAAATAAGGGAGAGGGGCTAGTAGTTGAGCGGGGTCTTATTGTTGATATAGTACTTGTGGTTATAAGATTTAGTCTTGCAACATATTTATACTAGGGGAGAGGACTCAATAGATAACCATGCTCCAATTGCCACTATGATGTGACACCCTTAGATCCTAGTTCAGTATATTAAGAGAATTAATAGTTGAGAAATGATATACTAGTTAAAACTTAGTAAGGAACCGATACATGTGCACATATACATGTGTAACTATACACTTCACAAGTCACATCAAAGAAACAACCAATCATATGGTGACACATAAGGTGGTTGATAATAAATGCCTTGGTGGACATGCTTTGGTCTAACTTTTCTTTTGGGTGCTTTTGAACAACTTGGCAAAGATGTAGTTGATTAGGCTACATTGTTGATACCTAGAATCCTAAACAATAGCTTTAATCTCTTAACTTAGATATGGAGATATGCTAAATTTTTCATGAAAATGGGATGTATCATTTAAGAGCTTGATGCGCATGAAGATAGGGTGTGCGAGTATTGGGTCCTCTCCCCTATATATTGTCAATAATTATTCCACATGTAAATAAAAAATGACCAAATTTTAATTAATACAGACCCTTACATGAACACATGAGAACTTATGAATGTCATATAAAAAATCATAAATGTATTCATTGAATAGTGTAATAAATACTTTTTTGCTTTATATGAAATATCATAACTATCCACTATAAGTGTGTCATTTATAAAATAAGGTGCTCATCGAAACAAGTATTGTTGTTATGTGGACAAATGTTTTTCTTATGTGTACAACTACTAGGTGGCAATGTACATGCATTGTAATACTTCATATTATATGTTTGTCTGATGACAAATGTAAAAGGTGAGTACAATAAATACCTTGTATTTTGTTATGAAATGTAAAAAGTTGTCAAAAAGTTTTATGATCACTTAAAGTTGAATATAAGTTGTATTTTAAATAAGAATGTATTGTTTTTATAACAATAAAAAGTATTTTGTGTTCAACTATCGGGTCATTTGTGTTGGATATAAAGGTTAGAGATAATAAGATTCATGGTTACCAAAAGGTATTGAAATCATTAAGGTTGCATATACTTGTTATATTTTAAATAAGGATATGATGTTGTTCTAACAACAAATATTTTTTTTTTGTTCAACTACTATAGGACACTTCTCATTAGACGTGATGATGTGGTGAGTTGTGTGATGAGTCACACCTCCAAACCTTAGTTGTGGATAGATAAGAGTCCATATCACATTTCTAAAAAAATAGAAGTCCTACGATATTCCATGTAACTGCTACATGGTTGCAAAGTTATCCTAAACAACTATTGGCCCCTCTCCCCTATTGGTTCTATCACATTCTCTAAAGTTACTCAATTTTAATTAAATGTAAGAAGGCCTTAATCATGATAAACATGATTAAATGAGAAGTTTTTTTACCATGTCATTATAATTTGCAATGTGATATTGTGATTTTGTTATGATGTTATTTAAAGGTGATGTAGATTATTGTAAAATCCATCCTAGTTACTACTATTTTTTTTTACACATCAAGTATTAACTTAATCATCCAAGCATCTTCTGTCTAATTTAGAAGTGTCATCTACAAAGACTTATCAACCATAGTCATGACATCAACTCTACGCCACAACTCATATACTCGTACTAGAGTATGATAAGCTCCCAAGATCAGGGTCATCCCTAGACCCAGACCTAAACCTCAAGGGTTCATTCATAATGACCCTCCCTACGTATCCCCTCATGGAAATCAAAGGCTCCGTAGTTCGTACATCAACAATAGAGAGGCTTCATCCTCTCCTTTAATATGAGATCTCTGATCTCACTCTTAAATCATAGCTTTTAAGTAAAACATATGATGCCAATTCAATTCATATTCAATAATATGATAGAAAATGCAATCTAGTCAAAAGGTTAGTCCAATGCCAACATCAATGTATGAAAATACACAAAACCGCATATTGACTAGCTCATATAAGCACTACTTGTTCACTCATAGTGACAGGCTTAAGCATGCATTCCTTGTATGCAATGTGACTATCACTCACATGGGTCACACATGCAAGTGTGACTAACTCATAGGTACAAACCATATACACAAAGTGAATAACTCATCTATATGTTACATATACACAATGTGACTAGCTCTTGCATAACACATATACATAGAACAAATAACTCATCCATGTGTCACATACACCCATAGTGAGTAGATCTCATACATACAACACATATACACAAGGAGAACAATTCATGCATGTGTCACATACACAAAGAGTGACTAGCTCATTCATACAACACATATACATGGGGAGAATAGTTCATGCATGTGTCACATACACATAGAGTGACTAGTTCATGCATACAACACATATTTAGAAGGTGCTTAGTTCACACCTATATCACATATACACAATGTGAATAGATTGTGCATGCATCATATGCACATCGTAGGTTTACATCGTGACTAGGTAGCAAAAATGAATGATTGCAACCATATTGCAATCATCTTCCCATTTGTCTAATTCACTAATCCATAAGCCCTCAAATATATCCCAACCCAAAAAAGGAATGTTGGTATATCTAATGGTACACCATGGGTTCCATCATTTTTCCTGATTTCCAACCAACTATCATCACAAGCAAGCATCCCATACTACTTGTGGCCATCACTAGCATGGGCTCAAGTGCAATAACACATAACACATAAGGTCTCTAATATAGATGCACACAGTGATTGACTCACACATATATAATGACCAACTAGTAATAAAAAGTGGATGTAACCTACTACATGCACCTTCCCATTACCTGGTTCACTAACACATAAGCTCCCATCTTTTTCCCAATTCACAACCAACTGTGATGACAAGCAAGCATCCCATACTACTTGTTGTCAACACTAGCTAAGGACTAGGTGTAACAACATACATCACATGTGGCTATTAAGAAGATTTCCATAGCCTGTTGAACTAATGAGTCGGTGGACCCTGACATCTATCACCTCCATGCCACTGGCGAAAGTCAGTCTGACCTGGTATGGGGTAGCTCCTAGCATCTATCACCTGCATAGTATTGGTGAAAGCCAGCTAAGCCCTATCATACCAAATGGTAGCTCCTGGAACCTGCCACCTCCATGGTACTAGTAACAACCAACTAACCCTAAGATACGATGGATAGCACCCGGTATCTGCCACCTCCATGGTACTAGTGACAACTGACTAAACTGCACCTATATCATAACCTAGATGGTTCCTGATATCTGTCACCTTCGTGCTACTGGCGACAATTGACTCATCCTAAGATATGGCATATAGCACCTAACATCCATCACCTGTACGATACTGGTGACAGTCAGCTATTTGCACATGTACCAGACACGGTTTTGACATGTGGGTCATCTTATAGCCAAGGGAAACACAATCAGAATGTCACAAGAATTCACCAACACTGATCAAGTTGACTTGGTTACATCCCACATAGAGGTCCATAAACCAATACACATGGTCTTTTTAGGTCTAGGGGTCTAAATTACAAGTCAACACTCAATAAACATATTAGACCCACATGAGATGGATTCTATCTGGGCACATATGCATAAACATATACAAACACAAAGTAATATCAAGGGCCATTCCATACATTCAATTCTCACTTGGAAACACAATATGCATTATACATAAGTCCAACCCACAATAGTAATATTAGACAAGTTCAAAGTCACCTTTGTATATGCACATTAGAGACAAACCGTGAAAATGGTAATTCTAAAAGTCTATCAAAGATTGGGGTAGATTTAGGGAACCTGACCCAACAACCTCAAAGTATAGGAGCTTAGTACTGATAGAGTCCCTTTTTCTAGCTCAGGCCTATATAATGAGATTTACTAATCAGAAGGTGGGTTCATAGATCCATCACGTAGTTTCAACCTCAAGCTGAAACATATCGAAGAGGGAAGGTTGATTAAGTTTAGGAACAACCCATGCCTCAGAGTCATTTCCTAAACCCCTGCCCTATAGACTTGAGGTCTAGGGGCATCCTTTGCTCAACCTTTCAATTGTTTAACAATGGAGTTGTCTAATAGTTGACATTCCATTCCCATAATTGAAGACGCCACATGTAATAGACTATTGTCTATGTCAAGTGACACATAAAGCTATGTTGAGTTATGTTTAATGATACATGATAACACAATGACTTGCATAGGGTCATGCATAGTGGCACATGATGACACAATGACTTACATGCAATATATGTGCATGTCATTAATGATTGTAAAAAAACACAAAATGTTTTCAAGGCACATATAAGGTTCCTAGAGGCTTGTGTAGTTGTGCATTGATCAATATGGATGCAACCCTAAAGTGGTGGAAGAACTAAGAGGTCATAATGATACCTAGATTTAGAGCACATATGCCATCTAGAGTTTGTTTTATACATATAGAATGTGTGTAAGGAAGTTATAGAAGTAATGTCCAATAGTAGTGAAAAGTACAAAGAGCATGTAGATAAGAAGAGAGAATTTATAGTTGGAAACCTAGTTATGACTCATCTTAGGAAAGAAATATTTCTAAGAGTAACTTAAAAAAAGTTATTTTGGAAAAAAATTGGGCTTTGCAAGGTATTGGAGAAGATTTCCCCTAATGCTTATGAGATAGAGCTACCACTAGATCTGGATATCTCCATTATTTTCAATATTGTTGATCTCTATGAGTATCATGTTGAAATCAAAGGAACAATGGAAAATAAGGATGAGAATGTATGAGGGTGTATGCACAAAGATGGGGGACCAAAAAGTTGCCACCATGGGACTTTTTGGTCCAAAACATGCCAAAATGCAAGTGCGTTATAATGCGTTCGTATTTTAACTTGCTTTAAAAGTCAAAAAAACTTCATTTTCTCCCATTCACCCACGACCAAAGGAGTTTGTATGTGAAAAACAATCTTCAAAGCGTGAACGTGTTCAACGAAAGTCTCTCCAAGCAAGTGCAAGGGAGAAATTGACATTTTCAAGATGCCACCTCAGTGCCAAAATGTCGTGAAGCAAATTTGGAGGGCCTTGCAGTCGAAGAAGGTAGGGTTTGTTTAATTTTTGTTAGTTTGAGAAGAATTTTTAACTTTTGCAATGTTTGATTAGTTGTTTTTTTACATTTACAGTTAATGAGGCAAGAGAAAACCCAATTCCAACTGAGGAGGGTCAAAACAACCCCCAAAACCCTCCAAACCCTCAAAACTCACCTTCACATCCTCACAATGTAAGGGATACACAAAAAAACCACCTAGGGAAAATAGAAGGAAACAAAAGACATCTTTAAACCCTTATTCAAATGCTAAACAATCCAAGTGCAAGCATCGATCGTAAGAGAGCGCTTGCAAAGTCATTAGAGGAGATTATTTCCCACACCAAATCAGTGACAAAACAAATCGGCAAATTTCAAGACTATAGGGAGAGGTGTCGACAATACTATGCTGACAAATTGTCATATGAACAAGTGAAGAATGAAAAAATAATAAAATCTCAATTATGTGCACACTTTATTAATCCTAAAACTGGCCAAAAATTAGAAGAAACTTGCAAACGATTCACTATTCATTGGTGTAGGAATGAAGAAATATCCCAAAACTTTTGGGATAGATGGTACATGGTCTTCGATGAGTGCCCATGCAACAACAATGAGGTGCCATAATATTTCTTAAGGAAAATCTATTGCGAGTTTGTCCTCAAGAAGATTCCCAATTATTTTGGCATTCGAGAGTTCTGGGGTAGAGGTGGTGGCTCTGCCCAAGATAGAGAGAGGGATCAACAAAATAAAAACCATGTACCTAGAGCCCTATTGAGGCCAGAACGTGTGTCACTCCGTTCAATTTTGAAGGAGAGTGTTGAGGTGGAGACATTACATTCATTGACTACTCTCACACAGTCTCTAGCACAACATGCCGATGATCTTACCTAGGCCAATGAGGGTGAGAGCAGTAGGTGTCATTTGTCCCCACATTTGTGTAGTTCATGTGGGAACCTATGTGATTATGGGACGCAGGATGCACGATAGGACTCTCGGCATGCTGTGACGCAGGGGCAACATCCAATGTTGGAGACATCCATATTGGATGAGATTGTTTTCACTAATGATGTCTTACATCAGACATTTGGTATTGACTCTTAGGTAATTTTTTACAAGTTTCGTCTTGATTTAATATATTGTTATTTGAAATTTATAATTAATTTTATATGACTATCTATATTATAAGTGAAAAATAATGTATGTAATTGTTTGTGCAATGAAATTCTAGGGTTAGAGTCTTCATCTTGCCTCTGTTAGCCATCCATTGACGGGTTATGAGAGGAGGTCAAGTTAGCAGGTATGTAATTTACCACATGATCACAATTATTATAGATATATCAATGATAATATTATTTTGTGACAATTTGATGATTTCAACAGTCACCGGCACCTCCACAGTTTCCTTGGTCCCCTGGATGCAAATCCACCATTTATACAGAGGTAAATTTAACCATTTCTAATCATTATGCATTTTTAAAATAATGTTATGTATTTATTTTGGTCAAATAATCTTGAACTTGATTTCAGATGTTGAATATTTACACTCCTCATCTTCGTGAGTCAGCGTATGTAGGCATTGTTGCAGCCATGATGTCTTCAAATCCTTTAACCTAGGTATGAGCCAATAACATGAAAATGTCATAATTTTGTATTTCTTGTTTTATCTCATGTCATTTGATGTACATAAACAATATTTATGTTTAGTCAATTTTGTTTCTTGATGCTTCCCACAGGAGGTCACAACTCCAGCTCGTCCAACTACAGACAAAGAGAGAGACAAGATGATGGAGAGTGATCATCGGATGGCAGTAAGTGATCGATTACATATGTGATGTTATATATTTCATGTACATTTTCTATATTAATGTGCATATTGTTTGATTGTATTAACAGGTGGAGCTGGATGAACTTCTATCGAAGAGGTCTACTCGATGACAGAGAGAGGATGAGTCACGGATTGGCTCTCCATCTTCACGGTCAAGCAAGGGCCACTGATTATTTCATAAAAGTCCATAGGAAATTAGTTTTTGGGACATTTTTTGTATGCCTAGATGGCTTTGTATACATACTTTTGTATGTTACTGATGTATATTTTTGTATATATGTCTATATGGCTTTGTTTGGACATGCCTATATGGCTTTGTATATAAACTAGATGTTATGTTCATGACATTATGTATATAACAATTTATATTAAATATTTAATATGATGATCAATTATCGTTACAGGAATTTTGCTTTACACGTGCCAATTGTATTTGCTTGAAAGTTTATAAATCATTTTCAGATAATCTATTTTGTGCATATCTTGCAATCATTGCATTCTGTGGGACTGTGCATTTCTTTGATCCATCATTTTAAATAGTTCACGTGCCTTGTTTATGCTTCCACACTTTCCATACATGTCTACAAGGGCAGCTGCAATTACAATACATGTGACAAAATTCCTATATCATTTATGCTTTGATGGTTGTCCACACCATGTTCCCTAGATCCCATTTTGGCATAGGCAAGGAGGAAGTTGGATGAGGTTGTGCAATTTGGTTTTAGACGTGCCAAAATTTGCGTTTGGTTTAAATTTACTTTTGTGCATTTGCTTGAGAGTTTTTAAAGCCTTATGAAAAATTCATTTCGTACATATCTTGCAATATTTGCATTCCATGAGACAACATTTCTTTGAGGCATCGTGTCAAACAGTTCACGTTCGTTGTATATGCTTCCACACTTTGCATACATGTCTTGTAGGGTACTTACAACTACAACATTTGACAAAGTTCCTATATCCTTTATGCTTTGATGGATGTCTATACCGTGTTCCAAAGATACCACTTCTAAGGTTTTGTAATTTGGCTTTACACTCACCAATTGCATTTTCTTGAAACTTTCGAAAGGCTTATCCAAAAATCCATTTTGTTCATATCTTACAATCATTGCATTCCATGAGGCAACATTTCTTTGAGGCATCATGCCAAATAGTTCATGTGCCTTGTCTATGCTTCCACACTTTGCATGCATGTCTTTGAGGGAAGTTGCAACTATGACATCTAACAAAATTCCCATATCTTTTATCCTTTGATGGATGTCCATTCTGGCATAGGCAAGGAGGATACTGGCTAAGGTTGTGGAATTTTGCTTTACACCCACTAATCGTATTTTCTTGAAAGTTTATAAAGCCTTGTCAAACAAATCCTTTTTTTTAATATCTTGCAATCATTGCATTCGATGAGGTGACATTTCTTTGGGGCATCATGCCAAACACTTCATGCGCCTTGTCTATATATGCTTCCACAATTTGCATACGTGTCTACAAGGGTAACTGCAATTACAACATGTGACAAATTTCCTATATCCTTTATGCTTTGATGGCTGTCCATACGCTGATCCAAACATCCTATTTTGGTGTACAAATGGGGAGGATGCTAGCAAAGGTTGTGGAATTTGGCTTTACATGTGCCAATTGCATTTACTTGAAAGTTTCTAAAATCTTTTCAATAAATCCATTTTTGGCATATCTTGCAATCATTGCATCCCATAAGAGAACATCTCTTTGTGGTGTTGTATCAAACAGTCCATGTGCCTTGTCTATGCTTCCACAATTTGCATACATGTCTCACAGGGTAGTTGCAACTACAACTTTTGACAAAATTGCTATATCCTTTATGCTTTGATGGATGTCTATATTGTGTTCCAAAGATACCATTTCGAAGGTTTTGGAATTTGGCTTTACACCCACCAATTGCATTTGCTTGAAAGTTTCTAAAGCCTTATCAAAAAATCCATTTTGTTCATATCTTATAATCATTGCATTCCATGAGGCAACATTTCTTTGGGGCATCATGCCAAACAATTCACATGTCTTGTCTATGCTTCCACACTTTGCATACATGTCTACAAGGGCAGCTACAATTATAGCATGTGACACATTTCCTATATCCTTTATGCTTTGATAGATGTCCATACACTGTTCCAAACATCATATTTTGGTTTACAGATAGGGAGGATATTGGCAAATGTTGTGGAATTTGGCTTTACACGTGCCAATTGCATTTACTTGAAAGTTTCTAAAATCTTTTCAACAAATCCATTTTTTGCATATCTTGCAATCATTACATCCCATGAGAGGACATCTCTTTGTGGTGTCAAGTATCAAACAGTCCACATGCATTGTCTATGCTTCCACACTTTGCATACATGTCTCACAGGGTAGTTGCAACTACAACTTTTGACATAATTGCTATATCCTTTTTGCTTTGATGGATGTCTATACTATGTTCCAAAGATACCATTTAGAAGGTTTTAGAATTTGGCTAAATACACCCACCAATTGCATTTGCTTGAAAGTTTCTAAAGCCTTATCAAAAAATCCATTTTGTTCATATCTTGCAATCATTGCATTCCATGAGGCGACATTTATTTGGGGCATCATGCCAAACAGTTCACATGCCTTGTCTGTGCTTCCACACTTTGCATACATGTCTACAAGGGCACCTGCAATTACAACATGTGATAAATTTCCTATATCCTTTATGCTTTGATGGATGTCCATACGCTATTCCAAACATCCTTTTTTGGTGTACAAATAGGTAGGATGCTGGCAAAGGTTGTGGTATTTTGGTATTTTGACCTCTAATCATGGCTGTCACAGTCAACACAACAATGGATCAATCCATTATCTCTTTGTATTTTGCCCAGAAAACCTTATGAAATATGGGCTCTAGTTAGGTAGAATGAATAACATACATCTCTGAATGTTGTTCACACATGTGCAGACATAGATTAAGGTTTTAAGCATTGAAACGTGTCCTCCATTGGTGGCAATATGTGGTCATATTGTTGTTGAGTCATTTATAGAATTTTATCATATTGATAGAAACACATTGAAGATAGAAGCATTAAATGATCATTTATGTTTATTCTCTAACTTTAAGGAGTTGTTTATTATGTTTCCTTCTTTGTTAGACAGTTTTACTTCACTTCTTCATGATTATCATAGCTTGCATCCTTCATCTATGAAGAGTCATTGTGTTGTGCATGTCTCTAATGAACTATTACCTTTGAGCACACCTTTGCATGATATACCTATAGATGATGAAATAGTTCATTATGGTTTGATATTGTTTATTCTTCTTCATATTCCATTTTTCATAGTAAGCCTAATGATGATCATATGGATAGTGATGAGTACATACATACTAATGATCTAAAGCTTGTGATGCACCGTGTAGGACATGCATTGATGACATAATCTTACCTCCTACTAACGACATTCTTGTATTTTATAATGATACTCCTCTCACATGCCATGATGATATTATTAATTATGTACCATCTTCCAAGATTAGAGATATGCATTTTTTTTGGTACTACATATTTATGATTATTTCCCTAGTGTTGAAAATTGTGTTTGTTATGTTAGAAATGAAAGCAACACTACTTCAATGGAAATCTGATTCAAAATAAATTTCAGCAATATTTAGTGTGCATTAACAATGGAGATTGTAACAAAACATAAAACCCACTACAGAAAAGATGTTAAATATGAAGAACTCAACACAATGACATAGTGTTTACATGGAGAAAACCCTTGTGGGTAAAAAACTCCACTAGGAAAGAGGCATAAGTTTGTATTAATCTCAACAAGATTGTACAATACATCAACTACACAACTCTCTCCACAAGTCTTCAATCTGACAGCATTCTAGCAGCACCTGAGTACCTAAAATCTGTATTGCAGCAACAAATACATGGAAAATACTTACAGAAATATTTTCCACTCCATTCTAGGCATTCACTGTCTCTCTGCTAAGATTCTCCAACCTATAAACATTAATTACCATCTTACGAGCATCTTACACTTGTCCAAAAACAACCATGCAAAGGTTGGGGGTCCAAGACTAAATCTAGCCTCTTACAACATCTTATGACGTGTCATAACCATCATAGATTCTACAAAAGAGTATCTTTCCAAGATAGGAACCTTGGGCTAAATATAGCAAATATACAACTAACATATCCGTCATAGAATCTCAGAATCTTATGACAACTTGCAGTTGTCATAGATTCACTTACCAAACATTATGGTAGTTGTCGTACATGCAAAAAATAGTAGATTCCTCAAGGGAGTACACCTACCCTCATTTACTTTGAGTTTTTACATTTGCTAACAGTAAAAGTCACTCCATAACTACTGCCGCTAACTCCAAAATTACCACTGCAAGTGAAACTATTACATCTCTTTATGGGTAATTACAAATAACAAATAATAAATGAAATAAATACAATATTAGGATTTACAAGGTTAATGGCCCCTTATCCCAACATTCTTCCACTTGACATTATACATTGTTAATCAACCCATAGGAAATCAAATGAAAAATAATCAGGCACTAGAAACAAGGCCCATAACCTCTCTACACCATGCAAACTTCTTTGTGCTAACAGGCTTAGTCAATGAATCTGCAACATTGTCCTGAGTGTCTATCTTCTTCATCTCAATCTCTCTATTTTCAACCAACTCTTGAACAAAGTGATACTGAACATCAACATGCTTAGTCCAAGCATGATACATGGGATTCTTAGCCAAACAAATAGCACTCTGGCTATCACAACTAATTTGAATGTTCTTGCAATCAAAACCAATACCTATACATAGTCTCCTCAGCCAAATTGCCTCATTAGAGATATGAGTTGCAACCATATACTCTATTTCTGTGGTGGACAAAGCAACTATGGGTTGCCTCTTACTCATCTAACTCACTGCACCTCCAAACAGAGTAAATACATAGCCACTAGTGGACCTTCGACTATCCAAGTCACATGCCCAATCTGCATCAACAAAACCCTGCATGTCCAAAGATTTATTAGCACTATTAGTACCAAAATAAACCAAACAATGATCAGGAGTACATGCAAGATATTTAAACACCCTCTTCACATAATTCCAATGTTGTCTACCAGGATTAGACATAAATCTGTTCAAAACTCCCACTGCTTGGGCAATATCTGGTCTAGCGCAAACCTTTGCATACATCAAACTCACTACAACACTAGCATATGGCACATTAGACATATCCTCAAAATCATCCTCAATCTTTGGACACATATCTAATGAAAGCTTAGTACCAATGGGTAAAGGAACTCTAACTAGGTTACAGTCCTGCAAACTAAACCTCTGCAAAATAGTATTCACATACTTACTTTGTGACAACCAAAGCTTTCTGTTAACTCTATCCCTCCTGATCTCCATTCCCAAAATATACCTTGCGGCACCAAGATCCTTCATATCAAATGCACCTGAAAGTTGGGCTTTAACCTCACTGATCATACCCTTAGTATTGTTGAAAAATAATATGTCATCAACATACAAAGCAATAACCAATATAGAATCACCAACATAATAAATGTAAACACAGTGATCCTCCTCACTTCTAACAAAACCTAATTTCAAAAAAAATGAATCAAACTTTTGATACCGCATTCTAGGGGACTAATTTAGACCATAAAGAAACCTCTTTAACCTGCAAACCCAATGTTCTTTTCCTTTTACCTCAAAACCTGTAGGCTGTTGCATATAAATTTCTTCTTCAAAATCTCTATGCAAGAACACAATCTTAACATCCATTTGCTCAATCTCCCAATCATAAGATGTAGCAATGGATAAGAGAAATCTAATAGAAGTCAATTTAGCAACAGGAGAGAATATCTCACCAAAATCAACTCCCTCTTTATGGGAGTGGCCCTTGACTACCAATCTAGCCTTGTACTTCTCCAATGACCCGTCTGCTCCAAACTTCTTCTTGAAGACCCACTTACAACTTATGGCCTTTCTTCCTTTGGGCAAATGAACAAGATCCTAGGTGTTACAAGAGTCTAAAGCCATCATCTCCTCATGCATGGCTAATTGCCAAGACTCACCATCATCTGTAGAAATAGATTCCCTATAGGATCTAGGTTCATCGTTAGTACTCAATAAAGCATATACACAATGAAAATTTGGTGGGCTATACCTGTCAACTAGATTTTGTTGTCTTGTGGATCTCCTCAAGGGTGGAGTAAGAGATTCTACTCATTCTTCTGCATGATCATCTGCAACAAATTCTTTTGTAACAATAGACTCATCTTCATCAGAACTACTCGAATCTTCTTCTTCTTCTTCTTCACTCCCCAATCCATCATTTTGTTCTTCTTGAGCTGCATCTTGCTGCTCTAAATCAAAATGCACCATCTTTACCTTTTTTTTTCTTTTGACTATTCAGGTTCTAAAATAGCTCTAAGTTCCCTAAAAATAACATCTCCAGAAAAAATAATCCTATGGGTTAGTGGATTCCAAAGCTTATAACCTTTGACATTATCACCATATCCAATGAATGTACATTTTTTAGCCTTTGGATCCAACTTAGATTGCTTTTCCTTAGGCACATGAACAAAAGCCTCAGCCAAAAACCCTTAAATGTGAAACAAAAGGTTTCTTACCTATCCACACTTCATAAGGTGTCAAATCAAGAGCCTTACAAGGAGATCTGTTTATCAAGTAGCAAGCAGTACACATAGCCTCTGCACAAAAGCATTTATCCAACTGCACATCACTAAGAATACTTCTGGCTCTTTCCATAATTGTTCGGTTCATCCTTTCTGCAACACCATTCTGCTGTAGTGTATACAGAGTTGTCTTTTGTCTGATTATACATGCATGCTTGCAAACTCATCAAATTCCTTAAAGCAATATTCCCCTCCATTGTCAGATCTTAATATTTTTATCTTTAAACCTAATTGGTTCTCTACTAAGACTTTGAATTCCTTAAACTTAGTGAAAACTTCATATTTATGCTTCATAAAATAAATCCATGTAAATCTGAATACGTCATCAATGAAGGTTACAAAATAACGAGATTTTTTGATAGATTCATTATCCACAGGTTCAAACACATCCATATGAATAATTTCTAATTTCTCTTTTGCTCTATTACTTCCTAAAGGAAATGATTTTCTATTTTGTTTACCAAACACACAATGCTCACAGAAATCAAAGTGCTCATCTAAATAGGAGAAACCATTCAACAAATTTATATTCTTAATAGTATTTAATACATTATTGCTTGTGTGGCCCAATCTACGGTGCCACAACATACATGTATTTTTAGTAGTGGCCTCAAATACATAGGAGGCATTACAAACTATAGTGGTTTCAAGCTCAAACAATTTCTCGAATCTCTTCCCTTTCACTACCACCAAGTTCCCTCTCACCAATCTGTAGCCATGCTTGTCAAATGTCACATGCATTCCCAAATCATTCAACTTCGAAACTAAAATCAGATTTCTAGCTAATCTAGGAACATGCAAAACACCAGGGAGGGTTTTAATCCTCCCATCACTGAAACACAACAATATCTTTCCTTTCCTGACAATCAAATATGAAGAGTTGTCACCAAGGTAGATATTACCTCCATCATATTCTTCATATGTCAAGAACCATTCCTTATGCGGGGTCATATGAAATGACCATCCCGAGTCAACCAACTAGTGATCATTAGAAATAAGATTACATGCAGAAAGTAAAACTTCTTCACCTGCATTTGAGGACTTATCTAAAGCACTCTCCCACTGTTTCTTGGGGTTTCTGCACTCCTTCACATGTCCCCTTTTACTGCAGTTCCAACACTTAACTATGTTCTTTTTACTAAGAGTCTTAGACCGGCCCTTGGACTTGTCCTTAGCCCTTTTCTGATCTCCTTTTGGTCCTCTTTCCTTAGACCTTCCCCTGATACTGAGAGCATCACCTAAACTATCTAAACTCTTCTTCCTCAATTCTTGTGCTAGTAAAACTGTAACAAGAGCATCCAACTTTGGATTTGTGAGGTTAGCAGTGATAGCCAAAATGACATTTTCCCATGATTCAGGTAAAGAACAAAGAAGCAAGATACATTTATCTTCCTCATCAACTTCAACATCTATTGAAGCAAGTTGACTCATCAACAAATTAAAAGAATTTAAATGCTCTGCAACCGACTCACCCCATTTCATTATCAAAGAAAACAACTTCCTTTTTAAATAAAGTTTATTTACCATACTCTTGGCTTGGTAGATCTCACCCAACCGATTCCACAATTTGTATGCGGTCTCTTCCTTTATGACATTTAACAACACAAAATCTGAAAGACACAACCAGATGGTTCCTCGTGCCTTCTTATCTAGTCTATCCCACTCATCTTGAGAGACATCATTTGGTTTCTTATCTTTTTGAACAACCAACCATTGGTTTCTTTCTTCCAACAAATTTTCTATTTTTATCTTCCACAACTCATAACCCTGTTCCGTTGAACTTCTCAATGTCCATTCGAGAGGTTGATGCAATGGTGGATGTAGCCATAATAACGACACAAGATCTGCAAAATAAACACAACCAAATCTCCCACTACAGCTACAACTTCCACACTACCACCCAAGAGTCAAAGCTGGCTAGGCTCTGTTACCAAATGTTAGAAATGAAAGCAACACTACTTCAAGGGAAATCTGATTTAAAATAAATTTCAGCAATCTTAAGTGTGCATTAACAATGGAGATTGTAACAAAACATAAAACCCACTATAGAAAAGATGTCAAACATGAAGAACTCAACATAATGACATAATGTTTACATGGAGAAAACCCTTGCAGGTAAAAAACTCCACTAGGAAAGAGGCACAAGTTTGTATTAATCTCAACAATATTGTACAATACATCAACTACACAAGTCTCTCCACAAGTCTTTAATCTGACAACATTTCGACAGCACCTGAGTACTTAAAATCTATATTGCAACAACAAATACATAGAAAACACTTATAGAAATGTTTTCCACTCCATTCTAGGCATTCACCTTCTCTCTCCTAAGATTCTCCAACCTATAAACATTAATTACCATCTGGTGCAGGGGCACCATAGTAAAATCTACTATGTTGAAATAAGGCCTATTTGGCCATGTCATCTTGTTCATGTTTTGTTTTTTAGAAACCTAGAAGTCTTTGTTTTCCATTTGGCAAATAATGGACACATTTTGTATCTAATAGAATCCGAAAAGATCAATAGGAGTCGGTTGGGATTTAGGGCAGTTGGCCATCCCTAACCATTGAGCAACCGTTGATCTTCCAACTCTGGCTTAATAAAAGCACAGAGGAGCGATCGAGAAGGGTTCTGTAGATTTGAGGATTGTGATTTGGAGATCATCTAAGCAATAATAATTTCTGTCCATCATTTTCTGTGTTTGATCTATGTCGTAAATATTTCCTAACTATTCATAATAGTTTTCTATTCTCTGCATTTGGAATAGCTTAGTCTAAATTGTCGAAGATGAGTAGATAACCATTCCACTGGTGGATTTCCAAAGAAATCAATGGAATGGCATCAGTTTGTACATAGTTTTGTTTATTTTTTTCTTTCATTTCCTATTTGGAGGGGCAGATGTTCCAAGCTGAGGAGTATGCACAGTAGCATACCCTAGCATCTCTATGTGCTAGGCGTAGAGTGTAGATAAGACTGTGCGAGAGTGACAACCCTATCGGCGTATCGCTGGGACTCAGAACTGGGTTTCCACTGAAGTCAAACAGAGTCAAGAGTATCGACGCATCGGGTAGATAACTTGGTGTTGGACCAACAGTGTTGGTCTCACTGATCGAGGGTATTGAGGTGACAAGGGATAACTTACACTGATAGAGATCCATCAGGAGGAATCGACGTATTGGCAACTCCGGAGTGAGTCCCATGGAAGGTTGAAGTCATGTCGATGAGTGGTTGGTCCATCGGCACATCGACCAGAGGTTGTAAGTGCTTGCCGATGGTAAGGGTCACAACGATGAGAGGTTGGTCATTGTGGAAATAACTGTCAGTTGAACGAAGAAGAAGTCTCGCCGATGGAAGGTATTGGACAGACTTTGGGTTTGGCAAATCATTTCCAAAGTTTGCCAATAGTGTAAAGTCTCGTCGAAGACAAATGCCATCGGTGTATCGACGAAGCAAATCCTAACGTGGCCGATAGTGTTAGTCTTGCCACTAGGCAAGAAGCGCGAAGTCACTCATCAGAGAGAGTCGTGATGTTAGAGTGACACATTCAAGGAAGATTGATGGTGTTTTTCTGGCCAATAGGCGAAGACTTTTGAATCTCACATTGTGTGCTCCTCAACACCATCTTACAAGCATCTTACACTTGTCCAAAAACAACCATGCAAAGGTTGGGGGCCCAAGATTAAATCTAACCTCTTACAACATCTTATGACATGTCATAACCGTCATAGATTCTACAAAATAGTATCTTTCCAAGATAGGAACCTTGGGCTAAATATAGCAAATACACAACTAACATATCCGTCATATGCATCATAGAATCTCAGAATCTTATGACAAATTGTAGTTGTCATAGATTCACTTACCAAACATTATGACAGTTGTCATACATGCCAAAAAATAGTAGATTCCTCAAGGAAGCACACCTACTCTCATTTAATTTCAGTTTTTACATTTGCCAACAGTAAAATTCTCTCCGTAACTACCGCCGGTAACTCTGAAATTACTACTGCCAGTGAAACTATTACATCTCCTTATGGGTAATTACAAATAACAAATAATACATGGAATAAATACAATATTGGGATTTACAAGGTTATTGCACCTTATCCCAACATATTACCTTTTTCATATTCTTCCTATATATCATGATGATTCTATAATGTGCTACCTCACATTATACATGATGATGATGAGCCTCATCATGATTATTCTATTGCTTCACATGATTGCTTATGCTTTTATGATGATACATTAGCAACTTATCATATTAGAAGTCTTAGTGAAGAGTTATTATGCAATGCTTATGATGGTTTTATGGATGGCTTACATTTTGATCTCATGATCTTTGTCTTTCATATTTCATCTTTACATTGTCTTATCTTATCTTGTCTACTTAATTATGTTTTTTCTTTGGTCCTTTCTCTCAATCCTTTACATCTTATATTTTGATCCTTGGTTTTGTATCCAATGATACTAATGACTCTTTGCTTTACATATATTCTTACACTATTTGATCTAACTTCTTAAAGCATTATCCAATATACTCACATTGAGTGAGGTTCTAGCTTCTTAGAACATTCATGGTCTATCATTATATTGAGCATCTTGTCTATGGTCCATCTCTTATCATTGTTTCTACCTAGCTATTATGAGCATTTACGATCAACTATTGACATATTTTTCTATTTTAGAGAATTTACATAATTGATCCTACATTTTTATATCTTATATACCATGCCTTATGATATTACAAATTGGTATATCTTAAATATCATGATCTCATATTACTATATCTTGCCTTATAATCTCATCTTTTAATATGTACTTTATAGAGAATAGATGTTAATCATACAAATAGCTTAATCACCATGTAAATAGCATGAAATTATGTAAATGCATTATATTTTGACCTCTAATCATGACTGTCACAGTCAATACAACAATGGATCAATGTTGGCATAAGGTGCCATTAACCTTGTAAATCCCAATATTGTATTTATTCCATTTATTATATGTAATTTGTAATTATCCATGACGAGATGTACTAGTTTCACTGGCAAGAGTAATTTTGGAGTAATCGGAGCTAATTTCGGAGTGACTTTTACTGTTGGAAAATGTAAAAACTCAAAGTAAATGAGGGTAGGCATTTTCCCTTGAGGAATCTACTATATTTAGCATGTATGACAACTGTCATAATGTTTGGTAAGTGAATCTATGACAGCTGCAAGTTGTCATAAGATTCTGAGGTTCTATGATGCATATAACAGATACGTTAGTTATATATTTGCTATATTTAGCCCAAGGTTCCTATCTTGGAAAGATACTCTTTTGTGGAATCTATGAAGGTTATGACGCATCATAAGGTGCTGTAAGAGGCCATATTTAGTCTTGGGTGCCCAACCTTTGCATGACTCTTTTTGGACAAGTGGAAGGTGCTTGTAAGATGGCATTTAATATTTGCATGTTGGGGAATCTCATGAGAGAGAAAGTGAACGCCTAGAATGAGTTGGAAAACTTTTCTAAAAGTATTTGCCATGTATTTGTTATTGCAATACAAATTTTAGGTACTCAGGTGCTGCCAAAATGCTATCAGATTGAAGATTGAAGGAGAGATTGGCGGTGTTGTTGTATTGTACAATCTTTTGCAGATTAATACAAGCATTGGGCCTCTTTCCTATGTGGAGTTTTTTACCCGAAAGGGTTTTTTCCATGTTAAACACTGTGTCATTGTGTTATGTGTTAAGTTTTCTGATTTTGCATCTCTGTGAAGCATAGTTTCATTTCTTGTTACAATCTCCATCAATAATACACAATTAAAATATTACAAAAATTTATTTGAATCAGATTTCTATTGAAGTAGTGTTGCTTTCATTTCTAAGATTTAATATAAGAGCCTGACCAGCTTTGACTATTGGGTGGTAGTGTAGAAGCTGTAGCTATAGTGGGAGATTTGGTTGTGTTTATTTTGTAGATCTTGTGTTGTTATTATGGCTGCATCTACTGTTGCATCAACCTCTCGAATGGACATTGAGAAGTTCAACGGAATGGGTATGAGTTGTAGAAGCTAAAAATAGAAGATTTGTTGGAAGAAAGAAACCAGTGGTTGGATGTCCAAAAAGAGAAGAAACCCAATGATGTCTCTTTGGATGAGTGGGCAAAATTGGCTAAGAAGGCATGGGGAACCATCCGTTTGTATCTGTCAGATTCTGTCATGTTGAATGTCGCAAAGGAAGAGACTGCACACAAGTTGTGGAAACGGTTGGGTGAGATCTATCAAGCTAAGAGTATGGTAAATAAACTTTACTTTAAAAAATTGTTTTCCTTGAAAATGAAAGAGGGTGAGTCAGTTGTAGAGCATTTAAATTCATTTAATTTGTTAACAAGTCAGCTTGCTTTAGTAGATGTTGAGGTTGATGAGGAAGATAAATATATCTTGCTTCTTTATTCTTTACTTGAGTCTTGGGAGAATGTTATCCTTGCTATCACTATTAACCTCACAGATCTGAAGTTAGATGCAATTATTGCAATTTTACTGGCATAGGAATTGAGAAAGAAAAGTTTAGATAGTTCAGGGGATGCTCTTAATGTTAGGGAAGGTCTAAGGAAAGGGGACCGAAAGGAGATCAGAAAGGGGCTAAGAACAAGTCCAAAGACCGTTCTAAGACTCTTGGGAAAAAGAATAGAGTTAAGTGTTGGAACTGCGGTAAAAGGGGGCATGTGAAGGAGTGCAGAAACCCAAAGAAATAGTGGGAGAGTGCTTCTAATAAGTCCTCAAATGCATATGAAGATGTTTACTTTCTGCATGTAATGTTGTTTCTAATGATCACTAGTTGGTTGACTCATAATGCTTGTTCCATATAACCCCGCATAAGGAATGCTTCTCCACATATGAAGAATATGATGGAGGTAATATCTACTTTGGTGACAACTCTTCATATCCAATTGTCGGGAAAGGAAAGACATTGTTGTGTTTCAGTGATGGGGCGATTAAAACCCTCCCTGATGTTTATCATGTTCCTAGATTAACTAGAAATCTAATTTTTGTTTCAAAGTTGAATGATTTGAGAATGCATGCGACTTTTGACAAGCATGGTTACAGCTTAGTGAGAGGGAACCTTGTGGTAGTGAAGGGGAAGAGATTTAGAAGCTTGTTCAAGATTGAAGCCACTATAGTTTATAATGCCTCTTATGTATTTGAGGATACTACTGAAAATGCATGTATGTTGTGGCACCGTAGATTGAGCCACACAAGCAATAATGTAATAAAAACTATTAAGAATAAAAATTTGTTGGACAGTTTCTTCTATTTCGATGAGCACTTTGATTTCTGTGAGCATTGTGTGTTTGGTAAACAAAATAGAAAATCATTTCTTTCAGGAAGCAATAGAGCAAAAGAGAAGTTAGAAATTATTCATACGGATGTGTTTGGGCCCGTGGATAATGAATCTATCAGAAAATCTCATTATTTTGTCACCTTCATTGATGATGTATCCATATTTACATGGATTTATTTTATGAAACATAAATTTAAAGTTTTCACTAAGTTTAAGGAACTCAAAGTCTTAGTAGAGAACCAATCAAGTTTAAAGATAAAAATATTAAGATCTGACAATGGAGGAGAATATTAATCTAAAGAATTTGATGAGTTTTGCAAGCATGTAGGTATTATCAGACAAAAGATAACTCTATATACACCACAATAGAATGGTGTTGCAGAAAGGATGAACTGAACAATCATGGAAAGAGCCAGAAGTATGCTTAGTGATGCGCAGTTGGATAAATACTTTTGGGTAGAGGCTGTGTGTACTATTTTCTACTTGATAAATAGATCTCCTTGTAAGGCTCTTGATTCGACATCTTATGAAGTGTGGACAGGTAAGAAACCTTCTGTTTCACATTTAAGGGTTTTTGGCTATGAGGCTTTTGTTCATGTGCCTAAGGAAAAGTGATCTAAGTTGGATCAAAAGGCTAAAAAGTGTACATTCGTTAGATATGGTGATAATGTCAAATGTTATAAGCTTTGGAATCCACTAACCTGCAAGATTATCTTTTCTAGAGATGTTATTTTCAGGGAACGTAGAGCTTTTCTGAACCTGAGCAACCAAAAGAAAAAGAAGAAAAGGTAAAGAAGTTGCACTTTGATTTAGAGCAACAAGATGTACCTCAAGAAGAAAGAATGATGGATTGGGGGGTGAAGAAGAAGAAGAAGATTCAAGTAGTTCTGATGAAGATGAGTCTATTTTTACAGAAGAAGTTGGTGCAGATGATCATGCAGAAGAATGAGTAGAGTCTCTTACTCCACCTTTGAGGAGATCCACAAGACAATGGAATCCAGTTGATAGGTATAGCCCACCAGATTTCCATTGTGCATATGCTTTATTGAGTACTAACGATGAGCCTAGATCCTACAAGGAAGCTATTTCTGTAGATTATAGTGAGTCTTGGCAGTTAGTCATGCATGAGGAGATGATGGCTTTAGACTCTTGTAACACCTAGGATCTTGTTCGTTCACCCAAAGGAAGAAAGGCCATAGGTTGTAAGTGGGTCTTCAAGAAGAAGTTTGAAGTAGACGGTTCATTGTAGAAGTACAAGGCTAGACTAGTAGCCAAGGGCTACTCCTAGAGAGAGGGAGTTGATTTTGGTAAGATATTATCTCCTATTACTAAATTGACTTCTATTAGATTTCTCTTATCCATTACTGCAACTTATGATTGGGAGATTGAGAAAATAGATGTTAAGGCTGCATTCTTGCATGGAGATCTTGAGGAAGAAATTTATATGTGACAACCTATAGCTTTTGAGGTAAAAGGAAAAGAACATTAGGTTTGCAGGTTGAAGAGGTCTCGCTATGGTTTAAAACAATCCCCCAGAATGTGGTATCAAAAGTTTGATTCATTTGTTTTGAAATTGGGTTTTGTTAGAAGCGAGGAGGATCAATGTGTTTACATTTATTGTGTTGGTGATTCTATATTAGTTATTGCTTTGTATGTTGATGACATGTTATTTTTCAGCAATACTAAGGATGTGATCAGTGAGCTTAAAGCCCAGCTTTCAGGTGCATTTGATATGAAGGGTCTTGGAGTTGCCAGGTATATTCCAGGAATGGAGATCAGGAGAGACAGAGTTAACAAAAAGCTTTGGTTGTCACAAAGTAAGTATGTGAATACTCTTTTGCAGAGGTTTAGTTTGCAGGACTGTAACCTAGTTAGAGTTCCTTTACTCATTAGTACTAAGCTTTCATTAGATATGTGTCTAAAGACTAAGGATGATTTTGAGGATATGTCTAAGGTGCCATATGCTAGTGATATAAGGAGTTTGATGTATGCAACAGTTTGCAGTAGGCCAAATATTGCCCAAGCAGTGGGAGTTTTGAGCAGATTTATGTCTAACCCTTGTAGACAACATTGGAACTATGCGAAAAGGGTGTTTAAATATCTTGCAGGTACTCCTGATCATTGTTTGGTTTATTTTGGTATTGATAGTGCTAATAAATCTTTGGACATATAGGGTTTTGTTGATGCAGATTGGGCATTTGACTTGGATAGTCAAAGGTCCACTAGTGGCTATGTGTTTACTCTGTTTGGAGGTGCATTGAGTTGGATGAGTAAGAGGCAGCCCACAGTTGCTTTATCCACCACAGAATTAGAGTATATGGCTGCTACTCATGTCTTTAAGGAGGTAGTTTGGTTGAGGAGACTATGTACAAGTATTGGATTTGATTGCAAGATCATTCAAATTGGTTGTGATAGCCAGAGTATTATCTGTTTGGCCAAAAATCCCATGTATCATGATTGGACTAAGCATGTTGATGTTTAGTATCACTTTGTTCAAGAGTTAGTTGCAAATGGAGAGATTGAGCTGAAGAAGATAGACACTCAGGAGAATGTTGCAAATTTATTGACCAAACCTGTGAGCACAGAGAAGTTTGTGTGGTGTAGAGAGGCCATGGACCTTGTTTCTGGTGCCTGATTAATTTTCATTTGATTTCCTATGGGTTGATTTACAATGTATAATGTCAAGTGGGTGAATGTTGAGATAAGGTGCCATTAACCTTGTAAATCCCAATATTGTATTTATTCATTTATCATATGTAATTTGTAATTATCCATGAGGAGATGTACTACTTTCACTAGCAGGGGTCATTTTAGAGTAATTAGAGATAATTACGGAATGCCTTTTACTGTTGGCAAATGTAAAAACTCAAAGTAAATGAGGGTAGGCATTTTACCTTGAGGAATCTACTATATTTGGCATGTATGGCAACTGTCATAATGTTTGGTAAGTGAATCTATGACAACTGCAAGTTGTCATAAGATTCTAAGATTCTATGACGCATATGATGGATATGTTAGTTGTATATTTGCTATATTTAGCCCAAGGTCCCTATCTTGGAAAGATACTCTTTTGTGGAATCTATGACAGTTATGATGCACCATAAGATGCTGTAAGAGGCTAGATTTAGTCTTGGGTGCCCAACCTTTGCATGACTATTTTTGGACAAGTGGAAGGTGCTTGTAAGATGGCATTTAATGTTTGCATGTTGGGGAATCTCATGAGAGAGAAGGTGAATGCCTAGAATGAGTTGGAAAACTTTTCTATAAGTATTTGCCATGTATTTGTTGCTATAATACAAATTTTAGGTACTCAGGTGTTGCCAAAATGCTGTTAGATTGAAGACTGAAGGATAGATTGGTGGTGTTGTTGTATTGTACAATCTTTTGTAGATTATTACAAACATTGGGCCTCTTTCTTGTGTGGTGTTTTTTTACCTGAAAGGGTTTTCTCCACGTTAAACATTGTGTCATTGTGTTATGTGTTAGGTTTTCTAATTTTGTATAACTGTGAAGCATAGTTTCATTTCTTGTTATAATCTCCATCAATAATACACACTTAAAAGATTGCAAAAAATTATTTGAATCAGATTTCTATTGAAGTAGTGTTGCTTTCATTTCTAACAATCAGTCCATTATCTCTTTGTATTTTGCCTAGAAAACCTTATGAAATATGGGCTCTAGTCATGTAGAATGAATGTTGTTCACACATGTGCAGGCATAGATTAAGGTTTTAGGCATTGAAACATGTCCTCCATCAGCGGCAATGTATGCATAAAGTAGTCATGAACTTGGTGATATTATAGGAGATGCTTAGAGGTACTACAAGTAGCTAGAATTAATTAGGTGTTTGTCATACAAAGATCAAAGATAGCCTTAGGTTGACTATCATGTATCAAAGGCATTATTGTCTTCCTAAAGGATACTTATACTTTGTCATTACAAATGTGAAGTCTACAGGTAGGGAGTGTAGAAGAGAGAAAGAAGAGGACTGTCATAATGAAGAGACAGTTGTGTTGGTAATCAAAGAGTAGAAATCCTAAATTAAGAAGGGAAGACAACCCCATCAAATCAATCATGTCATTCCCACATAAAGAAAACCCTAACAAGGCTAATAGACCAACTATGACATAGTACACTTATGGACAAGCATGCAATCATGAATTAACATGCAATATACGGACAACCATATATCCGTTTAACAATCAAAGCTTCTATTTGGGGGGATCTAGTAATTAAAAAATTAGTCATATGATTGCTAGGACAGTCATCAAGGTCCTAAGAGTATTTACTAATCATCATACCATTATTCACATTTGAGCACTATCAACACATATTAGGATAGTGTTGTCCCAACAAAACAAAGAAGGTTATTATGAAGATCTTAGAACATTCATTTTATAAATGTACAATTATATGCAAATGGTAGCAGTCATATGTCAAGCTTAGAATGGTCATATCAACCTAAGGACCACTTGATTGAATCCTCAGGGCTAGGAGTGACATTTTGCATTCCATAGGTTGTGGGGCTGAACGGACTTCACCAACACATTGGGGTGGGTGGGTAAATTTCAAGGGAGATCTCGTTTCATGTGCCAAGCACCCCAGTCATTCGGGGTGGCAGGCTACTGACAAAGTCCCTTACGATCCCTAAGATGAAAACACTACCAAACTTTGACAAAGCAGTTCTTAGAATTCATGGTAGTTGGGAATGTTCTGTTTGGACCTACAAGTGCATGTAGGGTCCATCCATAATAACCTCTTAGTTTCCGTCAACTCCAGTCCATTTGATTGTGTCGAAATCAAACATATTTTTGCAAAATACTTCAGTTTGATGCAGTGGAAAGATGCTAGGAGTGACATTTTGCATTCCATGGGTCGTGGGGCTAAATAGACTTCACCAATGCATCGGGGTGGGTGAGTAAATTCTAGGGGAGGTCTTATTTTGTGTTCCAAGTGCCCCAATCGTTCGGGACAGCAGGCTACCGGCAAAGTCCCCTAAAATCCCTAAGACACAAAAACTGCCAAACTTTGACGGAGCAGTTCTCAGAATTTGTGGTAGTTGGGAATATTCTGTTTAGACCTACATGTGCACATGGGGTCTGTCCACAATAACCTCTCTTGGTTTCAGGCAACTCGAGTCTGTTTGACCGTGCCAAAATCAAACGCATTCTTGCAAAATGCTTCAGTTTCATGTAGTGGAAAGGTGCTAGGAGTGACGTTTTGCATTCCATAGGTTGTGGGGCTGAATGAACTTCACCAAAATGTCAAGGTGGGTTGGTAAATGCCAGGGGAGATCTCATTTTGTGTGCCAAGTGCTCTAGTCGTTCGGGGCAACATGCTATCGACAAAGTCACTTAAGATCCTAAGAGCACAAACTGCCAAACTTTGACGAAGCACTTCTCAGAATTCATGGTAGCTGGGAATGTTCTGTTTGGACCTATAGGTGCACATGGGGTCTATCCACAATAACCTCTCTCAGTTTTGGTCAACTCCAGTCTGTTTGACTGTGCCAAAATGAAATGCATTCTTACAAAATGCTTTAGTTTCATGCAACACAACCTTGGTAGGTGCCTTATTTTTTGTTCTAGCCATCGTGGGGCCAAACTGACTGCGCCAACATGTTGGGGTGGGTGGGTAAATGTTAGGGGAGGTCTCATTTTGTGTGCCAAGCATCCCAATTGTTCTAGGCTGCAAGCTACCGATAAACGCGAAAGGTGCTAGGAGTGACATTTTGCATTCCAAAGCTCATAGGGCCGAACTGACTTCACCAACATGTCAGATTGGGTGGGTAAATGCTAGGGGAGGTCTCATTTTGTGTGCCAAGGGTCCTAATCGTTCTGAGCTATAAGTTACCGACAAAGTCACTTTACCGATAGCTTGTAGGCCAGAACGACTGGGACGCTTGGCACATGAAATGAGACCTTCCCTAACATTTATTCGCCTACCCTAGAGTTGACATAGTTGGTTTAGCCTCAGATGAGCATATCAAAAAATAAGGCACCTGACAAGGTTGTCATGCATGAAACTAAACCATTTTGCAAGAATGCATTTGATTTTGGCACGGTCAAACAAACTGGAGTTGACCAAAACTAAGAGAGGTTATTGTGGATGAACCCCACATGCACCTGTAGGTCCAAATAGAACATTCCTAGCTGCCACAAATTCTAAGAACTATTCTGTCAAAGTTTGGTAGTTTTTTGCTCTTAGGATCTTAAGTGACTTCGCCGGTAGCTTGCTGCCCCGAACGACTGGGGTGCTTGGCACACGAAAAGAGACCTCCCCTAGCATTTACCTACCCACTCTAACGTGTTGGTGAAGTTTGTTCAGCCCCACGACCTATGGAATGCAAAATGTCACTCCTAGCACCTTTCCACTGCATGAAACTAAAGCATTTTGCAAGAATGTGTTTGATTTTGGCACGGTCAAACGAATTGGAGTTAACTGAAACCAAGAGAGGTTATTGTGGATGAACCCCATGTACACCTGTAGGTCCAAATGAAAAATTCTCAGATGCCACAAATTCTAAGAACTGCTCCATCAAAGTTTGGCAGTTTTTTCATCTTAGGGATCTTAAGGGACTTTGCTGGTAGCCTGTTGCCCCGAACAATTGGGGCTCTTGGCACATGAAACGAGACCTTCCTTGGAATTTACCCACCCACCCCACCGCGTTGGCAAAGTTCGTTCAGCCCCACGACCTGTGGAATGCAAAATGTCACTCTTAGCACCTTTCCACTGCATGAAATTGAAGCATTTTGCAAGAATGCGTTTGATTTCAGCACAATCAAACAGACTAGAGTTGACTGAAATTGAGAGAGGTTATTGTGGACAGACTCCATGTGCACTTATAGGTCCAAACAGAACGTTCCTAGCTACCATGAATTCTGAGAACTACTCTGTCAAGTTTGGTAGTTTTTTCGTCTTAGGGATCTTAAGGGACTTTGCCGGTAGCCTGCTGCCCCCAATGATTGGGGCACTTGGCATATGAAACAAGACCTCCCTTGGCATTTACCCACCCACCCCGATGCGTTGGTCAAGTCCATTTAGCTCCACAACCTATGGAATGTAAAATGTCACTCCTAACACCTTTCTACTGCATGAAACTGAAGCATTTTGCAATAATGCGTTCCTTGCCACCATAGGCAAACGAAATTGATTTAGAAAAAATCAAGGTAGGTGATTGTAGGTGGACCTGACATCCACCTATACATGCAAAGAAGATGTTCCTAGGTGTCATAGTTTGATGGAACAGTTGATCCAAAGTTTGTCATGTTTTTTTTCTTAGGGCTCTTGAGAGATTGTCTGCATTTGATATAGCCAAGAACAACCATGAGGCTTTGCCACCGAAAAGACACCCCCCCTATCATTTACCCACCCATCCGAATGCGTTGGTGCCATCTATTTGACCCCAGGAGATGCCTATCCTAAAATTTTAGTCATAATACCTTTCTGGTAGTTAGAAATTTAATACTATAAAGGTGTTCTCACTTGATCCAATATCTTGTAGGGCATCAATTAAGGATGCCCTTACCACTACTATCAATTGTTTGCCATTAAAACTCATTAACACTCATTATGAAATACTAACATCATTAAAAAAATTAGAACTCATGGTAACATCATTAAAACTCATTATGAAATAGAAAGTAAAGGACATATCATCGTGAAATAATCATGAACACCTACCTCACTTTCCTTCCAAAGGCAACTTCATAAGGATTATGCCTACCTCCATCATACTAAAATCTTGAATGCAAATGCAATTGCACTATTTAGCTAAAATGAGTAGGTAAAATATACAAGGTGAAATGAGGATAAAAAAGAAAACTAACATACCTTTCTGTCATTCGACTAATTCAATCCAATGAACCATCAAGGTCTGCTCTACTCTTTATTGTGTCGAGTATTGCCTTCTTATCAAACTCACAAACCTTCCATAAGGTCCTGTTCAATGGTCTACCCCCATATTTGATCAAATGAGCATTTGAAGCCACAACAAGGTTAGAATAATTAAGAATCTTCCTATGTGGCTCTACTCTTTCACATCTTCCAATGGCTCTCATTAGAGTTTTTCTACTTATTTTCAATGCTTGACTTGTCTTTCTAATGAGGTGAGCTTTCTTTGTTTGTTGGCTTACTAGTGTTGATGTAATGACATGTCGTGTGACATTACTATCCTTGGTGCGTGAGGTGGAACCCACACTCTAATATGCACTCATTAGATTCTTGATAATTGATTTTTCACTTGAGACATCCGATGTTCTTAGGCCAAGAATCTTCATAGTGGGCCTAAATTTTAGATTTCTCATTAATTCAACAAATAGTTGACATCTTCCGATTTCATTTAAATTCTCAAAGAATAATTTCCATATCTTTGGCAAGTGCACTTGGGAATCTTATCCTACATGGGCTTCAACACATTCCCATCGATATCGATTAGAAACTTAGGCTTCCTATGCAAAATTCTAGGAGGCATTTTAATTGGTAAAGTTGACTCAACATTAGGAATTTCTTCAATATTTACTTGAGATGGGATAGATGACGTACCTTCAATTGGAGATGGAAAAGATGAAAAGGCTTGAAGTTGAGATGGAGAAGATGCTGTACCTTCAACTTAACGTGTGAATGATGGCATGCCACCAAGTTGAGAAGAAAATGAAGGTGTCCCTTCTACTTCACCTGTGAAAGATGGAGTATCTCCAATTTGAGAAGATAATGATGGTGTTCCTTCAACTTGACCTGTGGACGATGGAGTGCCTCCAACTTGAAGATTCACTTTCCTCATTAAACAAAGGTTTTGCATTCATTCCCTTTGTGCCACCAATTCAATCTCTCTCTTAGCTTCATTAGATGTGTCATGTTCCTCTTCAATTAGCAATGTTGGAATGTCTTCTTGTATGGTTGGCAATTTCCTACTTTCCTGAATTTGCCTCATTCTTTCTCTTTTCCTCTCATTTCCAGCTTCACGCTCTTCTAGTGTTAGAGCCTTTTCTCATTTCCTTGGCATGATGATGATTTCTAAAAGCATGATGAATAAGACAATGATAATTAGAACCTTTATAATGACAATGAATAATGGTCACAATGAAAAAATACAAAATAAGTTATCATGTTTGGTGATTTGCATTCCTTTAGGAGCTCCAATTTCATGAAATTCATCAATGTCCTTGTTTATTAAGATATGATAGACCATGATCAAAGTCATCATAATTAGAACAAAAATCATTAAGATATGATAGACCAAAAAACTGTCCCAAAAAGCACTCAAATTCCTTGAATTGACAACATCAAGATCATGAGAAAACTCCCCTAATTCTTGCTTCTGTTCATGTGTGAGCATTTCCTGGGCTAGGGCAGTATCATGGAGGTCTCTAAAATACTTGTGAACTCATCTAAATGCACAAATATCATGCACCTCCCCTTGTGGTGAAAGACTAGCTTTATTTGTACCCATTTTCTCAACCAAATCAACAACTTGTTCTTCATGTTCATGGCTGTTGTAGGTTTGCTAAAACTAATTTTTATGATGCTCAGGTTGTCCTAGACATGCATAAGGTTCATAACATGATAAAACTCATTTTTATGATAGTCCTATTGTTGATTTATTTGTGACAGTCTTCTAGGGCAATCTACGTGGTATTTTGCATGCTAATTCGACTATCAAGACTGTTCTTGTGATTAGAGGACCATGAGTTAGGTGTATGAACAATCCCCAAACAATAAATGATAATAATCTAGCAAAACATGAGGTCAAAAAAATGTATAACCATTTTTATGATAGTCCTATCTATGATAGTCTTATACAACATTTGCATGGTAGCACCTTTAAAGTTTGCACAAGGATAGCTTCTTCAACTCAATGATAGGGCCTTGGACCATTTTCTATGCTACGACTGCTATAACTAATTAGTAACATGACTTCCACAAGGTGATTGGGTAACTTTTTTGTATAATAGTCCTTTTGTAAAATGAATGACTGAGTGGCAAACCCTCTTCCATTGTCATAGAAAGAAACATGCACATTAGGTCTTATTGGGAAAATTCTCAAGCATTGGATCAATAATCAATCCCACGAAGATACTAAAACCCCCATGATGACAATCCCCTAGATCTATAGCATATGATTTTTAATTTCAAAACATGACTGTACTATTTATAACAATCATAAATGACTGATCAACATTGAGAAATGACAATTTCAAAGGCTTATAACCATGTTTGCACTGATGACCACACTTTGTAAGTTCAATAACATCAAGCCAACCCTTCAAAACTTGTCTAGAAACCTAAAATATGACCCTAGCATAATATGGACAGTCACTGATGACTGTACTATTGGGCATAACATCCATATGGTAATTGATTTTTCAATATCATATTAGTTATAAGAACAATTGGGTCTGCCTTTATGCTATAAGGTTATCATGAACAACATTGAAATGGTGTCACATGAGATGCAAGAACAATGATGAGTACTATGATTGCTATAGCAACCCTAAGGCTGTCCTTTGCCAAAAGATTCTATCACATGACCTATGAATATGATTGCCATGCTGTCCAAAGGAGAAACAATGCTAGTATAGAGAATAAAACCCTCATCATTGAATATGGAAGGTGTTGTTAATAAGAGGGTAATCATGGTCTTTGCTTACAAGGGGTATTTTAATAGTTG
Source organism: Cunninghamia lanceolata (assembly GCA_027924645.1). NCBI lineage: Eukaryota > Viridiplantae > Streptophyta > Pinopsida > Cupressales > Cupressaceae > Cunninghamia > Cunninghamia lanceolata. The sequence goes on from BSBN01000465.1 coordinate 21,839,578, forward strand.
GAGAAGACTATTATAACAATCAGATGCTTACCAACCCATACACAAAAGGATTGTTGTTCATCACAACACTCTATTCTCACATGATAGAGTAGTCAATTGGGACCAAAGAGTATCCAAATGATTTATATTGGTGGATGAAGGTCATTAGAGAATTGTTAAGACATCAAGAGGAATATTAAGACAACTAGGACTATCATGACAGTCAATAGGAACATCAAACCAGGTATGAAGATAAATTGATAACTTGTCAAGGTGTAAAGGAGGGGTTTTCTAGGAATCATAAATGTATAGGACAATTATAGTAAAGTAGAGGCTACTTGCAACAACTTGAGGTGTACCCATGGAGTGATGGACACTTGCAACAAAAGGAGTGAGGTGCTTGGGGTAGGCACACTTGCCAACATAGGGAGATTGCTGAGGTTTGAGGGTAGCATAAGAGGCAATGTTACAAGGTGGCTAAGGGATCATGAAGAGGATTGATGGTGTTGCACACACACATGCAACCAAGGTAGCATAATGAGAGTTCTCATGTGGAGAAAGAGAGGTTGCAAGATCAACAATGACGAGTTTGGTATTTTATGTTTGAAGAGTACATGGTTGCTAGTAGAGTAGAAGAAACCAAATAAGAATGGGTCATGAAGATGAAGAGGTGGTAGTGGAAGTGTTGGTTACTGATGTGGATGTAGGAGGAATATGTAGGTGTTGCATTATTTGTGTAATGAAGGTACAAGTTGGTTTCATGGTTGTGAGGTGCACAAAAGATCTAAGAAGGAGATCAAGAGGCTACATGAAGGCAACAAAATAGTAGAAAGGGTGGCAATAAGGAGAATTGATTATGGAAGGACATTGCAAGTAGTGTGATTTATGACAAAGAGATTTGAAGGGCTATTTGGAGGCCATGATTGGGTGGCAAAGGAAGTTGCAACAACATTGAAGGAATCCATTCAAGGAAGGATAGAAAAAAATGATAGTTGAGTAGATGTTGGTAGAAAAACAATCAGCTGCAAAGGATGAAGGTAGGAATTTAATGTCTATTATGAGTGGTAGGTAGTGGTGGCTTCAAAGAGGTTGTAGAATGCATATACTATATCAAATGCAAAGGTATTGGCACTTTGGGAGAAGACAATCATAGTTTGTAAGTTGAACAAATGCACACTATCAATAACAGTCATGTTTCAAGTTTGGCTCATTTCATATTATTTGTTATGTATCATGAAAAGATAACCCTATGAATAAATCCCTCATAGATTGTATCAGATCCTAATATTTATGGATTGTTCACTTGATCTTGTTGAAGAGTTTGATTTTCAGTAGAGTTAGGGTTAGGGCAGAATAACAAGGTGCAAAAATTTAGGGTAGAGTTTTGTTTCACGATGGCAAGTTGTCCTAAACTATAATATTTTGAGTATATCCCATATGTGAACATTATCATATACAATGATAGACAAATTGCTAAGTACGAAGGTGATGTTGATGGAAAAGACTATCAAATTGCGCTATGACTATTACAAACAACCACATAGACTATCACATCATAAACATAGAAGACTATGATGAAACTCGTGATCACTATTAAGGTTAGATATTCAAAAAATGCAATAGATTCTCACTACCGTATTCACAAGGTAAGAGATGAAAACATGATGAAAAGGACTAATCTTATATACATATTAGAATTGTCAAGCACCTTAAATGGACTATCAACACAACTAGGACTATCATGACAGTCAATAGGAACATCAAACCAGGTATGAAGATAATTTGATATCTTGTCCAGGTGTAAAGGAGGGGTTTTCTAGGAATCATAAATGTATAGGAAAGTCATTGTAACCTTAGGAATATCACATGAAATTGTTCGAACAATAGTTGGACAAAATAAGAATGATCAAACCTTAGGAGTTTCATAAGCAAATTGGTGCATTACAACCTGACAATCACAAGATCATTGAAGGATAAATGGTGAGATAGGTTATTAAATAAAAATATAATGACATGAGAAATGTTGGGAATTAAGGTGTCTCAACCTTTGCAAATTCCTAATGTTGCATTTATTTATCCCATGTTGAGTTGGCATAGTCAGCACCTTGTGTATGTGCAGCAGGGTAAATTTTGGTGACTTTGGCAGTCGCGGTTTCCCCCTTGAATAATTAACGGGGGTTTGGGGGCAGTGCCCCCAAGACAGGGTCAAGGGGCGTAGCCCCTTGCGGGGTCCAGGGGCAGCACCCCTGGCACGCTCCCTGTCGCAGTACAGGACGGGGTTGAGGGGCAGCGCCCTCGTGGGGGCTCGGGGGCAACGCCCCCAAAACCTCAAATAATTTTTAATTAATGACAAGTGTCAGTGAGTATCTTTGCATGAGAGAAAGGCATCTTTGGGCAGTTATGACATGTAAGAGGAATATGATATTTTTAGTTAGTATATGACGAATTCTATGACAGATGTAAGGTGCGTAAGAGCATCTGTCGTAACCTATCTTGGGACCAAGCGCCCACTTCGGGATGGGATGTTGGACAAGTGTCCTTAGGCATGTGTTTTTGGGCATGAGTCCAAGATGGACACCCATCTCTAGAAGGTTCCATATTTGCCTTGTAAACTCTATATAAACAGGTGCTTGGATGGGAGATATATAATTGTTGGTACAAGTACTGTTATGTTGCCAGAATATCTCTAGAGTCAACATTCGAAGACTCTTGAAAGAGCATTGGCTCTGAAACTGTATTGTAATCTGTTATTGTTTACTGTAATACATTTGAGCTATGTTTTGGAGTGTGGGGTTTTTCACCTGTAAGGGTTTTCCCCACGTATATCTTGTCTCTCTCTTCTGTCTACTTTCTATGTGTATGTGTATTGTTGCAATATCTCTGTTAGATGTTCTATGTTGCTGTAGTTTTAAGAATTAAATTAAATTTGCATACATCTCTCCTCATTAAATTAGTGTAGGAAGCAATTTCTGCACACCTAGCTTCCTTTCAGTTGGTATCAGAGCTTGATCACCTTTTGGTCCTAGTTGTTGGGTAAGGGTTTTTGAGCTAATCTTAGGTTGAGTGGGAGTCTATGCAGAGTATTCTATTTTTTATTGCAGCAAGGAGATGGCAAGCACATCAGGAAGGTTTGAAGTGGAGAAGTTCAATGGCAGTAATTTCGAGCTATGGAAGCTCAAAATGGAAGACATGTTAGTTGATCGAGACCTTTGGGAAAGTGTGAATGGAACTAAACCAGCTACAATGACACAAGCTGATTGGGATCTCAAGGATCAGAAGGCTAAGGGTCTCATAAGACTTAGTCTTGTCGATTCTATGTTGTTAAATGTCCATGAGGAGACTACTGCAACACTCCTTTGGAAGAAGTTGGGGGATGTGTATCAAGCCAAATCCCTTGTCAATAAACTTTTCCTGAGAAAGAAGTTGTATTCTGTTCGAATGGAGGATGGAGGATAGGTGGCTGAGCATATGAATGCCTTTAACATGCTGGTTGCACAATTGACATCTATCGGTGTAAAGATGGAGGAGGAGGATCAGTGTATGACCCTGCTTTGTTCTCTGCCAGACTCATGGGATCATCTTGTCATGGCAATTAGAAGCACCACATACACATTCAAAATGGAAGAGGTGGTTTCTTTGCTGTTATCTGAAGAGATACGAAGAAAGTCTTCTAAGGAAGCCAAAGAAGCCCTTGCAGTTCGTGGAAGACCCAAGGAGAAAAGGAAGAAGAAGGACAAGAAAGTTGAGAAGGGTAGATCCAAATCCCATGGGAGATCCAAATCTCCTGGAAAGTCCAAGGCTCTTTGTTGGAACTGTGGCAAGACTAAGCATTTCTGAAGGAAATGCAAAGAGGAGAACAAGAAAAAGAAGAAAACTCCTGATTCAGATTCTGAGAAATCACAAGATGATGGTGATGCCTTCATCACAGTCCTGGCAACCCATGCATTTGATGATGTGTGGCTAATCGACTCTAGTGCATCATTCCACATGACCTCGCATTGAGACTAGTTCACTAAGTATGAGGAGTTTGATGGTGGAAAGGTGTATCTGGGTGACGACTCTCATCTGAAGATCGTTGGGCATGGAAGAGTCTCTATCCGATTCCCTGATGGTCGAGTGAAGGAGATCTCTGGGGTTATGCACATCCCAGGCTTAGCACGGAACCTGCTTTTTGTAAGTAGTTTGAATGATGTAGGTGTGCAAGTTGTCTTTTCGAAAGAAGGATGCAAGATGACTAGAGGATCTATGGTGCTTGCTAAGGGTACTCAGAGAGGTACTCTGTTTCAGCTAGAAGCATGCATTGCATAATGCAATAGTTCTTCTGACTCAAGGAAGAGGGCAGCAGTCACTTCATCCCCACCATCTGATCGAGCAGTGAAGAAATCTGTTGTTTCTAATCTTGATGGTTGTAATCGTGCTTTGGAAGTTAAACTTCCTGCAGAAAAGATAATGTTATGGCATAAGAGATTTGGCCACATTGGTGAGAAGGGTCTGCGTACCCTAAAAAATAAGAGCCTCGTTTAGGGGTTAGATGATTGTAATCTTGAGTTCAACTTTTGCAAACATTGCATTTATGGAAAACAAAACTGTGTTTAGTTTTACTCGAGTTCTCATAAGTCTTCTGGTGTGTTGGACCTCATTCATTTTGATGTGTTTGGTCTTGTTAATGTTCCTTCATTATTAAAATCTATATACTTTGTATCTTTTATAGATGATTACAATAGAAGGACATGGATTTATTTTCTCAGAAGCAAATCTAAAGTCTATAGCAAGTTTAAGGAGTTTAGAGCCTTTGCTGAAAATCAGACTGGTAAAAAGATTAAATGTTTGAGAACTGACAATGGTGGTGAGTTCTATTCTACAAAATTTGATAAGTATTGCAAGGAACTTGGGATTGAAAGACATAAGACAACTCCATACACACCGCAGCAAAATGGAGTTGCAGAGAGGATGAACATGACATTGATGGAGAAGGCTAGGAGTATGCTTAGTGGAGCTGGTCTAGAACAAAAGTTTTGGGCTGAAGTTGTTACCACTGCTTGCTATCTGGTAAATAGATCTCCTACATCATCTCTTGTTGGAAAGACACCCATGGAGGTGTGGTCTAGTAGAAAGCCTTCAGTAAGGCATCTTCGTGTTTTTGGTTGTGAGGCATATGCACATGTGCCTAAGGAGAAGTGGTCAAAGTTGGAGAACAAAACTGTTAAGTGTATCTTCATCGGCTATTCTATTGGTGTGAAAGGATACAAGCTTTGGGACCCCGTGGCTGAAAAAGTGTTGTACAACAGAAGTGTCATCTTCAGAGAGCTTACACCTTCCATTGTTCTACAGTCAGAAGAAAAAGAAAAGAAAGAGGATGTTGTTCAGTTTCCTCTCACCCCTGAGAAGACTGAACAGAAAGATAATGTTGGACCTGATGATGAGGAGATCTCTAGCAGCTTTGAAAGCTCAGATGAAGACGCTGAACCTCAACCTCAGCTCTTGAGGAGGTCTACATGGATAAGGAAGTAACCTGAAAGGTTTGGTTTTACATTACTTGATTCTAGTTGTGCTTATGCTTTGCTTACTAACAGTGATGAACCTAGAATTGTATTAGAGGCTTTGGATATGAAGGATGCAGGTTCCTGGAAGGAGGCTATGGAGGAAGAAATGGCTTCTTTGGAAAAGAATCAAACTTGGGACTTGGTGCCTTTGCCTCCTGGATAGAAACCCGTTGGATGTAAATGGGTGTTCAAGAAGAAGATTGGTGCAGATGGCAGTATTGAGAAGTATAAGGCTAGATTGGTTGCGAAGGAGTATTCACAAGTGGAGGGTATAGATTATGGTGAGATCTTCTCTCCCATTGCAAAGCTGACATCTATTCGATTCCTATTGTCACTCGCTGCAGCTTATAACTTGGAGGTAGAACAGATGGATGTGAAGACAACTTTCCTTCATGGTGACTAAAGAAAATTTGGTTTGCAAACTTAAGAAGTCTTTGTATGGTTTGAAGCAATCCCCTAGGAGATGGTACTTGAAGTTTGATGCTTTTGTGTTGTCAATTGGATTTGTGAGATCAAAATCGGATCACTGTGTATATTATAAATTTGATGGTGATCGTATTCTCATTGTTGCACTATATGTCGATGATATGTTGCTCATTGGGAAGGGTAAAAATATGATTTCTGATTTTAAATCTCAGTTGTCAGCTTAGTTTGAAATGAAAGATTTAGGGGCAGCTAGGTACATTCTAGGAATGGAAATCAGAAGAGACAGAACCAATAGAAAACTTTGGTTAAGCCAAAGTAAGTATGTGAAGTCCGTGTTGGACAGATTTAGCATGGCAGATTGTAGACCATTGTGTGTTCCCGTTTCTTTGGGGACAAAGTTGTCTGTTGAGGATTGTCCAAAATATCCTAGTGAGGTGGAGGACATGAGCAGAGTACCTTATGCTAGTGATGTTGGCAGTTTGTGTTGGATCTAGGGCATACACCTAAGAGGGGGGGTGAATCAGTTGTATGAAAACTTGCTCTTACTTCAAACACTTGATTCTTCTTAGTTAGTTAACAGTATATCAATTAACCATCCATGAAAGCAAAATGCATAAACACAAGAGCAGATAAACATCAACACATTGAACACCAAGATTTTGATGTGGAAAACCTAGTTAAGGGAAAAACCACGGGGTGATTAACCCAAGGATTATTCTCTGTTAGAAGAATAAGAAAAATGAATGGCACATGCTAATTAGGGCTCACTACCTGAGCACACTACTCACAAAGAGGCACACTGCCTACAAGGAGACACACTGTCTACAAAGTGATAAGAATCACAATCTTGAACTGGAGAATGACATCTCTACCATGTCCGGATCAGTTCCATTTAAGCCCAAAACCCTTGCTCTACCTTTCGCACTTCTCTTCGCTATGCCACACTCATCCACACAATCCACACCTCAAAATGAATTCACAAACACTTATTTATACAAGACATCAACTTAGGAACAATCATCTAAGTCAGCAAACATCACAATAACATTCGCAAGGCGTGTAGAACATCCGGTCGGCCTGTTACAGGAAGAACACCAACAACTGGTAGCCATAACATCAAATCCAACTCTAACTTCAATGCAGACCGCCAACACGAACTAGATATGATCCAATGACCATCATAACCTTCCCTGAATCATCAAAAACATCCGCACTTCATCAGCTTACCGGAATTCTTCTCTTCATCATCCGATACTTCAAGAACACAGTCTGTCGCCACTGTCACGATGCAAAAGGTACTTCTGGACCTCAAAATCATACACAACTCGAGATGACACATCACAAGGACATCCCAAACACTCCTTCCAATCTGCAGATTAGGATAATACAATTCCGGACCTCATCGGACCTTTCTGTGATCCTTTGTCACCTCTGAACACTTGCCGGAACCGGTTCCACACAGACAGCCACAACTTCTTCAGATCTTCATGTGGACCTCTAAAATCTTAGCTGAAGCATCTCAAGACTCATATCTACAAACCCTTTAATCTGCATCCTCTGGTTCTTAACCTATACAGTACATTTGCCTTCTTCTCATCATTGTTCTTCACTGTTCCGGATGAGGACTAATTTCCTTAATAACAACAGCACTCAACTCATCCAAACCTTCTTACCAATGCAATATGAGTATGTTGACATCAATGACAACACTGGTTCACCTCATACTTGCAACAGTTTGATGTATGCCATGGTCTGCACAAGACCAAACATTGCCCAAGCAGTGGGAGTCCTTAGTCGATTTATGGCTAATCTTGGACGGGTTCATTGGGATGTAGTTAAGCAAATGTTCAGATATTTGAGGGGTACTTTCGAGTATTTCATTTGCTATCATAGTAATGTTTCAAGACCTCTACATTCTGTTGATATTCGTGGATTTGTGGATTCAGATTGGGCAGGTGACATTGACAGTAGGAGATCCACCAGTGCTTATGTTTTTACACTGTTTGGTGGTGCTATTAGTTGTATGAGTAAGCGACAACTAGTTGTTGCTTTGTCCACAACAAAAGCTAAGTATATGGCAGCAACTCATGCTTGTAAGGAAGCCATTTGGCTTAAGAGATTGTGTTCAGATATTGGTGTTGATGCAGGTCAGTTCACGATCAGTTGTGACAGTTAGAGTGCAATTTGTCTTGCGAAGAATCCAACTTTCCATGCTAGAACAAAGCACATTGATGTTCAGTTTCACTTCGTGCAAGACATGGTTGAGGATGGAAAGGTAAATTTGGAGAAGGTAGATACTTTGAAGAATGTTGCAGATGCATTGACGAAACCAGTGGGCACAGAGAAGTTTAGATGGTGTTCGGAGTCTATGGGCCTCTTGGCCCCTAGCAGTTAAATCTTGTCATTGCTTTTGACCCTTGCAAGGTGTTCGACAAGTGGGAGAATGTTGGGAATTAAGGTGTCTCAACCTTTGCAAATTACTAATTTTGTATTTATTTATCCCATGTTGAGTTGGCATAGTCAGCACCTTGTGTATATGCAGCAGGGTAAATTTTGGTGACTTTGGCAGCCACGGTTTCCCCCTTGAATAATTAACGGCGGTTTGGGGGCAGCGCCCCCAAGATGGGGTCAAGGGGCATAGCCCCTTGTGGGGTCTAGGGGCCCCCGAAACCTCAAACAATTTTTAATTAATGACAAGTGTCGGTGAGTATCTTTGCACGAGAGAAAGGCATCTTTGGGCGGTCAAGGGTGGTTATGACATGTAAGAGGAATATGATATTTTTAGTTAGTATATGACAGATTCTATGACAGCTGTAAGGTGCGTAAGAGCATATGTCATAACCTATCTTGGGACCAGGCACCCACTTCAGGATGGGATGTTGGACAAGTGTCCGTAGGCGTGCGTTTTGGGGCATGAGTCCAAGATGGACGCCCATCTCTAGAAGGTTCCATATTTGCCTTGTAAACTCTATATAAATAGGTGCTTGGATGGGAGATATATAACTGTTGGTACAAGTACTGTTATGCTGCTGGAATATCTCTAGAGTTGACATTCAAAGACTCCTGAAAGAGCATTGGCTCTGAAACTGTATTGTAATCTATTATTGTTTACTGTAATACATTTGAGCTGTGTTTTGGAGTGTGGGGTTTTTCACCCGTAAGGGTTTTCCCCACGTATATCTTGTTTCTCTCTTCTGTCTACTTTCTGTGTGTATGTGTATTGTTGCAATATCTCTGTTAGATGTTCTATGTTGCTGTAGTTTTAAGAATTAAATTGAATTTGCATACATCTCTCCTCATTAGATTAGTGTAGGAAGCGATTTCCGCACACCTAGCTTCCTTTCAATGAGAAGACGAGAAGATGAGAAGATGAGAAGGAAGAAGAATATAATGATGAGATAGGTTGGACATTGTGCTATGACATGGAGATTTATTACAACCAATAGTTGCTATATTGGTAGCAATTGCAAGATGCTTGGTGAAGAACTCACTATTGCATCATGAGCTAAGTGAATTTCTAGAGCATGTATGGTAGTGCAAGGGCACATGTGGCAATGTTGGAGTGCATGTAATGACAATTGAGAACATGTATATATTTTCTAGAGAATGTTTTGAGGTATCAAAATGATAAGAAGCAATTGATCAAGTTTGTTTTTGTTATCGCAAGCCATACTTTGATTTTGGTTGCAATGTATGAAGACATACATACATGGTTCATGTGTTTTGGTCAGCAACTTTTGACTAAGTATGAAAACATATTTGAAAAACATATCTTAGAACATAAAGAACATAAGAACATATATAAGTGAATTAAAATGGACATAACTTGAACATACCTTAGAATTTGATATTGGAGTTGACCAATTCTCCAAAATATGGCTTCAAAATCCTCAAATTCTTCTTTTTTGCAAGTTTGATTATGAATTCTATATAACTCTAGAATAGGATTAGTGAAATTTATGGAAAAAACAAACATATATCATCAAATTCAATTTATATATCAATGGTAATTAGCTTTGAAACAATATCACACATGAAACATGAAACTTTAGGTTTAAATAATCAAATTTTCTCCAAAAACATGCAAAATCAGTTCTTCTATGTTGAAAAAACAAAAAAAGTGGTGGATTAATCTAAAAATGATTCTTAATATGTCAAACAACATGAAAAAGCATTTTCTTGTCTGATATACTGCATGAAAAGCAGGAATAACAGTCATGTGAGGTCTGAATCATAGATCCCACATGCTTTTTGGCCAATTTTTTTGCTTCCCATAATGCTAGCACATTTTGGGAAGCATGAAAACATTAAGCTTCATGCATGCAAAAATCATAACCTTCTCAATGTTGGTGCCAAAATCATGTCTAGGATGTCATGCTCTCACATAAAATATATTGTAACTATGCATGTAGTGCATCAAATAGGTAATCAAGTGACAGTCCAAGAGTATCCCTGGACTCAAATATCCATGTGGTTCATGAAATAGAACTTGTCTATACTAGGAGGGAGAAATGTAACCTTGTATCTACATGGGAGAGTCTCTCTCTCTTTATTTCTTTATCCTCCCTCTCTACAACTCTATTTGCCTCTCTTTCTCTATATCTCTCTCCCTCTCTCTGTTGACCCCTTGGAATGTGAGGGAGAGAGATATAGAGATAGAGAGGTACATATATTTAGATAGAGGGAGGATAGATAAATAAAGAGATAAAGGGAGAAATAGATAGATAGAAAGGGATGTATATAGAGAGGGAGGAAGATGTAGAAATGGGGAGGGGGAGAGGGATAAATAGAGAGAGTGAGACATGGAGAGATAGAGAGGTAGAGAGAGGTAGAGAGGGATAGATTAAGAGATAGGGATATGTGGATAGATAGAGATAGGGAAAGAGATCAAGAGATATCCAGAGACATAGGGAGATAGATTTGAGGTGGAGGGATTGGGAGAGTGATAGAGAGGGAGAGTGATAGAGAGGGGGAGTGAGATAGTGAGGGAGGGAGAGATAGAAAGGTAGAGTTAGAGAGAGGGGATCGATAGAGAGACATGGATAGAGATATGGAGAGGCAAATATAGTTAGAGAGAGGGATAGAGGAGACAGAGATATCTCTCCCAGGCTCGGTCTTCTCTATATCTCCCTATCAGTCCTCTTTCTCTAAGCCCTAACCTAAACCTCTAAAACTTAACTCATAACCCCTAAACCATAAACCCTAAATAATGCCCCTAAACCCTAACCCCTGACCCCTAAACCCTAAAAACAAGCAACCCTAAACTCCTAACCCTTAAACCATAAACCCTGGAAGCAACCCTAAAAATCTATCTCCCTATCTCTCCTGATCTCTATCAGTCTCCTCGCTCTATCTCTCTCTAAACCCTAAACCCTAACCCCTAAACTCGAGCAACCCTAAACCCCTAACCCCTAAACCCTAAACCTAAGCAACCCTAAACCCCTAAACCCTAAACTTGAGCATCCCTAAACCCCTAAAGCTTAAATAATTCCCCTAAACCCTAAACTTGAGCAACCATAAACTCATTAACCTCAAATAATGCCCCTGAGCCCTAAACCCTAAACTCGAGAAACCAAGCTAAACCCCTAAACATATAGTTCGATAGGGGATGATGGAGGATCAATGGGAAATTGATGTAGAATTCTTGGATCTTGATTATCATTATCCTCATTGGGATGTGATTTGATAGGATTCGAGTTATTTGTTTGATTATCTGTGTTTTCTTGGGGACCAAGTGTCTCATCATGGAATATTGATGGATAATGAGTAGGACTAGTGGGATGATGGATAGGGATAATGAGACGATGGATAGGAGTGATGTGGGTTACTTGCTCATGGATAAGATCTTGATCATAGATAATATCTTGATCACAGGGAGGATAAGCATGGATAGCGTGATATTAGATATGGATAGGGTAAGTGGGGATTCATTGGATTGGGGAGTAAGAGGTGGTGATGCAAGTTCACTAGGAGATGTTGGGGGATCAATGATGGGATCGATGTAGATGGGTTGACCATTAGATGGTAAGGGATCCGAGATGGGATTAGATGGGATGTTTGGATTTTGACTAGGATGGGTGGTTGGTGTTTCCACATGCTTTGGACTAGGCTCTTAACATAGCTAAATTAGGTTTCTTAGATGGATGTGATGGGTTCTTGGATGGGATCAATAATCTTTGGATGTTTGACAACATGGCTACATGATGGGGTTTGACTTGGACTTATGATAGGAGACTCTTCAATGAAATGGATAGACATAGGAGTGGATGATGGTGTTGGAGTGGTAGACATGTTATTAGGAGGTTCTTTGTTAGGCTCAAGGATAGGAATTTGAGTACATGATGTTCTTAGATTCCTTGATAATAGTCCTTGGGTCACATCCTTCATGGCTTCATGGGTTGATGGACTAGGATATGCATATAGTCAATGGACAATGATGGAAGATGTTGTGGGGTTAGGATTAGGATTGAGTGAATGGATACAGGAGGGGATGGATTAGGATTGGGAGTGTTAGAGGGGGATGAAATTGGATCAGTGGATTTGGATGGCTCCATATCTTTGCTTTTTATTTTTGGATTTTGTAAAGAGTCTTTGGAGAAAAATTTTCAAGGGTTCATGTGTTGATGGATTAGAGCTTAGAATGTTTGATGGTGGATTAGATGGTGAGTTATATGGTGGATGGATGATAGGGATTGATGCATTAGGAGATGGGTGGACTAATGTGTTAGGATTAGGAGGACTGGAAGGAAATTATAAAATAATTCCCCTTTAACCCTAACCCTTAAACACTAAACTTGAGCAACCCTAAAAACCCATAAACCCTAAATAATGCTCCTAAAGTTCTGAGCAACCTTAAATTCATAAACCCTAAATAATGCCCCTAAACCTGAGAAACCCTAAACCTCTCTCTCTCTCTCCCAAAACCCCAAAACCCTAAATAATGCACCTAAAACCTAACCCCTAAACCATAAACCTGAGCAACCCTAAACCCCTAAACCCTAAATAATTCCACTAAACCCTAAACTTAAGAAACCCTAAACTCATAAACCTGACCAACCCTCTCTCTCTCTCCAAAACAAGAAAACTAGGACTCTCTCTCTCTCTCTCTCTCCTTATCACCATATCTCTCCCCTCTCTCTCCTCTCCATCTCCATCCTCTCTCCCTCTTCCTCCCTCTCCTCTCCCATGTCGACAAAGAACATGGAAATAAGAAAACTAGGACACGCAAACAGGGACGAGGATATAAATTGGGATGATGAAATGGAAACAAGATAATTTATGAAATTTCATTAGATGGGAAGAATGATGAGGAGAGGTAGAGAGGGGAGGGAAGTAGAGAGTGAGAGAGGGAGGGTAGGAGGTAGAGACGGGAGGGAAGTAGAGAGAGAGAGGGTAGGAGGTAGATAGGGGAAGGAAGAAGAGAGAGAGAGGGTAGGAGGTAGAGAGAGGAGGGAAGTAGAGAATGCGAGAGAGGGTAGGAGGTAGAAAGGCGAGGGAAGCACATAATCAGAAAGAGGGTAGGAGGTAGATAGGGGAGGGAAATAGAGAGTGAGAGAGAGGGTAGAAGGTAGAGAGGGGAGGGAAGAAGAGAGTGAGAGAGAAGGTAGGAGGTAGAGAGGGGAGGGAAGCAGAGACTTAGAGAGAGGGTAGGATGTAGAGAGGAAAGGGAAGTAGAGAGAGATGATAGGAAGTGCATCTGCCCTTGTAGACATGTATGTAAAGTATAGAAGCATAGACAAGGCATGTCAATTATATGATGTAACACCTCAAAGAGATGTTCTGTAATGGAATGCAATGATTGCAAGATATGCAAAAATTGAATTTGTTGAAAAGGCTTTAGAAACTTCCAAGCAAATGCAATTGGCATGTGTATAGCCAAACATGCTTAGCATAACACAAGCGCGTTATAATGTGCTCGTGTTATGTTGAGCTTTGTTTGACATGTTTTTACCAGTTTTAGCAAAATTTGGAGATAATTTGGAGTGTGCTCCCCATCAGGATGACACCTTTTCAATGAAAACTCAAAAAAAATACCACCATAATCTTAAGCTCTCTATTAGCTATCTAACCATATAATTTTTTTTCACATTTTGAGTACGTTAAGGGTTTCATTTTTAATTTCTTTTGTTAGTGTGTTCACTTTTGGTCAAAAACCAGTGTCTAGTATTTTTGACTTTTTTTAACCGTTCATCGAAATTTGAAATAAGTTACATTTTTAGAAACTAGACTCCATTCTACACATATTCAATTTTTTTATTTATTTTCGATTAGTTTTCAAAATTTTTAGGGGGGAGCATGCTCAAATTTCTATTTTTCAAGATGTGTCCACTTTGAAAATTATTAAAAAATTAATTATTCATGAAAAAAATATCAAAAAAATCAGGGATAAACTACATGGTGTTAGCTAATTTCTCATCGGAGTGATTATTGAAATAATAAAAAAAAGTTAACATTTTAGGGGGAGCATACCAGACACTATGTTATGTTTTTTGAGAAAAAACAGGACCAATTTGTGTGCTCCCCCTTTTTGAACCCCTTAATCTCAATCATTTTTGGAAAAAAATTAGTAGTTTAGAAACTAGATTCAGAGCACTATGACTCTTGTTTTTGTTCCATCTTCAAATTTTTAGTGTAGCCATCTTCAATTTCTCATCCACCATCAATGTTTCCTAATTTAAGAAAAAAAGTGGCATCTTAAGACCCCATTTTGGTCCCTCATCTTTGTACACTTACCCATGGTCAAAATTACCAAACTAGAAAAATAGGATTCTCATCAAGCATGGAGAAGAAATATAGTAGATTTTACAGAAAAGTGTGTCTAAGAAGACCTAAGGTAGAGAGTATTTTGGGAATCTATTAAAATGGAACAATAAAAGCATGGAAGAGGCCATGTAGTCCACTCCAATAGAAGTGGGTTGTTATAGCTATAATATTGAGGAGTTCATAAGCACATTATGAGTAGGGATCAGTCTTTTTCTTAGCCAAGGTGTATGATGTAGGAGCATCCATGGTCTACTCACTATCCCATATCAACCAAAAAAATGTAATTTTCTTTCATGTTTGATTTATTTTATAGGTTTTCAATTGTTCACTTGGAGTTGAAGTTTGTGTACTTCTATATCTTCATTGGGATCTTTAGATGCTGGTACATAAACACAAATAAATAACAACACAAATCTTTGGCTCCCTTATTGACTGAGGATTCATCTTTATTTCAAGCTTAGATGTTTAAGTTTAAGTTCTAAATTTGCACCTTTTCCTCACATGTTAAGGGGCCATGTAGTATTCCTTCGAAGATTCTACTTGTGAATGGTCCCACTTGAGTTAATAAGTGAAAATATCTTGTTGCACCCAATAGGGAAGGAAGGGAGGTGGGGGCGAAGGGTGTAAAGGGCCAACCATTGGAGTTTGTAATGGGTTTAAGATGTTTATAAGTACACATTCCTTCATCTTGGTTAAGAGTATCTCACTCTGAAAATTGTAAAATCTTTCGCTAATTTGTAAGATCACTATGATCAATGATTTTTTTTATATTTGACTTTGCACCAAGTGATGCCTTATGTGCCATGTTGTAAGGGTTCATTTTGAGAATAATAAGAAGATTTGTGTTGTTTACAACTGTCTTCATAATTTTACATTATGTGTGAGTGAGTTTATGATGCAGTAAAAGAAAACTAACAAGCACTGAAGAAATAGAATAAAACAAACTACTTCATTCTTTATTAAGTTCCTTAGAAAATCAACAACAAATTACAAATCAAAAATTGATCCTGGATGATCTGTATTAGCTGGTTTCACACGAACAACATAAAAAATGGACTTCCCTACACAGAGGAAAGCTTCAAGTCACTCTCTCGAATGACTAAAAACAACAAAATACTGCTCCTCCTTCCTGCCATGACAATACCACGTTCAAGGGTAGCAGTGAATATCTGTTCAAGGAATGCCTCCCATATCTTAAGGCCCCCACTGAATCATAAAGACTTGCGCTGTCTTTAGCTGCCTTCCGTTTGAAACATAAAAGGTTCACCCACTAATACCATCCCCACTCCTTTATTCCAGCGAATAGCCAAATAGGCATTGAGGAGGTGAACCACGGTCTGTAGCCGCCAGACTCAAAAATAGGAAGGAGTTAAAGCCAAAAAAAAAACTGCCACCACCTGACGAGGTCTGCAGCAACGCACACCAAAATTAGAGCAAGTTTTAAATGACAAAGAAAACTGATGCCAAAATGGGGTGACGTGGATGCCACTGCATCAGTTTACTATCAAGCTACTTGATTTGATTACCCTACATCAATAGGTCATTGCCATAGGAGGGGGAGGATTATTGTTAGCATAACTATAACTGAATTACGCTCATGTTGGATATGTGTCAAGTTAAGTAAACGTGTGTCATTTAGTCTACAGCTTGCTGTCATCAGACCTCAGTTTGCTGTCAGTTTTATTTCCTAATTTATAGGATATTGTTGAGATATCAACAACTATAAAGATGTAATCGTGTGTTGAGAAATATGCAGCCTTTCATTTTAGTATCCAATCTGTGTTTTTCTTTCTCTGTTCCAATTTCTGTTATGGTATCAGAGCTCTCTCAAAATCTTGGGTGAGTCAGCAAGGATTGAAGGCAGTATCAAATGATCTATGAATAGACTGTTGTGTGTGATGAGGCCTGTAGAAGAGCCGTCTATGCTTACTGCTGCTAGAGAAAGAGTCTAACAGAGTGGTTAAGAAGGTTGCTAAGGCCATGCTGCAAATCCCTCTGCTGTGAAACATTCACAAAGGTATTTTTTGTCTCAAAGCACAGATTTTTTTTTTTATTTATTACAGAAGTTTTTTGAAAATGGAAACACCTCTAGATAAATTCAATGGTCATAATTTTCACACATGGAAGGTGAAAATACAAATGCAATTGATGAACAAAAATTTATGGGGTATAGTGAATGGCACTGAAGTGGTACCCACAGATGCTAAAAGGAAGATTGATTGGGAAAGCAGAGATGAAAAAGCCGAGTCCATTATTGGCCTTGCTCTTTCAGATTCAGAATTACACCATGTGGATCTGGAAAAATCATCTAAAGAAATCTGGGATGAATTAAATAAGTTGTTTGGAGCAAAAGCAACAAATGCAAAGTTCTCTCTGAAATTGCAATTATTTAGCTTCAAGATGTCTAATGAAATCACCATGTCTAACCACATAAACAATCTGAGATCTCTCATTAAACAACTAGCTAAAGTCAATGTTGTGATAGATAAAGAGGATGCTAAAGTTGTCTTGTTAGATAGTTTGCCTTCAAAATATAGCAATATTATTTTTACTCTTAGTCAAATGCCTTCACAAACTTTAGAAGACATGATTTCAATACTCTTAGTTGAAGAAAAGAGAGCGGCTACAGGAGATCCAAGAGAAGATACTCAGCAAGAGCTTGCATTATACTCAAATAAAATGATGGGAAAGAGAATGTCAGGTAAGAGTGAGATTGAGTGTTACTATTGTAGAAAAAAAGGTCATACAACAATTAATTGTAAAACTCGTGCAAGTGACCTTCTCAAAGGGAAAGTTAAAGAATTAGTAAATATAGCCATTGTTGAAGAACCACCAGATATTGATAGTGATGATGATTTCATTGAAGATGAGGCACTTGTTTTATTTTGAAGAAGCCGACACCTTGAAGACAGGGAAGGATGCAGTAGAGGATAGATAGATGTTCAATAGTCCGAGATGCTTGTGGATCGGAGAAACTACACCTCATTGGGGTTATGAGACATGCATGTGAGGATTGATGTCCAATAGTTTAGGGGAGATCCAGAAATCTGGAAGTTCAGCATCGTACCTTTACGAGGGTAATGAGACACTTCATGTGCAAATGGTGTCCAATGATGTTGGGAACTTGGATTACAGCTAGGAGGCTACTGGAGCAGCTTGCAAAAGTTTTACTAGTCCGAGAACTGTTTTTCAAAGAATAGTTTCTGAATAATTTAATTTTGAATTTTATGTTGTTGTGTTGGAATATTTGCTTCAACATAAATAAATGTAACAGCTCAGTTCTGCTGTAGGTAGCTCACTGTTATGTTAGGAGTTCATGAAAATTCAGTTATCGGTTAAGGGGGAGTGTTAGCATAACTATAACTGAATTATGCGCATGTTGGATGTGTCAACTTAAGTAAACGTGTGTCATTTAGTCTATAGTTTGCTGTCATCAGACCTCAGTTTGCTGTCAGTTTTATTTCCTAATTTATAGGATATTGTTGAGATATCAACAACTATAAAGATTTAACCATGTGTTGAGAAATATGCAGTCTTTCATTTTAGTATCCGATCTGTGTTTTTCTTTCTCTGTTCCAATTTCTGTTAATTATCACATTGAGGAACCATTCACTAGGATGGTTCATTGGAAGGAGGATTAGAGACCCCCCAACCATCTTGTGAATCCTGTATAACAAGTAAAAAAAAATAGCCCCCACATTCATGGTGGAGATGTGACCTACACATCAACACTACTTTACATCTACCCAAAAGTTCTGCCCTAGGGGAATGAAGTCTAGCATCTCCCTTGTGAAGAAGGAAGTAAAAAACAACTCAGATTGTGTGAGCAGCTCTATCAATGAGAAGAAGGAAGTAATAAACAACTCAGATTGTGTGAGCTGCTCTATCAATGGGGAGTTAGTGGTGACAATCTCCTAGTGTTGCCACCAGGGAAGACTCTACTCATACTACATGGAGTAGTCCCCAAATAGTTGAGGAGGTTCTTCAAGTGTTGAAATTCCAGTGCCACCACCTCCTATTATGTTTATATCTAAAATTAAGTAGAAGAAAGCACAATAACTTTCTTATTGAGAGAAAAACATCAATCTATATCATTTGCAATAAAGAGACAATTTCTAGCTTTATAGGGTTGAAACAAAATCGAAACTTTAAAGAATGTCTAAATTTTGATAATATAGCTAGGCCATGGGCTTGTAGCCCCAAATGGAACAATCTAAGAAGAAATATCCTAGATGAAAAGGGTAGAAAAGATTGTGCATCACTTCCAAGCATCTTGAACATGAGGGTAAGTCCAAAAAAGTGTTTGAAGTACTCTAATTTGTGGCAAGTTAGGAATTTAGGATGAGCCAACCCAATTTGCATACCTTTCACCCAACGGGAACTCTTGGTAGACCAAATACCAAAGAAAATGAGTAATCCTAAGCTCAAGTCCAACTTATCAAGGTCTTACTATTCTACAAAACAAAGTCTATGAGGAAGAATTCAATTCCCACCATTTGAAGAATTTGTAAAACGTTGACAAGAAAAAACTAAACACTCTATACAAGAAGTCTCCATAATCGATTGCCCATCTTTCCACCAAACTAATGGAGAATGAAATCCCAACTTGTAAAACATAACATCTCGTATATAACACTTGTACGTGAATAGAAATTAAATCAACATTAATAAGATTTGCATTAAACAGTACTTTAAGATTGGATAATAAGTAATAACGTTTTGATTTGTTTGCTTCTCAAGTCGTCATATCAACCCAGTCTACACGCTCTTTGACTAGGTATATAAAAAACAAATTTCCTGTCCAAAATGGTGTACGAATACGTCTTGACTTAGGATGACTTTGAATTGTTTCTGTGGAATTCTCGTGACCAACATGTGGAGGAAAATTCAAATGGCTCTTGGAATAATTTAGATTAAAATTCCACTTCAATTTCACTCCTTCAAAATGCCAAAATTCGACTAATAAGAATTATTACCCTCAAGATTGCACTCTATTGTGCTTGATCAATATTATTTGAAAAAACAGCTTTTTGTAAGAGTTCTGTGTGTGAGCAGATGGAAAAGTTTAGATGGGTAATACTAGCGTTGTTCTTTTTCTCTGCAGCAGCTCAAACAGGTATGACAGTTATTTGGTTGAAAAGAGCAAGAAAACATAGTTGGTCCCATATAAAACAACTGATATTTGAAACTAGGCAGCAAATTATCTAAATTAACATTTGGGTGTCTTGGAAATAAACTGTGTAAAGATTCTGTTTTCAGATTAGTTTCCTTCATCAGGACATGAAGAGCATTCATGTTTTATCCTGATGATGGACTCTTGGTGAGATTTCAAGGGTTGATTTAAACAAAATCAACAGTTTTTTCAAAAAAATTCTCTTTGATTATAGTGATTGTGGAAACCTCAAATCGGCTTTTTTAGTCTGGTATGAGATGAACAGGGATAAATAAACAGTCTTTTAAGTGCTCTTGGAAGAACACTTGAAGTGTGTGTACTTCAGATTTTTTTATCTTTTTCATTGATATATGTATATACATGAGTATGCAAACTAGGACTTTCATATTGTCCTTCCCGACAGTATATGTTTTTACTTTGTATATAAGATTGTTCTTATTGCAGTCTAATCTTAAAAGTAGATTTTTACAGACTTAAAAACTGTATGGTGTGGTGTAAAAAGGAAACCTGTTTCATTCTTATGTTGACAGGATTTCTGAATCTGAATTGTGGCGCCACACAAAATCGCACTGATCTGAACATGACATGGACTATTGACTCCAAGGAATACATAAATGTTGGTCAACAAGCAAATGTTAGCAACTCAAGTGTAGAAATTTACTTGCAGTCTCTACGTTACTTTCCAAAGCCTCATGACAAATCTTGCTATAGCTTGACTGTGGATCCCGACACGCCCTATTTGTTAAGACTGTGGTTTCACTTTGGTAATTACAATAATATAAAAATTCCTCCAAGCTTCAATGTCTCTGTGGAGACGGAGGGTATGCTTTATAGGCAGAATGAGTCCATTGCAGTTGCAGGAACCCAAAACTGGGATACTGAAAAGATTTTGACTACTAGTTCCAGTAAGAAACTATATGTTTGCTTCATCCGTACATCAGATGATAGTGATCCTTTTGTATCTGCAATTCAGTTAAGGAGACTTGTTAGTGGCATGTATGCACAGCAGGGTAAGGGACTGATGCTGAATTCCGTATCTAGATATGATTTTGGTGGGACTGGGGAAACCTTGATCAGGTATGTTTTCTTTACAGAAATTTCCTTATGTACATGGTTGAGATACAATTAGACCAATGAAAAGAAGCCCTATAAGATCAATCAAGGCTTTTAAACTCCAACAAACTTTTACATCATGGAGATATAGCAGGACAGTTTGAGCAGCACTCCTTACCTCATAGCTGTAAGTTCAACTTACACCATTGGAGATGACTATGGACATGGTCCAATATAAACTACATCCGCATCCAAATGTTCTAATTGGAACTGCCTTGCAGTATAGTTTTAGGAGTACAACACAGCAATACACATTTGGCTTCCATTATCCCATGATATTCTTAGACTCTGTTTATTTAAAATCTTCACATTTTTAAGTTGAACCTTCTTAGGGAATGACATCATACTCCCATTTTTTCTCATTCCCCATATAACACAAGTTGACTCTACTTCGAGAAAAAAATCTTCATATTATAATTAACTCTTTTTGGAGGCATTCTTGATACCTCCAGTAATTAACACCCTTTTAACTAGCTATTTTGATTGACATCATGATGATGGCAATGAAATTTTCTAATTTAGTGAAGACACTTCGAGGGCTTCTGTTGACTATTCTAAGGTAATGTAGTGTTAACGTTTCCCTGATCTATTTTGTGTATGCATAGGCATAAATAACCTTATGTATTGTACTGTTTTCAAGATCAACAAAAGACTTTATAGTACCCAACATTTGGATTCCTCTTTAAGACTTCATCTTCAGGGTGGCTCTTATCTTTGAAAGGAAGATCTTCATTTAGAGCAAGATCAGCCCTGAAGGTGGGTGAAGAAAAAGGACTCAAAATTTCGAGAAAGATAATCTCCCAACCAACCAATCCCAAAATAGCATAACATAAAATTAAGCATCATGAAAGCCTAAAATATTTGTTAATTTACTTTATAAATGTTTATTGACAAAATCATTTGTGAATTTACTTCATAATTTTTATTGACAAATTCCTTTGGCATGACTGAGGGTTGTCTTTTTTAGGAAATTCACTTAATTAAGATATTTACATTTGACCTCACTTGTAGGCACCGCCATAGCCAGAATAGGTTCTGGCATTTAACCCGATTTAAACAATCAACATTTGTACGATTAGTCTGTAACATTTTCCCTGAGAAATTACTTCATTTGATTGAAATATAAATAAAAATTATGTTATAATCAGGTACCCTGGTGATGAGTACGATCGCTTCTGGCAAATCGACAGCAAAGGGGATATATATAACAGCAGTCTTGTTGTAAATAGCAGCACTGTAGCAACGATTTCTAGTGACAATAGTAGCAGCAACTACCCTCCTCCTAAGGTCATGCAAACAGCAATAGTTGCAAAAGCAAATGTCAGCCAGTTGCTTCTAAATATAGCAGAAGTAGAGAAAAAAGCATTAGTTGCCCTGTATTTTGGAGAGATTGAGTCAGTGAACACCTCTGCATCAAGGATTTTTAATGTTACGATAAATGGCCAAGCATATGGCACAGTAAATTTCTCTAAGGACAGTTACATCATTGAGCAAAGGGTTAAGTTGCCAAGATCACAGGCAAGAAAAGTAGTAATATCTCTTGATTCAATAAAAGGGCTGGGAAATTCCAGCCGCGGGCCTCTTATAAATGCTCTGGAGAAATATAACATTATTGATACAGAACCTGAAACTTCTGCATATGACGGTAAGACAATAAAATCTCCATCTTGCATATTTGAACTCTTGATAATGATACATGAGTCTCTCACATTCTATTGATAGATCACAATATGTAATCCCAAATGGCTAGTGCTCTGAAGTTGCTTGTCATGGATTGTTTTGAATTTTTTTTTAATAATTATGACTCTGGAACCTTGAAATCTCTAATTACCTTATGTTGTTAAGTACAGTCAGTTCTCTTGTAAAAATGAATGAGGAATTTGGTATCAGTGACTGGATCTCTGATCCTTGCTTTAGTATTGAGTGGAATGGAATCAAATGTGACAACAGCAATCCAGTTCGAATCTTGGAAATGTAATTTCATTAACTCTCCAAGTTTAAGTTGTATTCTTGTTTTACAAATTGAAGAGTTATACCAAGAACTGACTATCATTTGCTTTTGTCTACTACTAGTGATTTGTCTGGAAGGAATCTACCAGGGTCTTTAAAAGATGTGTGCAATTTAACCAGTTTGGAGAAACTGTAAGATTATTCTAGACACATAACCTTTGTTTGCTAAATTATTTCTTCCTTTTCTAGTGTTTTTTCTTTGCTACCAAATAATAATGTTTTATTATTTATTTCTCAGACATCTCCAAAACAACAAGTTGAGTGGTGCCATACCATCCTGTCTCTCCAATTTCAGTAAATTAAAGGAGCTGTAAGTCAATCTCTTCCTATAGATGTGCTTACATGAAGAGAACATGTCTATGAGCATTGAGGGGTTAGAATAGTAATTTTGTATTGAAGCTTGCATTTTTTTCTCTTTTTGACAGGTAATAGTAATTTTGTATTGAAGCTTGCATTTTTTTCTCTTTTTGACAGGTACTTACAGCACAATAATTTTAGTGGAGTTGTTCCTGATGGACTTTGGAGACCTAATTTGGATTTCAGGTATCTATGGTCTAGTCTATTAGTCTGAATTTTCTAGTGCAATGTTTAACGTATGCATTTTGATTAACAGTAAACCAAGGAGTGAGTATTAACGGTCCTTCAAATTTCTTATTTTCATTTTGGTTAGAGTCTGCATCCAAATCAATCAGAACGAACTCTCTCAGAAAATGTTCACTCCAAACATTCTGTCGCCCGCGAAACAGAACTTGCTAAAACAAATGAGTTGTTCTGACATTTAAACTAAACGTTGGAACACACTTTGAATTCTGACTTGATGTAACACCCTAAACGGGTTACAAAAATTAGACTGAAAGTTTTTCTTTCTTATTTGATAATCAAAAGCCAACATATTAATACGACGCTTAATTTACAATTAACCCAAAATATTATTACGGCGGTTAATTTACAATTAAGTCCACTAGTTAGCCTTTGTGCTACTTGATTCACCAAGTAACCAAACTCTGATTTGGACACCCTTTTTGGTTTATTGGGGCCCACTTGTCATGCGGTGCCATCTTGATTAAATCAGCCAAGGATTTTGTACCCTTATTTAGGGGAGAGGACCTAGTAGTTGAGCACCCTAACTTCACACCTTTAAAAACCATACGTGGCAATTTCGAATCACTCCAAACATTTTACAGTAGCTTACTTGGCAAGGCCCTTCCTTATAACTAGGGTTTCAAGGCCACATCATCAAATATGATGCCACATCAACATGCTTTTTGTTGAGGTGTCAAATAGTTCCCTTAAAAAAGGGTGGACCAATAGGTGTGCATTAAGTCAAGGTTTGTTGGTGGGTTGATGTGGCATCACATGATTGGTTGTTTTTTAAATCTAAAGGGCACATTTCATTCAATTATTAGTACTTATAGTCAACACTAACAACCTTAAAGTCACAACTACTAGTGCTAAACTTTTAAAAATATTAAGCCTTAAATGCACAAATACTATCTTAGCCATTGGAACTATCTCACCTATTAGGTCTTTTCCCCAAGTGTTATTTGCCTTCCTAAGGGCTTTGGATCCAAAAGGCTTATTAACTAGGTTAAGACTTATTTTAATCTTGTCGGATTTCAAAACTACTCTTGACCAGCTTTTGGGATTGTTTATTCCCCAAAGGAGCTTTTGGGTGTGAAACTTCTTCCTTTTGAATTAAACTAAATTCAAATCTAGGGAATAAATCTCTACGGATATTTTGGGACCTATTGATGGTCTGTTCTGACAAACAAAAGTGCTTAGCATCACTACCAACAACGGAAAGGTTTGCAAGTGTTGGACGTGACCAACAAACCAATCTCCAGAGTGAGGACCGACTCTCTGCCTACTCCAAGCTAACTCTAACCAACGAGGAAAAGGGAAGAGAGACATATTGAAAGTAAAATATAGACAACATGAAAGGCCAAAAGCCAAGGATAGGCATCCTTCCACCATCTGACCAAAGTTTAGTAACTCATATTATAATCAACAACAATGAAGCCAAAAACATACACAACGATTACAAGATGTTATGCACACCAAAGATGAGTTAGAACTTCTAGAGAAACAACCTCATAAATTAATGTCACAATATGGCATTGAGATTACATATGTTACAACATAGCTTATTGATGGAAACAAATCAAGGGTTCCCCTGGAGTCAAACAACAAAAGGATGGACATAAGAAAAGGAGAACATCTCTAGACAATGCAAAAGAACCAAAAAGCAACAACACCTCAATCACCAGAATGAACACACTTAATAGCAATCAAAAGGTAAAGGAAAATCACATATTTGTATTGACCACCATTAGGTTTGAGAGAGAGAAATACAGTTGCCCACATGCTTAGAGTAGCACAAGATAGCAAGCTTTACTTAGAAAAACATTCATTGAATCTTTCCTCAAAGACCAAAAAACCGTAATAGTGGAGAGGTGTTCTAAAATGATATAGCCTTTTATAATTACAATCCTTGAGGTATATATAGGAGAAAGATAGAAAAACATTCATTGAATCTTTCCTCAAAGACTAAAAAACCGTAATAGTGGAGAGGTGTTCTAAAATGATATAGCCTTTTATAATTACAATCCTTGAGGTATATATAGGAGAAAGATAAAAGAAGAGGGAAAGAGAAGAAAGAGATGGAATCATGTAGCATATGTGATTGTAG
Source organism: Cunninghamia lanceolata (assembly GCA_027924645.1). Classification (NCBI taxonomy): domain Eukaryota; kingdom Viridiplantae; phylum Streptophyta; class Pinopsida; order Cupressales; family Cupressaceae; genus Cunninghamia; species Cunninghamia lanceolata. Next base: position 21,865,274 of record BSBN01000465.1, read on the forward strand.
CATTTAATGTTCCATGTTGCAGTTGTTGGTTGCTCATTAATTATCTATTTGTGACTTGTGTGAACACATCTCTTGAAATATATGGGTAATCAAAATCATAATATTCTCTAACAAAATAATTAGTACTTTTATTCCCAAAATTACCTCCTTGTAAAAATATCTTACCACCATCATTAATTTATTTTACCATACACTTCACCTTCTATGAATATTTTTCCTTTATTACTGCAAAATATCCCATGCTACAAACTTTACTTTTCACCCTTAAAATGTTTCACATTTTGAAAATAAATGTAACCTCTTTCATTTTAATATTCTTGCACATTTGTTTATTTCTTACAAATATTTTTCCTCAAAACATGTCCTTTTCACTCTTCAGCTTTCTTTCACTTGTGACATTGGACTATTAATTGATATTCATCTCATGTTTCACCTTCATAAATATTTCTGTGATTGCCTTTTTGCCATGCCTTTTAGTCATCTGCATTCTATTATTAAAGTAAACTTTAATATTAAATAATTCAAACATTTTCAGAGTGTGGAGATAGAACTTAGATTGCATAGATGGATTTGGATTGATTGAGGACTTTGTAGTTGGATTCAGCTGAATTGCCCCTGGGCAATTATTTTAATTGAATCATTAAAATAATATTAAATATACCCCATCACCATCTTCCCACTAATGGCCTTTTCTTACTGCTGCCTCAGACTCCAAAGCTATTTGTGCAGTGGGTCTCAGCTTTCATCCAGTCATGTTAAAATAATGACATCGTTTTAATTTTTAATTATTTTCCTGTCATGAACTCCCACAATATTTAAATATTGTTCTTTTTTTGTTAAAGGATCTTTGGTCGTCTACTGTGAAGTTGAAACGTTTTGAATGAACCCACCAGAGATCAAATCTTTCTAAGTGTAAGGCCCCCCACACCATAAGGAATGAGGCCGGATCATGCCTCAGGCAAATTTGGTACCTGGTATCAAATTTACATAAAACTGCTCATTATTTTCCCTGTTGATATTTGTATTATTTTTTACATACCAAAATGGCACGCCCCATTTTTCACTGCTGTGTGTTTATGTTGGAGCCTTCCCTAAATTCCATGCAGCTCCATCAAATTCCTTTTAGAGCGGCTTCAATGCTGGGTGCCATGTTTGCTGGAGCTATGCTTAGGCCATTTTTTACATTCAAAGCATTCCCGGAGTCAATTAGATTGCATCATCATTAAAATATTAGCATATATAATCATAGCAAGCTGCCATATTCCTCCATTTGTGGGATTACAGTTTCTACCAAGGCCTCAAAAGACTACAAGGTACTTAATCCATGGAGTGTCCTTGTCACCGGCTTACACATACATCAACATAAAATACGTTTAAGACATATACAAAGACTATTCACAAACTTGGCATCATAAGTCTCAACATACGTATTATACCTTCTCAAAGCCTTTATATGCTCCCATTTTCTAATTATACACTTCCTCTACTTATCCACCACAACTTCCACACTTGTTTGTTCACAATTTCAGCAACCTTCATCCATTTATTTCGTCTATAGAAGCATAAATCTTTTAAAAAACATATTTTTTTCAAAAAATCACGGTTTTTAAGGAACCCTGATTTTTACCCTAGTTTAAATCGCAATTTTTATTACATCGTGCAGATTCGGACCTTCTTTGTTCGTCGAGTAGACATAGCATCCGTTTTGTGTCCATTCAACCATTCTTCCCGCTTCGTTTTGTGTCCATTAACGAAACCTTGGAATACAAATCACCAAGAGATGATGATGGGCATGGTACCCATACAACTTCCACTGTTGTTGGGGCTGCAGTTCTCGGGACCAGTTACTTAGGCTTTGCAAACAGGTCAGTAAGAGGGATGGCTCCTCAAGCTAGGCTGGCGATCTACAAACCCTGTTGGGCAAATGGTTGCTATGACATGGACATGGTTGTTGTCATGGAACAAGCCATTGCTGACGGCGTCGACATCATTTCTATCTCAATTGGCTCAAATGATGTGCCATTTCACATAGATCATAGAGCTATTGCAACATTTGGGGCCATCGAAAAGGGTGTTTTTGTTTCTGCTGCGGCAGAGAACGATGGACGATAGACTCGGACATTGTGTGTTGGATCACGAAGGAGGAAGAGTTTCAATCTCAACCTTGAACAAGAAGGAATGCTTGCTAAGGAATTCGTATAATATATTATTATATTTATATACTATAATATTTATAATATATTATTATATTTATATATTAAATTATAAATAATTATTTTATATATTTTATACATTAATATATTATATTATTAATATGATATCAAAAAACTTGCACATTCTTTGGGTATCAAAAAACTCCATGTGGAAGGAGATTCTAAACTCCTTGTTAATGCTATCCTTGGCACTGCTAACTCTAGTTGGCGACTGATGGATGAGGTCAGGGACACAAAAATGTTGCTAAGTGGCTTTGAGGAATTTAAGGTTTCCCATATATACAGGGAAGGCAATGCTATTGCGGATGCCGTGGCCAATGTTAGTATTAACAACTCCTCTTGGAGATGTTGGAGAAAGGCTACTAATCTGCCTAGCAAAGTTCAAGTCCTCATTGCTAGAGACGGTAGCAGGCCTTGATAATATAGTGGACCTCGAGCCCCATGGGGGAGGATTGTTCGCTGGGGAACGTTTATTGGGTGACCCTGACCATGTTCCTCTGCATCGGTGTCGGGAGAAAAGTGGTTGAATTGAAAGGGTGGGCTATCGATAGGACCCGAGAAGGATATAATGCCCTTAGAGATAAAATTCAAATTAATAAGGAAGCCATTAGGATTCAAATCCTAAAAAGCAGGAAGGCTAACGTGGATTGGTAGGCCATGACTCAGCAGGCTGTTGATGACTGGACTGTTAGTAGGGAAGGTGGCCCACTTGACAGGAATGGTTGGAGGATAGGCTGGCTCTATAGTAACCATCATGATTTCATCTCTGATTGCCTCTGCAGTAATTTTGACATGAGGTGGTGGGCGTACGTCCTTCCCCTAGCAGCAGAGCAAGGTGGTAAGAGCTCCCCGCGTCTAATTCATCATTACAACGCCCATCAAATCCAGCGCGACACTCATTGGAGTGATACGGGGTGCACGGAAGGATCTGGAAACCATCGAGCCATTTACCACTTAGATGGGTTCATTTCCTATAGAAAAGACAAAGGCATTTCCATGACGTATCTGTTACTGTGTATGAACTAGGGTGCTGCCATGGGAGGAGATATCGTAAGAACGGAGCCCTCTTACCCCATTGAATTCAAGCTCGACGCTACTATTTGGCATATTCTTCAGGAAGGGGGGTGGCTTCCTTTCTCGAAATTCTGATAGGGCATGATGAGAATCTCTCCCGTTAGTTTGCAAATTCCTAGGATAATAGGCAAGTTTGGCTGGGTGGTATTGGCTTTGAAGTGACTAAAGAAGTTATAGGCTAGGCAACTGGGATGTCTACCAAAGGGAGAAAGCATTGTCGTCGGAGTAGGGTGCCCGACCCGGAATGTATGGCGGCCTTCTTCAAAGAGGGAGAATTTGTGACTAAAATGCAGGGGGGTTTGAGTGAGAGAAGCTTCCGACTATTTGGGACTAGGTGTGTTTGATGATTATGAAGTATTTTACGCTTGAAGGGTGTTATAAGGTTTACTTTCATTATCACTTTGCCCTGCTTAACCATTTTCATCACAATGCCGAGATTAGCTTTCTTTTTTTCCTTTTATCTTCTTTGGAGAACTCCATTAGGGTGGCGAGGGAAGCCCATGCTGAGAATCCTAACACCTCGGTCATCCCCCTCCACTAGGGCCTTATTTTTCGTCTCTACCATTTCCATTTAGCCTTGTGTCCTTGCAAGACCATTAAAGTCAGTGTTCTCCATGATTCCCCTCTGACCCTGCTGCTGCTAGCCCTAGTGCTAAGCCCAAAGGGAAGAAATCTGTTAGTTTTCTCAAAGAAATGGTCTCCCCTTCTTGTGGCCTTGGGGATTGGCCTAGAATTAAGGAAGTCTAGGACTCCCTATCGACTGAAACTCTTAATCCTAAGTCTAGTTCTAAAACCCCAAAGGAAAAACCACCCCGAAGAATACTAGTAAGAGCCCCAAGTCTTAGGCTACTAATGTCAAGAAGGGGGAGGTCTCCTCGGTTAAGAGAGTGATGGATATGGAAGAGGAAGGAAGGTCCCATGCACATAAAAAATTGAAGGGAGGGAAAGAGGCTATCCAATATGAAGTGGTTGTATCAAAATTTATGGATTTGAATGTTGTTACTAAGCAAGGTGGAGGTGGCGATGAGTTGGGAAATGCCAATAAAAGAGCGCAGAGGGTCAGAAGGTCCAGCCACATTGCGGGTATTCCTTCGGCCAACCCTCAAGGAATCGATGTCGGGTGAGTCAAAGTTTGTGGAAGACACCATGGGAGAGGATGAAGGGGGCACTCCCGTGGAGTCTGTGCAAGAGGAAGAGGGCACTAGTCACTTCCTTAAGATGAACACTCACTACTCGGGGGATGAGGAGGATACCCATGATTAGGAGGACAAAGGGAAGTGCACCTTGTGTGAAAAAATGACTGAAGAGGTTGTTGATCTCAGGTCTAAGGTTGGGGAGTTGTAGAAGAAGTGGAAAATGATGATGAGGTTTGCTGCCAAAGTCCTGCACCGTGCAGCTACTGTCTTTTATGCTATGAAGGAGTTCAATGACAAGATCAAGGGCATTGGGGTTGACAGTCTTCGGGATTATGAGATGTTCAAATTCCTCACTAAGCATGGGATCGACGGGAATCCTTAGCTGGTTGTTCTTTGTTTTCTGCTATTTGTTTTTGCTTAAAGTCAGTTCTGTTAGGGTTTTAGATTACTTTATGTTATGTTGTTAATCTATTGTTAATGCACTGTTTTTGGCTTGTGTGAGGCTTTTGTTCTGCCCTCTAGGTTGTTTTGTACAAGGTTCTGGGCCCTTGTTTCCAACTGACCTTATCAAACAAAATATGATATATATAATAATATATTATAAATATTATTATATTTATATATTAATATAATATTTATATTATTACTATTATTATATTTAATAGAATAATAAATATTAATAATATATTATTATATTTATATAATATATTATTCATATTTGTTATTCTATTTATATTATGATATATTATATATATATATATAACGAACCCAACCCCAAAAAATTAAAAAAATAATAGGTTTTCCTTTTTTTTGAATTTTTTTATGTTTTTTGGAAATCCAAATTTTTCACAAATTTTTTTCGTATTTTTTTACGATTTTTCAAATTAAAAAAAAAAAAAAAAGGTTTTCCTTTTTTTGTATTTTTCTATGTTTTTTGGAAATCCAATTTTTTTACGATTTTTTGAAAAAATCTTATATTTTTCATTTGCTGATTTTTTCCCCAAAAGATTTTTGCTGCTATGATTTTGTCCAATAATCATATGTTTTTTGGACTCTCCAATCTAGGATTTCATTGGCTAATTTGAGAGGCATATTAACTCTTGCAGTATTTGTCTAGGATTTTCTTTCGTCATGCATTTTAAAACATTCCTCAGACATTCTGAACCACTTAGAAATTTGGCTTCTTTTGGTTGGCCTTTCTTACAGCAGTGTGCTTGAGCTGGGATTTCTATCTCCTCCTTGACGTTTCACCATTTGCCATTTCTGCTTTTCTCTGCCATTCATCTATTTGTTTCATGCTACTTATGATTATTTGTTTCTGCAAAAATTTCTTGACAATTCTAGTTTATCAACTTTATACTTATTATACTTTATTTTTGTTTGTGCTGGTTAAACTGGGTAATCTAGTAGCTCCCATTGTCTCGACAATGTGACGCAATCTCTTAACATCCTTTGTTGCATCGTCACTAGATACCAATGAAACTCCTCGTAAACAAAATACGCCTTCTACTTGGTTTGGCCTTTTCCTCATTAGCAAATTCCTTGCACACTCAGATTGATTCATTAAGGCATTGAGCTTCACAAGATAATCCAAGAAATCATAAATTGGAATAAATATTAGTTTGACTAAACATTAATCTCAATAAACATTTTGAGAGACATATAATATAATCAAGTTCATACTGTCATTCCTCTTCTTAAATTAAAACAGGATTAATATAAACCATATTGTCTAGATAGTCAAAATTCCTTAAGTAATAATCATGGATCCTTAATAAACATAAAATCTTTAGGCTTTTTGACCTAACAATAATATTTAACAAAATAAAAGACTAGGGGTATTACATGTGAGTTGGCCTGAGCTTCCCCATACTGCTGCTAACTTATTTTAGCTACCAGTTCAAAAAAATAAAAACAAATTATCTTAATTATGGAAAAAAAAGGAAGGAAATACTTTTTGAAATCATTTACATTGCATAGCCACCTTCATGAGACCTGCCTTTAGACAGGTTGTGACTAAGCATCAATTCAATTAGTTTGTAACCATGAAACATTTCAAAAGTTAAAGGGATTTATAATAATTTGCAGGTACTCTGAAAATCAATACCTTGTCCTGCCCAAAGGTAAAAACAAAGGAGTAGAGATTGGATCAATCACTGGCGGCATCCTTGCTGTTCTATTAGTCTTGATATTGATTCTTATCTATCGTAGAAGATACTCTGGAAAACGAAAACCAGGTGAGGTGATCAATTTCACTTTGTTCCTCCATAAATCTGAATGTTCAATTTACAATAAATGTTGCTACAGATGCCTCTAGTATTGTTTTTTCGCTCTGGGTTTTTCTGATTGGAACTTGGAAGCCAAATGCAAATGCAGATTTATCAGTCAGGGTACCAAACCCTGCAAGGTCCCGTTCATTTAGCATAGCAGAGCTAAGGACAGCGACTCAGGGTTTCACCCAAGAGCTTGGACAAGGGGGTTTTGGAACTGTCTTCTATGGAAAATTACCGGATGGAAATGAAATCGCCGTAAAAGTGCTGTCCTCTTCTTCGAAGCAAGGAGTAGATGAGTTCTTAAATGAGGTACTACATACATTTGCCTCGATTTTGTTTTCTGATTAAAATCGAAAGTGCATGTATAGGTAATGCTTAAATATTATGCTATTTTTTCACCAAGCAGATTGATCTTCTCTCGAGAGTAAATCACAAGAACTTGGTATGTTTGCTTGGCTACTGTGACTCCTCCAACGAGCTTATGCTTGTTTACGAGTATATGGGTGGAAGATCGCTCAGGGATCATCTCTATGGTGGGTTAAATTTCAGAATTATGTGTTTTAACATATGGAAGGGACACAAGCTTAACTCATATGGATCTCAATGTAAATTTTTGGCAGGTTCTATGGCAGAACCCTCTGCCCTAGATTGGAAAGCTAGGATTCGAGTAGCCCTAGATGCAGCAGAAGGTACTTAATTTCTACTCTGTTTAGCAGAATTTGAAGAGGGTTTTTTTTATGTTTTCTTCTTTTATAAGCCTTGAATATAGTTTAATGGCAGCTCATCTGAATGTGTTTTATTTCAAGGTCTGGAATACCTGCATTGGAGGGCCACACCAAAAATCATTCACAGAGATGTGAAGAGTTCAAACATCCTCCTGGACTTGAATATGAGGGCAAAAGTTGCAGATTTTGGGCTTTCAAGAATTCTTCGAGATGATGCAATCTCTCATGTGACTACCACAATTAAAGGAACAATGGGATACATGGATCCAGAGTAGAGATTTTAATGCCCTCGAAATTTATTTTCTCTTTGGGTTGCAATGCAAATTAACCCAGCAGTTTGAAACTTTGAATTGATGCAAGGTCTGCTTACTTACAGATTATTGTAACTTGTCTTGATTGATTGAAGGTATTTTAGTACCAACAAGTTGACAGAGAGAAGTGATGTGTATAGCTTTGGAGTGGTCTTGTTAGAGATAATATGTGGGAGAAAACCAATCGAAGATGCAGATTGTGAAGATGAAGTCAATCTTGTGAGATGGGTAAGATTTAATTTTGACCACCATCTTTTAACAATTTAGCATTTTATATTTAGAAAGACTGACAAACAATATGTTGATGATAGGTAATGCTCCATGCAGAGGCAGACCAAGACTCTCCTCGTCGCTTGATAGACATCATAGATAAGAGGTTGTCTTTGGGGGAAAATGAGATGCAATGTTTCAATCATGTTGTTGATCTGGCAATTAAATGTGTGGAGAGAGAAGGATCCAAGAGACCCGCCATGAATGAGATTGTGGCAGGGATAAAAGAGGCTATGCTTTATATCGAGCCTAAAGACATAAATGCTGGCAAATCTGCGGATGCCTTGTCTTCTGAGGAATATAGTGCAGCTGATTATAGTAGCAGTCTGCTTCATGTTGGCAGATGATGTGAATCTTCATCTAAATCATTCATGAGGTCGCTCAATGATTCAGTGAATATACAGTATGGTATTGGGGAAATTTAATAGTTCGCCCTAATTTCATGTACAGATGTGACCCTTGAGAGCATCAAGAATATTCGGTTCATCTGTTTCACATCTCTAAAAACCCCATGTTTTGTTAAGATGCTTGAGGTTCGACGTAATTTGAACAAAGGCAATAACTTTAATGTTTTGATCTCTAAAGTGTACTATGATGACTTAATGCTTGTGATGATTCAAACTATGAATGGTATGGTTTTAATAGTCTTGATAATTAATGACATCTGGATGACTTGTCGCTTTTGTTGATTAAATCATGGATGTTATAATTAAATATCTTTATTTTCAAGATGATGGTCTGGCACAGTTGAATCCCTGATTAAGTTTTGAGACTAATCAGATACTAATGCTCGTGTGTTGAATTGTGCATTAGGAACTTGATTAGGTTTTGTAGGTATAAGGGTGCAAAACAAAGAGGGCTTAGGAGTTCAATCATGAGATGGATTCCAATGCCAAACCAACTGTGCTCATGTCCTTGTATATCAAGTCAAATTTAGAAGATATCCAATTGTGAGTATATCATGAAGTACTGAGTTTATCTTGGTGGTTGGGGCATATCTAACAAAACGTGTATGTTCACTAGATGTTTCCGAGGAGTTAATTTTTATAATGAAGTCACTTGGCCATCAATCGAGTATTGTTTACCTTAGCCTAGTTAACCGACCTCTTTGCATATGTAAGTCTCTAATTAGATAAAGAATTATAATATTATTACATGAATAATAAATTAACAAACGAATATTTATATAGCTATAAGGAATAAAAAGAATTAAATAAGAGAACACATTTATAGATTAATTGAAAGCAATTATATTAAAATATTACCCATAGACTAGGGGAAAAGACCCAATAGGTGAGATAGTTCCAATCACTGAAATAGTATATGTACATTTAAGGCCCAATATTTTTTAAAATTTAGTACTAGTAGTTGTGAGTTTAAGATTGTTAGTGTTACTATAAGTACTAATAATTGAATGAAATGTGCCCTTTAGATTTAAAAAACAACCAATCATGTGATGCCACATCAACCCACCAACAAAACATGACTTAATGCACACCTATTGGTCCACCCTTTTTTTTGGGGAACTATTTGACACCTCAACAAATAGCATGCTAATGTGGCATCATATTTGATGATGTGGCCCTGAAACCTTAGTTATAAGCAGGGGCCTTGCCAAGTAAGCTACTGTAAAATTTTTGGAGTGATTCAAAATTACCATGTGTGATTTTGAGAGGCGTGAAGTTAGGGTGCTCCACTATTGGGTCCTCTCCCCTAAACCTCACAAAATAAAATAAAATTGAGAAGGTCAAATTGAAAGGAGGACAAATAGAAGAGGGAACGTGAAATTAATGGAGGAGGCAAATTTATGAAAAATATGAGTAGGGGAATGACCATGCCAATTACTGAGGAATGGCATCCCCCTTGCCTCATTTACTTTGTTGCAAAAGGACGGAATGACACTTAGGGGGGAGAGAGATAGCTCACATAAATGCTGGAGGTGACCCATTTTTAGGGGTCATGAAAGGAATGCACGGTGAAAGAGTAGGAAGGAGAAGAGAGGTGCAAATCAGTTGTGAGGGGCAAATTTAGTGGGGAGAATAGCAAAATACCACCCTGAGGGAAGATTTTAGCAAGTAAATTTATTTCTCACTGATTATAGGCACCGCATTTAATATTTATGGATGTATTAATGGCTTATTGTTGCAATAAACCTTTTTATTAGGGTTTAAATTAATTATTTTGTATGCGGCAAGGTGAAATAAATGGAGTTGTAGGGTTTAGAACCTAAAAATCTTCCACTCCCTCTTTTCCATGCACTTCCTAAGTATTAGAAGAGGTGACTGAAAAAGATATTTAGATTATGTGAGTTGTTTGACAAAATACTTGAAACTCTTAGAATGGTCTTAGCAAATGCCCTGGTGGCTGGATTGCACTTAAATTGAGTTGAAATAGGTTGAGAAACTTTTAGGAAATTCCCACCATTCTCTTGCCTACCTTTGCCCAACTTGGAACTAGGAAAAAGAGTCTTCTTTCTGGCTAGTATAAACCATTTTAACTTAATAATAACCAAACAAATGTACTTCTATTTTTACTTTAACTCATGCTTTGTTGAATATTAGTGTGTTCCAGGCTGTTTAAGCCTTTAATTTTTACTAAGAAGATAGTTCTTGGAAACTTGGGGTAACTATTGAGAGGTCTAGAAACTATTGGGAAGACTTGGTTGGTAGGGAATACCATATTTTGAGCCTAATTGAAGTATAGTTTGATAATCCATATACTTATTATGTTTATTGTGTGGTATTACGGAGTATGGGCAACTTGTCTGTTAATTCTCCCTTAAAATTTGTTAGTAGTTATAAGGAAGGATTATTTGTAATTAATTAACTTAGGTTTTGGGCTCCTAGAAGGTGAAGGGTAGACCTAATAATATTAGGACTTTTAAAAAAAATGGTGTTAGAATTTTGTAGGGTATTATGATGTAAGCCTTTGGGGACAATTGAACTTAGCATAATTTAGGAATGTTGATTCTATTATATTATTATTACCTAACTAGAGTTTAGTTCTCTTCTGAAGGAAAACTTAGCCAAACATTGGATAAAGAATGGTAGATGGGACAATATGTTAATTCTACATTTAATTTATAACCCATAATTGGGGGAAATTAGTTTGAAACTAATATATTTTAGCTTAAGTTTAAGCCTAGCTCAATACTCTTGCTTAGCTCACACCCTACTCCCCTAAACAATGGTTATGCACAAGCAAGATAGGGTAGGTTACCTTAGACATACTCCAGGAGTTTTTTTTTTAGGTGTTAACAACCATTACCTAATGAGTGACCTTCCACAACCACCTCCAGGTATAAATAGAGCTAGAAGTATGATCCTAGTAAGATATAAAGCTTCATTGTTTTAAAACAATAAAGATTTTGCTTGTAGATTAAATGTGTGGTATCTAGCTAATTCACTATAAACTGGAATTGAGTGTCTTGTCTTACATAAACTTCCCTTGGAGTATTAGCTATCATAGTAGGCTAAGAAAGGCTTACTTTCCTTAGCATTAGGTGAAAAACTATGCTTGAAGTATGTTCAAGCCTTATAACTGGTGGGGTTGCTATAAATCAGAATTAGATTGTATCTATGAACGGTGCTTTAACTTCATGGTAATAAGAATAAGGAAGGTCCAAAAGTACTCCTAAACAATAAAAAGAGTAAAGGGAAGACTCATAGCTAAGGTATGAGGTGGTACCTAACAACTTAGTTATGAACCTACAATTTAAAGCTTCTTGTAGCTTGATGTCAACTAGAGCCTTGAATGCCAAGTGCCACCAGTTTTTATCAGCCAAACACCTAAGGGTTGAGATTATTATCAAGAAGCCCTTGAGGGAAGGATGCCTTAAGACATCATAGAAGCACCAGGTATTTATAAGATCACATGTTAGAACCAAGTCTAGTATAGGTGTAGTTAACCAACTGGCACTAGTATTGTGTAGGTGATGGATGCTACTAGCTAACTATCATACTTACGGATTAGCCAACTTTCACCAGTAGCACAGAGGTGAAGGATGCCAAGAGCTATCTATAGTGTGATACGGTAGCAGGTTAACTGACTATCACTAGTTTTGTGCAAGTGACAGATGCCAAGAGCTAACCGTAATATCTTTAGGAGTAGCTAGCTGTCACTAGCAGCACAAAGGTGATAGATGCCAAAGCTAGCCTTGGTATGATAAGGTCTTGTTGGCCTTCACCATTTTCATGTAGGTGATAGTGCAACCTGTGGTAACCAATACCAGAATGGACATACTTTCACTAGTGGCATGGAGGTGATAGATGTTTGGATCCATTGACTTGAAAGGTTCAATGATCTGTGGAGTTCTTATTTTTTGCCAATGGTGTTTTGGGTTGTATGCTTACCCTAGTTAGTGATGGTGGCAAGTATTATGGGATGCTTTCTAGCCATCCTAGCTAATAATAATCTAGAAAAAGGATGGACCCCTAGTGTAGTATGGGATGCATTGGGTTGTATTTAAGGATGGGCAAGTGTTTGCAAGTCCGACATTAGGATGAGATATGCTAAAGAAATGGGTTTCATTTTATTAATCAATGGGAGGTATGACTAATTGGTCTGACAACATTGATACATCTCTCTCTTCGGTATGTAAAAGTGGATCTCCCATGAGTCAGCCTTCATGTGTAGCCCTTTAAGGGATGACTAATTGCACTAGCTTAATATACTTAGGCACCATGGACCCTTGGCATCGGGGTACTCTCATGGATGGGACATAAGAGCCCCCCTTAGTTGCGGTGGATAGGGAATCTTATTCACATGATTGGGATATTTGGAACCTATACCTCAGGAACTATTGGTTACTGGAAACCATGCAGCACTATTGCAGAATGCTATAATCTCCAGCTTCTTATACACAATCAGGTACTCTTTGTTTACTTGTTAATGTTCTATTTGCTATGATTGAGCAATATGATATTTACTTGATGTTATAATGGGGAGCTAATCTTTGAAACCATGGGAAATGATGACAACAAATTATGATGGCAGATCTATGTTAGAAATATGTTATTTGAGGTGTATTTGCAATGCTGGACTGAAATACATAATTGTAGAAGCTCTAGTGCACACTACTCATAGGAAGAGCAATGCTATGTTTACTATTTATGTTGTGTATATCTAACCATGCCTGTAATAGTGGTGGAAATTATTCCCTATGGGTGAGAGGTACATGAATTCCACTGTTAGACTAACTTTACCAAGAGCATAGGTGGGGTTGTGAACCTAGGCCTAGGAAGACTTTAGAATGGATCATTGTAAGAAGATTTTAGAAAGAAAACAACTATTGTCATAAACTATTTATTGGAAATTGATGAGTTGTGTGTTAAAAACTCATGCATAGTTTCAAACCTTATTAAATAGAATCTGATAGAATTATGATGCCAATGGTATTTACATTCTATTTATGTTCAATTGTCAACTGGGGCGGCCATGTGAGTTTAGTAACTTAGTAGATGTGTGGATATACCTATAATATGAATTCATCATGATAAAAAATGTTTGGCAACCATGGGGGTTATTACAAGTGGTATCAAAGCCCCGGGTTCCAACTCTGGGCTGAGGTGCTACCAACTTCCATCTGTACTGAAAAATAGTTTTCTTTTGCAACCATGGGCTGTGGAAAGAAAGGAAAAATGAAGTCTTCAAAAAAACCTCATGCACCACCCAAGGACTTGGATATTTCTAAGGAACCTATAAAGACCCACCCTAAGGAGGAAATTGAAACCATATCTAACTCAAATCCCTTGGTTGTGGCTCTTAAATGGCTAATATTAGAGTGCATAAGAGATATTGGAAGCTCCTCTGTCAACTAGAAGCCAATGATCCTCAACCAACAGTCAAGACACAACCATCAACATTTTGAGATTTTCCATTTAGTTGTGAGCATAATACTCTAATGTTAACCAAGGAAGTCACTGCTGAGTATGATCATATTCATTCAAACATGAGTGTAGTTGGGGAAGCCTCTGAGGAGGAAGACCCCAAAGAAGAAGAATGAGACATTGTTTTTGATTATATAAGTCGACAAAAACCAGGGGATGAACCCTTACAACATCAGTACAAAAAGAGACAACAAAGGCTCATGAACAAAAAGAGCCACCCAAACCAACTATAGCATTAACAATAAATACAACTGATTAACAGCAGAAGTATATAGCAATAGATAGACAGCATAAAACATAAAGAGAAACAAGACTAAGGAGATACATCCTCCTAGCCTTTAACCTAAAATTCCACGATTTCATCAAGTTTCTTGGATTTCTCCTCATCCTCACCATTAGCCCGAGTCCCATATTCCTGCAGTAGAGTCAGGTTGAGCATAGTCGAACGATAGAGCATACTACTTATAAAGACTCCCATAGATTGAACCTTCTGCTCCAAATCATCCACCTGTTCCCTGAGGATAGCAATATCATTCCCCTGGCCATCTCCCTCCTCTTTAGTCTCCTCTTCAACCTCCTCCACAATCGTCCTCTCCCCTTCTCCAGCATTATCCATAGGACCACCACCCTCACCACCAGAGTCCTCTGTCTGCTTCTCTTCTTCCTCACCTACATCCTCTTCAGAAATCTCTTGGACCTCAATGTCTCCAGCTTTCAACTGATCATCCCCTTGAGTGGAAGCTTCTGAATCACTTTCAGAATAATCAATTAATTTGGTCTGCGGGGCCGGTTTACCAGCAATTCTCCCTGACCTTCTCACCCTAGAAGAGAAACCCTCATTCTTACACTTAGCCTCCATCTTAGTTTTGTGCTTTTTCACAGGGCCCACATAGTCGCTGTTCAGATTCTTATTGGTTCCTACTATGTCCCCCATAACCTACCCAGTAGAATCCATCTCCCTGAATTTTCTTTTCTTACTTTTCACACTCCCTTTAGAAACAAGAGTATGCATATCCTTAACCGTGGTCTCCTCAAGGGTCTCAGAAAAGGAAACCCCTTTCATTTTTTGGGACTTAGGAGTAGGGCATGGTTCCTCAGAAACAATGGCAGTAATGGGGAAAGTGTAAGAAGGGACCTCAACAATGGAGGGCTGGATTGGCTTAGGTGGGTCCAAGGCAAGGTGAAAATTATACAAACAAAGAATGAGACCTTGATGCAGAGGAACAAGGCGTTTAAAGGGTTTCTTGTCAAATTTAGCTTTAACCCAGAAAACAGAATGTTCAAGGGAAGACATCAAATAAAAAGGGAAATTATCAAAGTATTGCACCTAAAATGATTGAGTAGGGGGAGGTGATAATTGTAAAACCTGGTGAAACGACCTTCCAGGGTGACATATTTCATCAGTAGAAAGCACATCTCGTCCCACAGTTCTGACAACTTAGCACTTTCAAACCCTCCTTGGTATGGGACTAATTCCTCTCCCTCACCCAGGAAAAGCTTCTGGTTCTGATGGTCGGCCACCTTAGCCTTCCTTTGCAGATTAGTACCCTTGGTGGAAAGGCCAGTCGCCATGGCTATGACCTCTTCAGAGATTTCAAACCCAATTCTGCCAATGGTAACTCTACGATTCTACTATGAAAGGGCACACTGCATAGACAAGTTTTCATCATATCCATTGAGGCATTCCAGAAAAGGACTTATACCACCTTCAATAGCATTGTCCTTAAATTCACAACAAGATATTGGCTCAGTACGAATTCTGTCTCCTCCCATTATCGCCTTACCCTCGAAAACACAGAGAACATAGAGCCGAAGATACCTTTCCACAAAGTGACTTTGTGAGATAATTCTAGAAGCACTGAAGGGAGTGATGAAATAATAAATGAAGCAATAAACCAACATGCGCGAGTCGTCAATATCTTGAAACGCCTTCACAATCTCCAATTGTTGCCAACTCTTCCCATGCTCAAATATGATATTTTTAAATTTACTATCATCATCACATATCCAACTCATCTTAATGCGAGTGATCAAAGATGCCAAAATGGCATTAGTCAGAAAGGTACAATATGTCATAATAACCCCGTACTTAAGCATCCACATCATCTTCGCACAACAAAACTGTCCAGCCAGACTGACACTCTCAATGTGATGAGTCATCCTTGACAAGTCATCTCTTTTTGAATTAGTTCCCTTATGTTAATGGGAATATTGTTATATTGGTGCCAACATCAACAATTCATAAATTGTTGACCATAATCTGTGAGAGCATCAGCAACTCCATTCCCCTCTCTGTAGATATGGGAGAACTCCACTCTAGAAATTCTCTGAATAAGAATTTGGATATCCACAATGACATCCTTAAGCCTCCACCTGCAGACTGAAGCATTGGTAACAGCATCAAGGACAAGTTTAGAGTCCCCCCTGTATATGCAAATGAGTAATGCCCAAAGAAATAGCCAATTTAACTCCCCATAAGAGAGTAGAGGCCTCAACATAGTTATTACTTTGAATACCTAAACCACCAACATAGGTAGCAACAAGCTCCCCTCTATCATCCCTGATAATCCCACGACCACTAGCCTTTCCATTGGACTTTGAAGCCCCATCAAAATTAAGTTTAAGCCAATTAGACCTTAGAGGAGTCCATCTTGCATTTAATCTCAAAGTCTGCTTTGAATTGTCATGAGCAGGAATTTGGCTAAGAATTCTCCAATTGACAGCAATGCTTTCCTCTTCTTGAATGAGGGGTTTATTAGCAATTTTGATATGAGCACTAGCAACGCTTTCATTGAGAAGCTTAGAGAAAGACTGATAAACTTGAGAAGAGTCCTTGACAACTTCCCTAAAGATTCTATTATTCCGTTCTTTCCACAATGTCCAACAAATGAAGGGAAGAGTTTGGTTCCAGAGCTCCACAAGTCAGGGATGAGAAAAAGTAGGAAGTCAATTAGTAATAACTTCTCTAATATCTTTATTGCAAACCCATTGAATGCCAAAGTTCTGCAGAATTATACTTCAAACTTCCCTGGCAAAGTCACAATGAAGAATTAGATGAGGAACAATTTCCTCTTCCTTAAGGCATAGAACACACCTATTAACTAGAGAGAAACCCCTTCTTTACAAATTATCTTGAGTTAATATCTTATTATGAACCACAACCCACCAAAACATATTAACTTTAAGAATAAGTTTATGGTTCCAAACTTTCCTCCAAAGCTCATTTCTATGAACATCAGGAATCAACAGATGGTAAGCAGAGTTAACAGAGAAGCGACCTCTTTTGTCAGGTGACCAATGCAACTCATCTTCTCTAGGAAAGAGAGGAATTCTGGTACCCACCAACAACTGTTGTATAGATCTCATTCTTGGAATAAGCTCAGAACGATTATTACAACACTCAAGAAGATTTTTCCAAAGTCTAATACCATTCTCATGATGAATATAATGACAAACTTTTGACCCAAAAAACTATTTGGCTATATCAACAATAACCTCGTTTTCCTCCTGAGCAGCAAGGGCTTTGTCAGCAACCCAAGAGTCCTCCCAAAAATTTATAATATTACCATTCCCTAGTTTCCACTTAAGCCCTTGTTTGATTAAACTTCTAGATTTGAGCATTTTGTTCCAAATAACTAAACCCTGAGGGAGCCCCTCCTGATAAAGGAAACTTAGGTTGTCAACACCCTGTAAGTACTTAGCCTACATAATGGTTCCCCATTCTTTATTACTGTTAATTAGATTCCAGTTGATTTTGGAAAGAAGGGCTTTATTCATATTTCTTATAGATCTGATATTAAGACCGCCACGAGTTTTAGGAAGGCAAACCTTCTCCCATTTGATCAGAGACATTCTCTTTTTTTCTTCCACACTTGTCCATAAGAAATTTCTTTGTATCTGCTCCAGTTTGTCAGCTATATACTTGGGGATTTTAAATAGAGAGAGGAAGTAAGTAGGAATACCTTGAAGGGAGGCCCATAGAAGCTACAATTTTCCAGCACTACTCAGGAGCTTGCCCTTCCAGCCAATCAACTTCTTTTGATTCCTTTCCAAAATACCATTCCAAAATCCTAGAGTAACTTCTTTGACAAGGTAGACTGTAGGAAGATCAGCTGCAGCATAGCCAAGGATGTTGATGATTTTTCTCTGAGCTCTCCCTGAGTGTTGAAGAAATATACATTACTTTTTTGAAAATTGATGTGTTGACTAGAAGCTTTGGCATAGTCATTGAGAATATTCCTCCAACTTTGACCCTCTAAAACTGAAGAGATACCAAAGAGGATGGTATCATCCACAAACTGCTGAACAAACATGGGTTGCAGAGTAGAAGCTGGTTTGATCCCCACAATTTCCTTAGAAAGGACCTTAGAGTGAACATATCTCCCAAGGGCTTCAGCCATCATGATAAATAGATAAGGGGAAAGAGGATCACCCTGTCTAATCCCTCTCGTGGGAGAGAAAAAACCCCTAGGAATCCCATTAACTAGGACTGAGAATTTAGCAGTGGTAACAACTTCCTAGATAAGTAGAGAGATTTCATCATTAAAACCAAACTTTTGGATAACCTTGAAAAGAAACTGCTAGGAAACTCTATCATAGGCCTTAGAAATATCGAGCTTTAGAACCATACCAGGAATCCTGCTCTTCACCATTGAGTGGATAGTTTCATGAGTGGCTATAATAGCATCTAAAATCTACCTTCCAGGAATAAAACCTTTCTGAGAAGAGGAAATAATTTTATCATGGAAGGGTTGAAATCTCAAAACAAGAAGTTTGGTGCATAACTTGTAAATAGTATTAAACAAACTTATAGGTCTGAAATCAGCAAGTAGCTCGGGATTTGGCTTCTTGGGAACAAGAACAATAAAAGTATTGTTAATTTGCTTTAGAATTTTCCCAGTTCTAAAAAAAATCTCTAACAGAAGCAGTAACATCATAGCTCACACTATTCCAATATTCCTGGAAAAATATAGGAGGAAAGCCATCAAGGCCTGGGGCTTTAAAGGGTCCCATGGAGAATAAAACAACAGGAATCTCTTCTTCAGAGATAGGTTTCAACATTTCAATGTTATCCTCCTCAGTAATCAAATAAGGAATATTGTTAAGGAAGTAATGCATTATCTGCTCATTGGCAACACTGTCAGCTTGTTCCATTAACAAATTATGGAAGAACAAAGTTGCTTGATTACCAATCTCATTGTCATCAGTGATAGTATTGCCATCCTCCAAGCACAATTTAGAAATAGTATTAGCTTTCCTATGTTTCATAGCTGAGAGATGATAAAAAGCAGTATTACTATCCCCTTCTTTAAGCCACTAAACTCTGGACTTCTGTTTCCAGAAGAATTCTTCTTTATTCATAAGGTTCTTCCAATCAATAATCAAATTATTTTTAGATTGAGCAATATCCTCAGTAGAATCTCCTTGAGCTATTCTGATTTGAAGGTCAGCTAATTTTCCCAAAATAATCTTCTTCTGAACAAACACATTCCCAAAGCTATACTTGTTCCAACCATGGATCTCTTGTTTAATGTGTAAAAGCTTCTTAACCAATCTAAACATAGGAGTACCTTGGACCAGGAGTTGCCACCATGTAGTCAGAAGACTCCTAAAATCCTTGTGTTTAATCCACATAGCTTCAAACCTAAATGGGAAGGGACCCCGATTATGCTGGACAACCCAATTAAGGAGAATAGGATTATAATCAGAAACAATTTTAGGGATAGCCAAAAGACTAAGATTAGAATGATTATCCTAGTTACTAGAGATGATGAATCTATCCAATTTGACTTGAATCATTTGATCACCTCTTCTTCTGTTGGACCAAGTAAATTTCTGATTCTGTAGCTCCACATCCATTAACCCAAAACTATTGAGAAAATCAGCGAAATCAAACATGCTATCAGAGTAATCAAGAATACCCCCAATTTTATCAAAGGGATATAAAGGAGTATTAAAGTCTCCTGCCAACATCTAAAGAGAATGAGGGGAAGTGGAGAGGAGAGTAGATAGATCCATCCACAAAGTTTTCCGCAGAACCCTTGTGTTCAGGGCATAAATATTGATTAAAGACCAATGAAAAGAAGGCATAGAAAAATTGACAATCAAAAAATGCTTATTGGAAACAGTAAGAGTAACTTTAATTCTATCACTATTCCACATAGTAACAATCCCCCTAGAAGCACCCATAGCAGGACTGATACAAAAAGTAGCATTAGGCCAGAAAAAGAATGAGACATTGTTATATATATATAGAGAGAGAGCGCTATTTAACTCTGACAATGATAGTACTATTTATAAACATCATAGTGTTATGTACCATGTAAATACTAATGGAGCAAAGGACACATATATATAAATATATGCTTATGAATATGGTATTAAATCTCTTCTTGGAATTACATGTGTTTCTATTGGGTTGAATACTAAGCTTATTGTGATGATTTGACTTTAATGACACATTGGAATTTTTCATACAATTATTAAGAAATTAATTTAGATAATATAAAAAATAAAGTGTTTTAGTGAACCATAGTTAACTAATTGTAACTCTCACACTCATAAAAATAGTTATTGGGGACCATGAGGAGAGAAAATCGACGAGGGGTGAGACCAAGTCTAGATATGTAACAAGAATGTAACTCCCCCACTTGTTGGGGTGCCAGAAGAGCTTCAAGCATAGATGAATGCTCTCAAGGAAAGAATAATGTCTCAAGAACTACAAGTTGAGGAGTTTATGAGGAAAATGGATAAAGGGATGAATCATAATACAGGGTTGTGTATCGATGAATAGGCTATGAAAGCAAAAGAGCCCTCTAATTCTATTTAGGAAAACCATTCCAAAATGCATTCCCATAGTCCTTCACCTCAGGGAAGATGAAGAGATGGGGAAAATGATTTGTTCATTTGGGAACTAAAGAAAATACAACCGCCCAAGGATGATAGGACACATGGAGGTGATGCAGCAGAGACTTGGTTGATTGGAATGAGCAAGTATTTTGGATCGACAGACATGAATTGCAACATTAAGGCTCGATTAGCCATATATCAAATGGAAAGAGAAGCATCCCTGTGGTGGGATCAATTATAGGAACTCAAGAGGTATGACATGAAAGAGATAACTTGAAACAAGTTTGAAAAGAAATTCTATAACAAATATTTGTATGCTCGACGTCATGACCAAAAGATGATTGAATTTTCTTTACATCAAGGAGTGATGATAGTAAGTGAGTATAAGGCTAGATTTATGATCCTGCTATGTCATGTACATCATATGAAGGAAGAGGAGGATCATGTGAACAATTTTTTCCTTAGGTTAAACAAGAGACTTATGTATGCAACCAAGCTTACTTGAGCTAAGAGTTTGAGTCAGGTAGTAGCAATAGCCACCATTGTTGAGGAGAAGTAGAATCTAACAAACATGAAAGAAAGAAAAGACCTTTTTCCTCTTCTTGTACTAACAAGAAGGATACCATGAAGGATATGTGATTAGAAAAAGTACACAGGAAATTTAAGAAGAGCCAAAGTTTCAAAAGGAAATCTAGGTCTACACCATAGAAAAACAATGAAGGGAAATGGAAAAATCCATTGAGGTCAAAGGTACAGGTAAACCCTTCTAAGGCAAAGAAAGTAAAATGGATAGGTCTAATGGCAGGATATTGGACATGTGGGGGTGACCATTACCAAAGCGATTGTCTAAAGAATTCATATCAGAACACTAAGAGGCCAACCATAATTTATGCAATAGTGGATAGGTGTGAAGCAGATAATTAGGCTTCACTCATCAAACTTTAAGGTACCTTTTGTAGACACCCTAAAATGACCATGTCATCGCACCACTTGTACTTCATCGAATCTATCTAATCACCTACATGTCAACATTAATTGAATAATCTAATTATTTAAGTAATTTCATCAAATTCTTCCAAAATTTCAAAATTCAATATTAATTAAATAAATCTCCTTTATTTAATTAATTTCAGCAAAATCAACCTTATTCTTCCAAAATTAAATAATTTTAATTATTTAATTAAATCATTATCCACTTTCGAATTTCAAGTCTACATTAATTAAATAAATTTAATTATTTAATTAATTCCTCCAATTCTATCTTATCTATAATTAAATAATTCTACATTATTTAATTAAATCACTTGTTCCTCTAAATTTAAATAAATCATGCAAATTTATTTAAATTATCTCAATTCTCTAAAAATAAATAAAATCAAATATTTTATTTATAATCTTCAGTTCCTCAATCATTCACAAACAATTAAATAAATTTATTTATTTAATTTCAATTATCTTCTAATTCCTCTTAAAATATCTTATTAACTCATGTGCACAATCAGTCTTATTTTTAGAACTCTAAAAAAGACAAAATTACAAGTTGAGTTATCTATTCAATCAATCTTGTTTTCATCATATCTTAATAAAAATATCCTTATGGATTGACACATGTCGTGTGCACATTCATCATGGTTATTTGATTTATCTCCTCTATTGATTCTTCTTAATTATTTGGACCGTTGATCGATCTCTGTTGAAACCTATATAAACCCCCCTCATCTCCTTCACAAATCCTCTTCGATCACTTATTCTCAGGCATCTTTTAACAACGCTTTGAGCATACATCACATCGATTGAGCACTTTTACGATTTTTTGACATTGATCTTTGAGCACTTTACTAGCTTGTTGCAAACATGGTTTCGCAACACTATTGAGCAATCCACATTTAACAAAGGGAACAACACAAATCTGGGTAAAAGCTTTCTTATTTCATTGAATTTATTGATAATGACTTTTTATTTAGATTAGTTCTCTTTATGTTATGGGTTTTTGATTTGTTTTGATTTTATTATTTATTATAATCGATTTTCCTCATACACATTCTAGCATGCCCGGTGGGACCCACTAATCCCTCTTTTTCTTTGAGAAATTAATTTTTTTTGAAGTACAGTACGGAACAATGCAAAAGACACAGAAAAATGCTATTGGCAGTATCTTAAAGCGCTTCTGGAGGCACAGTACAGGCGATACTGCGGCACCCCTGGTAGCATAGTACCGTGCTCTTGGTGAAACAATCTAGCGCTATTGGTAGTATAGTAAAGCGCTTTTGGCAAAATAGGTGTTTCTGATCTTGTTTGGTGATTTTACAGGGTTTTACTCACATACCTATCATTGATTTGACTGACAAGCTGGTTTATTTGTCTTTCAATTGTCTTTTATACTTTCTAAGCTGACGTATTTAGGAGTATTTTCAATATTTGAGTTAACCTATCTATTTGCGGCATCCTTTGAGTTTTCTTGATACCAGGATATAGATTTATCAGATATTACATCTCAGAACGTCGAATCAACCATGAAATCATATCTGGACTTAGCTTTTTTGATAAAATATAACTTTTTCTAGATCTAACACAGTAAAGCACTTTTGGTAGTATACTACTGTGCTTTTGGTAACACAGAGCTGCGCTTCTGGTAACACAGTGGATCGCGTCTGGTCTATAGCAAATCGCTTTTGGCAACACAGTTCAGCGCCATTGGTATCACAATAGGTCACTTTCGGTAAGACAGTAACTCGCTTTTGGTCAATTTAATTTATTTTTGCTAACTTGTGAGTTTTGGTGGAACTAATTGACCTGTTGCAGCTTCTTATCACTCACATAGAGAAAATGGGTTTATCTAACATGTTCATGCAGGATGAGCATTGAAGAAATCTTGATCTATTGCACTAAGTCTTAGAAACATATTGCCTTCTTAAGGGACAATTGAACAAATCACTTTGGCAATCTAAGTCTTAGGAACATATTGCTTTCTTAAGGGACAATGGACATGTATGCGAAAACACCTCAATTTTCTAAGGGACAATGGACATGAATGCCAAACACTTCAATTTCATAAGGGACAATTGACAACTACAATCGTGTGTGTACCTAATTTAGTTGCACCTTATTTTTCTTATAACGGGACAATTGAACCTTTGTTTGACGTGCTTTCTCTTAGATTTCAGTTATTCCTTTAGAAAGGGCCTGCTTTTGGATTGCATTTCATCCAAAAGCGACGACCCTAAGCGGAGTTTTCCTTTGAACCACTATATAAGAGGGATAAGGTGAAAGCCAAGTCCTAACCGATGTTAGCCTTACCTTGTGGTGCCAAACTGAAAAGAGGTGTACTAGCTCTTTGTGGATACGATTTTCACATCGAGCGAAGTGTTTGATACTCTTAGTAGAATTGGTTAAAGCTTTTAGTAGCTTGTCGCATTGCTCGTAAGGTGTTGGTCCCTCAAAGTTACTAAGAACCATTTTAGATAGTGACTACCTGATCTACCTCCGAACGTTGCGGTAATCATCAGTGCAAGGGGAATCAATTTAAACCCTTAAGATACTCACCATTGGCTCCCTTGAGAAGAGATAGTATTCCCTTAGCCATAAAGCTCTTGTGACCTACTTGAGCTTTCCAAGGGGAGGGTGAGATATCCCTACCTATCGTCTCTCGCAAAGATACAAAATATCTGACACCTTTATGGAATCACAATTTTATCGATGGAGTATTAAGTTGTGAGTGGTGGTGATCACCTATGTTTAGCGTTCTGAAATTAAGTTGTAGGCAAAATGTGCAATTGGCGGGTCAGAAATCTCTATCGCCCTTTGAAAAAATTAGTTAGATGCATTTCTGAATGCATATCGGGCTTAGAATGTGCATATACAATGGGGGAATCTTTCGCAGATTCCCAAAATATTCCCAGTTTGTATATCGGGTTGCATGAAAAGGTGCAAGGAAAAATATACAAGGGCGCACATACATTTGCTACAGTGCGGCCGAGATACATGTGGTAGGGCCCGCGGACATACAAGGCAGATTATATATTGGTGAGATGCATCGGCGACGATATGCAAATAGGCACATACAAGACAAGTTACAAAGCTAGGGCCCG
This sequence comes from Cunninghamia lanceolata, assembly GCA_027924645.1. NCBI lineage: Eukaryota > Viridiplantae > Streptophyta > Pinopsida > Cupressales > Cupressaceae > Cunninghamia > Cunninghamia lanceolata. Next base: position 21,890,101 of record BSBN01000465.1, read on the forward strand.
CCGCTTGTATATTTGCAGTTGTATGTTTGGACATACATTCAAATATACATTCTAAATATGCAAGCCAAAATTTAGAGTGAACATGCAATCTGATTGATAAAGGATAAAATCCGCAGCCCGTATGTATGTTTTCACTTGTATGTTGGCGTTGTATATGCCGATATACATTCAAATGATACAAGAGTTAAGATGCAAGCCGGACCCGATAACAAATCAAATTTGTTCTATAAACATTTTGGGGTCTGTGGTGTGCATGTATATAGCATTTGTACATGCCGATATCCAAAAGGTGAGATATAAGCCAGATTTCAAGGTGAATGTAATGTGTTTCATAATTTTTGAGATCTGCCTTGTATGCATGTTGCACTTGTATGTGTAATGCAATAATCATAAGAAGAAGATACAAGGCCCGGATTTGAAAGTTTTTCAAATCCGATGGATAAATGGCTGGGTTCCGCCTTATATATTAAACTATTGCATGTATGTGCATTTTGCATACACAGGGCATTTTTGAAAGGCGAACAGTGACGATTGTATATGCATTTGTTCATGCATATATAAGGGCGAAAAAGGCAAAATGAAGAGGCAAAAAGTTAGCGGTAGGAACATGGAGTGCCTATGTGGCACGTAATCATTGGCTCTTGGCTTTTTTGTAGGTTTTGGGCCATTAAATCTCAGCGATGGAGTTAGGATCGACGGCCGTGTTTTAAATCTTCAGTGTGAGTTGTTCCTGTGCGTATGCGACTATTTTTGGGTGGGAAACTTCAGATGTATCCACTGCTGCATCCCGCGGGTAGCTGGGCCATTAATGGCGAAAAGCAGAGGCATCGATGGATGAAATGACAGATGAACTACCAGGTTTGTGAAAGAAGATCCTTGAGCAGCGGTGCAGATCCCGAACATACCTGCTCCCTCCTCTTTGTCTCTCTATGGCATTGACTGTTTTGAGCGCCATTTCTCATGCATTGTATCTGGCGAATTTTTTGATTTGCCTTGTAATTAATTTTGCTGAGTTTACAGTTTTGGTATAAAAGCCAAGCTGTGTTACTCATTGTGGGGTTGAAGACCTGGGCATTTTTGTGTAAATAGTGAAAAACAGGGCATCTCTTGGCTGTTTTATCTCATTTTGGAGTTTATGAGTTGCATCATGAATGTATTTTGCACGTATGTTCAGTTTCATGTTGATATAAATGAAAAATGCTCTTATGCATGTGTTTATCTATTTGTCTCCTTTGCTGCATGCATCTCCTTCTTTTGAATCTGGTTGCTAAGGGTTTCATAGATTCTAGGATACAGGGTTTTGTATCACATGCTTCATCTCTAACTTCCATTCAAGGAATGGATTAAACTATTTTAGGTTAAGCATGGAGAAGGTTGTATGTCGGCAGGGATATTTGTAAGTAGAGGCAGCTGAATACCCATTCTTAGGTGATGTTTGTAAGGCAAGCATCAAACCAACCCCTTGAAACTTGAATGCTAGTTGCAAACCATCTGTTGCATACGTCTAGTTGACTCCTTGCCCTGAGATAGGCAGCGGTCTGCACCTGGGTTAGTAGTTATGACCCAAAACCCCTTGTCTTGCATCCAAATCATAAAATCCATCTTTTCATATCTTCCACCTATTAGTTGTAGGAGTAGGATTAGGAACCCCCTGCATACTCTCGTCCATAACCAAACACATATGTTCAAGAATGTTGCTAACCTTGTGATTTGTCACACAAATCTTGGTCCACACATGAGAGTATTCTACTTGTTATCACAAAGCTAAATCTTTCTGTCATAGAGCAAGTCAATGTTACATCTTTAGCAAATAGGGACACCCCCTTGGTGCGGCAGAACCAGAAGTGAAGGGGAGGCAGCTCACGCAACCTCCCGTGTCTGTTGGCCGAATCTACCTGTGCATTAGAACTGGGAAACCCTCTACCGATTCAGATAAAATAACCAACAGAATTGGTGACTCTACTGGGAGTTGAACGTCATATCCATGAAAGTTTGAGTCTAAAATATTGAGGAATCAGACCTCGAAGTGCTTTGTTGTAGCAAAGGAAAAAGTTATATGTGTGGCTCTGCTGTTGGAGAACCCAGAACGAAAAGAAATAAATTGTTAGCTTCAATTTGTTTGAAGCTCATTCCTCTGCCAAGGAGGTGGTGACTCTGCATATAAGAACCTGTGATAAGAGGACACCAGAGGTGTTAAATTTGCCGTTGCTGCGACATATCCAGGTATTTTCATAAATTTTAAAAAGACTCCCTATTTGGTGAAACAACACTAGTTAAAAGGGAAATGTTAGTGAAAGATTGCATACTTTTGTGAGGACCTAGTTTGCATTTCAAAAGGAGTATGCAATATTGTTTAAAAGACTCATTTAGGGGACTTTAGGCAAGCTGAAATAGCAGTTTGTATTTTAAAAGGCCTAAGGCCATTATTATGATTGAAAATTTGAGTTGAAAGGATGGTTGCAGAAACACATATAAGATGTATTATCAGCCCATGCACCCTTGTGAGGTGTCAAATGCAATAATGCATAATAATTAGTCCCAACTATGTAATAAAAGAAGTTTCAACATTGACAGATATAAGCCCATAAATTTTGATGGCATTTGTGGCTATCCAAATGCTTTTCCATCTAAAATTAGAAAATATTTGCCCAAATTTAGTGGTGCAAAGGATGAATTAGCTGAGAAACACTTGCATTAGTTTATAAATGTTGTAGATGATTTTGAGATTGACCATGAAGATGTAGTTATGAGATTATTTGTTCAATCTCTAGATAAAGATGTAAGGGACTGGTTCTCTTATCTTCCAGCTTACTCTGTCAGCTCTTGGCGAGATTTTAAATCTGCATTTCTAAAACAATATGGTGAAAGAATTTCTAATTATGCAGTTATTAGTGATTTTATGTATATCCATATTGAAGAAGATGAGTTGGTCCTAGCCTTTAACCTCAGATTTATGAAGGCGTTGACTAGAATACCAGAATGTATGAGACCTAATGATGCATTGTGCCTTGTTGTCTATTTGGGAGCATTTGATAGGAAAATGAGCTATAGATTGAGAGTTAAAGAGCCCACCACTTTGCATCAAGCACATCAATTGGCAATTGATATTGAAAACAATTGGAGATATGGAATTCAAAAGGGTTATTTCTCTAAAAAAAATTTCTGTCCTGCGGCCACCAATGTTAATGAGGGATATAATCTAAATGTTAAAGATGAATGTCAAAATACTCACACCCCTGCTATCCCAATTTTTGCATCATTCCAAGTTGATGATGTTTCTGTTATAAATGAGGACTTCCTATTGTGCCCAGCAAATGAAGTTGACAACAATAATTTCCCAAGTAATATTTGCATGCCAGTCCTAAACAAAGAGCATTCATGTTTAAATGATCTAGTTGTGCAAAGTTGTGATCATATGGATCAAGAATCAATATCAGTTTCATCAGGAAGCATTAGAGGACTGGAAAATGATGTAGATAGTTCAACTTCAGAGTGCATTGAAGTAGCAGAAATTTTGTATGTGGGGCAATCAGAGATTAAAGATGATAAAGATGATATCCATGACCAATTCATGGATCAGGTTTGTTCTTCTTATGACTTTAGGTCTGATAATGATGAAAAAGAAATAGATTGTCATGAAGAAGAAATAGAGACCTTTGCAATGAGTATGAATCCCCTTTATGATGAGCCTGTGGATGCAGTTGATATTGTGAGTTATGACATTCATTGGTGCAGAATTAACCCTTTGTTTGAAAATGATGATACTGATTTGCAAACTGTGGATGATAAATGCTTAGCATCAGTTGTTTCAGACAGGTGCAATGATGGTTGTGTGGATCAGGTTTTGTTTTCAATGTTAATAGGTGATATAAATGATATTGAGGGTCTCATATTTTTTTAGTGTTTTCAATTTTTGGATCAGCTGGATATGTGTTTGGTTATATGCAACAGCCAGGTAGATAATGAGTATTGCCAAATGCGATATAAGGATATGCTGCTTGAGGATCATAACATGCATATGTCACCTAATGCTGAAGAATTTTATAGTATGCATGGCTGCATGTTTGATTTTGAAATGCAGAGTGACAGAGGTTACAGTGACAGTGGCAAATTTTCAAAAATGGTGAAGCATGTAATTGATTAGATCAACATATGGGCAGATTGTTTTAACATTTTTAGCTGTGGTTGGGATTATTCAATTTGGAATCAGGCATTTGACAGGATAAAATTGTGGTTCTTTATTTTTGGTTGCCCAGGGCCACCAAAATAATGTGTAAAAATTTAGTTTGTGATGCAGGTTGGTGCAAGTTTGACTCTGTAGCCCAATGGATAAGGCCCAATCTACGAAACCAGAGATTCTGAGGTTCTCGCCATGCCTACAAGAGGCATGCGTCCCCAGACGAAGCCACTGGTGGTGATCACCTATGTTTAGCATTCTAAAATTAAGTTGCAGGCAAAATGTGTAATTGGCGGGTCAGAAATCTCTATCGCCCTTTGAAAAAATTAGTTAGATGCATTTCTAAATGCATATTGGGCTTAGAATGTGCATATACAATGGGGGAATCTTTTGCAGATTCCTGGAATATTCCTAGTTTGTATATCGGGTTGCATGAAAAGGTGCAAGGAAAAATATACAAGGGCGCACATACATTTGCTACAGTGCAGCCGAGATACATGTGATAGGGCTCGGGGACATACAAGGCGGATTGTATATTGGTGAGATGCATCGGCGACGATATGCAAATAGGCACATACAAGACAAGTTACAAAGCTGGGGCCCGCCACTTGTATATTTGCGGTTGTATGTTTGGACATACATTCAAATATACATTCTAAATATGCAAGCCGAAATTTAGAGTGAACATGCAATCCGATTGATAAAGGATAAAATCCGCAGCCTGTATGTATGTTTTCACTTGTATGTTGGCGTTGTATATGCCGATATACGTTCAAAAGATACAAGAGTTAAGATGCAAGCCGGACCCGATAACAAATCAAATTTGTTCTATAAACATTTTGGGGTCCGTGGTGTGCATGTCTATAGCATTTGTACATGCCGATATCCAAAAGGTGAGATACAAGCTGGATTTGAAGGAGAATGTAATGTGTTTCATAATTTTTGAGATCCGCCTTGTATGCATGTCACACTTGTATGTGTAATGCGATAATCATAAGAAGGAGATACAAGGCCTAGATTTGAAAGTTTTTCAAATTCGATGGATAAATGGCTGGGGTCCGCCTTGTATATTAAACTGTTGCATGTATGTGCATTTTGCATACACAGGGGATTTTTGAAAGGCAAACAGTGACGATTGTATATGCATTTGTTCATGCATATACAAGGGCGAAAAAGGCAAAATGAAGAGGCGAAAAGTCAGCGATAGGAACATGGAGTGCCTACGTGGCATGTAATCATTGGCTCTTAGATTTTCTGCAGGTTTTTGGGCCATTAGATCTCAGCGATGGAGTTAGGATCGACGGCTGTGTTTTAAATCTTCAGTGTGAGTTGTTCCTGTGCGTATGTGGCTATTTTTGGGCGAGAAACTTCAGATGTATCCCCTGCTGCATCCCGCAGGTAGCTAGACCATTAATGGTGAAAAGCAGAGGCATCGATGGATGAAATGACAGATGAACTATCGGGTTTGTGAAAGAAGATCCTTGAGCAGTGGTGTAGATCCCGAACATACCTGCTCCCTCCTCTTTATCTCTCTATGGCATTAACTGTTTTGAACGCCATTTCTCATGCATTGTATCTGGCAGATTTTTTGATTTGCCTTGTAATTAATTTTGCTGAGTTTACAATTTTGGTATAAAGGCCAAGCTGTGTTACTCATTGTGGGGTTGAAGACTTGGGTGTTTTTGTGTAAATAGTGAAAAATAGGGCATCTCCTGGCTGTTTTATCTCATTTTGGAGTTTATGAGTTGCATCATGAATGTATTTTGCACGTATGTTCAGTTTCATGTTGATATAAATGAAAAATGCTCTTATGCATGTGTTTATCTATTTGTCTCCTTTGCTACATGCATCTCCTTCTTTTGAATCTGGTTGCTAAGGGTTTCATAGATTCTAGGATATAGGGTTCTGTATCACATGCTTCATCTCTAACTTCCATTCAAGGAATGGATTAAATTGTTTTAGGTTAAGCATGGAGAAGGTTGTATGTCGACAGGGATATCTGTAAGTAGAGGCAGCTGAATACCCATTCTTGGGTGATGTTTGTAAGGCAAGCATCAATCCAACCCCTTGAAACTTGAATGCTAGTTGCAAACCATCTGTTGCATACGTCTAGTTGACTCCTTGCCCTGAGATAGGCAGCGGTCTGCACCTGGGTTAGTAGTTATGACCCAAAACCCCTTGTCTTGCATCCAAATCATAAAATCCATCTTTTCATATCTTCCACCTGTTAGTTGTAGGAGTAGGATTAGGAACCCCCTGCATACTCTTGTCCATAACCAGAGACATATGTCCAAGAATGTTTCTAACCTTGTGATTTGTCACACAAATCTTGGTCCACACATGAGAGTATTCTACTTGTTATCACAAAGCTAAATCTTTCTGTCATAGAGCAAGTTAATGTTACATCTTTAGTAAATAGGGACACCCCCCTTGGTGCGGCAGAATCAGAAATGAAGGGGAGGCAGCTCACGCAACCTCCCGTGTCTGTTGGCTGAATCTACCCATGCATTGGAACTGGCAAACCCTCTGCCGATTCAGAGAAAATAACCAACAGTGAGCTGATCTACTGCAATGAAATCTTGTCTCTAGGGATAAAAAGTGCTTGATATTGATTGTAGTTGTCTTATACCTGTGGAAACATTGGGCTTTTTTTGTGAGCTTCGAACATACACTATCTGTTGTGTCAGTCCTTTTTTGCCACTTTTGTTTGCTATGTTTTCTCTAGCTAAAGAAAATCCAATCATAAATAAATCCAAATCTTTCACAATTTGCCTTACAAAGCTTCAAACACTACTTCAACACCTTTGGTATTATAGCCTCTCGCCTTTGGTATTACAGTAGCTCACCTTTGTCATAACAGTACCTCGCCTCTGGCAATACTACTTCAGCGCCCTTGGTATAACAGTAGCTCACTTTTGGTCACAATAGCTCACCTTTGGTATAACAGTACCTCACCTTTGGTAGCTCAGTTCATCACCTTTGGTATTACAGTAGCACGCTTTTGGTTGCATAGTCCTGCGCCTCTGGTCAAATAGTATATCACCTTTGGTCTAGTAAATTGTGCATCAGATTTTCTCTTTTTCAAAACACAAGCAGAATCCCAGCATTTCTTTTTGTCCTAGTGTATTCCATGGTAACCACTAGGCTCCAGCAAACTATGAAGCCCAAGCAAATTGTCCCTAGGAAGCACAAATCACCTCCTCATACACCGCAATCAGGCCAACTTAACATTACTCCCAAGGTTACTCCTAGGACACCCACAAAAAGATCGACCAACTCTCCAAACATGCCACAGCTTGACCAACCAAACAATCCTTAAGAAGGTAGGGCCCCTTTGGTAAGTACACCTCACTATACCACCGACATGCCTCTGGATTTTGTGCCACAAGGTTATACTATTGATCAAGTCCCATCTCAAGAAGGTAGGGTCCCTTTGGTAAGTACACCTCACTACACCACCGGCATGCCTCAGGATTTTGTTCCACAAGGTTATACCGTAGATCAAGCCCCATCTCAAGAAGAGTGACACTTTGAAATAGGTCAATCCCCTCAAGAAGATGGGCAAGATCTTGATGAATTCATACAAGATCCTAGAGCCGTGGCCTCCTTTGACAAAATCCTTAGTGAGAACCAAGATCATTTCTTTCGCTTGCTTGGAGAGCAAGGAGCCAAATTACCTCAAGATTTTGATTTATCCAATCTCAAGGACACAAACAACACCCAAAACACCATACAAGTAGTACAAACCATGTCAATAGTGACCACGCCCTTACCCGAACAAGGCTCACAAGGGAGAACGATTGCACAATATGAGAATCCCCTTTTATCAAAACCCAACTAGAAACAGGGCCATATCACCGCTTCTGACTCCTATGGAGATCTACAAAAATCAACAAGAGACTCTTCAATGTCAAGCAGAGAAAGCTAAGCAAGCCGTCATTGCTCGATGAAATATACAACACACTCCTAGAATGTCCACACCAATCGCAAGTGGAATTTTGGTTACCCCATCGCGACAAGGTTTCCCACCAAATTACAATTTGGGGAACAACTATGTAGCCATGCAACAAGGGTCTCAACAAATACCACCCCCAACATCATTAAACCTTCATATCCCTCAAGCAACCAGGGTCATGCAACCCCAACCACAACATTCTTCTACGCTCATCCTCAATCAACCTCAACCATCTCAAAACACATCTACCTATGTCCCTCCTCCACTACGATCATCAGCGCTAAACTTCTTCAACACATTGCATATCCACCCACAACATTCCCAAAACCAAACTTCCCAAAGCTATGTTCTGCAACTGCAACTTAATCCAATGAAATTTAGCTTTCCACCCCCAAACTCTTTTCTTCAACCATCTCAAAGCCTGCATTCTTACCTAGCGCCACCCCCACCTCCTCCAAATCAAAGAATCCAATTCCAACCTAATCTAAACCCAACGTACAACACATACGACCCCAACCAATCATATGACCGTTATAACACCAATGCCCATGGCTTACACTACAATCTCCCGTATGGGCAACAACAACCACTTCTAGGACAACAGGAGATGTTTCCAACCCCTCCCACAACGATGGAGCTAAAAATCATGGAAGTACAACAACAACTATCTAATCTTATGTTTGGCCACACTAAGAAGACCTTCTCTTTAGAAGAGGTGTGTCCTTATCCTTTTGATCGGTCATTACCCATGATCCCTTTTCCTCAAAATTTCACTATTCCCAAATTTGATAAATACAAAGGAAAAGGGGACCCAAAAGACCATCTTAGGGAATTCTATCTTGCTTGCTTCGAGGTCACACATAACAACACATATCTTATGCATCTCTTTCCTCGTAATCTTGGATGTTAAACTATAGAATGGTTCTCCCACTTACCCACAGGTATTAAATCTTTTAATGAGCTTGCAGAGAAATTTGCCACCCATTTCTCCTACAACGTAGAGCATGAGATCTCCATGACTGATCTATGCAACAACAAATAGAAAAATGGAGAAACTTTCATTTCTTTCCTTCAATGATGGAGATAAATGGCTAGTAAATTCCCATTCAAGATACCCGAAAAGCAGCTTGTTAGCATATTTGTGCAGAACCTCAACCAAGAGTTAGGTTTTCATTTGCAAATTCTTAGTGCTACAACCTTCGATAAAATCACGTACAAGGGAATCAACATCGAAAAGGCCCTCATTGCTAAGGGTGTGGTCAAAATCTTTAAAGAAACCAAAGACACTACTCCTCAACAGTACACAAACGATAAACCAAAGTTTTGGAACAAAAATAAAAATGTGGTCAACGATGGGGTGGTCGATTCTAAACATGTCCAAACATTACAAACACCTCTGCAGCTTTCCAAATTGAGTCAAGCTCCACCTCACCAGCAGCAACACCAAAGACAACCTTATCAAAACCAACAACGACAACAAGAGTGGCCTCAACAAGATTACCCTTTGCGGCGTTAATTCACTTCCTTGGGAGAGCCCATAGAATCTGTCCTACAAGAGCTTTTACACAAAGGCCTCATCACCTTACCCAATACTCCCCCATATGGCAAATCGGTTTACAAAACTGCATGGTACAGAGAAAATGAATAATGTGAATTCCATAGGAGCAAAGGGCACATAACCGCATCATGCATGAAACTCAAACACCTAATCCAAAATCTCATCGAGGGCAACCAAATCTCTTTTGAAGATGATCCACCAGCTCAACACACAAACAAAGACCTCAACATGTACAAGGAACCTTTCCCTCAGCATGGTCCACCTCCTCCATAGGATAAAGGTAAAGGTGTCAATCATGCTTCCACTTCCTTTGACTCCATTGTCAGTCATTTTGAAGAGAGTCAGGTATCTACCCTCACAATCAAAGGCAAATCTACGGATTGTGCTGTTACAACTCGTCTTGGTCGTGTCACCATTTGTGGTCCTACACCTAGTCTCCCAGCTCAATCCGATTACAATCTTGTCAAACATCTAGGGAAACACCAGTGCAGATCTCTATCTTGGACCTTCTACGGTCATCATCCGCACATAAAGTGGTGCTAGAAAAAGCCCTCCAAGAGTCGTCAGTTCCTAACAACATAGCGGTCACAGATTTATGAGCTATAGTAGGTAACATTGCAATGCCCTACAATGTGGTCTTCTCTAAAAAGGACCTCCCATCCCATGATCCATGTCACAATGATGCCCTTCATATTGAGGTTCTCATCCATAAATGCAAAATCAAACGCTTACTCATAGATGGTGGTGCTGGTCTCAACATCTGTTCTTTAAAGTTACTTAAGCAGTTGGGATATTCTGAGGATCATGTCAACACTAATCAAAGCATTAAAATCAAGGGATATGATGATGCCGAACGTCGCTTAGAAGGTGTTATCCACTTGCCTATACAACTGGGCCCCATCATGCTTGAAACCAGGTGCCAAGTCCTTGATATTGAGCTGCCTTACAACATTATCTTAGGCCGGCCATGGATCCATGCAATGAAGGCTATCCCCTCTACGTACCATCAGTCTCTAAAGTTCCCATTCAATGGTACAGAGATAACTATCCCAGGCGACCCTAATCCTTTTGAATTTTACCGTGTCTTGCAAGGCAGTTATAAGAATTGCAACCAAGTGCCTCACAAAAACAAAGCCCTTGAATCCCCACTATATGTCAATCCTAAAAATTTGACAGAAGCCTCTACAAGTGAACCTAATCCTCTTCCTGAAATCAAAGCTCACATCTATGATATAAGCTTTGGAACTTATGATATCTCAAAATCTTATTGTTTAGGGCGGATGCCTTTATCCCCTAAATCTTACGGCCAACTGCCCATTGCCAAAGCAACTAAAAAAGTAGCTATTCCTCCCCCAACATTTCTAACCCAATTCCAAGAGGGAAAATTATTGGAAGAGGAAACTATTGAGGACATTTCTTCTTGGCTCTATAAGGAGAAAGAACCAGTCACAATCCTAGTCAAGCAATATGGCAATGGCTTAAGGATAGTCAAAAACATGGGCTATAAAGGCAAAGGTGGCCTTGGGAAACAAAATCAAGGAACAATGGAGCCCATTAGTGTGACAAAGAAACTAGACAAGAAGGGGTTAGGATTTGGTAGAAAGGTACCGTGCGCCTTGGACATCGAGGGTATCCTCGACAAGGTGGCTGAAACTTCTCTCATAGATTCGACGTCTAATGAGGATACCATCAATGACTCTTGCCTCCATATGAATGACCTATTTATAGAATCCTCCATATTTATGCTATCCTCTGTATCCCTAATGTCCACCACAAACACCCAGAAAGTAACACTTGTTTACCTTGAACTTATCGATTGGGACCAACAAGGGTCCCCCATTATAGATGTATTTCAAAATGACGAAGCTATAGATGAGTTCATGGGACTTCGGGTTGGTATCCCTCTTGGTGATCATAAAGCAGGTTTTGTAATGGAACTAGAGCCAAAAAGCTTATTTTGGTGAGAATACCAAATTCTCCAGTGGCAAATGTAAAAATAAAGAAAGATCTCTAGGTGAAAACCACACTGTGGCACCTCCCGATCACAAAATAGTAAAAACAAAGGACGTATCCAATGGTGAAAACCCAACTGTGGCACCTGATGATGGAGGATTTGACCTTCCCCTACCATCTAAGTATCAAAAGAAGTCAACTCTCCTAGTGGAAGATTCTACAGAGATAAACCTCGGCACATAACAAAATCCAAAGACAACATTCCTGGAAGCATCATTATCAGAAACAAAGCACAAGAATCTTAACAAATTCTTCTTACAGAGAACCATCAACTTTGCATGGACCTATGCTGATATGCCAGGGTTAGACCCTAAGCTAGTGGTTCACTATCTCACAGTAGATCCAACAGCTAAACCTATCAAGCAAAAGCTGAGGAAGATGTACCCATAGATAGATCTCTTGGTAAAAGTGGAAATATAGAAGTTGTTAGATGCAAAGTTCATCCGACCTATTGATTATTCAGACTGGGTATCAAACATTGTACCTGTGTCTAAACCCAATGGACGCATCCACATGTGTAATGATTTTAGAGATCTTAACAAAGCATGTCCCAAGGATGACTTTCCATTATCGAACATTGATCTTATAGTAGACTTGACCACAGGTCATGAAATGCTTTCTTGCATGGATGGATTCTCAGGCTACAATCAAATAATGATAGCAGAAGAAGATCAACATAAAACAACTTTTACTTGTCCTTGGGGTAACTATTGTTGGTGTGTCATGCCGTTTGGTCTAAAGAATGCAGGGGCAACCTATCAGAGAGCAATGATAGTGATATTCCACGACCTCTTTCATCATATTATGGAGGACTAGGTGGATGACATACTAGCTAAATCTTCTAGGGCAGATCACATACAAGTTCTAGGACAGATCTTTGATAGGATCGAAAAATACCAAGTGTGTCTCAATCCAAAGAAATGTGTCTTCAGTGTAACATCAGGGAAGCTATTGAGATACATTGTATCTCATAGAGGTATCGAAGTAGATCCTGCAAAAGTGAAGGCCATAGTGGAGATGCCTCCACCAAAGAACCTCAAAGCATTAAGGAGCCTTTAGGGAAGGTTGCAATCCATTAGGTGTTTCATCTCACAGCTAGCAGATAAATGTCAACCATTTCAACACTTGCTCTAAAAGGATGTCTCATTTCGATGGGATGATAAGTGTCAAGCAGCATTTGATCAGCTCAAAGAGTATCTAGCTACACCTCCTGTGTTGGTTCCACCAGTTGCTGATAAACCTTTGATATTATACATCTCAACTACAACTTTGGCCCTAGGGGCCTTGCTAGCACAACATGATGAATCAGGAAAAGAGCATGCAATTTATTATATCAGTCGAACCTTGGTGGGATATGAACTAAATTATTCATCGATGGAAAGGGCTTGTTTAGCAGTAGTGTTCGCTTCCCAAAAGCTACGGCATTACATGCTAAACCAAAACACAAATCTTATAGCCAAATTGATCCATTGAAGTATCTACAAGAGAAAGTAGCTCTCACAGGTAGACTAGCTAAATGGGTCATGATCCTTAGTGAGTTTGACATTGAGTATATGGATCGTAAAGTAATCAAAGGACAAGCCCTAGCAGATCAACTAACAGAAGCACCCATGACAGATACACACCCTATGGTAGCAGACTTTCTGGATGAGAATCTCTTCACTCTTTCTGACTCAATACTGTGGAAGTTGTACTTTGATGGTCCCTACAGACAGCATGGATCAGGGGCTGGCATCTTAGTTATCACACCTCAAAATGACTATATTCCAAAGTCATATCGGCTTGCATTTCCTTGCACCAAAACCATTGTCGAGTATGAAGCACTCCTCATAGGTCTCAATATAACAGTTCAATGGGACATCACATAATTACAGGTGTATGGAGACTCACAACTAGTCATTCGCCAAGTCACTGATGAGTACCAAACAAAAGATGAAAAGTTGGTCCCCTACAAGCAGCTAGTGGATGCCTACAAACCACATTTTTCTAGCATCACATTCGAGCAAATTCCAAGAGAGCATAATAAAGCTGTGGATTCTATGGCTTCTTTAGGATCACTGATCGACATGCCTGCAGATACACAGAAATGTGAATTCTTGATCGAGCAATTATTGATACCAGCCGTCGATGTTCTAGTTACTAAAATCATCTGTGAACTTGTTGGTCCCAATTCCCCATGGTACGAAGATATCTATGAATACCTTAAAAATAGTACCTTTCCCATTGACCTATCATCCACCCAACGCAAAACCTTTATCTGTCAATCCTCCCATTACACCATTCTGGGTGATACAGTATATCGCCAGAGTCTCGATGGTATCCTCTTACGATGTCTTAACGCGGAAGAAGCCGAAGCTACCTTACGAGACTTACACGAAGGTGTCTGTGGCACACATTCTACCAGTCCTAATCTCACTAAGAAGATACTTAGAATAGTTTATTACTGGCCTACAATAGAGCATGATGCTTTATAGTTTGCTAAGAAGTGTCTACAATGTCAGCAACATGGAGATTTGATTCACGCACCAGCACATGAATTACAACCTGTGACAACTCCATGGACTTTTTCTCAATGGGATCTCAACCTTGTAGGACAAATCCACCCATCCTCATCCAATGGCCACAAATTCATCATTACCACCACTGAGTATTTCACGAAGTGGGTTGAAGCCATTCCCATGACCTATATCACTGGTAAGCAAATAGCTAAGTTTATCCTTACTACCTCATTTGCCAGTATGGTATTCCCCAAGCCATTGTCACTGATAATGGGAGACCATTCAAGAATCAAGATGTCCATGCCTTGTGCACACAATACCATATCCAACATCGCTTCTCAACTCCCTACTATCCGTAGGGTAACGACCAAGCTGAGGCTTCCAATAAAACTATTCTCAAAATCCTCAAGAAAACTGTCAATGAAGCTAGTCGTGATTGGCACTTACAACTCAATCCTGCCCTATGGGCCTATCGCACTAGTATCAGAACACCAACTGGTGCCACACCATATGCCTTGGTCTATGGCTTTGAAGCCATCCTACCTATAGAGGTCAAGATCCCATCCCTCAGAGTATCCATGCAGCACCTGATCGAGGGAGAGGAGTACTGCACTTCTAGATTAGCTGAGCTAGAACTACTGGATGAAAGGTGCCTTGTTGTGCTTAATCATCTCCATGTCTATCAAAACTGCCTCCAGTGTAATTACAACAAAAAGATCAAAGAAAGATAGTTTCAAGTTGGTGATCTTGTACACAAAGAGAATCAGAGAAATCAAGCAGACTGAGAAAAGAAGGGCAAGTTTAAGCCTAACTGGTTAGGTCCCTTTATTGTCATAGCAACATATAGATCAGAAACTTATACTTTAGCTACACCTGACGGCATTCGTCTGGATGAGCCACTTAACAGTGTTCATCTCAAGAAGTTCTATACCTGATTCTCATAGTATTCCAAAAAAAAAAAAATACAAAAAAATATGTCCTTTGGTGAAAACCTGGTAAACAGGCGCCTTGGATAAGTACAATAGTGAAAACCTGGCAAACAGGCGCTATGTGTAGAGTCAGCATCCATCATCTATCGAGTCCTATTCATTCCATGTCCATTTCACAACAAGCTTCATCCATCCATCCATAATAAAACCATTGACCTTGTTTGCATTTCCATCTCCCTATCTAGTATAGCTTGGAAATTTGTCAGTGTCCACCATCGTCATCCCATGTCTTGATTTGTGTTAGCAGTTATCACTGTCTTGTCTTAGGTCAAACTTTCTATGTCCTCTTCGTCAGTCACCCATGCAAATTCCTCTACCAGAATGGGGGCAACTCTTTCCTTAACCTAGGTCTAGGAATGCATCCTTGTTCATGGTTCACGAAGCACTTCAATCTTTTCTCCTTTCTATAGTTAACCCCCTTTAATGGACACATTGCTCCTACGATAAGGCTGCTATCTTCCCAACGCTTTTCCTACATCATCACATCAATGAGAACTACATAATATCATCTTCTCAATCTTAAGGTATCTTGATCCCATGGATATGGGTATGTAGGCAGTTTGGTATACAAAGGAAGTTTCTAGTACGTAGGTACATAAGATCTCCTCCTTTCACCTTGACCCATTCATCACTCTACTCAAAACTACATATTATCATCTTTCATCTTTTCTCGTAATGTGCCTTGATCTTGTGGATACAGGGTATGTAGGCAGTCTAGAATACGAAGGATGTATCCAGTACTCATGCACATACGATTCATCATGCTCCACCCATTTCAACCCATTAACATGTCACCTTTCTGGTCTTCCATTTATCAAAATCCATTTGCCTTGACTTGACTAACTCAAGCAAAAAAACAACAAGCTAGCGTATCCTTTCAAAGCAAAAGTTCTTAACAAACCTAAAGCAAAGTAGCTTACTTCCAGAGTCATCTACTGTCCTACATTTTGATTGCCAACATCAGCTAAATCTAGCTTAACCAAAGCACCAGATCCACAAGCTTGTCTTCTATAGAATGTTCCATTGTTGAGACCAACACATGCGTCTCTTGCGACATGTGGCATCTCCTGCAGCGAGACAATGTCTTTTTTAGGTGGATAGCCCCCTTTAACGGATACACTGCTCCTACGATAAGGCTATTATCTTTCCTATCCAATCTATCCGCAGCAACCTCTTTGGCAAGAGAATATGTTGGCTGTATGTTTACTTTGTAAGTTAGTCAATTTGCTTTTTGGTTTATCTTTGATTCCTTTTTCCATTACCTATTCAAGGCTAGCTTGATTTATCTATAATCTTGGTATGTTACGATGCAGTGCAGATTGGGGGCATAATCATTGCTTCTGTGTGCCATGTTTGAGGAATGATCTTTAGCATCTTTCTTAGTAGCATATTTATCTTGTGTGTGTTACGACATAGCATCTTACATATTAATATTCTTGTTGCATTTACATGAATTGAATTTTATTTTATGTACAAGACTATGGCTCATTCACATGTATGACAAGGTCATATTATGTCTAAGGGGATCCAAGTTCAAATCGCTTGCTTGCAGAGTCAACGTCCACGCACTTAGATATCACAGCACCTTGGTCTTTTATACCTTGATGGTGAATTATCCACGTGCTATATCAAAAATAAGGATTTCTCTTTATATACAATTGTGAAACCAATGCAACAAGCTCATCATTTTCCCATCCATTTACCCATGGACTTATATCATTTTTTAAGCAATGATCAATCACTAGTCTCTCTCTTCCGTCTCCTCTTTTCTTCTCTCTGGTGCATATCTACAAAACCCACATGTTAGATATCACAAATCATGTCATCATAGCATCATACATCTATACACATCATGCCATCATACATCTATACACATCATGTCATCATGTGTCATACATCTATAAGCATCATACAAGAAATATACATCATCACATAAATCCATAATCATACATACATATCATCACATCCATGTCATCAAGAAGTGCATACACAAAAGCATCATACATCTATACACATCATGTCATCATATATATCATGTGAAGGTCATCAAAATACAAAATGTTAATGTCTACATCAATAGTCCATGTATATACATCAATAAAGTACATCAAGGCTATCAAGAGCCCTCAAAATGTACATCAGGATGCACACAAGCATCAGTCTGAATATACAAGTGTCCATCATAATACAAAACTGGTACAAAATGATACAATGTACAAATATCTATGCTCTAGTGGGTAGAGTTGTCCTCCTGCTGTGGCCCCTATCCTCTGCCTGTGCTTGGGGTAGGTCCCCCTGCTGGTCCTCCTCCCCCTGGTGGCACAAAGGGTCCTCTAACTGAGGAGAATGACTGCCCTATCCTGTGAGACCCGGATGCTCCAGACTTGCTCCTCTCTCTGTAGCTCGGTGCCTGCTGAGCTGTTGGCACTGCACGGACATAGAGACCCATGTAGTACTCAGCCTCTCTGCCTGCCGACACTAGCTCTCCCTGTACCCGGACAAGCTCACTGTATAATGTCCTCTGATCAACACCCAGTGCATGATGTGCCTCATATCTCTCCCTCCTCACTCTCTATAGTGTGGCATCTACTGTCAGCCATAGCTGTGCCTCTGCATCTCTCTCCCTAATCACATGGGCTAACTACCCGTCATCCCCTACTGGTGCGGGTACGGCCTGCACCTGTGCCTGTGCCTGCGCATGTGCCTGTGCCAGATCTGTGCCTGTGCCTATACATGTGCCAAGTCTGTCTGTGCTGCTGCTGCTACCTGTGTCTACACCTAAGCTAGGGCCTCAACCTATCTCGCGTCTGCCCTCGTTGCATCCCTATCTCTCCTCAAACTCAACATCCAGAGCTCTAATTGTGTCCTCTGGTCTATCTCCTCCTGTAATAGCCACTTGGCCCGCTGTAAATCAGTCTCTATGACCAGATCCTCCTCCTCAGCTATCTCCACATCTACCGGCTGGCCTCCTGCCTCTCCCCCTGCCTGCTGTCATGCCTCTCTGGCCTATCGCCTCATCCTCGCCTCCACACCTGGAACCAATACCTCCCCTACTGCCACACTAGGTGTCGTCAGTCTCAGTGGCCTATGTGTCTACCAGTACTTGTCGTACTCTAGCAGTGTCCCTAGATCTGCCAATCCTGAATCCCAATCCCATCTCACTGGGACAAGTCCCCGCAACTCTGCCAAAGCTGTCGCCACTGGAATCTCTGCATCCCAGTCCCTAACCTCCCGCCGTGTCCTAGCATGTGTCGCCTCTCCAATTGGCAACCCCTGTGGCAGTCCAAATTGTCTGAGTACTCGCTCTGGCAGGTATCACTCAATGGTATTTGTCTGCCTCCCAAATAGGTATTGAGCCTGGCGGCAGTGCATAAGCTGCTCGTGCTCATCCTCCCACTCCTCACATAATAACCATGGCCTCCAAACAAATGCATCCATCTTGTCGATCTGTCGCCTCTAATGGCTAATAGATCTGAGCCTCCTGTGTGTGATAACTCGCTCATATAGAAATGCATAGGGCTCTCTCCTCTCCCGACGACGTTGTGTGATAGGTCTGATCACTGGGATATGCTCCCACGCCCACACCTATAGAAGAGTCACCCCTGTTGAGAGAATCCAGCCTCTCCTGTAGACGCAGTCGTGCATGTCTCGATATAGCTGCCCTAATACACATGGGCCCCATGCATATTGAATGCCATGTGTGAACATACTAGATAGTATAGTGCCCCATCCAATGGATAATCCTCTAGATCGCTTGTCTGGGCACAAGAAGCTGCTAATCAATGACGAAACTATCCATTTGATCTTGTCGCAGAGTCTCGGGACATCTGCCCACTGAATCTCGCCATCGTCTATCCTCAGGTCATCTGTGCAGAACACGTCCACTAAGCTTTCCTCGCCCCACGCCGGGTCAAAGTCAACTCGCTCTCCATCAATCTAAATCCTGAGGATACGGTACACATCCTCCAGCATCACTGTGGCCTCCCCTGTTGGAAAGTGAAATGAACATGTCTCATTGTGGAATCTCTCTACCACTGCTGTCACTAGGGAAAGATTCACCCTAATGTGTGTCAGGTGCACCACATGCCATAATCCCATGTGCTCTAGGAACGCATCCTCCTCCCATGTCAGCTGTACCACCTCGTGTGCTATCGGGTGTTGTCGCTCTCTTGACATCAGTGGCGACATCATCCTCTGCATCCACAAAACCACTTGTCAGACCTTTTTCAAAATTTCTCCATAGTCCTACCGACATCTATCCTATGCCGCAAACCCTAGGACCAACTCTCCCCTTCGCTAAACTAGGGTAGTCAACCCTAACTATTGCATTCTTCTACCTAACCAAAAGCGCCTTGTTTTATACAAGCGCGCTGCACTGTTTTACCACAAGCACCTCACAGTTTATGCAAAAGCGCTATACTCCCTAAGCCAAAAGTGACTTGTTTTGCACAAGTGCGCTTCACTAACTATACGTTCGTGCCTTACTATATGCACGAAGGCAACTCATTTTTTTTACCTACCTTTCTAATCGCGCTTTATTCCCAGCCAACTATGCTGCACTGCTTTACCAAGAGCGCTGCAGGACCCTACCAATTGTGCTGCGGTGTGACAACAAAAAACCAATAGTGCTACGGCATCACCACAAGAGCTGTTCTGCCCTACCAAATGCACTTCAATGCGCCAAAAGTGCCTACCATACGCGCTAAACTACCCTGTAGCACTTTTGGTTGACCTAAAGACCTACCTAGACCTAGCCTTAAAAACTACCCTAAAACGTCAAATACAAAGAGGTTTTTAGACACTTACTACTACCAGAGCTCCTGCTGGCCTCCTGTACGTCCGCACTAGCTCCGCCCGATGCCTATGCGCTGGAATCGACATTTCTCCTCGCTGTCAGCTCTTTCCACTCAACTCTCACACCCTAAAGCTACGAGGCTCTGCACTCTAAATTTAGAATCCCTTAGTGTGCAAATGAGGATTGTGGTCCCCATAGGACCTATTTATAGTATCCCTCCCTCATCTTTTCTTCCCACCCCATTTTTCTTTCTGCTACCTTGTCGCGTAATTGTCTAGTCGAGCATCAACCCAGTTCTCCTGTCACTTCCCTGTCTTCCTGCTTGAGGGGGCATACGTTGGGGCAACTACCTACACTGGGGCATAAAAAATTGTATCATATCTTCAACAATTATTTTCTTTGACGCAACGCTGTAAATTGCATCGCATCAAAGAGGGGCAAAATGTGGACACCCTAAACTCACAATGTTGTCGCACCACTTGTACTTCATCGAATCTATCTAATCACCTGCATGTCAACATTAATTGAATAATCTAATTATTTAATTAATTTCATCAAATTCTTCCAAAATTCTAAAATTCAACATTAATTAAATAAATCCCCTTTATTTAATTAATTTCAACAAAATCAATCTTATTCTTCCAAAATTAAATAATTTTAGTTATGTAATTAAATCATTATCCACTTTCAAATTTCAAGTCTAGATTAATTAAATAAATTCAATTATTTAATTAATTCCTCCAATTCTATCTTATCTACAATTAAATAATTCTACATTATTTAATTAAATCACTTGTTCCTCTAAATTTAAATAAATCATGCGAATTTATTTAAATTATCTCAATCCTCTAAAAATAAATAAAATCAAATATTTTATTTATAATCTTCGGTTCCTCAATCATGCACAAACAATTAAATAAATTTATTTATTTAATTTCAGTTATCTTCCAATTCCTCTTAAAATATCTTATTAACTCATGTGCACAATCAGTCTTATTTTTAGAACTCTAAAAAAGGCAAAATTACAAGTTGAGTTATCTATTCAATCAATCTTGTTTTCATCATATCTTAATAAAAATATCCTTATGGATTGACACATGTCGTGTGCACATTCATCATGGTTATTTGATTTATCTCCTCTGTTGATTCTTCTGAATTATCTGGACCGTTGATTGATCTCTATTGAAACCTATATAAACCCCCCTCATCTCCTTCACAAACCCTCTTCGATCACTTATTCTCAGGCATCCTTTAACAACGCTTTGAGCATATATCGCATCGATTGAGCACTTTTATGATCTTTTGACATTGATCTTTGAGCACTTTACTCACTTGTTGCAAACATGGTTTCGCAACACTATTGAGCAATCCACATTTAACAAAGGGAACAACACAAATCTGGGTAAAAGCTTTCTTATTTCATTGAATTTATTGATAATGGATTTTTATTCATATTAGTTCTCTTTATGTTATGGGTGTTTTTATTTGTTTTGATTTTATCATTTATTATAATCAATTTTCCTCATACACACCTTCCATGGTCAACCTATTTCTATCTTTGTAGATATAAGAGAAAATGATAGTTTTATTTCCCCTAATGTGTTAAGAAGATGCAATGTGAAGTTTGAGAGTCTAAGTTGAGAAGAGATGGAGGTGGAGTTAGGGTCCGGTAAGACACAAAAGATAGATTTTAGTCTAAAAGAAGCAAAACTTAACCTTGGTAGAATTAAAACCAAGGTGAACCTATTGGTCACCAAGTTAGGATCCTATGATATGATTATAGGGATGGATTGGTTCCACAAGCATCGAGCCAAAGTGGATTGCTTTGACAAGCAAATTGAGTGTCTTGATGACCAAGGGAAATATCTAGTGCTCCATGGAATCTGAAGGCTAATATTAACCCATTCTATCACTTCCATGAAAGCTAAGCAAGCAGTGAGAGAGGGCTACAAAATCTTGATTAAAGTTGAGGGAGGTGAAGATCCAAATCCTAATATATTAGTCCATCTGAACTTACAAGAATTCTAAAATGTTTTCCCATAAGAACTACCAAGCTTACCTCCTAAGTGTTAGTTTGAATTCTCAATTAATTTCCTGTGTAAATAAACAATCTAGACTAGAGACTAAACAAAAATAAGTATCTACTACAAAACAAGCACATACCACCAACAAGGCCTCTTGCATTGATTGAGGACTCATCACGGACAAACCAACTAAGATTACCTATATGAAAAATGAAAAGAATGTAAGACTATATGTATACATATATAATCATAATAACGTTCCCCTGAAACCATTCACTAGATGGGATGGGGACTCCCTAAAGCGATGGGATGATATGAAAATACCACCAAATTTCACTGCAGACGCAACACGCACGAAGAATAAATGGGAAAACATCAAATGGTGCCACTTCGATGGAGCATCCGAGGAAAACCAGGCATATCTAGCACTGGAGTCATTATCAGGAATGACAAGGGTGAATTAATCTAGGCAATTTCTAAAAAACTTTTGAACTGTACCAATAACGAAGCAGAATTCCTAGAACTATTTGATGGGCTTACCCTATGTAGAAAGGAAAACCTTTAAGACATCAATAGTGAAGGGGATTCACAAATATGTATAAACGCCATAAAAAATGAGAAAGTGTTAAATTGGAAGCTCAAGTATATAGCAGAGGCCATTTAGTAACTTCTGACTTATATGAATTTTTTATTTAACCATAGATTTCGGGAAGGCAACTGTGTAGCGGATTACCTGGCAAACATGGCCTATGACTCACAGACTAATGAAATTGTTTCTAGGAATGCACTTGACTGGAAGGAAATGTCTGTTTGATTGCACTTGAGGGCTCATGGGACTCCTTGTGCCAACTGAAGGCATATCTAAAACACATCTCATTGCTAGTTGTGACAAGGCTCCAAACTCTAGGTGGTACGTGGGTTCCTGTGCAATGACCATAAAATCTTGATGAGAATATATTTTTAGGAAATTCCTGTCCATTAAATCTATGGGTAGATTGCCTTGAATTTTGTGGGTCTACCTTAGCATGAGTATATAATACCTGCAATGGGAACAAGCTATCACATCCTCTACGGATTTTGACATGGAAAACTATATGAATTTTGACTACGTTTGCATCTACTAGAAAGACTCGGACGAAGAAGACATTGGTCTGAATGACCAAGAAAAAGATCAGGAGGAGGAGTCTGAGGAGGAAGAGTTTGTGGATGACCAGGTTCACAGACTCTTTAATGCTGATATAGATGGTGTGGTGACAACAATCAAGTAGGTGATCGGCGTTCAACTCCTATCTAGTGACCACATCCAAAATGGAGCCCTATACCAAGAGTTTCTTATGCCGTTGGTGCTAATATTTAGAAGGAAGCAAAGAGGGAAGGTGATAGCTCATGCCTTCATAAAAAAGGAAACGAGAGAGAAGGCCTATGAGGCCATCTTTGCTTTTGATAAGAGATCCACTTCAGGCTTGATTGGCAGAATATTTGAGGTTGCAGCTGTTATGAAAAACAAGGTGTCTACTAAGGCTTTGAAACTATTCTAGGATGGCATACGAAGGAATAATATGGAGGTTTTTACCTTTTTTCTCAGTCAATATGGGGATTTGCTCTCTCCTCCATGGATTGAGCGCACCTTTGAGCTCACAGAAGGCCTTCACTTTCTTTAGGATTTGAGAATGCCAAGTGATTAATAGTATGATACATGCATAGTTGAGCCATGCCTATGTATCCTTTTGTTGTTTGATATAATGCAATGGGCGCTACCCCCTTGGTAGAACTTATAAAAAAATCATAATAACATTGAAATGAAGATATCTAAATCACTATAATCAACTATAAGTTAGATCTAAATGATCAATTAAAGTAAAATTCAATTCAATTACCTCCTCCCTTTGTTGTCGTTCTGAGAATCATTTTGGAAAGTATGGTCTCTTAGCACGATTAGGTGTCCTACTTAAGCTTGATGACAGAGGTGCCACATCACTCACTTTCAGAATAGACTATAATAGGAAAATAACATTGATATAAATTAATATATAATTACTAACAATGTAAAGGAAATGCATTACATTAAAAAGGTTAGATGTGTAAATAAATAATCTAGACTAGACTAAACAAAAAATTATCTACTACAAAAAAGTACATACCACTAACAAGGCCTCTTGCATCGATTGAGGACTCATCATGGAGGGACCAACTAAGATTTCTTGTATGAAATATACCAAGAATGTAAGACTGTATGTATACATATATAATCATAATAACTTTGAAACTAACATATCTATATCACTATAATAAACTATAAGTTATCTAAATGATCAATTAAATTAAAATTCAATTCAATTACCTCCTCTCTTTATTGTCATTATGAGAGTCTTTCAGTGAATGATGGTCCCTTAGTATGACCAGGAGTTCTACTAAAGCATATTGGCAAAGGTGCCACATCATTTACATTGTGAATAAACTATAAAAGTAAAATAACATCAAGATATAAATTAATATATAATTACTCACAAAAAATGAAATGCGTAGAATAAAAAAAGGTTAGATGTGTATAAAAATTTATACCAGCAAGTCTAGACCAAATTGAATGGTAGAAAGAGTACCATGATGAACTTCTGTAAGCTCCTCCTCTGTCATCAATTGTTATCCCACTTAGATACATTAATACTAATCTTTGTTTATATTAAACTCAAATGGAATACACCAAAAAATTTAACTTTAAATCTTTCCTGCAAGAAAGATTGGTCTTGCTCAAAGTCTTCTCTAGCCCCTAATGCCTTTGCTCATGTTCTAGTCCTTGATGCCTCAGCTTGAGTTCTAGACCCCACTGCCTTAGCTCGTGAAGGTAATGTATGAGGGACATCATACTTTGATTGTTTTCAAATGTAGCTCACTAGTCGCTCCTAGTGGACCTAAGCACAACTAATTGCACATAATGCAATGATGAGGCACACAAACATATGTGGACAAGGAGGGTGTAGCAAAATCAACTAATCCAATAGAACCACCAATATCATGTAGTTGTGCTAGTTGAGAAGTCTGTGCAATCAAATGATCATTCAAAGAGTATATGGTAGATAAGCTCCGATGTGTTGCATCTACAATAATGATTGGGTGCTGAATTGGAGGTGGAGAAGGGATAGGAGGAGGGGGAATAAAAGGACCATGCACCTATCGTATTGCCCCAAGTCTATTTTGAGGCATTCCTTTACCTACTCCCTAGAACTCTCTAAAGTCAAAATAGTTCACATGGTGACATAATATAAACTCCGCATATAGTTTACAAAGGAAATATAAAGGTGCATAAAGATTGTTGGGTGCTTTATCAAAATCCATCCACCAATGATCCCAAAAATTATTAGTGATACCCTGATGTGTGAACCATTTGATTGAATATTTAGACTTAAGTACATCAATATGCAATCCAGTTTTTGGGTTGACAAAATGTTGCACTAACATGGCTTTGGTAATGTCTAAATCTTTCATATGGTCATAGGATAAGCCATTAGAATATTCTACCCTCTTGGCTTCTCACCATTGTCAAAATGATTCATGTTGGCCTGTGAGGGTTTGAACTTGACTGACAATTCCCTCTAAAGTGGATGTCATTGAAGTCAATTGAGGGTGATGGAGATAAATTTCTACAATTCTATTTATTTCATTAATATTTTTCTCAATTTGTTCTTGAATTGTTGGAGGGTTCGGTGGGGGAGGATTCGGGTTTTGAACTTGCTCCTCCATATTGCCTATTTCAAACTTAAAACATACAAATTTAGGATTTAAAACACTTCTTATTAAACTATATACAATTTAAATTAAACATTTTGAACATAATCAAAATCACTAAATTATATTAAAATTTGAGCAGAAAACTAATGCTTACAATCAACAATTCAAAACCCTAAATCATTCCAAACATGTCGATTTAAATTAAAAAAAATCAAAATTTGGCTCTTGATAAAAAAGAAATAAACTTACCTCTAGATCTAGCTCTTGATTATAGGAGAATTTGGCCTTCCAAATAACTGATATCTGTTATTAGATCTTTGATATTTGTTTCCCTCTGTCTTTTTTGGTCTCCCAAACCCGTGGGTCACGTATAAGTGCTTTTTTGGGTAGTAAGAAGGAAAGGAAAATAGATATCCATTCCTATCCATTTTGGTTTGGTATTAACAAACCAAAACAAACTTTTTGGGTGACCCTTTCAAGAAGTCAACTATCCCTTTCGCGATTTCAGCTATGTAAAAACAAATTTCTTTTCATATTGCCACTGTTTGGCCCATGATGATCATGCACTCACCCAATTCCTAGTTTAAATTCAAAATCATTTCAAAAAACACAAGAACATAGTTTAGATTGCATTCAAAAAATTCATGTTAATTTGCATTCATATATCAATTTCTAGTTAATTATATCATTTTATTATTCAGTTGAAAAAAGAACAAAAAAATCTCTTTGCATTCATTAGCTTGCATACATCAAAATCCAAAAACAGTAGAAAAGGAAAAAAATCAAAACAAAGAAAGCACACAAAACTCTTGATTTCATCACAAGGTCAACTTCAAAAAATAGTCAAAAACTCCTTGATACCATCACAAGGTCGAGTCTTAGAAAAACCTTTGGTCACATCACAAAGTCAAGATTAAATAAAAAGTCAACTCTAGGTCAACTTTAGTCAACTCTCTCTTATCCAAGCATATGAATGTGCCCAAGAATTAGAGGTGAGTGGGTTAAATCTATCCTCGAGGAAATAGAGTCAATACACCCAAGACCACAACATACTCAAGAACAGGAATACACCCTTAGGGTCATACAACAAACAAACATCATACAACAAATAATACAGGCTAACGAAGAAAGGTTATAGCGTTCTAGGCTCATCAACAAGTAGAATAGTCTACCCACTAGACATTTGAACCTTAGGAATCGAAATAGGAGATCGACAACTAGTGATCCTTCAAGTCAAAGGGTTATCTCCATTACAAAACAAACATTAACAAAAACCAGGCCCCATGACCAACCAACCACTCTATTGGGAATTAAGTTGTCTCAACCTTGGTAATTCTCTGCATTTGTAATGTTTGTATTTATTATTCAATTGCCTATGTTGTAAATAATTGGAAATTCCACTTTGTCATATTGTGGGATGTGGCACGGTGATGTGTCAATCCTACATGGATTATGACAACTTGTTATTTTGTCCTCACATGATGAGATAGGTGTCCCACTTAGTGGTAGGAATATTCTGCCATGTGTCAGCATCTTTTATGTTGTCTAAGGAATGTTTGACCGAAACGGTTATGATGGATTCCTATGACGAATCTATGACATGTAAGAGTCAAGAATAGAAGGTTGTAAGACAGGTAATGACATGTGTCATGTAGCATCTTGAATGAGGCATATTTGGGTGCCCCAAGGTGGAATATGATGTGTTGTAAGAGAATATACAATTTATAGCATGTGTATGACAGATTCTCTTACAACTGTAAGTTGTAACCGCTATGACAGATTCTATGACGGTTGTAAGTGTCGTAAGAGCATCTGTTATAGCCTATTTTAGAAATAGGTGACCTCTTTGGGATGGGAGTTGTGGACAAGTGTCAGACACATTCTATAATGTTGACCAAGTGTCCCTAGGCATGGGTTTTGGTCCAAGATGCCATATTGGACGCCCATTCTAAGAAAGGTCTAAAATTGCCTTGTATGTTCTATTTAAACAGGTGCTTGGAGATGGAGTTTGTATCACAGGTTTACAGGTACTATTATGCTGCCGGATTGACTCTAGACATGAGTGTCGAAGACCATTGAATCTTGCATTGCAAGTGTGTTGTAAACATTCTTTTAGATTTGTTAATACATTGTACAGGTTTCTGAGTGTTGGGTTTTTCACCCGATAAGGGTTTTCCCCACCGTAAATCTTTGTCTCTCTTCTTCTATCTTCTTTCTGGCTCTTGTGTTTTGCTTCTATATCTCATGTTAATGGTTTAACATTGCTATAATAGTTAGGATAAATTTGAATTTGAATAGCTCTCTCCTCAATAGATTAGTGTAGGAAGCATTTCCGCACACCTAGCTTCCTTTCAGTTGGTATCAAAACTTGATCACCTTTGGTCCTAGTTGTTGTGTAGGGGTTTTTTGAGCTAATCTTAGGTTGAGTGGGAGTCTGTGTAGAGCATTTTGTATCTTATTGCAGCAAGGAGATGGCAAGCACATCAGGAAGGTTTGAAGTAGAGAAGTTCAACGACAGTAATTTCAAGCTGTGGAAGCTCAAGATGGAAGACAAGTTAGTTGACTGAGACCTTTGGGAAAGTGTGAACGGAACTAAACCAGCTACAATGACTCAAGATGAGTGGGATCTCAAGGATCGGAAGGTTAAGGGTCTCATAAGACTTAGTCTTGCAATTTTGTGTTGTTAAATGTCCATGAGGAGGCTACTGCAAAATTCCTTTGGAAGAAGTTGGGGGATGTGTATCAAGCCAAATCCCTAGTCAATAAACTTTTTCTGAGAAAGAAGTTGTATTCTCTTCGAATGGAGGATGGAGGATCCGTGGCTGAGCATATGAATGCCTTTAACATGTTGGATGCAAATTGACATCTATTGGTGTAAAGATGGAGGAGGAGGATCGGTGTATGACCCTGCTTTGTACTCTGTCGGACTCATGGGATCATCTTGTCATGGAAATCGGAAGCACCACATCCACATTCAAAATGGAAGAGGTGGTTTCTTCACTGTTATCTGAAGAGATGCGGAGAAAGTCTTCTGAGGTAGCCAAATAAGCCCTTGCAGTTCGTGGAAGACCCAAGGAGAAAGGGAAGAAGAAGGACAAGAAAGCTGAGAAGGGTAGATCCAAATCCCGTGGGAGATCTAAATATCCTGGAAAGTCAAAGGCTCTTTGTTGGAACTGTGGCAAGACCAGTCATTTTTGAAAGGAATGCAAAGAGGAGAAGAAGAAAAAGAAGAAAGCTCCTGATTCAGATTCTGACAAATCACAAGATGATGGTGATGCTTTCATCGCAGCCCTGACAACCCATGCATCTGATGATGTGTGGCTAATCAACTCTGGTGCATCATTCCACATGACCTCGCATCGAGATTGGTTCACTAAGTATGAGGAGTTCATGGTGGAAAGGTGTATCTGGGTGATGACTTTCATCTTAAGATCGTTGGTTGTGGAAGAGTCTCTATCTGATTCCCTGATGGTCGAGTGAAGGGGACCTCTGGGGTTATGCACATCCCAGGCTTAGCATGGAACCTACTTTCTGTAAGTAGTTTGAATGATGCAGGTGTGCAGGTTGTCTTTTCGAAAGAAGGATGCAAGATGACTAGAGGATCTATGGTGCTTGCTAAGGGTACTCAGAGAGGTACTCTGTTTCAGATGGAGGCATGTATTGCACAATGCAATAGTTCTTCTGACTCAAAGAAGAGGGCAGCAGTCACTTCATCCCCACCATCTAAATGAGTAGTGAAGAAATCTATTGTTTCTAGTCTTGATGGTTGTAATCATGCATTGGAAGTTAAACTTCCTGCAAAAAAGACAATGTTATGGCATAAGAGATTTGGCCACATTGGTGAGAAGGGTCTGCGTACCCTGAAAAATAAGAACCTCATTGAGGGGTTAGATGATTGTAATCTTGAGTTTGACTTTTGCGAACATTACATTTATGGAAAACAAAACTATGTTTAGTTTTACTCGAGTTCTCATAAGTCTTCTAGTGTGTTGGACCTCATTCATTCTGATGTGTTTGGTCCTGTTAATGTTCCTTCGTTATTAAAATCTATATACTTTGTATCTTTTATAGATGATTACAGTAGAAGGACATGGATTTATTTTTTCAGAAGCAAATCTGAAGTCTATAGCAAGTTTAAGGAGTTTAAAGCCTTTGCTGAAAATTAGAGTTGTAAAAAGATTAAATGTTTGAGAACTGACAACGGTGGTGAGTTCTGTTCTACATAATTTGATAAGTATTGCAAGGAACTTGGGATTGAAAGATATAAGACAACTCCATACACACCACAGCAAAATGGAGTTGCAGAGAGGATGAACAGGACACTGATGGAGAAGGCTAGGAGTATGCTTAGTGGAGCTAGTCTAGAACAAAAGTTTTGGGCTGAAGTTGTTGCTACTACTTGCTATTTGGTAAACAGATCTCCTACATTAGCTCTTGTTGGAAAGACACCCATGGAGGTGTGGTTTGGTAGAAAGCCTTCAGTAAGGCATCTTCATGTTTTTGGTTGTGAGGCATATGCACATGTGCCTAGGGAGAAGATGTCAAAGTTGGAGAACAAAGCTGTTAAGTGTATCTTCATTGGCTATGGTGTTGGTGTGAAAGGATACAAGCTTTGGGACCCCGTGGCTGAAAAAGTGTTGTATAGAAGAAGTGTCATCTTCAGAGAGCTTACACCTTCTTCCACTATTTTGCAACCAAAAGAAAGAGAAAAGAAAGAGGATGTTGTTCAGTTTCCTCTCACCCCTGAGAAGACTAAACAGAAAGACAATGTTGGACCTGATGATGAGGAGAGCTCTAGCAGCTCTGAAAGCTCAGATGAAGAAGCTGAACCTCAACCTCAGCTCTTGAGGAGGTCTACACGGATAAGGAAGAAACCTAAAAGGTTTGGTTTTACATTGCTTGATTCTAGTTGTGCTTATGCTTTGCTCACTAATAGTGATGAACCTAGAACTGTATCAGAGGCTTTGGATATGAAGGATGCAGTTTCCTAGAAGGAGGCCATGGAGGAAGAAATGGCTTCTTTGGAAAAGAATCAAACTTGGGACTTGGTACCTTTTCCTCTTGGATGGAAACCCGTTGGATGCAAATGGGTGTTCAAGAAGAAGATTGGTGCGGATGGCAGTATTAAGAAGTATAAGGCCAAATTGGTTGCAAAGGCATATTCACAAGTGGAGGGTATAGATTATGGTGAGATCTTCTCTCCCGTTGTAAAGTTGACATCCATTCGATTCCTGTTGTCTCTCGCAGCAGCTTATGACTTAGAGGTAGAACAGATGGATGTGAAGACAACTTTCCTTCATGGTGACTTGGACGAGGAAATCTACATGTCACAGCCAGAGCATTACATGGTAAAAGGTAAAGAAAATTTGGTTTTCCAAACTTAAGAAGTCTTTGTATGGTTTGAAGCAATCCCCTAGGAGATGGTACTTGAAGTTTGATGCCTTTGTGTTGTCAATTAGATTTGTGAGATTGAAATTGGATCACTGTGTTTATTATAAGTTTGATGGTGATTGTATTCTCATTGTTGCACTGTATGTTGATGATATGTTGCTCATTGGGAAGGGTAAGAATATGATTTTTGATTTTAAGTCTTAGTTGTCAGCTCAGTTTGAAATCAAAGATTTAGGGGTAGCTAGGTACATTCTAGGAATGGAAATCAGAAGAGACAGAACCAACATAAAACTTTGGTTAAGTCAGAGTAAGTATGTTAAGACCGTGTTGGACAGATTCAACATGGGAGATTGTAGACCATTGTGTGTTCCCGTTTCCTTGGGGACAAAGTTGTCTATTGAGGATTGTCCAAAATCTCCTAGTGAGGTGGAGGACATGAGCATAGTACCTTATGCTAGTGCTGTTGGCAGTTTGATGTATGTTATGGTCTGCACAAGGCCAGAGATTGCCCAAGCAGTGGGAGTGCTTAGTCGATTTATGGCTAATCCTGGACGAGTTCATTGGGATGCAGTTAAGTGAGTGTTCAATTATTTGAGGGGTACTTCTGAGTATTCCATTTGCTATCATGGTAATGTTTCAGGACCTCCACATTTTGTTGATATTCGTGGATTTGTGGATTCAGATTGGGCAGGTGACATTGACAGCAGGAGGTCCACCAGTGCTTATGTTTTTACACTGTTTGGTAGTGCTATTAGTTGGATGAGTAAGCGACAACCTGTTGTTGCTTTGTCCACGATAGAAGCTGAGTATATGGCAGAAACTCATGCTTGTAAGGAAGCCATTTGGATTAAGAGATTATGTTCCGATAGTGGTGTTGATGCAGGTCAGATCATGATCAGTTGTGACAGTCAGAGTGCAATTTGCCTTGCAAAGAATCTAACTTTCCATGCTAGAACCAAGCACATTGATGTTCAGTTTCACTTTGTGAGGGACATGGTTGAGGATGGAAAGGTAAATTTGGAGAAGGTAGATACTTTGAAGAATGTTGTAGATGCATTGATGAAGCCAGTGGGCACAGAGAAGTTCAGATGGTGTTTGGAGTCTATGGGCCTCTCAGCCTATAGCAGTTAAATCCTATTTTTCTATTGGCTCTTACAAGGTGTTCGACACATGGGAGAATGTTGGGAATTAAGGTGTCTCAACCTTGGTAATTCTCTGCATTTGTAATGTTTGTATTTATTATTCAATTGCCTATGTTGTAAATAATTGGAAATTCCACTTTGTCATATTGTGGGATGTGGCACGGTGATGTGTCAATCCTACATGGATTATGACAACCTGTTATTTTGTCCTCACATGAGGAGATAGGCATCCCACTTAGTTGTAGGAATATTCTGCCATGTGTTGGCATCTTTTATGTTGTGTAAGGAATGTTTGACTGAAACGGTTATGATGGATTCCTATGACGAATCTATGACATGTAAGAGTCGAGAATAGAAGGTTGTAAGACAGGTAATGACATGTGTCATGTAGCATCTTTGAATGAGCCATATTTGGGTGCCCCAAGGTGGAATATGATGTGTTGTAAGAGAATATGCTCTTTATAGCATGTGTATGATAGATTCTCTTACAGCTGTAAGTTGTAACCGCTATGACAGATTCTATGACGGTCGTAAGTGTCGTAAGAGCATCTGTCATAGCCCATTTTGGAAATAGGTGACCTCTTTGGGATGGGAGCTATGGACAAGTGTCAGACACATTCTACAATGTTGACCAAGTGTCCCTAGGCATGGGTTTTGGTCCAAGTTGCCATATTGGATGCCCATTCTAAGAAAGGTCCAAAATTGCCTTGTATGTTCTATTTAAACAGGTGCTTGGAGATGGAGTTTGTATCATAGGTTTACAGGTACTATTATGCTACCGGATTGACTCCAGACACAAGTGTCGAAGACCGTTGAAGCTTGCATTGCAAGTGTGTTGTAAACATTCTTTCAGATTTGTTAATACATTGTGCAGGTTTCTAAGTGTGGGGTTTTTCACCCGATAAGGGTTTTCCCCACCGTAAATCTTTGTCTCTCTTCTTCTGTCTTCTTTCTGGCTCTTGTGTTTTGCTGCTATATCTCATCTTAATGGTTTAACATCACTATAATAGTTAGGATAAATTTGAATTTGCATAGCTCTCTCCTCAATAGATTAGTGTAGGAAGTGTTTCCGCACACCTAACTTCCTTTCACACTCTTTGCGACGCTCTGTCTCTATATGAACATAATTGCCCCTGTGTTATATCTCCACTCAAATGGCTTTTGCCACAAGAGCGAGAGTGACTTGGAGGTCACCATCTACAAGGAGAGGGCTCATATGTTGTATCAAAGTTGACTCACTTGCATTTGTACTTGAGTTACATTTTGAGGAGTACAATTACAAGCTTGTTGTTGGGGCTATGAATGGTCCCTATCTCAATTCTTTCATTGGATGAAGTTGCCTTAGTTATCATTGAAGTATCACTAACATCACTAGATTGTTTAGATGGTTGATATATGATGCCTTGACCATGACTGATGTAGATTGGGATAGGCTCTAGGATGCCTTGCTCATGAAGGTCTAATCCTTTTCCTTGATAGTTCATGATGAGCTCTAGAGAGAGCTCACCCAATTTTGCAAATGTACCACTCTATCTTGCATTAATTTCCTTTCATTTCTAATTTTTACATAAGATTGTTAAAAGCCTTGTTTTAATTATGTTAATTAAAGGTGCAATGCTGAAAGTAATTTATGGAATTAAGATGTTTAATGTCATGGGTTTTAATTAATAAATGGCATGCATAAATACATTTTTGTTGTAGGGTCCCTAAATGTCAGCAGTAAAATGCTACAAGAACTATGGAGATATTTCTTAGAACTTTGGAGCTGCCATCAGGGGCTTTTCATAGAGCTCTAGAGATGTCTTTAGCACTCCAGAGTTATATAAGGAGCTCTAGGGATTTTTGAGGAGAATGCAGTATACTTTTTTTAGCATATGTTCCTAAGTTCTTGTAGGGTAGATTGACCTTTGTTCCCTCCTGAGATAGCGGATCTGTCTGGAGAGAAGAAGATGCCACAAGACTGTTCATGCAGGGACTTCAAAGTATACTGCCAATCACCATTTTATGTTGTTCTCTTTTACTTTGAGGCCAATTTGAACTGCAAATAACTCTCTATTAAAGGGGCACAATCAGTGTCACATTATATTTTTTTTAGTTGCATGTCTTTCCTTTGAATTAGTAGTTATGTTATCAATAAACTTAATAAATAACTTTTGCAAGACTCCTTGTTAGAAGTAATAAACTCCAAAAGGTATCTATCAGTAATCTATCCTTAAGCGAATGATGACAGATAAATATATATAGGAACCATAGCATAGAATGAGATATAGATTAATTTTAGAAATCAAGCAAGAACCCTGTTATTTTTGTTAGCATATATTTTTTATTTTGAAATTTAAAAATAAAATAAGAAAGTTCCATATCCGTGTGATCTAAAAGTTGAATTGATCTTTTCTCTAGAGGTGTGGAGCAAGGGCCCACTCTCACCAAAGGGGTAAGGACCGATATTTATTAATTAGATTTACAATTTTGTCAATTTCTGAATTGTTTAAATTAGATTCATTGCTTTGATAATTTCTAAGTTTGTTAAAATAGATTTATTACTTTATTACAGTAGTTGTTTTTAGATCTTTAATTAAGTAAATTGGTTTCCAGTAACTGCAATCTTTTTCTCAGATTAAAGTCATTTCAAGTAAATTTTTTTATCAATAAAACATCTATATGCACAAGTAGAAATAGAAAGGTAAAGTGACATAGTTTAAACTTTAGATTATAGGAATATTGTTAGGAGGACTACTAATCAACACTTTTTTGCAAATAGCCATGGACACTTCCTAGATTTTGACAAATTAAAAAATTCAAATGCAAGGTGTACAATGACCCTTGCTAGTTCATGCTTTTACATATTTTATTTGCAAGAGGATACTTGTTGCATTCAAAGCATGATGCTAACCCATTGGTGTGTTTCCAAGAAAAAAGAAAAACTTTCTATTGTCTCATCCAAGTGAAACCCTAACTTGATGAAGGTGGTAGATCCTAGTTGATAGGATGCTTGTGCTTTCTCATTGGGTACACTTGTCATTCTTTGATTGTCATTTGTGCTTGCCGTTCCTTGATCATTCTTTATGTTTTTTGTGTCTTGATCATTTGACTACTCAATGGTAGCTTGCTCATTGATATGTTTGATATGATCAATATCATTTACTTCATTGTCTATGTGTTCATGGGGACCAAGTGTCTCATCATGGGATGTTGTTGGATGATGGATAGGACTAGTTGGATGATGGATAGGATTAGTGTGGATTTCTTGACCATGGATGGTTGTGGGATCATGGATTGGAGGAGTTTTGATCTCTTGATCACAAATGCTATAAAGTTGGGTAGGGGGATCAACTTGGTTCTCTTGATTAGAAATAGGATCTTGATCATGGATGGGAGCGAAATGGATAGTTTAATCTATATGGGGCTTTCAAGGAAGCACCTGCCATTGGCTTCCTAGCACCCACTATGAGAACTGTAAGGTGTGATGAGCTAAATGAAAAATCAAAGGCTCAACCACAAAAAAATCACAGGCTCAACCACACAATATTTCATTATCACGAAATAAAGCATCTAGGCGCATCTAAGCATAAAATTTTAAAACAAATGTTTATGATCACACAAAATGATTCGTTATCATGAAATAAAGCATCTAGACCTCTTTATCTTTGTCAGTCTCATGTCCCTATATATATAATTTTTTCTTTTAAAATTTAGAAATAAAAAACTAAAAACTAAAAATCAAAGAAACAATGGAAACATTTACAATTCTATAAATTGACAATGAATTACCTCATTTCTGGCCAGAGTCTATTCCCTTTGCTCTGTTCCCTCTATTGATTAACATTTTGAGGTGACCTAGGGCAAATTATTTTCATCCAGTCTGTGGAGGCAAATGAAGTACACACTGCCAGGTATGAAAGTTTTCATCTAGTTTTTCTGTATTCCTCAAGGTTTTTGACCTTTACTTTGTAGAGAAGCTCAATAAAACCTTGCCTTTCAGCTTGACTATTTACCTAGCCAAATTTTGGGATGTCGAAGTGACATAGATTAGAGTCACATCGACATAGTATGGTCTCACCGAACACTGCACTTCGCTAGATATGTGTGTGTGTGTGTGTCTGTGTGTACTGACACATTTTGTGGTGCTGTTCACTCCAAAATTACTTTTATCTTTTCTAGGTCCACTTCTATCCCCTCAATTGAAATAACATGGCCCAAATAGTGAATCTTAGTTTGATAGAAGGCACATTTTGACATTTTTCCAAAGAGTTTATGATCCCACAATGTGCTTATATCCCACCAATCCCTCCAATTATTCCATCACAATGTCCCTCCAACCTTCCTAATCCTAATCCATTAGCCTTTGGAGGCCCTATTTTGTTCCCCATGTGTCCCAATCAAATCAGGCTACAGTGTATTGGCAAAGTCTCTTAAGAGACCTATGAGCAAAAAATTGCCAAACTTTGACAGAGTAGTTCTCAAACTTCGTGGCACCTATGAATGATTCATTTGGACCTATAACTATATATATGGACACAAAGAAGTTGATTACAAAAGGAATACTAATCTTATATGCTTCAAGTGCAACTCTTCTGGTCACAAAGCATATAGTTGCAGAATGTATGGAAGAATAGCATCACCTGATTTGAAAGGTTGGAAAAAGAAAAATGTTTGGAAGAAGAAACTTGAATAGAAGAAAGAACCTGTGAATGTGTGGAGACTAAAACAAAGCCAAAAGAAGATAGGTCCTAAACTTGTGCATTTTGCACAAGTCACATCATTAGTTGTGTAACATATGGCATGAAGTTAGGGGGAGTTCTCCATGTCCTATCAATTATCCCCAAGAAGTTTGAGGAGGAGATCATTTGGTGTTTGTCAATATGATGATCTTGTCTTGTTTATCATATTATTAGATTCTTGCCTGATAATGTTTGCTAAGATGCTACTCATATCAGTCTTATGAAATAAAGTTCATGATGATGTTGAGTGACTTGGTTTATAAATGATCCTATTTATATCTTGTTCATATCATGTTGATACTTACAAAGGTTGAGTTGTCATGATGTTGCAGTTCAAAGTGTTCTTGATATGTTAGTGAGAATGTGAAGTGTTGGTTGTTATAGAAAAGTGCTGTTTAATTCCAGTTAAAGTGTACTCAAGGAGCTCTTAACATATGTTAACATATGTTGGCTGAAGAGGTTGAAAATGGAAGAAGTCAATTCATAAGACATGCAAAACTTCCCAAAATGTAGGAAGCACAACCTAAGGTGCCGGTCTTTATACTGCATATGGGGCAACAAACATGCCAAACAAAGCAAGCATGCTAAAACACACACACTTGAAGACACGGAGAAAACACGACAGACAAGCAATGGTGTGTTCCTCGGAGTAGATTGCATCATCCTGTCATTTTCAAAAGTCTTTTGCAGAGGCGGGGAGTGGTTCTATGACTAACTCAACCCTTAAGCATGTTTTTGGTGATTTTATGATCAGTTTCATCTAGATGCTTTATTTCATGAAATTGGATCATTCATTGTGATCAAAAACATTTATTTTAAAATTTTACACTTAGTTTCGTCTAGATGCTTTATTTCATGATAACAAATCATTGCATGTGATTAGAAACATTTGTTTTAAAATTTTACGCTTAGATGTGCATAGATGCTTTATTTCATGATAATGAAACATTGTGTGTGATCGATATATATATATATATATATATATATATATATATATATATTGTGGTACCTCATTGTTGTTGCATGGGTGCTCATCGAAGACCATGTACCATCTATCCCAAAAGTTTTGGGATATTTCTTCTTTCCTACACCAATGAATAGGGAACTATTTGCAAGTTTCTTCTTATCTTTGTCGAGTTTTAAGATTAATAAAGTGTGCACATAATTGAGATTTTGTAATTTTGTCATTCTTCACTTGTTCATATGACAATTTGTCGGCATAGTATTATCAACACCTCTCCCTATAGTCTTGAAATTAAAAATGATTCCACTAAATCTACTACCATCACCTCTTTTACGAGATTAAATCAAAGATCTATAAAGGTAGTTAATGCCATTTACTCCCTATTGTCCTCTAGCCCTTTTTGGCGATGGAGATTTTTGTTCAAACTTTAATTTTTTTCTCAACAAATTTGTAGATGTTTTGAATTTGGTAATCCAACCACAACCATGCCAAGGTGGTCATACTACCTTAGGCATTAACAGGTGGTCATAATGCCCAAAGCATTAACACTTCTATAAAACCAAAAAAATTAACTCACTTAATAAATCTTTTCATGTCATGATAGTCCTAAGAACTAGGCCTAGCTCTACAACATCTCCATGGTTGAACATACTATAGTAATCATTGGATTTGTGCAAATGAAGAGATCCTTTGTCTACTTAATAATTATTATAATCAACAAGATTGATTATAAGAAACAAATGATTAGAATGAGAAAAACTTCATCATTCTAGGAATAAAATCTATAAATTTATAACCAAAATAATAGCACTATCAAGTTGATGTAAAAGAACATATGGTAATACATAAAACATAACTTATTCACATTAACCACTTTTGTCATCCCACACATATGGACATCAAATGTCGTAGAAACAGTCCTCTATACTTTGACATCTTCTCATGCTCTAGCTACTTTGTTGGCTCAACATGATAATGAAGGCAATGAATGTGCTACATACTATATCAACCAAACTTTGTTGGATTATTGAAGCACTTCTAGAGTGTATCTATCCTTCTTTTCGTGCTCAGAGAAGGCATTTGCACAATAGCTCATTTTTTTTACATGACAATATTTCTTATTATAGAATTTGTACAGACATATATGATGTTATGTTGGTGACATATATGATACTTTCTAAACCATCTGGATGACTATTTTATCTGCATTGTTAAAATGTGTTGATATATATATATTCTCTATGTTATAGTAGCATAATTTGATTTGTATATTGCATGATTATATATGTTATTAGTGTTGTGAACTAACTACAATTTGATGTATGAGTGCAATAGGATTTACCACAACCTCTTCCCGAAGGGATAGTATCATAAAGGAGAAGAACCTAGCACTTCTAAGGTCGTCTTGCATGATTTGTACAGACGTACTAAATCACAATTAGCATAAATGGCATGTAGAATAGGGTTTGGGGTTAGTCTTGTGAGTCCTATATTTGTTTCTTATTGGTTTCATCCTAATGAACATTTTAACTAATTAATTTTGGAAAGTAATAATGCATATTTAAATATATATACATAAATGTGTGTAGATACCATGAGTGTGGATATATGGGTATATATATACACACACATTTAACACAATTAAATACACATGTATACACACACATATAGATGATTAAGTTAATTAATAAAGATATTGTTAATATATCTTTAATTTATTATTTAAATAAAAACAAGTAAATGAATAATGTGATTGGAATAGTAATGAATATAATGTTGTTTTACTGGCAGTAAATTGGCAATAGCAATTAATATTATTGTTTTGTTACTAGTAGTAAATGAAAAAAAACTAAGGAAAGGTAATGTTTATTTTATAATATTTTATCACCTTCAAAGGCAGAGAAGTGAATAGTTTGGATTATTTAAATATTTTGAGGAAGCAGTTGCATCTTCCCATGGTTGACATTTGTAATGATAATGGAAATTTTTGTGCAATACTCTAACCTGAGTTGTTGGGCCCAAGGCCACTGGGAATTTTTCAAGTTTTACCTGTCAATAAAAAACCATGTGATTCAACACCTAGAGCTTGGGAAAAAGGAGAGGTAAGGTCTATCAAAAGGGGGTTTGGGAAAAATTGAGGGCATTGTTAGAGAGAAGAAAACAAATTAAAAAGAAAAGAAGAAAGGAGATTTCTGGCTTGGAAAGATTCAACGACTACAGTGTTACATCCCCAATTTTTGTCTTGCTAATACTTTTTACTTTTACTTAGACATAAGTAAATTTAATTTGATGTTTAGATTAATATCAAGGAAAGACATATTTTATTGAATTTCATTTATGGAATTATGGAAATGGATATGTGATATCGATTTAATAATTGCATTATGAGAATTTGGTTTATTATTTGAATAATGATGCACTGATCATAATCTGTTGATTTCAAGTTTTATATAGGATTACAAGTTTTAGATGACTCTCAGAGAAAAAAGAGAGAGAGTATCTTTCAAGGAGAGAAATATAGACCTCGGGTTATGAGTGATTATTTGCCAAAATGAGTATGAATGTTTAACAAAAATGTGAACCAGTATCAATTGAGGTAAGTCATGTTTGCCAGTATACTTTTGGATCTAATTGACAAGTAGTTGATATCTTTTGATTCTTTTCTGGGCAAGTTGTTTGTGTGTCAACATTGTCGTTTGCAAAGAAAATGATCTCTTCTGAGTAGAATGACGTCTATTTACAATTAACGTAAATAATATATCGACATTGTCACAAAAATTGTTGTGTTAGAATCCTTGAGTCATAGAAGGTTTTATTGTCGACATTAAATGTCATATGATGATCTTATCAAGTCAAGTCAATGTGATTTAACGAGAGTCTGTGAAGGGGAGATAAGCTCAACCCTATCACATTACTCGTAAGTCTTTCGACTTATTATTATTAACATGTTTTGATCAAAGCTTAAATATGGTCAAGGATTATTATTGTTATTATTATGTTTATTATTTTGTTAGAGGGGTTTTTAACAACTTTGGGTAGAGATTTTAATTATCTATGAGATAACTAAATGGTATCTTAAGTCATGATCCATTAAGTGACGGCCTTTATAAGAGAGATAGTGGTGTTTTATACCACGTAACCTCTCATGTTTGCTGGCTCAAATGTCTTAAGTTTGCCAAGTGTTGATGTTTGCAGTTTTTAAAGAGAACTATCTCCAACTTTGTTGTGGGTCATTTTGATAGTTATGAAATGTTTAAACTAATTTTTAGTGGAGACTTAATAACCTGAAGACGTGGAGTTACTTTAGTATGCCGACCCTTATGATAGTAGTTAGTCGTGGGTTATTGAGTGAGTGGCATTTAATTACCCATGTTCCCACTTTTTGCATGCTTGATTAAAGAGCATTCGAAGGCTAAACTTGTGGAATATATGCAGCCTTAAGGAGGTCAATTTCTATTTTCAGGAGGATATTAATGATTGAGCATAGTGGTCGTTAGAGTGGGCAACTATTTTTTTATAAGTATTATTGTTTTAGTAGAATGAAGGAAGCTTCAATGAGAGAGAATAGAAGAGAAGAGTTTGGCTATTAGCAGAGGTGAGAGAGCACCAGCTTAGCGTAGATAAGGTAAATCGGGGACTGGTAGAGAGTGATACTTGCAATGTTAATAGAGGGAGGAATAACATTAGAATTAGCAAAGAGAAGATTTGAAGCCATGAATGTACAAGTAACGTGATGAGTGAGAAATGTAGTTATAGGGAGGACAATGATCTCAGTAGAGGGAGGATAGATATAGTAAGGAAGAGTCTGATATAATCAACCAGTCTGGAGTTGATAAGGGGAATACAATATTATTATCATTGTGGAATGTAGAATAAAGAAGGGCAGTGAATGCATCATAGAAGATATTGCTTATCAGATGATAGAGAGACGACTCAACGTAAGAACAACAGAGTTGTCTCTAGTTTATGTCTAAAATTCTCTTGTAACACAGTGTGGAAGCAAGCTCAGGTAAGAGTTGAATCCTCATTCCTAGTTTAATGATTCTTTTATTATCAAATTCATTGAAACACTTCTTTTTCAATACTCTTGTCTTTTACAAGAACATAGTATCATCTGTAGAGAAAGGTAATGTAAGAGTCAATGTGACTCAGCAAGCCAGGATCACCTATAATCAAGACAACCTTCCACACAAAGATGACAAGAGAAGATGCTAAAACAATGGAGCAACTGTATTAGACTGTCATATGCTGTATGAAATATAATGAGAGAGCCTTGCTTATAAAGGCAAGGTGAGAGCTAGAAGGGTGGAGTGAAAGGTGGAGTTATTCCAACAACATGTGCCAATTAGAGGATGATAACTAATTGCACATGTGGAAGATAAGACAACTAACTCCAACTATCAACAACTCAACACACAACTAGAAACACCTAGACATCTAGAAGACTCACTAAGTCAACTTAACATGTGTGAATTATATGTTCACACCAACACCCCCCCTTAAGTGCAACTTAGGGACTAGTTGACTAAAACAAAGATGCACTGATGGATGGGTCCCGGCTACTAGGCCATGTTAGGTACCCATGTACAAAATCTCAAGTGGAGAAAAGGAGAAAACCTCATGGGACAAAACTCCTCTCCAAAAGTGAGAATGCAAAAAACAATGAAAGATGTGATGGAAGGAGGACTCAAGACCCCTCAAGGAATACATCCAACACATATGTACAATCAATTACCCCCCCCATAGGAGAGCAAATGTGAGACTAGAAGTGCCCCCCCCCCCCCCCCACAATGAAGTAGCTACTGTGCCAATGGTGAATGCCCGAAGAAGAACGCTGAAGAAAATCCAAAGACTGCAAACAACATTCTTCCCCTTAGGAAGAAACAAGTCAAAAGTCTGATGTCGAAGAAACTCCATCTCAAGGTATGAGGGAAAAAGCCTCATGATGTATGATGTCTCTGAAAACTGCTCAAGTGTCCGTATGTCACAACCAAAAAATGTCACATGATCAGGTGCTACATGCGACAATCCAAGACAAAATGAAAACTCAAGATCATCAATCTCCAAAGACAAAGAATCCTCTGAATGATGGTCAAGATACTCCAACTCAGTGCCAAATTGTGACAAGTGAAGAGGAGAAGGTGCTTGCTCATCCAAAGTAGAAGAATCAACTCCTTCAAAGAGAAGATGAATGTCATCAATGATGTCCTCCAAGTCATCAAGATAGGACTCACGAAACAAGTCTGCAATACCTGTCAAGTGCTCATCCAAAAAACCTATATTTGGAAGACATGGAATATCCTGCTCAACTGAAGTGGATGAAGCTATGTCAATGCCAATATCTGAAGAAGCAGGAGAAGGAGGAAGCGCAAAACTAGTCTCAGGAACTGAAGTAGATGCAAGAACTCCAAGGTTCAAGTGACCAAACTTCTCCCTAGAAATATGATTCACACTTACTGCATGAGTTTGAATGTCAATCAATGGATCTACATCATCATCAGAAACAAAATGGGAGAAGGTATAAAGGCAAGATGCATGATCAGCCATCCCAACAACGATGATACCTCTGCTCTCCAAGTCCTGTATGATCACAGAATCAGGAGTGAACTCAACTGTCTTCGCTGCACCAGAATGAGTAATCTGATAGATGGAAAGGAGATTGGTTGTCAAGGAAGGTACACACAACACATTGTTGAATGTACACGAGTCACCAACATCAATTGTTCCTTTACCACTTGCATGCATGTATGTGTTGTTACCCATCAAAATAGGTGGTGAAGTACATGACTAAAATGAAGAGAACATCCCCTGTGAAGATGCCATATGATGAGAAGCTCCAGAATCAAGAAGCCATCTCTCTGACTGTAGACTTGTTGATGCAAAGAGTGCCTATCCTTTTCCTTTGTCTAACCAATTAGCAATGCCTACTGTCCCTGTAGATGATGATTGTGGCGAAGAAGAAGACTTGGGTAAAACTGTTGTTGATGGAGAATAATCAATGTATGTTTTTGAAGAAGTTGTGACATCTCTTCAAACTTTTTCTCATAACACTTAGTCTCATCATGACCCAATTTCTTACAATAAGAACATTTTGGCTTCTTCTTCTTATTGGACTCCTCTTTGGAAGAAGAGTTGGGGGTTTTCTTTGATTCTTTCTCTTGCTTATTAGATTGTGAATCCTTGTTTTTCTTTTCCTTATTATGTGAAGTCTTAGGATCTTTTGTGCTTTGAGTTGCAACTCGAGCCTATTTTCTAGGTGACTTCAATGTGCCCATGTGTAGTAGTTTGGCTTGTTCTCTTGTGAGTTGTGTAGCAAACTGCTCAAGTGAAGGCATGGTAAACTTAGTACCAAAGGCATCCATTGTAGCATAAAAGGTAGAAACATAAACTGAATATGCAGGACCCAATTTTGCAAGAATGGATAGATCAATTGTTCACCTTCTTTCTCAAGACCACCTTGTTTGAGTTGCAACCTAAGAGACTTAAATTTGGTGAAGAAGTCTTCGATTTGATCAAAGTCTTGAGGATTAAGTGCAATTAGCTCATTTTCCAATTTGAACCTTCTTATTTTATCTTGTTTGCCAAATAGATTGTCTAGTGTTGTCCATACCTCATTTGGTGTAGTACAAGACTCAACATGATATCTCAAATCTAAAGAAATAGCAAGACAAAGTGTGCCAAAAGCCTCATCTCTTCTGTCTAACCATTTTCTTCTCTCAATTGCACCTGTGGGTTCAGGATC
Source organism: Cunninghamia lanceolata (assembly GCA_027924645.1). Classification (NCBI taxonomy): domain Eukaryota; kingdom Viridiplantae; phylum Streptophyta; class Pinopsida; order Cupressales; family Cupressaceae; genus Cunninghamia; species Cunninghamia lanceolata. The sequence continues at coordinate 21,934,796 of BSBN01000465.1, forward strand.
TGTGCCTAAAGTTATTCTATGTAACTTTTGTTTATACAACACAAACTCCATGTTTTCTTCCATTAAATATAATTATATGGAGTTAAAAGGAGAAATTGAGGCACATCCATGATGAAAAAGAGAGACAACAAGACAACAACACCCCTTTACTATGTAAGAGAGCCCCCCCAATTTGTTGTGGCACTTTATACTTAGTGCAATTTACAATTGTCCTCAAGGGACCAAAATTGGGAAAACAACAAAATCTCTTAAACAAGAGATCCCAGTGAGATTACGATCACTCACAATGATGTATTACAACAAACAAATCCTCTCAAAACAAATTTCACCCTCTCAAGTATCAAAATGCTCAAGTTATCACTCAGATGCCAAAAAATTGACAAATGAAATAAAATGAACTTGAAGCAAAATCTGAGAAAAGTGCATGGATGGCTATGTAGAGCTCCTGAATACCTTTCCAACGCCGCTTGAATCGTAAAAATTGGAGATCGTGGCAAAAAGTTATGAGCTTGGGAGCCAAAAAGGAAGATTTGTGTTCAACCTACAATAAATGCTGTCAAACAGCAAAATCAGAGAAAATGACTAATACCACTGCGAAGTGCTCTCTGTCAACTTTCTGTTGATATATAATTTGCCCGATTTCACCTCCGTTGGCAAAAGTTGTGTAAAAAAGAAAAAAAGCCCTATTTTAGGACTTTGAGGGGCAAAACAGACCTCTGTCGACAGAATATTCTATCCCTGACAGAATATTCTCCAGTAGACGGAAAACCACCGATCTGCATGAAAATCACTAATGAGGCAAAAACAAACACCGGTTTGAGGGAAAAACACCCTGTGACTGGAAAACAACCGTTTGCACAAAACCACCAGAATGGGGAAAAGCAACTGGTCTAAGCCAAAACAACTGATCTGCACTGTAACACAACTATTTCGGAACCCATGGATTTGAACAGGAAACCACTGTGGAGTTTTCAAAAATGCCCGAGTCAGGTTTAAAAACACAGTTTGGGCTAAAAATGCCGGAGGACTTAGAACGCTGCCAGATCTTAAAGCCAACGTTGGAAAAGTTACTCAAACTACCAATATTAAATCTCAACCACCTTTGTAAAGATTGGTGTGGGGATTTAAGACCATCCCTTACAAAAGAGCCACTGGGAGATTTAAAAGAAATTGCCGGATAACAAAGGAATATGCCGAGGGTTCGTTGAGTAAGCCAATGGTATATCTGCCGATGTTGGGGTTGAAACCACCTTGTAGCATTCAAAAGGACCGCTGTGTATTATTTGAGATTTGCCAAAGATGCTGCCACCGAGAGTGATTAGAATGCTATCGATGTCAATTGGAACAATCGACCACTGCATATGCAAAGACTCGCTGACCAAAGAGATCAACAACTGACGAGTTTGAAGAAATATGCCACTAGGATCAGCTGACAGCTGAGGAGTGAACCACAGACTGGATCGCTGGAATGGAGGGTGGAAAAAAGCATGAAACCCCCTGTTTGAAAGGAAACCACCAGTGACTGAGATTTAGCTGCTAGTTTGGTGGAAACTGTGGTTAGATCTCACGGTGAAAGAAAGCCACCGGATCTTAGGTGATGGTCGACAACGAACAAAGGCCAAAGTCTTCTAATAAGCGATGACCGCCAGATTCGAAGACTGTCACTGCAACCACTGTTTTGTATGCTCAATGTTATGCAGTAAGAAAGCCAACTTGGAGATTTAAACCACTGATGGCTTGAGACCAAGTATCTTCTATGAAGACTGTGGAAAATTGACCTGCCTGAAGAAACCGTCGAGATCTTGAAACTGCGTACTTTTGTTGACTGCAAATCTTTATGGACTGCGGAGGATTTGTTTAAAAAAACCTACAGATGGCACATAAAGAAGGGCCAAAGCCCATAGGCTGGATCTACCGCAGGGCTCGACCTAGGCAGTGGCCGGGCCATATGGCCTTTTAACAAATTTTTAAAAAAATCTTTGTTTTGCCTTTTTTTTTGTTTCTTTACAAAACAATTCTGCAGACAAAATCTTATAACCAGCAAAACCAGAAAAACAAAAGATTTTACCTGTGCATATGCAGATCAGGTACAGAGATCGCGTACGGATGTACGAATTCTGTACAACTATACGAAATTTGCCAAGGGACCAGGGGCAAAATTTTTTTTGCCTTTCGGTTCAACTTTGTCCAATTTGGATGATTTTATAGTCAATCTGTACTGATTTGGCTGCTGCGGATGCAATGGCGGTGTCTGATTTGGGCCCAACTGCTCCAAAATTGCTGGTATCACCTGGATCATGCCAAAGAGCCTCAAATTGAAACCCTCGTCAATTTTGCCTCTGATGTCCGATTTGGACGAAACAAAAGGCAATCTTGACTATTTTGGCTGCTCCGGACGCAATGGTGAAGTCTGATTTACAACAACACACTCTGAAATGCACCTACAATACAAGGGCATGAAGGGGAAACCCTCACAAAACTAGGATTCTATCAAAGTTTTCTGATTCTCCAAATCATCATTCAATGCAAGAGAAGAGCATACTCAATTGTCAAAAATCCACCATGAATTGCACTCAAGATCTCTCTAATGAGGGAAGGGAATTACAGATTAGGCTCTGATACCATGTAAGAGTCAATGTGACTCAGCAAGCCAGGATCACCTACAATCAGGACAACCTTCCACACAAAGATGACAAGAGAAGATGCTAAAACAATGGAGCAACTGTATTAGACTGTCATATGCTGTATGAAATACAATGAGAGAGCCTTGCTTATAAAGGCAAGGTGAGAGCTAGAAGGGTGGAGTGAAAGGTGGAGTTATTCCAACAACATGTGCCAATTAGAGGATGATAACTAATTGCACATGTGGAGGATAAGACAACTAACTCCAACTATCAACAACTCAACACACAACTAGAAACACCTAGACATCTAGAAGACTTACTAAGTCAACTTAACATGTGTGAATTATATGTTCACACCAACAGGTAAGGTGCATGAATGAGTTTATAATATTTGAAATGAACTTAATGTTGAAGTGATAACATAACATGTAGTACGTTATGTATAATAAATGAACTCATGTTCATTACTATGTAAATTGTTGTACTGGTTTGAGATATTTTATGTGCTGAATCTCTATCAGACCTAGAATAATCATTCTCTATGTATGGAGAATATTTATAATATCGAAGCTTTATGTATAAACTAGAATTGGATGTTTTTGACTGTGAACTTACTATGTTAGCAAATAGATCCATAGATATCCATGTTGTCTTAAGATAAACTGCCATAGAAATAATAGTATGGCATCGATGCTCTCTATTTTGCATGATAAATTACTTAAGAAAATAGCTATATAAGTCATGTTAGATGATAATAATAGCTTTGGAAGAATACAATGCTTCTAAAAGATGTTAGCACAAGCTGTTCCTTGTAGACTTGGATGGAAACACTCGTATATCAATGATTAGATATAGCATAGTATATCAATGAGAGCAACTTTTTGACATTGATCATAGTGGATAGCAAACTGAAATATTCCACCATCTTTTGAATCAAACCAAACTTAGTCAAAGTTTAAACTCGTATAGAACCTTTGGTTTAGGTAAATCTAAGGATATACTTGTATAAAGAACTATCTTGGTTCGAGATATTTAATGCCTTTGTAGTCAGGAAAGACTAGGGAATAATCTCTTCCATAGGATATTCTTACATCCTAGAATAAGTATGTTTGTTTTTCCATTGTATTGGGATAGGTTAAATAAGACCCTAGTTTAACCCAAGAGGGTTAAAGATTATTTGATGACACCTTTATGGTTATAACCTGTTTTAGTTATTTTACGTGGGTAGACATTAAAAGATCGAGAACCCGAAATAATAAATGTTCATATTTATCTTATTGAAAAGAGATTTGTTATTAGTCGACAATGTTTAACCTTAGGTAGAGAAACCTATTTGTTTGACTACAAGTCGACTTGAGATATAAGTCATAATGCCTCAGGTTTTGCAAGCATGCAAGAGCTACTATTAAATGGTTAGTCAACCATAAAGTTTATTAGACCTTTTGGGTCACAACTTCTTTTAGCTGTTACTTGTTGATAAGTGTTGAATCTCAAATGTTGCAAAGATGCAAAGAAATACCCAAGAATAGATAGTCATTCCAAAAGGTCTATGGAGCAACGACAATGTCTTGTAAATTCACCTAAGTCAAAAAGACTATATTTGGGTTAGATAAAACTCTTTAGTTAAACCTTAACCTTGAACAAATAAGGTAATTATTTATATTAAATTGTTGTGATAATTATATAGATCGTGAATGAGGGACAAGTACCCTAACTATGTTTATTTATTCTTACTTGTAAGAAAGGAAATAATTTCCTAGACTATGATGCTTAGCTTGGGAAAGGTATCCATCTTAGTTGTTAATGAATTGACTTAAGATCTTTAAGTGTTGATAAGTTTTGGATCTCGAGTATTGCAATGATGCAATGAGAATCCTCGTAAAGAAAGGTAATCAATAAGGTCTATGGAATATAGATAGTGTTTGTAAATTTGTCTAGGTCGGGAAGGCTAAAATATTAAAGTTGTCAAGACTATATAGTTAAACATGGCTAACCAAGTCAAACTGTAGGAATATGATAGTATCCAAGTCGAGTTGGGGTGGGTGAACATTATGATTACGTTCATTGCAAACGTCTATTTATATTGAAACTTTGGCCAAAGTAATGCATTCTTTTTCTGCATGCATTGTCGGTTCACTGTATCTGGATTGCATAACCTATCAGAAAATCATACTTAGCTAGAAGGTATCTAGGGTTGTATAGTTGATAGAGTTAAGTAGGATACAACACTATGTACTTAGAAGGAAAATTACCACTGGTCACCTTTGTTCTATATTCCTCGTGAAGGCAAGGGTCACTTTCTATGTGGAAGATGTGTGGGAGACCGCCGGTTTGTGGATGGAGGTAAAACACTGGGAATATACTCTCTCTCACTCCAACAGAAAACATGTTGTGGCTTGTGATAAAGATGTTAGATATTCAGAAGCAGTAATTGTTCCAAATTTGTTTATGTAATTGATTTACTTTTGTAGATATTGTAAATGAGAAAGACAGTATGATTTATTGTATTATGTAAGAGAATCTTGCAAATTGTTGTTACTTGATTATATGTTAAATAAAAGGAAAATTTTCTCTCTAATTTTTTACATTGTTGAATTACTCTATGGTAAATTTCCAGTTTTTCTATGTTTTTAGAACATGGATGTTACATATAGGAATAAATTTCTCAGAACTGGAAGGAGATCCGAGGTATGGATTTTGCCAATCTTTTACAGTGAAATTTAATCATAGGTTAACAAGAAACTCTCTTAAAATTCATATCTACAAAAATACAATAGATACCCCTTTATTTCTTCTCAATATTAAAGAATTCTGTATAGTTGTATGTCTGTAATTCCTTATTATGTTTTTGAAAAATTCTAAAATTTTAGCAAGTAGGGTGTATGCACAAGGATGGGGGGCCAAAAAGTTGCCACCATGGGACTTTTTGGTCCAAAATAGGGAAAAACATGAGCGTGCTATAATGCGCTCGTGTTTTAAAGTGCTTTGAAAGTGAAAAAAACTTATGCTTCTATCATTACCCATGGCCAAAGAGTAGTTTGCAGAAAAAATAGTGTTCAAAGCATGAGCGTGTTCAACGAAAGTCTCTCCAAGCAAGTGCAAGAGAGAAATTAACATTTTCACGATGCCACCTTGTCGCCAAAGATGTTGTGAAGTAAATTTAGAGGGTCTAGCTGTAAAAGAAGGTAGGGTTTGATTGATTTTTGTTAGTTTGAGAAGAATCTTTGACATTTGCAATGTTTGATTAGTTTTTTATTTGCATTTACAGTTAATGAGGCAAGAGAAAACCCAAATCTAGCTGAGGAGGGTCAAAACAACCCCCAAACCCTCCAAACCCTCAAAACCCACCTTCAAGTCCTCACAATGTAATGGATACTCAAGAAAACTACCTAGGGCAAATAGAAGAAAACAAAAGACATCTTCAAACTCTTATTCAAATGCTAAACAATCCAAGTGCAAGCATCGATCGTAGGAGAGCACTTGCAAAGTCATTAGAGGAGATTGTTTCCCAAACTGAATTGGTAAAAAAAAAATCACCGAATTTCAAGACTATAGGGAGAGGTGTTGATAATACTTTGTTGACAAATTGTCATATGAACAAGTTGTTGACCCTTTTTCCTCTAGCCGGAGTCAAATAATTCAAGCAGCATCAGTTAGTGTGCATATCCCCAATGTAAGCTATATTTGTGATCTAGAAGTCTAAAAGAAAATCTTAGGGTCTGAAGCTTGCCTGAAGAAGCTTACCATGTGAAAGAGCTTGAAAAAATAGGCAAGTTTACTTTTTGCATCACCCTAAAATTCGCTAAAATAAGGAAGTTATGTATGGTCAATGTTCTGGTCAAACCTGATTTTCCAGGAGGGGTGATATTTCGAACATCGGGTGATCGTCCAAATATCACCTCGATATTTGTAATATCACCCGATCTCCCAAATACCACCCCTTCATCCAAATATCACCCCTTCGTCCAAATATCACCCAATCTCCCAAATATCACCCCAATATTTGTGATGACGCCATCCTGTCACGTTTTAATAAGGCCCGTCCATGATGGTGATGTCACCATCATATCCCTCATAAAGAGAGGTATACAAAAGCTAATTCAAAAAGGTAGGGGCCCGTGTTGTATGTAGATCTAGGTGCATATTCAGGGGGCATTTTCAAAGAGGAGTTTAAGCGCCAAAAGCAGAGGTACATGATCCGGATTTGCATATTTGGCTGAAGGGATGTTTCAACGACCATTTTGGGGCAGATGCAGATATTTCTTGCATTCATTGCTGCACAAAGAGGAAGCAACTCGCATTGATGATTAGAAAATATCTCTCCACCACCTTGTTTCAGACACTGCTTACAGTCATGGTTGAGGATAAACACGCAAGCAGCTTGCATTCAATACCAAAATATCTTCCACCATTTCAGGGGAGTAGATTGATGATGCAGCAGCTTGCATTGAAGACTAAAAATATCTTCCATCTGCATCAATTCCAGATATTTGACACCATTACTTCTGCAGCTGGGACGTCCCTTCAGAGATATTTTCTAATGGCAACTCTCTGAGCGAATTTTGTAACTGACTTAGGTTAGGTTGAAATGCTATATAAGCTGAGGCTTATCATGTAAATATGGTTGGAAATTTTTTGGCTTTCTGGTCTTTTTGTTTCCAAACAGAGTTTTCATATACTGTAACCTTGCCTTTTCATTGGATATATGCAAGTTATTTTACCTCCTTTGCTGATTTTCTAGTTCTGTGCGAATCTGCATGAGGTTGTCTGTGAACATCCAGTTCCTCTCAACCCTATTGTGCCTTACCTCTGCTAGAATCATCTAATCTGTGTATGTTTACTTGCTGTATCTGATTATATTGTGCATTTTCTCAGTACTGTGGAAGTCTCTTTTAATCTGTCTGGTGCATCACCCTTTGCTTTTCAAGTTTTCTGTTTCATCTTCATTTTAAAGCTTTTCCTTCTCCCTTTTCCCCTCAAAGTTTAGTAGTTTAGGTGATAATCAGGCAAGGAAGCTGGCCTTCTCTGGAGGTCTGATCTCTTTGACCAAGGTCCCACACCTTGAGATCATTCCCATTGTGTCATTGGAATGCTTGGAATCCTTCCAAGCAGGGTGCATTTTCATGTGACAACAGTTTTTGGAATGCCCGGTGGGACAGTACAACTTTTATTACTAGTTTTGATGTGCAGCTAGTGATTTTCAGACCTGTAAGAGGTTAAACCTGCATATCTGGCGACTCACACTGAGGAAGAACAAGCAGATCAGTTCTGTTGATACATTTTTATGAGAAAGATTCAAACCAAGAGTTCAAACTCATTTGATTATTTGCAGCTGTCTCCACCTAGAAGGCAGAGTAGAGCTATAGTAAGGACTCCAGTTTCTAAAAGGATACAGTCAACTCCACCAAATTTTAGACCAGTTGCCTCTGTAGTCCCTGTAGCAACTCAAGCAAATCTACCCCTAGCTGTTTAGATGGCAAGAAATCAGCCATTCGTGACTTTTGATGGGGGCAACCCTTTAAACATAACAATACATGATGTTATACCCATGGCAGCTTTGAAGAGTTTGCCCTATTTTATAGGGGAAAATCAGACTACCCCTATTGAGCACATTAGAGACATAGCATCTCTGTGTGGTGTACATCATGTCACTCAGGAGAATGTAGCCATCAGGCTTCTAGCTGCCTCATTCAAAGGGAAGGCATTGCAATGGTTCAGGAGCCTACTAGTGCAGACTATAGGAACCTGGGATGATCTAGGAGAGAAATTGAACAAACAGTTCCAAGATAAATCAAATAATCTATCATTGGTTGAATAGATGACCACTATAAAGAGAGCTCCTTAGGAGAAAATGCTGGATTTTAACTTCAGATTCCAGAAGACATGGGACAGAATCCCTGCCATGGTAAGACCTCTAGCTGAATATGCATTCTTATATTTTTTGAAAGCCCTAAATAGTGATGATTTAATCATTAGGAGGTACAAGCCTACCTGACGCTTATGAAATAGCCATTAGAGCAGAGAACAGTCTGATTCAAGCTGAAAAAATAGCACTTAGACCACCAATGCCCATCTTTCTTGAGATTTAGGCTTCAATGCCATTACCAATCCCATATTTTGCCCCTGTACCTACAGTAGCAGCATTACCAAGCACTGCCAATTTTGAACCAACTGCCTCTAGTTCATCTCAAGAGCTGAAAGAGATAAAAAAAGCCAACAAAAAATAGAGAATATTTTGCAGACTTTTGGGAATGAGCTGGTAAACATTAAAAAGCAGCGATCCCAGCATAGACAACCTTATCCGCCACAACCTCAAGGCCAAAATCAGCCTTACCAAGCTAATAGGCCACCTTATCAAAGCAACTACCAAGGTGCCAGGCAAAATGTGAATCAAAGACCTTTTCAGCCTTATAATTTGGCACCTATTAATGCAGTAAGGGACCTTGTCCCTGCTCAGAACAACCTTGTAGCTGAGTATGAATGGTGCTATCCATGCAATCAACCACACAGTCAGGCAGCCTGTTCAAATGGGGTGATAAATCAGGCTCTAATGGTGTAGAATGTTGCAGCCACACAACCAAATACACCAAATGATGGAGCTGCACAACAACAAGAGCAACCTCAGAATGATTCTGCCTTCATAAACTGGCAGGAAGGTGAATTCTGTGGCATAAATAGAGATAATACTCCGTAGCAGCAAATACAAGGGCCAAGAAGAGGGGTTATGAGATTGAGAAATCAACAAATAAAGGAAAAGCGCCTGCTAATGCTTCTACATCTCAAATTCCCCATATTTTACAAAGAAATACTTCAGCAACAGTAAGGGAAATGCCTCATTTGCAGGCTGATACTATTGCTACAAAATCACAACAAAAGGTAAGTGTCACTCCACCTTTCAATATTATTGAAAATATGAAGAAGATGAATGTGATAATGTCCATGTGGGATTCCCTAGCTATCCCTGGCCAAAAGAAGATGTTGTAGTCCACCTTATCTGATTTGAAAGTATCCAATGATACAGCTGTTGACCCAAATAGGGTTGTCCTTACCAATTCATCCCAGGATAATAGCAAGCAGCCAAACAAAAGTGCCAAACGACTCCCATTTTATGTATCATTGATAATTGGAGACAAATTAGTACATAATTGCATGGTGGATAGTGGAGCAAGCAGTTCTGTGATGCCTAAGCAAATTGCAGACCAATTAGGGCTCAAGTACCAGCCCCTTGAGAAGGGTGTACTCCAATTAGATGGCACAGCTGTTAATACTGTGGGTGTAATAAAAGACCTGGGTCTCACTCTGCATACCTGTCCCAATGTTTCCATCTTCCAAGAGGTCTTCATCATTGATTGGCCTCCTTATTTTGCCATGTGATTATCAAGAGAATTCACAGCCAAAATAGGAGGATATTTATCCTTAGACTGGTCCCACATGTTTTTCAGGACCAAATATGGCACCAAAGTAACTCTAAAATCTGAATTGCTTTCAAATCATCACATAGAGCCTTACACACCAAGTGTTGTTAATGCAAATTGCATTATTTCTGATGATCCTGAATGAGTTGCTACTCAAGAACTACAAGCTGAAAGCATACCAGAGGTACTCTTAAGGGACTGGGCCTTAGAAAATAATGTGGATGATCCTGAAGGACACATCCAAGAAACTGGTATGGGGTTTACATACTGCATGAACCTGAAACAACAATACCAAGCCTTGTAAAGGATGCAGAATAATAGATAGAGCAACATAATGAAGTATGGAAAATGTACTTCAATGGCTCAAGAAGCAGGAATGGGTCTAGAGGTGGTGCAATGCTGGTGTCACCACAAGGTGAAAAATATTATTCTTCTTTCTATTTTGCCTTTGCATGTACAAATAACACTGCTGAATATGAAGGATTAATCCAAGGTTTGTAGTGGGCAAGAAAGAGGAAAATAGGTTGTTTGCAGGTCTATGGTGACAGTGAACTAATTGTGAATCAGGTAAGAGGACTGCATCTTACAAAAAATGATGTTCTGAAATGCTACAAACATAGGGTATGGGATATGATTGAAGAGTTTGAAGCTTTCAACCTGATCTCTATTCCAAGAAGTCAGAACTATCATGCTGATAGGTTAGCTGTAATTGGGGCTCAGTTTGACATCCCCAGTGATATTCAAAGAGAGAAGTTACAACCTCATGTAAAAATAGTTGATAGGCCCTCTATCTCTGATAATAATGTTCATTGGCAGGTTTTTGAAAGTGATGAGCAGATCCTACGTTTCTTGTTAGAAGAAGATGAATTTTCCGTGATATATCAGGATAAGCTCAAACAATAATATGGCAATGATCAAATTGTTTAGTTGAGAACAAACAAGCTGCCCAAGGGTTTGGTAACATTGGAGTCTATTTTTAGCACAGATGATTAGCTTAAGAAAAGCAAGACTAGCATGCAGGTTAAAGAAGAGCATTATGAAGAGCTACAAATTTTTAAAGGTAAGCTTCTTAAAATTGATAAAATTTGCTCACCTGAGGACAGAAGAGCTTTTATTGCTCTCTGTCAAGAATTTGAAGATGTGTTTTCCTGGGATTACTCAGACCTAAAAGGGTTCAACCCTCAGATTGCCCAACACACCATAGAGTTAGAACCAGGTACTAAACCTGTGAGGCAAAAACAAAGACCTCTAAACCTGAAGTTGGAGCCTCTAATGATTAAGGAGTTGACCAAACTGATTAAGGGGAAAATCATTTTTCCAATCAAGCATACTTCTTGGGTATCCAACCTTGTCCCTGTGAGGAAAAAGAGTGGAGAGATTAGGCTATGTGTCGATTTTAGAGACCTTAATAGGGCCTCACTAAAAGATCACTACCCATTGCCTTCAATGGAGTAAATTCTACAGGTTGTGGCTGGCTCAGAAAGGTTTTCTTTGCTTGATGGATTTTCTAGTTACAATCAGGTGTTAGTCAAGGAGGAGGATTAGTTCAATACTGCTTTCACCACCAAATGGGGTACCATGGCCTACAAAAGGATGCCTTTCGGCCTCTCAAATGCTGGCTCTACTTTTTAGAGAGCCATGGATATGGCCTTCAAGGGTTTGCTATATAAACTGGTGCTGGTATACCTTGATGACATAACAGTCTTTTCCAAGAATGCATCTGAGCATTTATCCCACTTGAGGCTAGTTTTTGAGAGATGCAAAGAGTTTGGGATATCCCTTAATCCAAGAAAATGCATATTCGCTGTGCATGAAGGCAAGCTATTAGGACACGTCATGTCAAAGGAGGGCATTACCATTGATAATGAAAGAATAAGGGCTATTTTGGAGCTGCCCTTACCCAGTCACAAGAAGGGACTACAAAGCTTCATTGGCAGAATTAATTTTCTGCGAAGATTCATACCTGATGTTGCAAATCTTTTGAAGCCTTTGACGTCCATGTTAAAGAGGAATACAGTTTTCAGTTGGGCGAGAGAGGCTAAACTCAGTTTTGACTCCATAAAAGAGGCATTAGTGACTACACCAACTCTGGTAAATCCTGACTTTTCCAAAGATTTTATTTTGTATGCTTATGGCATCCTAGATACAATCTCTGCAATTCTGGTACAACAGTAGAGCGAAGGTTTTGAGCAACCCATCGCTTTCTTTAGTCAAGGGCTGGAGGAGTATGAGTAGAGGTATAGTTTCATTGAAAAGCATGTCCTTGCAGTGGTAAGGAGCCTCAATAAATTTCAGCATCTTGTTTCTAATAACAAGATACATTTGATGGTCGCTCATCCCAGCATGAAGGAGTTCCTGTTGAGTAAAGATCTTAATGAGAAAAGGGCTGGTTGGATCACTAAAGTCATGGAATATGACATGGATATCCAGATAACCAAGCTTGTCAAAGGCAGAGGACTCAGCGAGCAACTTGCTACCAGTTTTGAGAACGAAAAAGAGAAGGAGGATGAGGTGCTTCTGACCATTACTGAGGAGCATCAGAATGGTACAGCAGCAGTAGGCACTAGTTGGGTTAATGACATGACTCAATTTTTGCAAACTGGTAAATGCCCAACAGGTCTAGATAGAACTAAAAGAAGATATTTTAGACTGCAATCCATTCCATATGTTTTAATAAATGGCATCCTTTTCAGAAAGGACTTTAATGGTGTATTGTTAAGGTGCATTGATAAGGGTCAGACTGACAAGGTGCTACATGAATTTCATGATGGAACAGTAGGGGGTCATTTTGCCCCAAGGACTACTACTTGGAAAATAATGAGAGCTGGCTACTACTAGCCCAAATTATTTAAGGATGCCCATGCATGGGCTAGAAAATGTATAAAGTGTGCCATTTTTGCTGGCAAAGAAAGGTTGCTAGCTTTACCTCTGCAGCCAATTCAAGTAGAGCAGCCCTTTATGAGATGGGGCATTGATTTTGTAGGTTCTATTAACCCACTATCAAGTGTAGACCACAGATGGATACTTACAACTATAGACTATTTCACAAGGTGGACTAAAGCAGTGGCTCTAAAGGAGTCCAATGAGAATGCTGTTTTAAATTTTTATTGTGATTTGGTTTCCAGATTTGGAGTGCCTGAGTCTATCATATCAGACAATGCTTTGGCCTTTATAGGATTGAAAATAACTGATTGGGTTGTTAAGAGTGGAATCTATTTGAATACTTCCTCAAATTATTACCCACAGGGTAATGGTTTGGCTGAATCTACAAATAAAAATCTAATAAGGATTATTAAAAGATCAATGGAAGATAACCAGAAGACCTGGCACACCAATCTAAAATTTACTCTATGGGCAGATAGAATAACTCATAAAAGGTCTATTGGGAACTCCCCATATCTGCTAGTGTATGGAAAAGAGGCAAGGTTGCCCATGTCTATGGAACTACCAGCACTAGACATCATGAATCAATTGGAAATGTTTGAACCAGAGGGCCCCATGGCTGTTAGATATGCTCAGCTTATGGAGCTTGAAGAGAGCAGAGATAAAGCTATGAGAGCTATGAAGTATCATCAGCTTCAAACAAAAAGAAATTTTGATAAGAAGGCCATCCCCAGAAATTTTAGAATGGGTGATATGGTGCTCAAATGGGATGAATTGAAAAGTAGACCAGGAAAGCATTCTAAGTTTGATAGCATGTGGAGTGGCCCATTTCTCATTACTGAATGCAAAGAGCACAATGCAGTTTAGTTATCAAGTATGGATGGACTAAATTTGCCTATACCAGTCAATGGGATACACTTGAAGAGGTGTTTTAAGGTATGAGTGCTTTGTAAATCAGTAGATTAGGTCTCTATGTTTTTAATAAGTGTTGCTGCACATTAGTTTAGATCCCTTTTGCTTTCCCTAAGTGCTGTCTAGCATAGTTGAGGGGGTTGCTTTCAGCATTTCTGTCTTGGGTTGGTCTTCCAATGTTCTTCACTACTGTGCTGAGTTTGTAAGTCAGAAAATATCTATATATTTTAGTCTATGTATGACTCAATGCCCAATGGATGCTCAAGGCCACTGATCTAATTGTTTAGCACCCAAACATCCCATAAAAGTCACCAAATTGTTGACCCTTTTTCCTCTAGCCGAAGTCAAATAACTCAAGCAGCATCAGTCAGTGTGCATATCCCCAATGTAAGCTATATTTGTGATTTGGAAGTCTGAAAGCAAATCTTAGGCTCTGAAGCTTGCCTAAAGAAGCTTACCATGTGAAAGAGCTTGAAAAAATAGGCAAGTTTGCTTTTTACATCACCCTAAAATTTGCTAAAATAAGGAAGTTATGTATGGTCAATGTTTTGGTCAAACCTGATTTTCCAGGAGGGGTGATATTCCGAACATCGGGTGATCGTCCAAATATCACCCCGATATTTGTAATATCACCTGATCTCCCAAATATCACCCCTTCATCCAAATATCACTCCTTCGTCCAAATATCACCCTGATATTTGTAATATCACCCGATCTCCCAAATATCACCCCTTTGTCCAAATATCACCCCTTCGTCCAAATATCACCCCAATATTTGTAATATCACCTGATCTCCCAAATATCACCCCTTCATCCAAATATCACCCCGATATTTGTAATATCACTTGATCTCCCAAATATCACCCCGATATTTGTAATGATGCCATCCTGTCACGTTTTAATAAGGCCCGTCCATGATGGTGATGTCACCATCATATCCCTCATAAAGAGAGGTATACAAAAGCTGATTCAAAAAGGTAGGGGTTCGTGTTGTATGCAGATCTAGGTGCATATTCAGGGGGCATTTTCAAAGAGGAGTTTAAGCGCCAAAAGCAGAGGTACATGATCCAGATTTACATATTTGGCTGAAGGGATGTTTCAGTGACCATTTTGGGGCAGATGTAGATATTTCTTGCATTCATTGCTGCACAAAGAGGAAGCAGCTCACATTGATGATCAGAAAATATCTCTCCACCGCCTTGTTTCAGACACTGCATACAGTCATGGTTGAGGATAAACACGCAAGAAGCTCGCATTCAATACCAAAATATCTTCCACCATTTCAGGGAGCAGATTGATGATGTAGCAACTTGCATTGAAGACTAAAAATATCTTCCATCTGCATCAATTCCAGATATTTGACACCATTACTTCTGCAGCTGGGACATCCCTTCAGAGATATTTACTGATGGTAGCTCTCTGAGCAAATTTTGTAATTGACTTAGGTTAGGTTGAAATGCTATATAATCTAAGGCTTATCATGTAAATATGGTTGGAAATTTTTTGGCTTTCTGGTCTTTCAGTTTCCAAACAGAGTTTTCATATACTGTAACCTTGCCTTTTCATTGGATATATGCAAGTTATTTTACCTCTTTTGCTGATTTTCCAGTTCTGTGCGAATCTACATGAGGTTGTCTGTGAACATCCTATTCTTCTCAACCCTATTGCGCCTTACCTCTGCTAGAATCATCTAATCTGTGTATGTTTACTTGCTGTATTTGATTATATTGTGCATTTTCTTAGTATTGTGGAAGTCTTTTTTAATCTGTCTGGTGCATCACCCTTTGCTTTTCAAGTTTTCTATTTCATCTTCATTTTAAAGCTTTTCCTTCTCCCTTTTCCCCTCAAAGTTTAGTAGTTTTAGGTGATAATCAGGCAAGGAAGTCAGCCTTCTCTGGAGGTCTGACCTCTTTGAGAAAGGTCCCACACCTTGAGATCATTCCCATTGTGTCATTGGAATGCTTGGAATCTTTCCAAGTAGGGTGCATTTTCATGTGACAACATAAGTGAAGAATAAAAAATTTACAAAATCTCAATTATGTGCACACTTTATTAATCCTAAAACTAGACAAAGATTAGAAGAAACTTGCAAACAATTCCCTATTCATTGGTGTAGGAAAGAAGAAATATCCCAAAACTTTTGGGATAGATGGTACATGATCTTTGATGAACACCCATGAAACAACAATGAGGTACCACAATATTTCTTGAGGAAACTCCATTGTGAATTCATCCTCAAGAAGATTCCCAATTATTTTGACATTCAAGAGTTCCAAGGTAGAGGTGGAGGCTCTGCCCAAGATAGAGAGGGAGCTCGGCGAGATGAAAACTATGTACCTAGACCCTTGTTGAGGCCAAAACGTGTGTCACTCCCTTTGACTTTGAAGGAGAGTGTTGAGGTGGAGACATTACATTCATTGACTACTCTCACACAGTCTCTAGCACAACATGCTGATGATCTTACCCAGGGTGATGAGAAGTAGGCATCATTTGTCCCCACATTTGTGCAGTTCATGTGGAATCCTGTGTGATTATGGGACACATGACACATGATAGGACTCTCGACAGGATGCTGTGATGTAGGGGATGTTGCAAATATGTGCCTAAGTAGTGTTGTCATTGATGTCAACATATCCTTGTTGCCATTGGTGTCAACTGTATCCTATTTTGTTGCTTGTTTAGAAGATTGGACTATTGAGAAAATTAATGTGGATCAAAGTATGCAGACCATATGATTGAGTAGAGGATTGTCTGAAGAAGCTCCAGTTAAAATTTGAAGGGTTCGCATGAAGATTTGAAGAAGCTATGACCATCTAAGTAGAACTGGTTTCGCAGTGTTTAGAAGAGACAAAGTGATAGGAAAGAGGTCTGGATTTTTTGAGATATGTAAAATGATGATTTGCAGATCTAGAGGCATCATTGGGAAGTCAGTGTGTATCATCAACTCCAGTGGTTCGTGGTTTGGAGGTCCGCAAGCAATCTTTCTAGTGTGATAGTCATGGCAGACAGTGTTCTTGAGGTGCTAGATGAAGATGCAAGTGATTTTGATGATTTAGAGGAGTGCGGATGTTCTTGTTGAATTCAATGTGCTTGTGGAGATCTCTAGATCATGTGACTGAGGCATTGAAGGTCTGCATTGAATATTGAGCTCGTTGTTGAAGTTTTCTTCCTTGATGTTGTTATTCCCAGTCCTAGCTGACTGGATGATTCAAGCTTGTTACGGGTGATCCAAGAACAATTTTATGAAGCGTGGCATGTTGATCGAGGAAGATTTGAGTCCCAGTTATGTTTGGCCAACAACATAGTGATTCGCATTAAGTTAGATGTTTTTAATGCTGACCTTGATGTTTATTCCAAGGTTGATGAAGGATATAAGGGCGTGTAGATGAGTTGTGAAAAAGCATCCTGGTGCAAAAATGATCAAATACTAAGGAAGGTTCAGAAGTAGAACGGAGAAGAGGAGGTGCAAAAGAACAAGGGCAGTAAAGGATGGAAAGATAATAAAGAAGCGTTTGGGGGTAGAGTAGAAGTTTAGTAAGCTTTCAATAGGACTGAACCAGGCATGAAGAAGATGCTAATCATTAGTTCATTATTTCTATATTAAACATAAATTCTTGTAGGCAGTGAGCCTCCTTGAGCAGTGATCTCTGGGCAGTGAGCCTTAAAGTATGTGCCTTTTTCATTTCATTTAAGTACTTTTAACAAGGTACAAATCTTGTGGGTTAACCCCCACCATGGTTTTCCCTTAACTGGGTTTCCACGTAAAAATTCTGATGTTATGTGTGTTCAATTTGTTTCTCCTCATGTATTGTTGATTCATGCTTTAATGTTACTGGTGGTGATGACCTAAGTTTAGGGTTCTGTGATCAGTTTCCAGGTTCCTGTGTGTATCCCTTCAGAGCCTTAGTGCCTTGATTTAATTGTTCCCCGAGTTGTTAATAGTGTTTTACTGTTTGTCCCTATCGCACTTCATAAAAAATGCTAGGTTCTATACATGCAAAGGTGAATTGTATATTATCGGGCTTGAAAATATCCATCAGCCTTCAAAAAATGGTGAAAAATGAGTTGTATGCATTTTTAAATGCATATCAGACTGCATATACAAGGGGGAATCTTTCACAGATTCCTGGAAATATTCACTGCTTGCATATTGGGTTGCATGTATATTTGGTTTGTATGTTCAGACATACAACGGTTAGATACAAAGAAAAGATACATCGCAAGTATATTCCATGGAAGATTCCTGCTTGTATATAGGGGCTTGTATGTCACCGATGCATATGCAAGGAAAATATACAAGGGCGCAGATGCATTTGCTATAGTGGTGCGGCCGAGATACATGTGGTGGGGCCCGCCGCAGTTTTATACAAACAGGTTTGTACATGTTCAATATACAAGGGAAGAATGTATGTGGAATATTCTGAATAGATTCCTTGCTTGTATGTTTGTGTTTGTATATTTGACATACAAACAAAATATACATTCGGATATACAATGAAAAAATGTACATTCCAGACCCGATAGAAATTTCAGGTTGCTTCATAAACATTTTGGGGTCCGTGGCGTGCATGTATATAGCATTTGTACATGTCGATATCGAAAAGGTGAGATACAAGCTAGATTTCAAGGTGAATGTAATGTGTTTCATAATTTTTGAGATCCGCGTTGTATGCATGTCGCACTTGTATGTGCAATGCAATAATCATAAGGAGATATAAGGCCCAAATTTGAAGGTTTTTCAAATCTGATGGATAAATGGCTGGGGTCTGCCTTGTATATTAAGCAGTTGTATGTATATGCATTTTGTATATACAAGGGATTTTTGAAGGGTGAACAGTGGTGATTGTATATGCATCCGTTCTTGCATATACAAGGGGGCGAAAAGGTAAAATAGTGAGAGCGAAGGTCAGCAATAAAAACATAAGGTGCCCACGTGGCATATTCTCACTGGTTGGCAACTTTCAAGGTGTGTTTTGAGCCCCAGATCTCAGCAATGGGAGTAGATCAACAGCTGGTTTTGTATTTTGCTGCAGCGATGGGTTTCTTTGTATCTACGACTGCGTTTGGGTGGGAAAAACTCCAAAGACACGCCACTGAGGACCTGCAGGTAGCTGAGAATAATGGTGACATTTGCAAGATTTGGGTCGACGATGGATAGGTCAACCACCGATTTTATGAAGGCAGATCTTTAGGTGGCGGCTCAAATCTTGAGTTCACCTGCTTCTTCCTCTTTGTCCCTCTGCTGCATTGATTATTTTGAGCACTAATCTGAAGATGCGCTGTGTCTGGTGAAGTTTTAACTTGCCTTGTAATTAATTTTGCTGAGTTTACAGTCTTGGTATAAAAGCCAAACTGTGTTACTCATTTTGGGGGTCGAAGACTTGGGCAATTTTGGGGGAAAAATAACGAAATATAGAGCATTTCCTGTCTATTTTATCTCTGAGGAGTTTATGAGTTGCATGATGAATGTATTTTTGCACACATGTTCAGTTTCATATGAAAAATGCATTATGCATGTGTTTACCTGTCTGTCTCCTTTGCTGCATGCTTTCCTTCTTTTGAATCTGGTTGCTAAGGGTTTCATAGATTATAGGATACAGGTTTTTGTATTGCATGCTTGATCTGTAACTTCCATTCAAGGAGTGGATTAAACTGTTTTAGGTTAAAGCATGGAAAAGGTTGTATGTCAGTTGGGATATCTGTAAGTAGAGGCAGCTAAATACCCATTCTTGGGTGATGTTTGTAAGGCAAGCATCAATCTAACCCCTTGAAACTCGAATGACAGTTGCAAGCCATTCTTATGTATACGTCTAGTTGACTCCTTGCCCTGAGATAGGCACCGGTCTGTTCTTGTGAAGTAGTTATGATCCAAAACCCCTGTCTTGCATCCAAACCATAATTTCAAACCATTCCATAATCTCAACCTGTTAGTTGTAGGAGTAGGATTAGGAACCCCTGCATACTCTCATACTTGACCAGACAAATATGTCCAAGAACGTTGCCAACCTTGTGATTTATCACACAAATCTTGGTCCACACATGAGAGTATTCTGCCTGTTATTACAAAGTTAAATCTTTCTGTCATTTGGAGAGTAAATGTTACATCTTTATCAAATAGGGCCACCCCCCTTGGTGTGGCAAAACCAGAAGTGAAGGGGAGGCAGCTCACGCAACCTCCCGTATCTGTTGGCCGAATCTACCTGTGCATTGGAACTAGCAAACCCTCTGCTAATTTAGGAAAAATTACCAACAGTTACTATGTCCAAGAAGTTGGAGAAGGAGTCACAAATGATGAATTTGATCATGGAGCTTCCATTGAAAATGATTGGGTGTTCATTGCTATCAAAGAAGAAGATTTGGTGTCTATTGAATTTGCTAGCTATGCAAATATGGAAAGTGCCTTGGCTGCTCAGGTTGTTGAAAGGATGAATGGGTGATTGATAGTGGATGTTCTCATCATATGACTGGTGATAAAAGTAAGTTTGTAAGCTTTGAAAAATATGAAGGCAGGCTTGTGAAATTTGGAGACAACTCAGCTGGTAGAATCCGTAGCAGAGGATCCATCTCTTTTGATGGTAACAATAACACCAATGATGTTTTGTATGTGGAAGGACTGAAGCATAATCTTCTCAGTGTTGGATAGTTGGTTGACAAGGGTTATGATCTCTGATTCAAGGATGGAAAATGCAAAATCTTTGAAATCTCTGGAACTGAAATTGCATCTGGTACTCAAACCAGAGGTAACATCTTTCATTTAATTAGTTTTGGAAAAAGTTGTTTGATTGCTCAGACAGATCAAAGTTGTTTATGGCATATGAGGATGTGTCATGTGAATTTTGATAACATTGTCAAGATAAGTTCTATTCAGGCTGTAAGAGATCTGCCAAAACTTGTGAAACCTGATAGCATGTGTAGAGAATGTCAATTGGGTAAACAGAACAAAATTTCATTCAAAAGTAAAGAACAATTTTCAAGTGAATGGTTGGAACCTATGCATACTGATCTGTGTGGTCCTACTAGAATTAGGAGTGTGCAAGGAGATAGATATTTTATGTTGCTAATTGATGATTACTCCTGGATGATGTGGGTAACCTTCTTAAAAGAAAAATCAAAAGCACTTGACAAATTTAAAATGTTCAAGGTTATGGTGGAGAATGAGATGGGTGGAAAGATAAAATGTCTGAGATTTGACAGAGGTGGAGAATTTACCTCTGGTGAGTTTGATTCATTCTGTGAAATGCATGGAATAAAAAAATAGTTATCTGCTCCTAGGACTCCATAGAAAAATGTAGTGGAAAGAAAAAACTAGACCATTCAAGAAGCTACCAGGACCATGATGATGGAAATAAATGTTCCTCAAGTCTATTGGAGAGAAGCTATGAGTACTGCTGTCTACACTCTTAACTGGGTGTAGATCAAAGGCAATTCTTGTAAGACTCCTTATGAACTATGGTTTGGTCATCCTCCTACTATGAGATATTTTAGAGTTTTTGGTAGCAAATGCTATATCAAAAGAGAGGAGGATCTAGGCAAGTTTGAAGCAAGAAGTAATGAAGGAATATTTCTGGGTTACTCTACTCAAAGCAAGGCATACTGGTGCTTTAACAAAAGATTGAAAAAGATTGTCGAAAGTGGAAATGTTAGAGTTGATGAAAGCAAAGAAGGTCATTCCAGGTCTTACAGATATGATTCAGAAGATCAAGATGAAAGTCAAAATCAAGGAAGGCAAGTTCAGACCCAGATTCAGATCCAAATTGATCTGAAAAATCTAGTAACTCAAGATAATAGTGCAAAAGTTGAGGAACAATCTCAAGAAATAGAAGTTTAAGAAAATCCCAAAACTCCTAGGTATGTAAGGATGAATCATCCTGAAGATCAAATCATAGGAGATAGAAATAAAGGTGTTCAAACTAGGAGATGAATTGCTGAAGATCAAGAAGAGATTTGTCTGATTTCAAAGATTGAACCAAAAACAGTAAGTGAAGCCTGCAAAGATGAAAACTGAGTAAAGGCAATAGAAGAAGAATTAATGCAAATTGAAAAGAATCACACTTGGGTTCTGTTGTGCCTTACACACATGCCCCATTTAAAATGGAGTCCCCCTTTCACAGTTTGGCTATAGAGTCATTTGATCTTCTGATCTCCTAAGTGATTATGTGGTCAAAAGTGTATTTTGACCTTGATGAAAAGATGATGTCAAAAAAATCACCTCAAAATCTGCTAGGATGAATCCTTGTTTTCCCTTTGAGGGCCCTGAAATGGCATTTTGCACTAATTTGACCTTCACCCGACCTTTGCGCTGATTTCCTGTCTATCCGACCTTAGCGCTAAAAATTGCATACTCTGACTTTGCACTAAAATCTCATTGCTCCAACCTTAGCGCTAAATCTTGTTTGACTAACCTAACGATAAGTCATTATATCTACCTTTTGCGCTAAAAGTTGCCCTGTCTGACTTGCATTGAAAATAGTGACCACTAACTTAGTTGGACAACCCCTAAAGGTCTACAGGTCGGACAAACCCGATTCATCTGTAAAGTTGTGTTAATTGAGCCCCCAGGCTCTGCGCTAAAAGTGGTCTTGACCAACCAAGTCAGATGTGTCAAAATTCTCCACCAAGTCCAAGCTCAAGAGAATCCGCGCAAACCCTAAAACTTGCAGACCGTACGCCTGCGCATCGATGGTGGATTTCACAGGGGTTTATAAGGAAAATTAATCAAGTTTTAGTCATTTTAATTACATTTTTAGCTGGAAATTTTGAGCTCCGTTATTCCTCTGCCGATTTTCCTGAGTTTGAACTCGTGACCTCTTGCTCAGACCAAATCACCGCCAACGTCTTAATCAGGAAGGGTTTCAACCCTGGTTTTAAAGCTTTCATTTTCAAACATTTGGGGTTTTCAATTTAAACGGTGAGTTTTGTTAGGAAATAACGTTAAATCTGCATTCTTCAACTAGGGTTTCCATGAAAACTGTGGAATTTACTATTGAAAAACCCTAGTTTTAACTAAACGTGAAATTAAAGGAGTCACTGTGTGTTAGAAATCCAAAAAACTTAGGGAATTTTTCCCTACAAAACCCTTGTCTCATTTTGGCACTAAAATGAACTCTGATTGACCTACAAATCGAACCCTCATTAGTTGGTCGGACACCTTGAAAACCCACGCTGGATGCTTAGTTTCATTTAGCGCTGAAATCAACCTTGTCAGACCTACAAACTCCAAACGCTTTAGTCAGAAGGTCTCAAAAATTGGGCCGCAAATCCTAAAGTTGCTTTTTGAACTAAAAACTGCTTGCTCCAACCTTGTGCTAAAAGGCCATGTCACCGACTTGGTCGGATGACCCAGATTTCCCCGCAAGGTCGGCGCAACCTGAAGACCCCGCCGAGAAACAATACTCAATTTCAACACTAAAAACTGCCTTGTCTGACCTGCGCTATAATACCCTCCTTCCGACCTAGTCGGACACCGCCTAAAATTGCGCAGGTCAGACCAAGCTGATTCTTGCGCAAGTGCAATAAACAGTTCACATCGATAAAAATTTGTGCTACAATATCAACCGACCGACTTGACAACCACCTAAGGTTGGAGACCTCTAAATTCCGCGCAAGTCGGACCTTGCCAAAAACTGCGCAAAACTCAAAAACATGAAAGGAAGCTAAACAAAAAGGTCGCACCTGCCCGATTTCCCCGCTGAGGTCGAAGGACCTCAGATTTAGTGCTTTTTTTTCTTTTGAGGGTCAGACAACCCTTAAATTAGCGTAAAACCTTGCAAATGATCAAATTTCTTGAAATTTTCAAAGGGAAAGTTGTTCAAAATGATGAAATTAATGTTGTAGTGCAATGTTAATGATAATTTTCATGAATTTTTTTGGCAACATTAAGTATTTGATTGCATGCAGTGTTCTTTCAATTAGACTTAGATTTCCTTCAAATGCACGTTAGTAGTAAATTGCAGATTTGCATTGATTCATCTGAAACTTAGGAGTATGTTAGGAATTTCTTCAGCATATCAATCTTATAAGGTCTGGTCCTACAGACCAAATGACTGCTCGGGCTCAAGCAATGAAATACGAGTTCAAGGGAATCCCTCTGGAAACCAAGGTCCACTCAGGTTGGAGTAATGTAGGAGACACAGACCTAGGTCACATAGACCTAGATGACTTCAGACTCAGAGTCTTTGGTCCAACTCCAACCCCCAGAGCCAGAGTACTTAGAGATAGTGGACTTGGATAGGCTGCTGCATTTCCTACTTTAGTTCAGTGTGCAGAACTAATAGCCACCTGTGCAGATAGATATGATGTTATGATAAGGACCATTTAGATGGCAAATAGAGATGTCTTGGCTGACCTGACCCCACCTTCTCTGGCAGAAATGTTGGACATCCCCTGGCACAAAGTTGTAACAATGCCAGATAGACAAGGATCAAAGGCAACCTATAATAAGGATGTAGAAGGATGCAGGAAGTACATGAATGACCATTAGGTTAAGAGCAGGAAGTCTGCTCTCATCAAGCTTCCCAGAGTACTGTACAGGAGTGATTTCCACGATGAAATAGGGGACATAATCACCTTTTTGAGCAGGATCTATGGGTTACCAATAGCCTCTACCTTTGAGGATTGGATGTTTGTTATGATTATTGAGATATTGAAGGGAACCAAGTTCCACTGGGCTCAAATCCTCAGTGACAACATCCATGAAGCCTTCAGTAACTTCAATGAAAACAAATACTTCAGATGGACGTCCTATGTTGTCTATGCACTGGCCAGAATGAACCACTACGATGGACTGTCCAAGATTGGTGAAGTTGGAAATGATGAGAAGACCCAAGTTAAAGTGTATGAATGCTACCCACAGCTACCCTCATCTTAATCACTGATTCACTTCAAGAGGGTCAATGATGCATTCACCATGTATATAGTCAGAAAGTTGTAGGGCAACATAGCCTTGAGGATTTCCACCAAGGCTATGAATGAAATAACCAGATATGGTAGGTGGTATATCCAATTTGAGAAGTTTACATACATAAGGATAGAAGGCTTCACTTGAATGGCCTACAGACTTCCTTGGTACCCTGATGATAAGATAGTACTTCTGGAGCTGTCGAGGCAACTAATACCTTGTGCTGAGAAACTCAAGCACCTGCATAGGCTAAGTGTTCAATTTCCTATCAAATTCGGCAAAGGACTCTATGCATGCCCTTCTCTAGCATCAGCAGAACACTCAGACAAGGAGGTTCAGCTCTTGAATCTACACTACTACAATGCAAGGGGCCATTTTGATCCAAACAAAGTAATGGAGATATTTGTAAGCGAGAAACTCTTTCATAAAGTGCACATTGAAGACTTCTAGGCAAATTGCCCTGATGATTACAAAATTATGAAGAAAGCACATGCAAGGCTATCCCTGGACTTCATTAGAAGGTTTCACATAATGGCAGTCCCTGATTAGTTGCAAGATGATGAAAATATTATGCTCAAAGGACCATGGGAGGCTCAATACCATCAACCCATTCTATTGCCAAATTGGGCAAATGCAGAAGAGAGATCCCTGGATGTCATTATGAGGGAACCAATCATACTAAGTAAGGCCTGGGTCAGATCACAAGTGGCTGTTCTGAATGAACAGGGAGTCTAGCTAACTTACACAGCAGTAGAATCAGATAAAGACTCCAGGGGAGAAGAGGATGAACCCATTCAGGTCATAGATGAGGCAGAGCCAATTGAAAAATAGAAATCAGATAGTGAGGAGCACACATCTCTGGTGGAAAAGGTAGATAAAATGAAGAAGCCATCTGTGAGGTCTCCCCAGAAGAAAGACCAACCTCCTTCAACCAGGACCAGGACTTCCAAGAGAAAGGATATGCCAAGTGGTGCAGGAGAAATCTCTAGGGCTAAGAAGGTAAAAGTGAAAAAAGCTAACACGGAGGCTGCCACAGCTAAAGATGATTCCAATCCTCTAGCTACCCAACCTCTTACACAAAGTGTTGACACTGCTGTCTCAACCCCTGCTGTCTCTGCAGCCACTTCTTCTCTCATTCCTCCTTCCTCTGCTGCATCCACCTCATCCATGACCTCAGCCTCTATAATTCAAGGGACATCTTCTGCCACCTCTCCTGTCTCTACTATCACCATCGCCTCTTGTCCACTGGCAATTTCCTCTAGTGACTCTAGCAGTCCTATTTCCTTCGTTCTTCCCATCTCATGCCCTTCCACTACATCTTCACCTTCTTCTCCTTTACCATTACCTCCTATTTCCACCATCCTTTCTCCCCCTCTTTCCTTACCTTCACTATCCTTTTCTTCACCCCTTACCATTTCTTCTTCCTTATCACCAGCCTTGACTAACCTTACATAGGTCAGTTCCCCTTCCTTGACCATCTCTTCTGTTGTCACCATTTCACAAATGCCCGCAGATTCATTGGCAATCCCACTACTGCGCGGGATTGAGAAAGTGTGTGCAGAATTGGGGTTGAAAGAGCCTGAAGTAGTAGTTGAGGAGGAGAAGGAGATATTAACTGAGGTAAATAATGATGACTCCCAGGAACCTTCAGTTGATGTGGAAATTATTGACATATCTGATAGTCCCCTGGGCAAAGATCCAATGGAGGAACTTTTGAAGATTGCACAGGAGAATGTAGTTATAAATCTGAAGGACTTAGCACAAGAAGAAGAGAAGGGAAAAGAGAAAAGTCCAAAGAAGGATGAAGAGCAAGAACAAGAACCATCTAAAGAGTTGGCTATATCTGATAAAGATGGAGCTTCCGAACTAAACAAATCTTCTGCTCCTGTGTGGCTGCAAGGTAGAATGGCATATCCTAAACCATAGGTAGAAGTAATGCATCTTGACTTGAGCGCCATCCTGTCACAAGCTCAGAAGCCTCAGAAGCAGAAAAAGGCTAAGATCCAATCAAGGATCTATAAGAATGAATCAGGGTCAAGGATAGCAAAAATAGCAGTCCTGCCAGCTAATACAGCAAGAGAACAGGTCCGGGTGGAAGATTATGTCATATCAACTGTTGACCTAGGTCCAACCACCCGTGCTCAAAGAGTGGATGATTTCAAAAGCTCAGTTACATCAATTTTGGAGTAGTTGGATAAAGATGAAATGTCTAAAAAAGACTTGAAACAGCAAAACGAAGAACTAAGAGCATGTCTTCAATTTTTGATAAAGCTGGTAGATGCAGGAGAAGATATTAGGACAATACCTACTTTCGTGTCTACCGATGAGATGGCTAAATTAGGCGAGGTGAGATCAAAATCCCAAGGCGCAGAGAATTGGTTGATAAAGGTTTTTGAAATGGGATGTGAAGCCATAAGCGCCTCTACTCAAGCTCACCAAAAAATGGTTGATTTGCACAAGAGATGGAAAGACTTGTGGGAAGAATGTGATTCTTTTGATGAGTATTATTCCCACATGTATCCCCGAATCAAAGGTATTAGAGAATTGCCATCTCAGACGTTAGTTACGGAGAACATTTTGACTGGGGATAGGCTACCAAACGCTGTTGAATGGTATCAACAACTACTTTTGATAAAAGAAACCTTTGAGCATATAAAGGAAGCATTCAAACCAGCTGATGAAGAATTGAGATTAGTTATATACGACATCAGTGACTCCTTGAGGGACTATAGGGAAGAGTCCTACGATGATTATGCCCCGTTTGATGTCAAAAAATGCAAGAACAAGTTGCATACAATAATTTTTGAAGATGACACGCTCAGCATGGAGGAACGGTTGGATAAGGCAAGTGACCTCAAAGCTGAATTCAAGGCATTT
Organism: Cunninghamia lanceolata; assembly: GCA_027924645.1. Classification (NCBI taxonomy): domain Eukaryota; kingdom Viridiplantae; phylum Streptophyta; class Pinopsida; order Cupressales; family Cupressaceae; genus Cunninghamia; species Cunninghamia lanceolata. The sequence goes on from BSBN01000465.1 coordinate 21,962,404, forward strand.
TAGAAGGCAGGGGCAGAAATAGAAAGAATATATGGCAAATTTAGTTGGGAGCTAGAAGTGTTTGATTACATGATACATCATTTGAAGGATCCAGACCCATCTAACATTAATCCTGCACTTGATGCCTGGTTGACTTATCGCAACAAGCTGGCCAGCGAAGATAAAATTGACTTGGATAAGGAGTCCTAATATTATTTTGAATATTCTAATGATACAATCCCGTCACAATTGTAAATTGTTGTATTCGGGGTAGCATGTGACTCTATTTTGTCTTTTTTTCCTACTTCCAAAATGAGCTTTTCCACTAATATACTGAGTTGGCTAGTCAAAATGACTAGATTCAATGTATCTGGGGACTATTTTTTATCTTTTTCATAAAGGACAAAATGTAATCCGAGAATTGATGTGAGCTATTATTGATGTAATCTGGACCGTCGGTGTTAAGCTAATCTCTACCGTTTATTTGAGAGCTAGGGTATGCTACTTTCTATATAAAGGGCTGCCATTTCCACTATTTGTAAGAGAGAGATTTTGATACCGAATTGTTGACTCTATGCCATTTGAGCTAATACAAAGCAAGTTTCTGCAATAAATATGAGAATTTATATCTTGTGTTGATTCATCTTTTGGTTTTCATGGTTCGCATCTTGCTCTCCCATTGTTAGATTAGTTGTGCTTTCATAATATTTATGGTTTGCTGAAGTATTTGATGAACATTCTAAGTCCATACTTTTAGTTGTTTGCTGATGGTAAATAGCTGTGTAAAGTTAATCTGGGCTAATTATTTGTGCTAAAAGTTCAATTGCATTTTGCAAGTTAAGTTGCGCCGCTCATTAGGTATTTAACAAATGAATGCAATCAGAAAATTTGTTGACCTCCATTGAAGATAGCACCGTTTTCTGCAGCACTGTAACACCCATTTCAGTTTGGTAACTCAGGAAGCTAGTTCAAAGTTTTTGAATGTTTGTCTACTGAAGATAACCTTGGCATTGTAGATGTTACTTAAGTTCCCTCTAAAACCCCAACCTTTTGTCCTTTCTTTTAAAATCATTGTTAGTTGTTAGATTAAGAATCTCAGCAACATTTTATCTTGTTTATCTGCTGAAAATCATAATAGGGTTATGTGTATTTGCTGCCCCAAAACTGAAGATTTGCAGATTGCATGTAAGACCCCTTGTTGGTATAGCTAGAACATACCAACTAAGAAATTCTAAGCAAGCTAAGACCTAGCTGTATTATCCTTGGAGTAGTCTTACTTAGGGTAAGATACTTTTCAAGAGAGGTGTGAAACCAACAATCACACATGCGTTGCTGTGTGCTAAAACCACCATCAACACGTTCTTGTTTCTAGACCTAAGGACAAAAATGTGACTGGAACTAAATGGGTCTTCTGGAATAAACTAAATGAAGACGGTGAAGTTATAAGAAATAAAGCAAGGTTGGTATGCTAAGGATATTCTCAGGTGGAAGGAATTGATTTTGAAGAAACTTTTGCTTTGGTGGAAAGAATAGAGGCAGTCAGATTGTTTCTTTCTTTTGCTGCTTATAAAGATGTCAAAATCTATCAGATGGATGTCAAGTCAACATTTCTAAATGGAGAGTTAGAAGAAGAAGTCTATATTGAGCAACCAAAAGGATTTCAGTTGTTTGATTAGAGAGATATGGTGTGCAGGTTAAGGAAAGCATTGTATGGACTCAAACAAGCCCCAAGAGCCTGGTATGCAAGATTAGATAAGTATTTGCTAAAACTAGGTTATAGCAAAGGCGCTGCTGACAGTAATCTTTACTTCAATATTGATCATGAGAATATTTTGATTGTTAAGGTATTTGTTGATGATATCATTTTTGGTGGAAATGAGAGTATGTGTAAAACATTTGCTGATCAGATGCAGAGTGAATTTGAGATGTCCATGTTTTGTGAAATAAACTTCTTCCTAGGTTTGCAAATCACCCAGTCAGATAAAGGTATCTTCATATCTCAGTCTAAGTATGTGAAAGAATTGTTGAAAAAGTTTGGAATGGAGGAGTCAAAACTAGTAAGTACTCCTATGGTAACTAGATGCAAGTTAAGTAAAGATGATAATTCACCTAAGGCAGATCAGAAAATGTATAGATCAATGATTGGAGGATTGCTTTATTTGACTCAGACCAGACCTGATATCATGAATGCAATTGGACTTCTTGCTAGATTTCAAGCTGATCTTGGAGAATCCCATGTTGTAGCAGTCAATAAATTTTTTAGATATCTGAAAGGGACAATTGATTATGGATTATGGTATCCAAAGGATAATGACATCACTCTTCATGCATATATAGATGTTGATTGGGCAGGAGATGTGGATGACAGAAAAAACACTAATAGTGGTGCATTCTTCTTGGAAAGTAGACTGGTTTCTTGGCTGACCAAAAAGTAGGAGGCAATATCCCTATCTATAGCAGAGGTAGAGTATATAGTAGCAACAAACAATTGTACTCAAGTTTTGTGGATGAAACAAATGTTAAAGGACATTAGAATTGTGTTTGAGGAGCCTGTCACAATCTTCTGTGATAATTCAAGTGCAATAAGCATCTCAAAGAATCTGGTGTTGTATTCAAAGACAAAACATATATCCATCAAGTTTCATTTCTTGAGAGAGAAGGTAAATGAGAATGAAGTCAAGTTGGAGTTTGTGTCTTCAAAGGATCAGATTGTAGATATTTTCACTAAGCCTCTTCCCAAGGATACTTTTGAGTATCTCAGGGAGAAATTAGGGGTTATTACCCCTCCTGATTAGAATTAAGATGCACTAGAGTGCATCAATCTAGTTGAATTTATAGTCATATCTTGTGATCTAGATTGATGTTAAGGAGGCACTACTCATGGGGAGTAGTCTGCATACAATTTTTGAGTTTGTCTGAAACAAAAATAAGGAGAAAAGACTACAAATATGTGCCCTTTTCCATTGATGTCAAAGGGGGAGAGAAGTAATGTGAAAAACTAGTTGTTGATGAAAGGGGGAGCAATGAAGATAGTGGTTGCAGAAGTGATAAGAGAAAGGGGGAGAAGTTCTTGTCTTGATGGTTGAATCAGTTTTTCACATCATATGTTGCCATCAATGACAAAAGGGGAGATTGTTGTAAATATGTGCCTAAGTAATGTTGTCATTTATGTTAACATATCCTTGTTGCCATTGGTGTCAACTATATCCAATTTTGTTGCCTATTTAGAAGATTGGAATATTGAGAAAATTAATGTGGATCAAAGTATGTAGACCATATGGCTGAGTAGAGGATTGTCTGAAGAAGTTCCAGTTAAGATTTGAAGGGTTCGCATGAAGATTTGAAGAAGCTATGACCATCTAAGTAGAACTGGTTTTGCAGTGTTTAGAAGAGACAGAGTGATAGGAAAGAGGTTCAGATTGTTTTGGATATGTAAAATGATGATCTGTGGATCTAGAGGCATCATTGGGAAGTTAGTGTGTATCATAAACTCTAGTGGTTCATGGTTTGGAGGTCCGCAAGAAATCTTTCTAGTGTGACAGTCATGGAAGACAGTGTTCTTGAGGTTTCAGATGAAGATGCAAGTGATTCTGATGATTTGGAGGAGTGCGGATGTTCTTGTTGAATTCAATGTGCTTGTGGAGATCTCTGGATCATGTTCTTGAGGTTTTAGATGAAGATGCAAGTGATTTTGATGATTTGGAGGAGTACGGATGTTCTTGTTGAATTCAATGTGCTTGTGGAGATCTCTGCATCATGTGACTGAGGCGTTCAAGGTCCGCATTGAAGATTAAGCTCATTGTTGAAGATTTCTTCCTTGATGTTGCTGTTCTTCCCAGTCCTGGCTGACTGGATGATTCAAGCATGTTGTGGGTGATCCGAAGACAATTTTATGAAGTGTGGCATGTTGATCGAGGAAGATTTGAGTCCCAGTTATGTTTGGCTAACAACAAAGTGATTCACATTAAGTCAGATGTTTGTAATGCCAACCTTGATGTTTATTCCAAGATTGATGAAGGATATAAAGACGTGTAGATGAGTTGTGAAAAAGTATCCTTGTGCGAAAATGATCAAATCCTAAGGAAGGTTTAGAAGTAGAGCAGAGAAGAGGAAGTGCAAAAGAACAAGGGCAGTAAAGGATGGAGAGATAATAAAGAAGCATTTGGGGGTAGAGCAAAAGTTTAGTAAGCTTTCAATGGGACTGAACCAGACATGAAGAAGATGCTAATCATTAGTTCATTATTTCTATATTAAACATAAATTCCTATAGGCAGTAAGCCTCCTGTAGGCAGTGAGCCTCCTTGAGCAATGAGCTCTAGGCAGTGATCCCTAAGGTGTGTGCCTTTTTCATTTCATTTAAGTACTTTTAATAGGGTACAAATCTTGTGGGTTAACCCCCACCATGGTTTTCCCTTAACCGGGTTTCCATGTAAAAATTTTGGTGTTATGTGTGTTCAATTTGTTTCTGCTCATGTATTGTTGATTCATGCTTTAATGTTTACATCATTAATCTGCTTGTAAGTTGATAAAGAAGGTTGAAAGAAGAAAAGGTTAGATTTGCGAGATAACTGATTCACTCACCCCTCTCAGTTGTCTGAACTAATTCCAACAGGGGAAACATCCAATGATGGAGACATCCATAGTGGATGAGATTGTTCTCACCAATGATATCTTATAGCATACATTTGGTATTGACTCTCAGGTAATTTTTTACAAGTTTCAGCTTGATTTAATATATTGTTATTTGAAATTTATAATTAATTTTATATGACTATCTATATTATAAGTTAAAAATAATGTATTTAATTATCTGCGCAATGAAATTCCAGGGTTAGAATCTTCATCCTGCCTACGTTAGCTGCCCATTGAAAGGTTATGAGAAGAGGTCAAGTCAGCAGGTATGTAATTTATTACATGATCATAATTATTGTACATATATCAATGGTAATATTATTTTGTGACAATTTGATGATTTCAACAAGGAGCTTCACCGGTACCTCCACGGTTTCCTTGGTCCCCTAGAGGTAAAACTACCACTTATACGGAGGTAAATTTAACCATTTCTAATCATTATGCATTTAAAAAATGTTATGTATTTATTTTGGTCGAATAATCTTGAACTCTATTTTCAGATGCTGAATATGGAGACTCCTCCTCATCTTCGTGAGTCAGCGCAGGTAGGCATTACTGCAGCCATGATGTCTTCAAATCCTTTGATTGAGGTATGAGCCAATAACATGAAAATGTCATAATTTTGTATTTCTTGTTTTATAGATCATATCATTTGATGTACATAAAGGATATTTATGTTTGAGTCACTGATTGGCTCTCCATCTTCACAGTCAAGCAAGGGGCACTGATTATTTCATAAAAGTCCATAGGAAACTAGTTTTTGGGATATTTTTTGTATGCCTAGATGTCTTTGTATTCATTTTTTTGTATGTTACCGATGTGTATTTTTTGCATATGCTTGTATGGCTTTGTTTGGATATGCCTATATGGCTTTGTATATAAACTAGATGTTATGTTCATGACATTATGTATATGATAGTTTATATTAAATATTTAATATGATGATCAATTATCGTTATAGGAATTTGGTTTTACACATGCCAATTGCATTTGCTTGAAAGTTTATAAATCATTTTTGAATAATCCATTTTGTGCATATCTTGCAATCATCGCATTCTGTGAGATAGTGCATTTCTTTGAGGCATCATGTCAAACAATTCATTCACCTTGTCTATGCTTCCACACTTTCCATACATGTCTACAAGGGCAGCTGCAAATACAATATGTGACAAAATTCCTATATCCTTTATGCTTTGATGGTTGTCCACACCATGTTCCCCAGATCCCATTTTGGCATAGGCAAGGAGGATGTTGGATAAGGTTGTGTAATTTGGTTTTAGACTTGCCAATTGCATTTGGTTGAAATTTTCTTTTGTGCATTTGTGAAAGTTTTTAATGCCTTATGAAAACTCCATTTCGTGCATATCTTGTAATCATTGCATTACATGAGACAACATTTCTTTGAGGCATCGTGTCAAACATTCATGTTTCTTGTATATGCTTCCACACTTTGCATACATGTCTCGCAGGGTAGTTGCAACTACAACATTTAACAAAATTCTTATATCCTTTATGCTTTGATGGATGTCTATACTATATTCCAGAGATACCATTTCTAAGGTTTTGGAATTTGGCTTTACACCTGCCAATTGCATTTGCTTGAAAGTTTCTAAAGCCTTACCAAAAAATCCATTTTGTTCATATTTTGTAATCATTGCATTCCATGAGTTGACATTTCTTTGAGGCATCATGCCAAACCGTTCACGTGCCTTGTCTACGCTTCCACACTTTGCATACATGTCTTCAAGTGTAGTTGCAACTACAACATCTAACAAAATTCCCATATTTTTTATCCTTTGATGGATGTCCATTTTGTCATAGACAAGGAGGATACTGGCTAAGGTTGTGGAATTTGGCTTTACACCCGCTAATTGTATTTTCTTGAAAGTTTATAAAGTCTTAGCAAAGTTTGTGGAATTTGGCTTTACAAGTGCCAATTGCATTTTCTTGGAAGTTTCTAAAGTCTTTTCAACAAATTCATTTTTTGCATATCTTGCAATCATTGCATCCCATGAGAGGACATCTCTTTGTCATATTCTATCAAACAGTCTACGTGCCTTATCTATGCTTCTACACTTTGCATACATGTCTACAAGGGAAGCTGCAATTACAACATGTGACAAAAATCCTATATCCTTTATGCTTTGATGGATGTCCATACGCTGTTCCAAAGATCCTATTTTGGTACATATAGGGAGGATGCTAGCAAAGGTTGTGGAATTTGGCTTTACACGTGCCAATTGCATTTACTTGAAAGTTTCTAAAGTCTTTTCAACAAATCCATTTTTTGCATATCTTGCAATCATTTCATCCCATGAGAGGACATCTCTTTGTGGTGTTGTATCAAACAGCCCACGTGCCTTGTCTATGCTTCCACACTTTGCATACATGTCTACAAGGGCAACTACAATTACAACATATGACAAAATTCCTATATCCTTTATGCTTTGATGGCTGTCCATATGTTGTTCCAAATAGCCTATTTTGGTACAGATAGGGAGGATGTTGGCAAAGGTTGTGGAATTTGGCTTTACACATGCCAGTTGCATTTGCTTGGAAGTTTCTAAAGTCTTTTCAAGAAATCCATTTTTTGCATATCTTGCAATCATTGCATCCCATGAGAGGACATCGCTTTGGGGTAATCTATCAAATAGTCCATGTGCTTTGTCTATGCTTCTACACTTCGTATAAATTTCTACAAGGGCAGCAACAATTACAACATGTGAAAAAATTCTTATATCCTTTATGCTCTGATGGATGTCCATACACTATTCCAAAGATCCTATTTGACAAGTTCTTTTCATGCAATGATGGTAACCTTCCAAGCCTAAGTGACAAGTTCATACAACATTATGATCAAGTGGGTCACTTCTGATAAAACAAAGTGTAAGGTGACTAATCCTAACTTTCACTATCCTGACAAACATGAATTACTAGACAACAATCTTAGAAATTTCCATTATGACCCTAGATGCCTAAATCTTGATAATAACTATGTCCCAACCCCCAACATGATAACATGGATCCATGGAAATATCCTAAGCAAAAAGATTGTGACATGACAGACCTTCCACATAATGTTGTTCCTCTTAATGACAAAACTTCCCTTCACCCTAGACCCATGACAACACTGTATAGAAAGACATTGCTTGGGATGTCCAAATAGTCAAGTTTAAAACAAAGAATTAGGTGGCAATAGAAACATGGAGCTTATGTGTTATATGATAGTCAGGTCTGCCCTTCATTGTTTTGACTGGGTCATTGCTTCCCAAGATGAGGGTTAGATTATCTTCATTTACATTCTGGCTCAAGAATATAATTCTTCATGAGGGTTAGAGTATCCCACCTAGTTGCCATGACACACCCATAGTCTTTTGACATCCTTTCTCTTTACAATAAACTGAATGGATTCAAGAAGAAAAGATAATTCTTAATACACAGTCGCAAGTAATGAGCCCTAGCAACCATGGCAAAAATACCCTGCTACACAAATATTTGTCAAGTTCAAAAGAGAAAATCATGAGCTAGCATCTCATGCATGGATTCAGGAACTCTGACCTGGAGGAGACAACCTATATCCCATTACTCTCATATAAATCTTCCTAACAATATTTGGGCCACATTGAAATTTAAAAGAGACAAGATGCTAATGTGTTGTTATGACTATCCTCTTCATTTATATCCCCTAGAGATCCTCACACTGTGTTCACTGCTCATACCTAGGTGCATTTTTGGATAGTGTTCGAAATGCAAATGGAAAGGGAGGTTCATACCATATCTTTTATATCCTTAAATAAAATAAATGATCACACCTTTTCATGACTCATAGATACTTTAATAATTAGAAAGAGAGCCCACTATGACTGTCATGGTTTAAGTCCCTTACACTAACCCTCAAATATCCCAAATGACTTAGTAAAGATCCCATTGTCCACCTCTAGACTATCCCTTAACACATTTTAGTCGAGTGATTAGTTTTAGGATTGTGTTAACAATTAAACCTGCATAATGATATGATTTTATAACCTCACAACAATGGTTGATGATGATGTTCCTTCATTGATCAACTTCCAGGCACCTTGTATCAATCACTATTTCTTGCACAGAGGTAGTCCTAAACCATTCAACTTGACTATTCTTTTACAACTGTGGTAGTCCTCTCAATGGGTTGAGTGTGTTTAGTAATGCCCCCTTGATGCCCTAGATAGTCCTTTAATGGTGTTATAAGTCTCCCTTACTGTCATAACCCTTGGGAAGAGGACTGTGGGTTATTTCATTCAAGGTTTGTGGACCATACATGCAAACACATTTCAGATAAATCCCTGTAAAACTCATACATAGTTATGTACTCAAACATGTAAACACTTCCTCATAATGGAACAAGCCATTTTCTCATGAAGACTAATAGATTTTGCCCATAAGGTTTAACTTACTGGCCCAAACAATATGATAGTCAACCATGCCCTATTTTAGTAGCCTATCAAGGGATTGAGAATCCACCATAATGCTTGGGTATTGAGCAATCATGTTAAAGATATCTTATGAGTGATGAATAACCCTATGAGGCAGATGACAACTTAATGAAACCATAACAACCCTTCTGCTGACCAAGATAATGATCTATGGATTGGGGTAACTTTGTGCATCGTAATAGTCTCAAAGTGCCTTTAGTTCCAAATTTGAAGTTTATAACAATAAGAACATGATAACCTTAACAAACTTTCTCATAAAACCTTCATACAACTTCTTTCTTTGTGACCAAAATCCTTTCATGAAATGTACCTAGTATATTGTGATTGTCACAACAACTAACCCTTGAAACCCTTATGCAAATTCATTGATGTCTTTGGAGCTTCATTACTTTAGCCTTGCAACCACTAGCACAGGCATTAAGCATGCATTAGAAGACATAGAAAGAAATCCCTTTCAACAGAATGGACACTAGGGTTTGGTGAGTTGCCATTGGGAATGAAACCCTAGGTCCTCTATATCTCATTTTGGAAGCAAAACCTACACAAAAACATTAGTAAAACACCATATTATTTCAGTTCAAGCCCACAAATAGGTTAATCACCATGTAAATACAATGTATTTTGACCTCTAATCATGGTTGTCACAGTCAAGAGAATAATGGATCATTCCATTATCTCTTTGTATTTTACCTAGAAAACCTTATAAAATATGGGCTCTAGTCAGGTAGAATGAATAACATACATCTCTAAATGTTGTTCACACATGTGCAGACATAGATTAAGGTTTTAGGTATTGAAACGTGTCCTCCACAGGTGGCAATGTATCCATAAACTAGTTATGAATGGAAAAAAACCCACCACTTTCCTTAAACTCTTTCGTGCTTATAAAAGCATGGCATGTAGGCCCTTTATAGATAAAACCAAACTAAATAATCACCTCTCTCATATTTAGAAACACCCCCAAAGCCATAAATCAGTGATAAGTGGGATATATGCTAAGGCTAAGGTTTAGGCTGTATGTTCTAGAGTATAAATTTAAAACAATGAACTTGTTCATGAAAAGGGACTCAGTTGATCATTCACTGGTCTTCTTAGTTCATTATAGACTGTATGATAAAGTCATACCTTTAATGGTTAATCCTAGAAATCCCTGAGAAAGAGGTCTTGAAGAATTCAAAGGTTTCAAAGCTTATTCCAAATAACCTAGGATTAACTTTAAGACCTTTATGACTAGTAAAGAGTCTTGGGATAGATCTAGGGGACATTTAGGATGACTAAATGGTTTGAACAGTCTTAACTTGACCATAAGATGCCTCTAAATGGGAAACATACCTCCTTTCAAAACATGCATTGTCTACAAGTCTACAAGTAGGGAGTGTAGAAGAGAGAAAGAAGAGGACTGTCATAATGAAGAGATAGTTGTGTTGGTAATCAGAGAGTAGAAATCCTAAATGAAGAAGGGAAGATAGCCCCATCAAGTCAAGCATGTCATTCCCACATAAAGACAACCCTAGCAAGGCCAATAGACCAACTATGACACAGTACACTTATGAACAAGCATGCAATCGTGAATTAGTCTTAAAGTCAAGAATGTGATAGTCAATAGCGAGAAGGCAATCACTTAGCTTTGGGACTATTTTCACGGCATTAAAGTCTTTTCCTAAACCTAGTCACTTGTTCATCAAGAAAAGGATATTCATGATAATCAGAACTCACTCACATATCATGTAAGGTAACAACCATAAGACAGTGTGGACTATAATGGGGAGCCAAATCACATGTCAATTTAGTCCTAGGTACAGAAAATTATCCTTATTAGAAAAGATTATATTGTTTTGTATCTCAGACCAAGGGTATGTATAAAGGAATGCTACAAGTTTACATTAGTGATGCACTGTCAACACATATTAGGATAGTGTTGTCCTACGCATTAGTATAGTGTTGTCCCAACAAAATAGAGAAGGGTGTTATAAAGGTCTTAGAACGGTCATTTTATAAATGTACAGTTATATGCAAATGATAGCATTCATATGTCAAGATTAGAATGGTCATATCAACGTAATGACTACTTGATTGAATCCTCAGGGCAATGAGCACCATATATAATTCTGTCATTTTGTTATGGTTTCAGTTATCTAGCAAAATGTCAAACCCAGAACACTTCTAAGGATACATTAAATGGTCTAATATCTACATAAATATATGCATGAGAAATGGCAGTGGAAAATAAGGAACCAATATAGTTACAGTTCAAATCTTTAAATCAAATGCATTCTTGCAAAATGCTTCAATTTCATGCAGTGGAAAGGTGCTAGGAGTGACATTTTGCATTCCATAGCTTGTGGGGCTGAACGAACTTCTCCAATGTGTCGGGGTGGGTAGGTAAATGCTACATGAGGTCTCATTTCGTGTGCCAAGCACCCTAGTCATTTGGGGTAGTAGGCTACCGGCAAAGTACCTTAAGATCCCTAAGACCAAATAATTGCCAAACTTTGACAGAGTAGTTCTTAAAATTTAAGACAACTGGGAACATTTTGTTTGGACCTACAAGTGTACGTGGGGTCCATCCATAATAACCTCTCTTGGTTTTGGTCAACTCTAGCCCGTTTGACCATGCTGAAATCAAAAGCATTCTTGAAAAATGCTTTAGTTCCATGCAGTGGAAAGGTGCTAGGAGTGACATTTTGCATTCCATAGCTTGTAGGGTTGAACAAACTTCACCAACGCATCAAGGTGGGTGGGTAAATGCCAAGGGACTTATGTGCCAAGGGTCCCAATCATTTGGGGCAGCAGGCTACCGACAAAGTCACTTAAGATCCTAAGACCAAAAACTACCAAACTTTGATGGAGCAGTTCTCAGAATTCATGGTAGCTGATAATGTTCTATTTGGACCTACAAGTGCATGTGGAGTCCATCCACAATAACCTTTCTTGGTTTTGGTCAACACTAGTCTGTTTGACTGTGTCGAAATCAAATGCAATCTTGTAAAATGCTTCAGTTTCATGCAACACACCATTGTCAGATGCCATATATTTTGTTCTGCTCATCATGGGGTTGAACTGCTTATGCCAACATATTGGGGTGGGCAGTTAAATGTTAGGGGAGGTCTCGTTTCGTGTGCCAAGCACCCCAATTGTTTTGGCCTGCAAGCTACTAGCAAAGTGACTTTGTCGGTAGCTTATAGCCCAGAACAACTGGGACCCTTGACACACAAAATGAGACATCCACTAGCATTTGCCTGCCCACCCCAATGTGTTGGTGAAGTCTGTTCAACCCCACAATCTATGGAATGCAAAATGTCACTCCTAGCACCTTTCGACTTTACCGATAGCTTGCAACCCGGAATGACTAAGACACTTGGCATATGAAATGAGACCTCCCCTAGCATTTACCCACCCACTTGGATGTTGGCATAGTTGGTTCGACCCCACGAGATATGGAATGCAAAATTTTAGTCTTAGCAACTTTCTACTTTGTCGGTAGCTTACATCCTAGAATGACTGGGACCCTTGGCACATGAAATGAGACCTCCATTAACATTTTTCCACCCACCCCAACATGTTGGTACAGCCAATTCAGCCCCACGACGAGAAGAACAAAAAATAGTGTACCTAACAATGTTTTGTTGCATGAAACTGAAGCATTTTGCAAGATTGCATTTGATTTTAGTATGGTCAAATAGACTAGAGCTGACCAAAACTAAGAGAGGTTATTGTGGAAAGACCCCACGTGCACTTGTAGGTCTAAATGGAATGTTCCCAGTTGCCACAAATTTTGAGAACTACTCCATCAAAGTTTGGTAGTTTTTGGTCTTAGGATCTTAAGTGACTTTGTCGGTAGCCTATTTCCTCGAACAATTAGGACCCTTGGAACATGAAACGAGACCTCCCCTAGCATTTACCTACCCACCCCGATGCCCTAGTGAAGTCCGTTTGACCCCATGAGCTATGGAATGCAAAATGTCACTCCTAGCACCTTTCCACTTCATGGAACTGAAGCATTTTGCAAGAATGCATTTGATTTCAGTACGGTCAAACAGACTAGAGTTGACCAAAATTGAGAGAGGTTATTGTGGTCAGATCCCACTGCACCTGTAGGTCCAAACAAAATGTTCCCAACTACCCCAAATTCCAAGAACTGCTTCGTCAACGTTTGGCAGTTGTTTGATCTTAGGGATCTTAAGGGACTTTGTCGGTAGCCTACTACCCTGAATGACTAGGGTGCTTGGCACACAAAACAAGACCTCCCTTGGCATTTACCCACCCACCCCAATGCATTGGTGAAGTCCATTCGGCCCCACAAGCTATGGAATGCAAAATGTCACTCCTAGCACCTTTCAACTTTGTCGGTAGCTTGCAACCTAGAATGACTAAGACACTTGCCACATGAAACAAGACCACCTCTAGCATTTACCTACCCACCTAGATGTGTTGGCGTAGTTAGTTCAACCCCACGAGCTATGGAATGCAAAATGTCACTCCTAGCACCTTTCCACTACATGAAACTGAAGCATTTTGTAAGAATGCATTTGATTTCAGCACGATCAAATAGACTAAAGTTGACCAAAACTGAGAGAGGTTATTATGGAAGAACCCCATATGCACTTGTAGGTCTAAACAGAATGTTCCCATCTGCCTCAAATTCTGAGAACTGCTCCATCAAAGTTTGGCAGTTTTTTGGTCTTAGGGATCTTAAGGGACTTTGCCGGTAGCCTACTACCCCGAATGACTGGGGCACTTGGCACAAAAAATGAGACCTCCCTTAGCATTTACCCTCCCACTCTAATGTGTTGGTGAATATGTTCAGCCCCATGATATATGGAATGCAAAATGTCACTCCTAGCACCTTTCCACTGCATGAAATTGAAGCATTTTAGAATAATGTGTTTCTTGCCACCATAGGCAAACGAAATTGATTTAGCAAAAATCAAGGTAGGTGTTTCTAGGTCGACCTGACATCCACCTATACATGCAAAGGAGATGGTCCTAGGCATCACAATTTGATGGAACAGTCGATCCAAAGTTTGTCACTTTTTTTCTTAGGGCTCTTGACAGATTGTCTGTGTTCGATATAGCCAAGAACGACCATGAGGCTTTGCCACCAAAATGACATCTCCCCTAGCATTGACCTGCCCACCTGGATGCATTGGTGCCATCCATTTGGCCCCAGGAGATGTTAAATATAAAAATTTAGTTTCTTATACCTTTTTGGTAGATGAAAATTCAGTACTATAAAGGTGTTCTCACTTGATCCAATGTCTTGTAGGGCATCAATTGAGGCTGCCCTTATCGCTGCTATCAATTGTTTGTCATTAAAACTCAGTAAGACTCATTATGAAATAGTAACATCATTAATACGAATTAGAACTCATGTTAACATCGTTAAAACTCATTAAAATTCATTATGAAATAGAAAGTAAAGAACATATCATCGTGAAATAATCATGAAAACCTACCTTACTTTCCTTCCAAAGGCAACTTCATAAGGATTATGCCTACCTCCATCATACTAAAATCCTGCATGCAAATGTAATTAAAATATTTAGCTAAAATGAGTAGCTAAAATGTACAAGGTGAAATCGGGATAGCAAAGAAAAATAACATACCTTTCTGTCATTCCACAAATTCAATCCAATGAACCATTAGGGTCTTCTCTACTCTTTATTGTGTCGAGTATTGCCTTGTGATCAGACTCACGAACCTTCCACAAGGTCTTGTTCAATGGTCTACCCCCATATTTGATCAAATGAATGTTTGAAGCCACAACAAGGTTAGAATAAGGAAGAATATTCCTATGTGTGTCAAAGTCCTCGAACACCCACACATCAGACTTCTTCAGTGGGTACCTTCTAAGCCATGTTCCAGTAACAACCACTGATCTTGTAGGGTACTCGATATTTTCTCCATTAATAACAAGGGGATCTAATTTCTTTTTTGTCTCAACACAACGACACAAATAATAATCCATTCTTTCTTCATTATCTTCAACTGTAATAAATGCATAAACATGCCCTGCATTGATATGTGTATTTAGTTTGATGAATATAGTCAACAATACAAGAAAAAATACAAAATAAGATGGCATATTGAATTTTATTAAATTAGAATGCTGATAATACTTGGTTGAACTAGATCTGAAACATGGTCAAAATCCACTGATGATTCAATCTCTGTCATTTGTAGTGCTATCGGTAGTTGATAATGGTCAATTGGGTATAGACCTCTTGTACACCAATCATCAACCCACTCCTTTGACTCACAATCATACCAAGCTTCATATGTACATGAAGAACAAAAGCATGCCATATGCTACATATGAATACTCCATGAACCTGCATTAGAGCTTCTAAAATAGTGTGGCTCACTTGATCTTGCCAATGTACAACATTCCTCATATTTTACAATGTTAGTATTATCAACCAACCAAAAATGTCTACGAACTGTAGACTTACCTTGATTACCTAGACCCATTGTAGTGTTACACCATTCGACAAAAGATCTCACATTTGTCAACTTTGTATTGTCTTTGTACTTCAACTCTTCTCATGTCAATGCTCTTTTGATACATGATCCTGCACCATCTTGCTCCCCCTTTCCATGTCCAGCCTCACAAAAATTCCACATATGTTGAAAACCATTCACCGTATGCATCCTACTCAACCAATAGAACATCCACGCGTTCTTGAATTGTGATGCACAATTATTTGACCATATGATATGCTGACGAAATGATATGTTCCTACTGGCCAAATCACGGTAGAACATCTGAAAGCAACCTTGTACAAACTCCGTAGAATGTGTGAGATCATCACTAATATTAAAATGATATTCCCTCAGGATCTTCCTGTCATCTTCTATACTATCTTTTGCATGAATGAATGCTATTTGCACAAATATAGCAACCTACATAGAGTTGTAATATTGTGATTGCACCTCATTTTGTGGCTGTAGTGTATAGTTCTCTACAAAGTCAACAACTGAAATGATGGTACCAAGTGGAAACGTGTCCTTGCATAACTTGAATTGCAAGTCCAACCATTGAGCTCTATGGGTATGCCTTGCATACTCGTACACTTTACTGTCACGAAATGTAGACATAAACTAATACATTGGAATCTTTTGAATAACCAAATCACACATCTTTGCTTCTTTACCATCTTTTGTATTGTAGGCTACTCTTTTATATTTGCCAAACTCTACTAGTTCGTTTCCAACCACATATGTGCTTTCCATATGTTGACATATTGGCATACGTTGCAAGCCACCACGATGCTAACATGTGCCATCCAAGCATAACTTCCTGTAGAATATTTGATGTTCCTCTCTTTCACATAAAATTGTTGATATGAAGTCTCTTGAAGTAATTGGTGGGGCACATATGCCACAATCCTGCAAAACATTGTTAATATGCAAATCTAAACATATAGACCGATAAACATCAAAATGGTTAGAAAATTCAATATGTAATCTACAACAACAAGTAGTGCATGTGTGATTTATTTTGACATAGAAAGGTTTTAGCATTTCAAAATATTTTTGATAAATTTTAATTTGAGGATACATCTCTTGAAATTTCTTGAAAAATTGTGTTTGGGTCACATCCAAAAAATGCTTTAGATGTGGCTCATGGTTTCAACAACCAATTCTCCTTCTCACAACATCTCTTGCATTAGGAGATACCCTTGTGTTATTTTTTCAAAATTCTTGAATGATGGATCTCAAAGCTTCAACAACAACTTTCTCTTTCCGTGGGAGTCTCCCAAAGAATGCCCACAATTCATTGGTGTTTGGGTCCTCAACTCTTTTGCATCTTCCAACAGCTCTCATTAGAGTTTTTCTACTTATTTTCAAAGCTTGACTTGTCTTTCTAATGAGGCGAGTTTTCTTTGTTTGTTGGCTTACTCTTGTTGATGTAATGACATGTCATGTGACATTACTATCCTTAGTGCATGAGGTGGAACCCACACGCTCATATGCACTCATTAGATTCTTGACAATTGATTTTTCACTTGAGGTATCCGATGTTCTTAGGCCAAGAATCTTCATAGTGGGCCTAAATTTTAGATTTCTCATCAATTCAACAAATAGTTGACATCTTCCAGTTTCATTTAAATTCTCAAAGAATAATTTCCATATCTTATTTGCATATATCTAGCAAGTGCTCTTGGGAATCTTATCCTGCATGGGCTTCAACACATTCTCATCGATATCGATTAGAAACTTAGGTTTCCTATGCAAAATTCTAGGAGGCATTTTAATTGGTAAAGTTGACTCAACATTAGGAATTTCTTCAATATTTACATGAGATGGGATAGATGACGTACCTTCAATTGGAGATGAAAAAGATGAAAAGGCTTGAAGTTGAGATGGAGAAGATGGTGTACCTTCAACTTGACATGTGAATGATGGCATGCCACCAAGTTAAGAAGAAAATGAAGATGTACCTTCCACTTCACTTGTGAAAGATGGAGTGTCTCCAATTTGAGAAGATAATGATGGTGTTCCTTCAACTTGACCTGTGGACGATGGAGTGCCTCCAACTTGGAGTTTTACTTTCCTCATTGAACGGTGCTTTTGCATTCATTCCCTTTGTGCCACCAATTCCATCTCTCTTAGCTTCATTAGATGTGTCATGTTCCTCTTCAATTGGCAATGGTGGAATGTCTTCCTGTATGGTTGACAATTTCCTACTTTCCTGAATTTGTCTCATTCTTTCTCTTTTCCTCTCATTCTCAGCTTCACACTCTTCTGGTGTTAGAGTCTTTTCTTGTTTCCTCAGCATGATGATGATTTCCACAAGCATGATGAATAAGACAATGATAATTAGAACTTTTATAATGACAATGAATAATGGTCACAATGAATAACAAGGTTCTACAAACTTCTGATTTTCACAATGAATAATGGTCACAATGATTTATCAATTGTCTTAGTACATGGTTCTACAAACTCTTGTTTTTTAGCAGAGTTAAGGTTAGGGAAGAATAAGAAGGTGTAGAAATTCAGGGTAGAAATTGAGGGAAGAGATGACAATGCATAAATTCAGGTGCATAAATTTAGGGTAGAATAACAAGGTGCAGAAATTCAAGGAAGAGAAGACAATGATGAAAAGGACTAATAGTTAGCATGCATAGAACTAGTCAAATTTGGAGGAGAAATAGCACTTGCAGCTACTATAGGTATTTTTACGTACAACCATTGGCAAGTTAGTCACCATAGTGAAAATACACTTGTAAGAAAGGTGGCTACTTGCAGCCATAGGAATTGTAACAAAGGGAGAGTGTGAGCATTACTTCACTTGCAACAATTGGGAGATAAAGTAGAAGGTGGATACTTGTACCCATGGGACTTGTAGCAAAAGAGAGAGTGAGCAATGTCTCACTTGCAATAACAAGAAGTTATAGTAAAATAGAGGCTACTTGCAAGGTTTTGACAACCAATTCTCGTGACCAAGATAATGATGTGGCTAAGTTTTAAGGCAAGGTTTTCTTGATTTCAACTTCCAAAACTTGCCTTCTATGAGCTGGGACAACTAGGAATATGAGTGAAATTCTCTTGTGTGGAGCATGTTTTCCTCATGATTAGTGAAGTGACTCATACTATGACCATCCTAACTTCTCTAAATCAGTCTCCAAGGTTTGATTATACATGAATAAACTTCCTTAATCCATCCCATCTCCATGAGAAACATGATAACCATCCAAGGTCTTCATATTTTGTGATTGTAAGTTATCATGTTTGGTGTTTTGCATCACTTTAGGAGCTCCAATTTAATGAAATTCATCACTGTCCTTGTTTATTATCTACATATTAGTATTAGGAATGTGAAAACCATGATCAAAGTCATCATAAATAGGACAAAAATAATTAAGATATGATAGACCAAAACACTATCCTAAAAAGCACTCAACATCAAGATCATGAGAAAACTCCCCTAATTCTTGCTTCTATTCATGTGTGAGCATTTCCTGGGCTAGGGAAGTATCATGGAGGTCTCTAAAATACTTCATATGGCTGTCCTAGACATGCATAAGGTTCATAACTTCTGAAAAATCAATCTGTAGTTCATTTTCTTGACCCATGGAAAAAGTTATAGCCATTGTCCCAAAGTCTAGAGGAAGACATGTGAAGACAAAAATCATGACTTGAATGAAGCCCTTTGCGAGTAGTATCAAATTGGGCATGGATTTTACCTTCTTGGACCATGGTAGATGTTGTGATGACTATCTTTAAGCTTCAAACCACCTTCACATACCTTATAACATCCCAGAAATGTGCATAACTCTTCATGTTCAATGGTTGTCCATGACTAGTTGGGCATGGCAGTCTTCCTAGGACAACAAGGTGACATTTTGGCAGAAGATCATATCATTATCCTAGCAATGCATCACCAAAGGACTTATTCATCATAATGTTGGATCTAGGACAACATTAATGAAGGTTTCAAGATGGAAATGATGCCATGGATGCCTCTAAAGTAATGATAGTCTTATTGTTGATTTATTTGTGGTAGTCTTCTAAGGCAGTCTACATGGTATTTTGCATACTAATTCATCTATCAAGACTATTCTTGTGATAAGAGGACCATGAGTTAGGTGTATGAAGGGTAAGTGCAAGAAGATGAGTTCACTTTCTGGCCAAAAGGTGGAAGTGTTTTTCCTATTTTTCAAATTTTGTCATACTTGGAGTGACAATTTGAAGCACTTGCACATAAAATATTAAGATGATGTAAAAATAAGAAATGTAGGATTTTGTTTCTAGTTTTCAAATATGTAATTTTTTCTAATACCCAAATGATGCAATTTTGTTTTTATTGGATGTACAAAAAGTGACTTGTTAAAAGTCCCCTGTTTTTTATAAAAGCATGCATGTGTACGACCAACATAATTTGACCTAAATTAATGTATTTTTCTAATTCCTTTTGTGGAAAGATTCTCAGGATATTGAATTTTGGTCAGGATATTTTTTGTAATTTTTTGATAAATATTTTTTTAATTAATTTTTTAATGACCCTAATTAGTGTTTTTTAAAACCCCTTGTGTACGGCCAACATAATTTGAGCTAAATTAATCAATTCACTAAAAAAAATTTCATCATGTAGAGAATGATGTCTAGTTTGGTCAGACATAATTTATTTTTCAAGAAACTTTCAAAATCAAAAGTTATTCAAAAAATAGTAACCTATGTTATTTCAAGTTTATGAGTTAGTTAGTTTGGAAAATAAATAATAAATAGAAAATTATGTTCAATAGTAAAAAAATTACATATTTGAAAACTAAACTTTGAGATCTATAATGGGTTTTAATTTCATTAAAATATTCTAAAAAAAGTCGTCAACCATAGTGGTGAAACTAGTTTTTTTCTCTTGTTGTTTTCATGGTCTCCTAGTTGTAGGTCCAAAGCTAAGGCTTGGCTTTCCAAGCCTAAAACCAATGCAAATTGGCGGGTTTAAAATTTCAAAATTTTAGAAAATGGGTGCCCGCTCATAACAGGTACCCGCTCATAACAGGTACCTGTTTTAAAAATAACGGGTACCCGTTTCTAAAAAATAAAAAAATAGCCATAGGCATGTAAAAAAAAACTTTTTCAAAATGGGTGCCTGTTTTAAAAAAGTTTTTTTTTTTACATGCCTATGGCTAATTTTTTTTTTTTTTAGAAAACGGGTACCCGTTTTGCTTCCGGAGCCCGATCCTAAATGGATACCCATTTTTTTCAAAACAAGTACCCGTTCCAAGCGGCATTTTTCATCCGCAGAAGACTTTTGTGAAATGTATACTCAACTTCTTTCTTTAACCATGAACAATCCCCAAACAATAAATGATAATAATCTAGCAAAAAATGAGGTCAAACAAATGTATAACCATTTTTATGATAGTCCTATCTATGACAATCTTATGCAACATTTGCATGGTGATAGTCTTATGCAACATTTACATGGTAGCACCTTTAAAGTTTGCACAAGGATAACTTCTTCAACTCAATGATAGGGCCTTGGACCATTTTCTATGCTATGACTGCTATAACTAATTAGTAACATGATTGTCACAAGGTGGTTGGGTAACTCTTTTGTATAATAGTCCTTTTGTAAAATGAATGATGTGTTCTTGTTGAGTGGCAAACCCTCTTCCATTGTCATAGAAAGAAACATGCACGTCAGGTCTTATTGGGAAAATTCTCAAGCATTGGATCAATAATCAATCCCATGAAGATACTAAAACCCCCATGATGACAATCCCCTAGATCTATAGCATATGATTTTCAATTTCAAAACATGACTGTGCTATTTATAACAGTCATAAATGACTAATCAACATTGAGAAATGACAATTTCAAAGGCTTATAACCACGTTTGCACTAATGAACACACTTTGTAACTTTAAAAACATCAAGACAGTCCTTCAAAACTTGCCTAGTAACCTAAAATATGACCCTAGCATAATATGGACAGTCACTAATGACTATACTGTTGGGCATAACAGTCATATGGTAACCAATTTTCCATATGGAAGACTTGAATGAAAATCTTCTTAGTAGTTGTATAGTCCATCATGTATGTGGCATGTTTACATTCTTGAATGATAGATTGGTACTTCCTTACACTAACAAGATTGTTAGGACAGCCTAAAAACTTCAACCAAATGCTCTAATCCATGTTTCCTCAACAAGATCATTTACCTAGGGTTTGGTGGACTTGGCAGAATTTTCTAACCCTTGATCATTGCACTTAGCATCTTTGGAATGGACTGTCCATATATATAATACTCAAATTTACACCACCTTGACAGTCACACACATGCATATGACAACATTTTCAAAATGGATAATAATCTCAAACAATACCCTAGGGTTTCAACATGGAATCTTCAATATTTGAATAACAAAATAATAAACCTAGGATTCTATCATGATGAGAACATCCATAACCCACTTGATTGTCATGGCATCCCTCACTACTATTACTAAAGTAATTTCTCATGAACATGATAGTCCTTGATTGTTACAATAGTAAGCACCCTTGAAGCCTTCATGCAACTTCTAAAAATTGTGTTAAAATGACTAAATTATGATTGTAGAAGAATGCATGACCAAGGAGTGTTGAGATCCTAAGGAATAATGGGTTTTCAATTGCATTTAGGACTATTAAGAGGATTGTATAGTTAGAGTATCGTGAGATCAAATGGTCTGAAGATGGTTGATAAATGTATATATCCCTAAAAAGGATATTGAGAAACCTATTGAAGTCAAAATTCATTGGTAGGGCACTCATAAAAGAGTGTAGGCTAGTCATGTGTGTGTTATATTATCATTGGAAAAGAGTGTAGGATAGTCGCACTTATAAAGATTTTTTTTAAAGACTAACATGATTTGGTACTGTTATGTGGACCTTTGATGATTATTGTGTCACTCTAAATCCAAGAGATGAAGTGATATTGCGGGAAAAGACTGTCATACTGTATATGCTATGGGATGAAAATATTGGACCTTATTTGTATTGTCCTAGTTAGGAAGATTGTCCTCTCAATATCATATTAGTCATAAGAACAATTGGGTTTATCTTTATGCTATAAGGTTATCATGAACAACATTGAAATGGTATCACATGAGATGCAAGAACAATTGTGAGTACTATGATTGCTATAGCAACCCTAAGGCTATCCTTTACCAAAATATTTTATCACATGACCTATGAATATGATTGCCATGTTGTCAAAAGGAGAAACAGTGCTAGTATAGAGAATAAAACCCTCATCATTGAATATGGAAGGTGTTGTTAATAAGAGGGTAATCATGGTCTTTTCTTACAAGGGGTATTTTAATAGTTGGAAAAGACTATTATAACAATCAGATGCTTACCAACCCATGCACAAAAGGATTGTTGTTCATCATAACATTCTATTCTCACATGATAGAGTAGTCAACTGGGACTAAAGAGTATCCAAATGATTGATATTGGTGGATGAAGGTCATCAGAGGATTGCTGACATCAAGAGGAATATTAAGTGCATAACCATATATATCTTGTTGAGATCATCTTAATTATGTTGGACTCTCATTATAAGCTTGGATTCCAAGTTGGTGAAGGAGATTTGTTGTCATTTATGAGCTATGATTGTCATAATCATTGGAGGCATTGTCATAAAGGGAGTTGTGTAGGATGAAATGTTGTTTGGGACAAACTTAGGACTATTATAGGCACTAAATGTTTGGATAGTTAAAGGGCAATAGATTATCAACAAAAAAATAATCAATCCTAAAACCTCTCTTAACTATTAGGACAATGATACCCATGCTATACATGACATTATGCATAAGTATTATTAGGGTTAAACCATTATAATTTCTTGTCATTAGAGGAAAAGGGTAGGGAGGTTTGGATCTTAAGGATAGTTGGAACTATCATGTGGTTAGTATGGTCAATTGGCCTTTAAGGACTTGAACTTGTTACATACTAAGAAATTTGTGGATTGTTCAAGATATTGTTGACGAGTTTGATGATAAATTGATAAGATAGTGATAGAAGCCTATGTGGTAACCATGCATTGAGAGTCAAATTGTGTCATGACTAAACCACATAGACTGTCACATCACAAACATAGAAGACTATCACGAAACTCTAGATCACTATTAAGGTCAAATATTCAAAATATACAATAGGCTCTCACTACCCTATTCACATATGAAAGATTACTACATCAAATGCAAAGGTATTGGCACTTTGGGAGAAGACAATCATACTTTGTAAGTTGAATGGCCAAGAGGATGATAGTGACAACTCATTACTATATGAGAACCAAACATATATCAGATTTGCAGCATCAATAGCACAAGATACAACAAATTCAATGACATAGTTCAAATTCAAGATACAACAAATTCTATTAGTGATTCAAGATACAACAAAATCATATATATATATATATATATATATATCATATTTTAATGATTCTAATTCTATTAATACACATAATGATGACTTTTTTTTAACTTAGATAGTTCCACATTTAGTGATTATGAGTGTTCTAAAGAACATAAAGTGAATTAAATTGGACATAAATAACATACCTTAGAATTCAATATTCGAGTTGACCAATCCTCCAAAATTTGGCTTCAAAATCCTCAAAATTACTCTTTTTCTCAAGTTTGATTATGAATTCTATATAACTCTAGAATAGGATTAGTGAAATTTATGGAAAAAACAAACATATATCGTCAAATTCAATTTATATCAATGGTAATTAGTTTTGAAACACTATGAAACATGAAACTTTCAGTTTAAATAATCAAATTTTGTCCAAAAACATGCAAAATCAGTTCTTCAATGTTGAAAAAACAAAAAAGGTGGTGGATCGATCAAAAAATGATTCTTAATATGTCAAAAAACATGAAAAAATGTTTTCTTGTCTAATAGTTGTTGTCACAAAGGATTGTGCCCTGAATGCTAAGCCTTTACAAGCTTAGCAATCCCGTGCAACATGGGAACATTCCTAGACTATGGATTTGTTTATTTTGAGAACGAACCTCTAGAAGAGCCGGATCCCTTTAAATGCCCCTTTGGATCTGTAAACTGATAAGAAAAAGGGATTGAAGAATACTTGAATAAACTAAAAATGAATTGAAAAACCTATCCTAAAGGGGGTGATGCACCAATATTTTAACTTAAATACGCAATATGACGCACAAACACTTTCTAATACACCTATTCTTACAATCCAAATTGATCAAATTCATCACATAAGTAATTCATAGAAAGGCATAGGAAATCTTGCACAAGCCGTGACCTGTAATAAATTGAAATTTGTATACTTGCATCTAATAAATGAGACAAAGAATTTAGAGGTTTGAAGCAAAACAAAGAAAATTCCTATCAAATCACTCACAAAATAATCAAGACACTTGAATTTGGATAGAAGAACCCCTGATTGTATTAGAAAATGGAAGGAATCTCTCCAAAATAACAATGAACTACAGGAAAATAAGCTGCTGATACTATAAAAACTGGAAAACATGTTTGAGTTACAAAACAATCTCCCTCTTTGCAATATGCAAAGGCAAAAAAGCAAGAACTAGAGAAAAAGCATAAGCTTTTTTCCTATAATATAAAATCTATCTCTCAAAAGTGGATGGGAAGTCAACTCTAGCTCAACTAGACTAAAAAATATGCATGAATGAGTCTCAAAAAGCAACTCCAAGTTGTTGGGCGAGCACAAGTAAAAAGCTTAAAATTTAAGCCCCAAAAATCCTCCAAGATGAGCAAAAATAGCTCAGAACTGCTCCTCTAGGTATAGTTGACCAAATGAAAGCCAAAATTAGCTTAGTTTGACTCAAAGTCATAAATATAACTCAAAATGTCTCTCCCTGCATGAGCCTATACTTCAGTTCAACCCCTCTCCTATTTTGCATGATTAAGGGGCAAAAATAACCTCTTTTAACAATTATTAAATGCAACCAATGTGATTGATTTAGTAAGTGTTATGTAATGCATGTTTTTTTTCTCTCTATGGTTATTACATAACAAGTATTAAGGTGATTTATTTGACATTATTGCACTTAATAGTTGTTAACATACAATATTTTTGCCAATTATTTATGCAAATATATAAGGGGTTTTACATTTATTTCAATAGCCTCCTTAAGGAAAAAATAAACCCACTTCCATCCTCCATGTAGAAAATAATACCTTCAATCTGTCCCTTGACTCAGAAAAATAAGCAAATCTGCCCTTGGTCAAATAAGGTCAAAACACCCTCATTGAAATCCATTAACCTTAGTCACATAATTATGTTTTTGACTCTAAGGTTTGAAAACTTTTGAAATATCATAATATACCCTTATGACTCTCAAGACCCTCATGGGCTCCTTTTGCATGATTAGGTCTTTTGATGATTATATTTTTTAAAAGGTCAAAAAACACAATAATACCTTTCCGGCCCCTAACCTCCATCATGCATTGCTAGGTTTCTATGATTTGAGGTTATTGACCACAACCTATATTTGATTATTCTTGATTTTCTTTGAAACAAAAGTTAAAAGGTAATTAAGCCTGTGGGCTAGGACACTTCAAGCAAAAGAGACAAACCCTAAGTTTATTCATTTCACTTTCTTTGATCTTTTGGAATTCTCTGTTGTGAGTGCGCTGCCATGCAAGGGTTTGGGCTTCCTCTGTAGCTATTTGAAGGCTTTTGGAGGGTCTCCTACTATAGATTCAGGGTTATCTTGTCATTTTCCTACCTTCTGTAAGTCATACTTTCATTTCACTGAGCTTTGTTATGCAAAAAATGATGAAGATACTTCTTTACTTTGTTCTTTCTACATATTCTTTCCTTGCTCTGGTTTTGGGATGAAATGATAAAAATGGACCCTTCTCTACCTATTGTTGCTTTGTATGATACTTCAATATTAAGGTGAAACTCGCCTTTCTTGCAATGTGCTGGATTTTTCACTTAAGAAATGGTATAAGAATGGTTTTTATCTACCATATTTGTAATGAACTGGTGATGAATGGACCCTTTTCTTGCTTGGTTTCATAGACACTCTATTTTGTAAATGACAAGCCCTTTTCCCATTCACTCATTGTTGTTGGTGTTGAAGAAAAACAACGAAAAACTCTACATATTGTTCTTTTGGTGAGGAAAAGCCCTAACTCACTCGAGCTTCTTCTGCGAGGGTTATGGCTCTAGGGTTTATTTTTCTATTGATGAAAATACTTCTTATCTACCACAAACCCTACTAGGGTTTCATTAAAACTTGGGCATTCTTGCTCTATTATGGATCTGGTTCTTTGTTAATATGTGTTTTGCTCTTCATAAAATGACTTCCCATCATGGCTCCCTGGGAAGGTGACTATATGTAACCCTTTGTTAGGGTTTCTCTTTGCTAGCACTTTTTAAACTTTCAATAAGAAAAACTGTGAAGAAAATGCTTTCTCTGTGGGTTCTCTTTACTCATGAGTAAACTGCCATTCCCTTTGCTTCCTCTTATACATAATGTGGGATATATATGTGCCTCCTTCTAGGTATATATCAACCACTGTGTTGTCTTTGATTCCTTAGAGATGTAACCCTTTTTGACTACCCTAATATTGTTACTATTGCTCTCTATTTTACAATTGTAGCAGAGCTTTCATGGTATTGAAAATTTGGTACATGTATTGTTACTTACCGCTGTTGCATTGTTCCACTTTAGTACTTTAAGCTTCTCACGATCTTTATAGTTTCTACAATGGCTTTGGGTGACTGCTCCTGACTCCATTATCAAGCAATTTATGTCTTTCTCCTAAAATGGTGAGACTAGTTCATCACAATTGATTGCTCTTTGCAGGAATATATTTTCTTGCAACACTAAGATCTTTGTACCTTTTCACTCTTGTAATTAATGGCTGCCTAAGATTGATGTGACTATCCATGCTAGTTACTTTGAATATCATGCACTTCAATGGTCAAACATTCAATAACAATTTTATACCTCATTCACAACAAAAGGTGGTAAATATTTGTACTATTTTTTAAATGTTGTTCATGAGGGCACTGTATCTTATAACTGCTCACTACCTTTTCTATTGCATTGCTACTTTTTTGCTCCTTATAGTTATAAAGGTTATCCTAAGACTGTTATGACAGTCATTTCATTGGGACTCTATACTACTATGAATGTTTTAGTGAATGCCCTTTTTCCTTCAAGTAACTGTTGTTTATCTTTTGACTGTTCTCTCGCCTATGCATTGCTTTCATGAAAATAATTGTAAATAAATAAAGAAAGGTTGCTACCTGCATTTTGTAGACTTTCATCATGCCCCATAAGAGCTCTCCTTTGGTTGGTCTACAGGTTCTCACTGGCATCTTGAAGCTTCCATATGCAATTACTTTTACTTTGTGACATGTACATGGCATGTGAGGCAGTCATTGAGACTATTACTTGACTCCTCTTGTACATGCATTGCTCATAGATCTTGTACTATTTTTGTTCCTTTATTACTACCATTTAACTTCAATTCACTGTATCCACTATGCTCATGGCCTTAACAATGCATCTCTCAGGGGTTAGATTTAGATATCTCCTCTTGATATGATTCTAGGTAGATCCTCTTCATGTGTGAATTGTCCTTTGTTCTTCATGCATGCTCAATATGACTGTCCTATCTACACTGTGCTTCTTCAATATGCTAAACATATCATTGTTGGTGATAGCTTTCAGAGGACCTTCATAAGATTCTCTTTTCAATCTAATGATTATCAACACTTGTTTTGTCAACTGCAAGCTCTCTCTCTCTCATGTACTTGGCTATTGCTTGATAATGAACTCCATGCATCTGTATGTATATAATCATTTTTACCTCCATGCCTATGATTTATGTTCCAAGACATAGCTGCAATTGTTGTTCTTATTCACTTTAATGTTGATCATTATAAGTTATATGCATCTTGTGACTATCATCCTTCAAGGTAAAACTTTCTGTTTCTATTTCTAATGGTTCTTCCACTGCATGTACCTAGGTAATACATTGCTACTCCTTCATTTATGACTACTTCTTGCATGATGACTATTGACTGCTCCTTGTACACAAACACTAACTCCACTCTTCCTATAAAATTCATTTGTACTGAATCTAACCATCTTGAAACCTCTGTGACAGTTTGCATCCTAAAGCCTTAAGTGCCTATTTTGAAGGTTTTTAGATGTGATCTGTTTGGATTGCATGACTGTCACCATATGCTTTTATGAGCATCTTCTTTTCTCTATAGGTCACAAAGTTGAATGTCTGCATCTTAAACCCATGTGACTGTAACATGCATATTTATGACTGTTCTCATGTTTGATGCAAGTGACTTTGTTTGTATTTACTGCCTATCATTCCTTACAACATTTTGTGATTGTGTTCCTTGGCTAGTCATGCCCTTGCATACCCACTATGTATTCTCCTTTGACTGCTATTAGATAGTCCCTTCCTCTTGATTAGCATGGTCTATGAGTGCCCTTGTTCACTTTGATAACATTATGGTTGTTGTGACAAGTGAGATGACATTAATGAATGATCTTGATGTACCTGAATCTGCACAATGAACAAACATGTTAGATAAAAACATAGAGGCTAAAGCCTCTCTCTTGGTTGTTTGATCTCATATTATTCCTCTTGTTTCATTCCTCTGTATCAAATGTTTAGTTTATCAATTCCATTTTGCTGATCAAATATAGAATAGCTAGTACATTTTGAATTATTGTATATAGAGGCATAGATGAGACCCTGAGCTCTAACATCATTTTCCCTTCCTCTTGCAGGTCTTCTCTTGGAGCTATCACTAGGACAATTAGAGATGGTGATGTGGACAATGGGATTCGTCATTCACTCAGGCAATGATGGGTCCCATTTTGCTTTTATATGCTTTCTTTTCTTGCAATGTACTCGTTATTATGTATCTTATCACCTACAGTTACTCCCACGGCTTGTGTAGGATCATATAAAAACTTTTTTTTAATATAATAGTTATTTCATCTCATGCAATGAATCATGTATAGTTTCTCTTTGTAAATTGAATGCATAGCACAAACTGAACATTCTTGCATGAAATATGTGTTTATAATCATAAAAAAATTGACAATGTTATAAGTACCTTTCTGTAACTGTACCAAACTGCAATGAATGGATTGCAATGAACATATCTGAAACATGATATGCAAAGAACTAGTTTAGCTTCAAGTTCACTTGTCATCCTTTGGATACCTCTTGCCTTGCTAGGGCACTTCTTCATTTTATCTAGATCATGTAACAGCTCTGATTGAGCTATTACATGATCTTGGTAGCATGATCATTAAACAATTCTTCATCAAGATAGTAGATATTGATTGGATGGCTCATGAACTTAAGTTTTCTTTTACCTCTTCCTTTGAAGTCACTTACTTCTTGAAAACATTAGAAAACAACTATTACAACCCAGCCTAATTAGGCTGCCAAGCATAATTTGCTAACATTTTTGGCAACCTCTATGCTAGTTTTGCCTGCTAAAAATCTCAAGGCTAGTTGCCTAGTATGTCCATTGGGTAATAGAGTCCTCCCTAGCCCTTGCAACTCAGAAAATCTCTTGAAAACACAGCTTCTAGAAATAGAACTAAAACAAAACAATGATAGCTTCAAACAGGACCAACTAGCTGTGCATAAACACTTCTTGGAAAGACAAAACTAAAATGAAACTACTATGCAACCAACACTTAATTAACTAAAAAACTACTCTACTATGATACAATTGCAACCTTTTTACTCCTCAAAAATAATGTTTGAGGTGAATCCCATTAATCGGGATGGGTAACACCTCTCTTTCCATAGTGGCCAGCTGGAAAGCATTGTGTTGTTTGCAATCAACAATCATGAATGGGCTTGTCCACGTAGCATCAAATTTATTGTGTTTACCAAGTCTACTTTTGAGCTCATCCCACTTAAGAACAATGTCTCCCTCTTTGAAAACTCAGAAAGTTACCCTTCTGTCGAATCTTCCTTTCATTTGCATTTGGTACATCTCTAATTGTTGTGTTGTTTGCTTCCTTATTTCTTCCAACTCTACTAGCTCAGCCAACCATACCTCCATAGGACCATCCTCCATGAATTCAAGCTCCTTCATGAGACTTAGGCCCAGTAGCTCAGTATAGATAGGTAGCTTGGCCTCTTTACCATAAACAAGTACAAAAGGAGATTGACCTATTGACCTTTTAGGAGTCACTCTATCAGCCCATAAGGTTGATTTCAACTTTGAATGCCAAGTTCTCTGGTTATCTTTTATTGTTTGTTTGATGATCCTGATGAGGTTTTTATTAGTGGATTCAGCTTGCTCATTCCCATGAGGGTAGTAATTTGATGAAGTGCTTAGGTAAACACCATGTTTGATGGCCCAGTCAGTTATTTTTAGGCCAACAAATAACAATTCATTATCTGAAATGATTGTATATGGTACACCAAACCTGGCTACTAAGTCTTCATAGAAATTCAATACAACACCCTCATTAGATTCTTTCAAAACTACTGCTTCTGTCCACTTAGTAAATAATATGTGATTGTTAATATCCACTTGTGACTAGAATTTGAAGGTGGATTAATTACTCCAATGAAATCAAGGCCCCACTTGGTGACGGGTTGATCAACTGTGATGGGTTGTAGAGGCATGGCTACTAATTTCTGTTTGCTTGCAAATACAACACATTTCACACACTTCCTTACCCAAGTATGCAAATCTTTGAAAAGAGATGACCAGTAATATCCAGCCTTCATGATCTTTAAGGTTGTTGTGTGGGCTACAAAGTGACCACCATCTGGTCCATCATGAAACTCATGCAATACTTTATCAATCTAATTTGTTTCAATGAATCTTAAGAGCACTCCATTGTAGTCTTTTCTGAACAAAATATCATTGACAATAACATAAGGAATGGCTTGCAGCCTGTAATACCTTCTTTTTGTTGCACTTAGCCCTATTGGGCACTCTCTGGTCTGCAAATAATGCATCATATATCGTGTCTAGCTAGTGTTGTTGGATGGAACAACAGGTACAACAGTAGTATTAGCCATTAAAACCACTTCTTCTTGTAGTTTTACCTCATTTTCTATTATTTCAGCTAGCTGTTCACATAGTCCTTTACCCCGAATCAGCTTGGTAACCTTGATGTTGAAATCATAGTCCATCACTCTAGTTATCCAACCAGCTCTTTTATCTGCCAGATCTTTGCTCAACAAAAATTCTTTCACACTTCGATGGGAAACCATCAACTAGATTTTATTGTTTAATAATATGTGTCTGAATTTTTTAAGACTTCTTATTACATCATGTAGATGCTTTTCAACAAATGTGTACCTTTTCTCATAGCCTTCTAATCCTTGGTTGAAAAAGGCTATTGGTTGCTCCTGGCCTTTCTTGTTCTACTGAGTTAACATAGAAGAGATAGTGTCAACTCCTCCATAGGCATACAGAATGAAATCTTTTAAGAAGTCTGGATTTATTAATGTTGGAGCTGCTAGTATAGTTGCTTTGATATCTTCAAAGTTGTCCTTTCCTTCTTTAGTCCAGCTGAAACCAATGTTCTTTTTCAACATGGTTGTTAGAGGCTTTAATAAACTTACAATATTTAGAATAAATCATTTAACAAAATTGATTCTACCCAAGAAACTTTGTAGACCCTTTTTATGGGTTGGTAAGGGTAAGGCTGCAATAACACTCACTCTTTTTGGATCAATTGTTATCCCATGTTTGGAAACAATATGACCCAATAACTTGCCTTCGTGGATAGCAAAGATGTACTTCAGATTGAGTGAAACTTCATATTCTCTACATCTTTCAAACACTTGTCTAAGATGAGAAAAGTGATCTTTGACATCCTTAGAAAAAGTAGTAATATCATCTAGATACACCAAAACAAACTTATTCATTATGCCCTGAAAAGCCATAGCGATGGCTCTTTGAAAGGTTGCTTCAGCATTCAATAACCCAAATGACATATTTTGATAAGCCATAGTACCCCATTTGGTTGTGAATGTTGTCTTGTATTGGTCTTCCTCCTTAACCAAAATTTGGTTGTACCTTGAAAAGCCATCTAGCAAAGAAAACCTTTCTGAACCTGAAACTACTTGCAAAATCTGCTCCATTGAGGGCAGCAGATAGTGATCTTTCAATGATGCCATGTTCAGGTCCCTAAATTCAACACACAACCTGATCTCACCATTCTTCTTTCTAACAGGCACCAGATTGGACACCTAGGAGATGTGTTTGATTGAAAAATTGATGTTTCTTTGTATCAGCTTGTTCAATTATGTTTTCATCATAACCTCCAGATTGGGGTTAAGAGGCCTTTGCTTCTACCTCACTAGTTTTGCCCTCGGTTCTAGCTCTATAGTGTGTTGAGCTAGCTTGGGGTAAAAACCTTTGAGGTCTTTGTACTCCCATGTAAAAATATCATCAAATTCTTTGCATAATATAACAAAAGCATGCTTATCTTCAGCTGTACATACCTTTCCTAATTTGAGAAGATTAGACTTGAAGATTTCAACTGATTCATAGTGCTAGCTTTTTCCTTCCTTAACTGATCATCTGAATTGAAGATTGACTCCAAAGTCACCAGGCCTTTGGGCAGTTTATTTGTCTTAAGTTGTAGAATCTGGTCCTCAAATTGCTGTTGCAATTTATGTTGTTTGCTAGCTGCAAACTCAACTTCCTCAATGAGAAAATATACTATTTGGTCATCACTTTCAAAAACCTACCAATGTATGTTATTATTAGGCATTGATGGCCTTACAACCACCTTCACATACTGTCATTGCTCAGTATTTCTGATTTCCTTGGGTATATCAAATTCAACCCCCATGGCTACAAGTTTATTAGCCTATTTATTCTGATTTCTAGGCATGGACAACAGGTTAAATCCATCAAAATCTTCAATTAAGTTCCATACTCTATGCTTATAAGACTTTAATAAGTCATTTTTGGTGACATTAATGTTTCTTACCTGATTTTCCACAAGCTCACTATCACCGAATACTTGCAAACATTTAATGTTCTTTTTCTTGGCCCATTCTAAGCTGTGAATGAGTGCTTCATATTCTGCTATGTTATTTGAACAACTAAATGTAAATCTGAAAGCTACATAATATTTCTCATTTTTGGGTGAAATAAGCATAGCTCCACCTCCTACATCTACTTTGCTCCTTGCACCATCAAAATACAACTGCCACAAGTTATTGACCACATGTTCAGATTGTTGTTCATGTTGTTCTTCACCTTTCATAAGGTTAGGAATAGCCTGATTCTATTTGTGAATCATATAGATTCCTAATCTAGCTTCTTCCATTTGCATATAAGGGTCATCTTCATGGTTTTCAAATGCCCATTCATCTAAAAACAAGTCTGCAATGCTCTCGATTGGGGTATGATTCTCATGAACATCAAGTTGCCCTTCCTCATGGTAGGTGAGGTTAGCATTAACAACACTAGAGACATAGGGTTCCATGTGATCTTTAGCAAGGGGTTCAGATTTTACGGTTACCCTTGTACCATACCTAGTCCTAAAACACATATGACTCCAATCAAATAACAAATAACCTCCTAACTTTGTTGTGAAATCCTTGGAAAGGCATAAGGCAAAGTAGGGGGTAGGTCTATTACATATATGTCTTGAGGAATTACAAAATTTGGGCAAGCATGTAATGTGAGGTCTAAATTTCTTATGACTCCAATAGTGTTAATGGACGAACCATCTAACTATGTTACGAGTTTGGATATTGGTTCATAAGTTAGTCCCAACTTATCCACTATCTGTTTTGGCATGACTGAAGTACTAGAACCTGAGTCAATCATACAGTTATGCACAAGGTTTTTACCAATGATTAATGAAACATAAAATGGTGTAGGTTTGACATCTTTGGCTTGTTGTTCTTCTTGAACTGGTGGGTCATTTGCATGCACTACCCTAGGCTAGTCTCTTGATTGGTCTTGAGTGGTCTCATTATTCATAGAGGTTTTAGATAAGGCCTTTTGTAATAAATCTTTTTGGCCTAGGAAAGATAATGAGTCCCACAAAGACATGCTTACATTTGCCTTTTTCATATAATCAATAATATTAAAAGAACATGAACCAAACTTTGGCTATCCCCTTGAAGCAGCAAGATTTACTTGATACTGTACTTGTTGTGGCTACCCTCTCAGCTGATTCTGAGTTGGGACAAGCTATCCTCTTGGTAAGACATGAAGATTTGACTGTTGTGATGGACTAGCAACACCTTGTTAGCTTGATTGATCCTGATTTTGGCCTCTTCCATCTTGTTGTCCTATATCTATAGCTCTCTTTTTGGCTCTCTTGTTAGTTGCTATGAACTAGGTAGATTGATTTTATCCCTGCATATGATTAACCCTGCAAAACTCCTCACCCTGCCAATTCATGAATGTTACATCAGATTGATGCTGTTTGCGATTATAAGCTTGTTGTTTTGAAACTTTGTGTGTGGTACTTTGTTGGACAATAGAATTATTTTGCACCATCAAGGCCTGATTAATCATGTCATTTGAGTAAGTTGATTGGTTGTGGGGTTGGTTACAGGGGTAACACCAATCTTACTCTTGTGCCATATTGTTTTGCACTGATACTAACTCTCTATAAGATGAGCTAGCTGCATGTTGATTGTAAGGCTGATAAGGCCTTGTATTGAATCTCCTTCTTTGGCCTTGGTTTTTAGGTTGATAAGAAGGTCTGTTCTGCTAGTTACTTTGTTGGTGCTGCTGGTTATTTTGTTGTTGATTTTGGTAAGGGGCCTAATAAGGTCTATAAATTTGATTTGGTTGTTTCTTTATGCTTACCAATTCTTTGCCAATATTATGTAACAGCTCTACTTGTCCTTGTAACAACTCTGTTTACTTTTGTAATAGCTCTGTTTGTCTTTTTGCCTCCTGAGATGGGGCTGGGGTAGCATTTGTTTGGACTGAAACTTGATAATTAAGGGCCAGTACAATAGGTACAACAATAAGAGGTGGGATTTGTAATGGGATTGAAGGTTGTATCTCTAGAAAAATAGGCATTTCCATCCTTGGGGCTATTTTACCAGCCTGAATTAGGTTGTTTCAGCTCTTATGGCAACTACATAAGCACTCGACAGTGTTGTACCACCCATTGATTGCACCATTACTGATATATCACTATTTAAAGCTTTAAGAAAGTACAAAATGCATGTTCATCAGTAGGTCTTACCTAGTATTCTGTCCCAAGTCCACTGAAAATAGAAGTTGAAATCAGCCATATGCTTCTATGGGCTCTCTTTATTGTGTTGAGTTGTTCAGCCAATGATAGATTGTCAGACTTGTCTTCGAATTGTTTGTTCAATGCATCCCCTAATAGATCCCATGATGTAATTGAGTCTACTACCAATCCTCTAAACCATTGAAGGGCCTTACCATTCAAAGATGTAGCCAACAATCTCACTACAACATTCTCTTGTGTTATGTGATGGACTGAACACAATATAACCACATCTTTTATATGCTCAATTGGAGTAGTTTGGTCTTCACCTGTAAAAAATGGTAAGCCTCTCAAGGCTGCCACTGGAATGTCATCATGTGCTGCAAGCAGCAATGGGCTACCATCATTGAATTGTACAAAAGGATATCTTCTCGACATTGGTGGAGCTTGAGGGGTTTGTGGAGTTTGAGGAGTTTGGGAACTTTGTGGAGTCTGTATTTGCAAATTTATCACCAATTTCTCTAATCAACCTCTGCAGTCCTGAGACTTGGAGGGGTAGATTGAGTTCTCCCTACTGGACTAGGTATTCTTACTGTTGTTTTGCCTCTTCTCCTTGGAGGTGACAGTTGTAGATACTCAAATGGAGTTGAACTTCCTCTCATTTGGACCTTTCTCATGTGCTAAATTTACTAGATCTAAAAAAATCAAAATTTGAGTTGCCAAGTATGCTATTTTTTAACCTTTGAAAGGTTGAAAACCTTGTTGTGCATACCAAACAACAAAGGAAAAATGTGTTAAAGTGGCCTAAAACTCTGTTCAGAGTCCCACTAGGCATGCCAAAAACTGTTGTCATGAAGGATTGTGCCTTGAATGCTAAGCCTTTACAAGCTTGGCAATCCCGTGCAACATGGGAACATTCTCAGACTGTGGGTTTGTCTATTTCAAGAACGAACCTCTGAAAGAGCTAGCTCCCTTTAAATGCCCCTTTGGATCTGTAAACTAATAAGGAAAAGGGATAGACGAATACTTGAATAAACTAAAAATGAATTGAGAAACCTATCCTAAAGGGGGTGATACACCAATATTTTAACTTAAATCTACATTATGACAGACAAACACTTTCCAATACACCTGTTCTTACAATGCAAACTGATCAAATTCATCACATAAGTAATTCACAGAAAG
The DNA here is from genome assembly GCA_027924645.1 of Cunninghamia lanceolata. Taxonomy (NCBI): domain Eukaryota; kingdom Viridiplantae; phylum Streptophyta; class Pinopsida; order Cupressales; family Cupressaceae; genus Cunninghamia; species Cunninghamia lanceolata. The sequence goes on from BSBN01000465.1 coordinate 21,999,369, forward strand.
CGATGAGATATCTTGCATAAGCTATGACTTGTAATAAACTAGAATTTGTATATTTGCATCTAATAAATGAGACAAAGAATTCTGAGGTTTTGAGGAAAAACGCAGAAAATTCCTATCAAATCACTCACAAAATAATCAAGACACCAAAATTTAGATAGAAGAACCCCTTATTGTATTAGACAATGGAAGGAATCTATGCACGATAACAATGAACTACTAGAAAATAAGTTGTTGTTACTGTAAAAACTGGAACACATGGCTGAGTTACAAGACAATCTCCCTCTCTACAATATGCAAAGGCAAAAAAGAAAGAACTAGAGAAAAAGCATGAGCTTTTTTCCTATAATACAAAATCTGTCTCTCAAAAGTGGATGGGAAGTCAACTCCAGCTCAACTAGACTAAAAAATATGCATGAATGAGTCTCAAAAAGCAACTCCAAATTGCTAGGTGAGCACAAGTAAAAAGCCTAAAATTTAGGCCCAAAAAGTCCTCCAAGATGAGCAAAAATAGCTCAGAACTACTCTTCCAAGGATAGTTGACCAAATGAAAGTTAAAATTAGCTCAGTTTGACTCAAAGTCAAAAATAGAACTCAAAATATCTCTCCCTGCATGAGCTATACTTCAATTCAACTCCTCTCCTATTTTGCATGATTAAGGAGCAAAAATAACCTATTTTAACAATTATTAAAGCAATCAATGTGATTAATTTAATAAGTGTTATATAATGCATGTTTTTTTCTCTCTCTCTCTCTATGGTTATTACATAACAAGTATTAAGGTAATTTATTTGACATTATTGCACTTAATAGTTGTTGACATACAATATTTTTGCCAATTATTTATGCAAAAATATAAGGGGTTTTACATTTATTACAATAGCCTCCTTAAGGAAAAAAATAAACCCACTTCCATCCTCCATGCAGAAAATAATACCTTCAATCTGTCCCTTGACTCAAAAAAAAAAGCAAATTTTCCCTTGGTCAAATAAGGTCAAAAGACCCTCATTGAAATCCATTAACCTCAATCACATAATTATGTTTTTGACTCTAAGGTTTGAAAACTTTTGAAAAATCATAATATACCCTTATGACTCCCAAGACCCTCACGAGCTCCTTTTGCATGATTAGGTCTTTTGATGATTATGTTTTTTAAAAGGTCAAAACATACAATAATACCCTTCTACCCCTTAACCTCCATCATGCACTGCTAGGTTTCTATGATTTGAGGTTATTGACCACGGCCTATATTTGATTATTCATGATTTTCCTTGAAACAAAAGTCAAAAGGTGATTAAGCTCGCGGGCTAGGGCACTTCAAGCAAAAGAGACAAACCCTAAGTTTATTCATTTCATTTTCTTTGACCTTTTAGAATTCTCTGTTGTGAGTGCACTGCCATGCAAGGGTTTGGGCTTCCTTTGTAGATGCTTTGAAGGCTTTTGGAGGGTCTTTTGTTGTAGATTTAGGGCTATCTTGTCATTTTCTTGCCTCCTATAAGTCATACTTTCATTTCACTAAGCTTTTTTATGCAAAAAATGATGAAGATATCTCTTTACTTTGTTGTTTCATGCATATTATTCTTTCCTTGCTTTGGTTTTGGGATGAAATGATAAAAATGGACCCTTCTCTGCCTATTGTTGCTCTATATGATACTTCAATATTAAGGTGAAACTCACCTTTCTTGTAGTTCTATATTTTTCACTTAAGAAATAGTATAAGAATGGTTTTTATCTGCCATATTTGTAATGAACTGGTGATGAATGGACCCTTTTCTTGCTTGGTTTCATAGACACTCTATTCTGTAAATGACAAGCCCTTTTTCCATTCACTCATTGTTGTTGGTGTTGAAGAAAAACAACGGAAAAACTTTTCATATTGTTCTTTTGGTGAGGAAAAGCCCTAACTCACTTTGGCTTCTTCCTGTGAGGTTTTTGGCTCTAGGGTTTGATTTTCTATTGATGAAAATACTTCTTATTTGCCACAGACCCTGCTAGGCTGTCATTGAAACTTGGGAATTCTTGATCTATTATGGCTCTGGTTCTTTATTAATATGTGTTTTTCTCTTCATAAAATGACTTCTCATCATGGATCCCTAGGCAGGTGACTGTATATAACCCTTTGTTAGGGTTTCTCTTTGCTAGCACTTTTAAACTTTCAATAAGAAAAATTGTGAAGAAAATGCTTTCTCTATGGGTTCTCTTCACTCATGAGTACACTACCATTCCCTTTGCTTCCTCTTATACATAATGTGGGATACATATGTGCCTCCTTCTAGGTATATATCAACCACTGTGTTGTCTTTGATTCCCCAGAGATGTAACCATTTCTGACTACCCTGATATTGTTACTATTGCTCTCTATTTTGCAGCTGTAGCAGAGCTTTCATGGTATTGAAAATTTGGTACATGTATTGTTACTTACCCATGAACTGCACTGTTCCACTTTAGTGCTTTAAGTTGCTCATGATCTTTATAGTTTCCACAATGGCTTTGGGTGACTACTCCTAACTCCATTCTCAAGCAATTTATGTCTTTCTCCTCAGATAGTGAGACTGTTCCATCACAATTGATTGCTCTTTGTAGGAATGTATTTTCTTGCAACACTAAGGTCTATGTACCTTGCCACTCCTGTAATTAATGGTTGTTTGAGATTGATGTGACTGTCCATGCTAGTTACTTTGAATATCATTCACTTCAATGGTCAAACATTCAATAACAATTTTACACCTCATTCACAACAAAAGGTGGTAAATATTTGTACTATTTTTTAAATGTTGTTCATGAGGGCACTGCATCTTATAACTGCTCACTGCCTTTTCTATTGCATTGCTACTCTGTTGCTCCTTATAGTTATAAAGATTGTCCTAAGACTATTATGACAGTCATTTTATTTGGGACTCTATACTGTTATGAATACTTTATTGATTTCCCCTTTTCCTTCAAGAAACTATTGTTTATCTTTTGACTATTCTCTCATTTATGCATTGGTTTCATGAAAATGATTGCAAATAAAGAAAGTCTACTACTTGCATTTTATAGACTTTCATCATGCCCCATAAGGGCTCTCCTTTGGTTGGTCTATAGGTTCTCACTGGCATCTTGAAGCTTCCATATGCAATTGCTTTTACTTTGTGACCTGTACATGGCTTGTGAGGCAGTCATTGAGACTGTTACTTGACTCCTCTTATACATGCATTGCTCTTAGATCTTGTACTATTTTCTTTCCTTTATTATTGTCATTTAACTTCAATTCACCATATCCACTATATTACTCATGGCCTTAACAATGAATCTCTCTGGGGTAAGATTCAAATATCTCCTCTTGATATGATTCTAGGTAGATCCTCTTCATGTGTGAACTGTCCTTTGTTCTTCATGCATGCTCAATATGATTGTCTTATCTGCACTGTGCTTCTTCGATATGTTGAACATATCATTGTTGGTGACAACTTTTAGAGGACCTTCCTAAGCTTCTCTTTTGAATCTAATGATTAGCAACACTTGTTCTGTCGACTGCAAGGTCTCTCTCTCTCTCTCATGTACTTGGTTGTTGCTTGATAAAGAACTCCCTCCATATGTATGTATATAATCATTGCTACCTTCATTCCTATGATTGTTGTTCCAAGACATAGCTACAATTATTGTTCTTATTCACTTTAATGTTGATCATTATAAGTTATATGCATCTTGTGACTGCTGTCCTTCAAGATAAAACTTTCTATTTCTATTTTTTATTGTTCTTCCACTGCATGTACCTCAGTAATACATTGTTGCTACTTCATTTATGACTGCTTCTTGCATGACGACTATTGACTGCTCCTTGTACACCAACACTAACTCCACTATGCCTATTGTATTCATTTGCACTGAATCTAACCATCTTGAAACCTCTATGACAGTTTGCATCTTAAAGTCATAAATGCCTATTTTGAAGGTCTTTAGATGTGAGCTGGTTGGATTGCATGACTGCCACCATATGATTTTATGATCATCTTCTTTTCTCTATAGGTCAAAAAGTTGAATGTCTATAGCGTAAACCCATGTGACTGTAACAGGCATATTTATGACTATTCTCTTGTTTGATGCAAGTGACTATGTTTGTATTTGTTGCCTAACATTCCTTGCTCACAACATTTTGTGATTGTGCTCCTTGGCTAGTCATGTCCTTTCACACCCACTGTGTATTCTCCTTTGACTGCTATTAGATAGTGCCTTCCTCTTGATTAGCATGGTCTATGAGTGCCCCTGGTCACTTTGATAACATTATGGTTGTTGTGACAAGTGACATGAGATTAATGAATGATCTTGATGTACCTACATCTACACAATGAACAAACATGTTAGATAAAAACATAGAGGTTGAAGCCTCTCTCTTGGTTGTTTGATCTTATATTCTTCCTCCTATTTCATTCCTCTGCATCTGATGTTCAGTTTATCGATTCCATTTTGTTGATCAGATATAGAATAGCCAGTACATTTTGAATTATTGTATATAGAGGCATATATTAGACCCTGAGCTCTAACATCATTTTCTCTTCCTCCTATAGGTCTCCTCCTAAAGCTATCACTAGGAAAACTAGAGATGCTGATGCGGACAATGGGATTCGTCATTCAGTTAGGCAATGACGGGTCAGATTTTGCTTTTATATGCTTTCTTTTCTTGCAATGTACTCGTTATTATGTATCTTATCACCTACAGATACTCCCACAGCTTGTGTGGGATCATATAAAAATTTCTCTTTTGAATATAACAGTTATTTCATCTCATGCAATGACTAATGTATAGTTCCTCTTTGTAAATCGATTGCATAGCACAAAATGAACATTATTGCATGAAATATGTGTTTATAATCATAAAAAATTTGACAAAGTTATAAGTTCCTTTCTCTAATTGTACCAAACTACAATGAATGGACTACAACGAACACATCTGAAACATGATTTGCAAAGAACTAGTTTAGCTTCAAGTTCACCTATCATCCTTTGGATACCCCCTACCTTGCTGGGGCACTTCTTCATTTTATCTAGATCATGTAACAGCTCTGATTGAGCTGTTACATGATCTTGGTAGCATGATCATTAAACAGTTCTTCATCAAGACAATAGATATTGACTGGATGGCTCATGAACTTAAGTTTTCTTTTACCTCTTCCTTTGAAGTCACTTGCTTCCTGAAAACATTAGAAAACAACTGTTACAGCCTAGCCTAATTGGGTTTCCAAGCATAATTTTGTAACAATAGCATGCATGAAAAGCATGGAATAAAAGACATGTGGGGTCTCAATCAGGGATCCCACATGGTTTTTTCTCATTTTTTTTGCTTCCCATAACACAAGCACATTATAACGTGCTCACATTGTAATGTGAACACATTGTGGGAAGCATCAAAACATTAAGCTTTCATTCCAACCAAATTCATTCCTAATCAATCCCAAATCATCCCTAATCCATTCAATTTCATCTCTTATCATCCATGAACCACTTCTAATCATCCCTAAATGACTTCACACCATCCCAAATCACATCCATATCAATTTAACTTCATCCCTAATCATTTTCAAATCAAGCCATTTCATCTCAAATACCATCCCTAAACTATCCCTAAATCATTCTAATCATTCCATAATCAGCCCTAAACCACTTCACACCATCCCTAAAACCATTCTAATCATTCCCAAATTGTTCCTAATCTAGTCAATTTCACCTCTCATCATCCCTAAACCATTCCATTTCATCCAAACTCTATCCCAAATCAATCTAAGCTCCATCTCAAACCATCCCAAAAATTATCAAATCACACAAATACCTCACTAGGAGCCATTAGAACATCATAAGCACCGATCTGTTAGTCATTTGCACCATTTTGTATATCATATGTACCAATCTGCTCCTTAGTAGCACCTACCTATCAATCACAAGCATCATTCTACACCTAGCCACTCATAGGTGTCATCCTACTCTCTGCTAGCCACAAGAGCCATTATAACATCATAAGCACCAATATGTCAATCATTTACACCATTCTATACATCATATGTGTTAGCCCTAAACCCTAAACCCAATCAACCCTAAACCCCTATCTCCTTGTCTCTATCATCCCTCTACCTCTCAATCTCTCTGCTTATGTCTTTGGCCATGTCCCTTACCCTCTATCTCCCTATCTTTCCCTCTCTAAACTCCTAACCCCTAAACCCTAAACCTGATCAACCCTAAACCCCTATCTCCTTGTCTCTATCATCCCTCTACCTCTTAATCTCTATGCCTATGTTTCTGGCCATGTCCCTCACCCTCTATATCCCTATCTCTCCCTCTCTAAACTCCTAACCCCTAAACCCTCTATATCACAGGTGTCATCCTACTCTCTGCTAGCCACAAGAGCCATCATAACATCATAAGCACCAATATGTCAATCATTTGCACCATTCTATACATCATATGTGCCAGCCCTAAACCCTAAACCCAATCAACCCTAAACCCCTATCTCCTTGTCTCTATCATCCCTCTACCTCTCAATCTCTCTACTTATGTCTTTGGCCATGTCCCTTACCCTCTATCTCCCTATCTTTCCCTCTCTAAACTCCTAACCCCTAAACCCTAAACCTGATCAACCCTAAACCCCTATCTCCTTGTCTCTATCATCCCTCTACCTCTTAATCTCTATGCCTATGTTTCTGGCCATGTCCCTCACCCTCTATATCCCTATCTCTCCCTCTCTAAACTCCTGACCCCTAAACCCTAAACCCAATCAACCTTAAATCCTATCTCCTTATCTCTATCATCCCTCTATCTCTCAATCTCTCTGCCTTGGCCATGTCCCTCACCCTCTATCTCCCAATCTCTCCCCTTCAGTCTCCTCTATATCTCCCTATCGATCATCTCTCTCTAAACCCTAACCTAAACCTCTAAAACTTAACCCCTAACCCCTAAACCATAAACCCTAAGTTACCCTAAATAATGCCCCTAAACCCTAACCCCTAAACCTTAAAACTGAGAAACCCTAAACCCCTATACCACAAACCCCTAAACAATAAACCTTGGAACCAACCCTAAACCTTTATCTCCCTATCTCTCCCAATATTTATCAATCCCCTCACTCTCTCTCTCTCTAAACCCTAAACTCGAGCAACCCTAAATCCCTAACCCCTAAACCCTAAACCCTAAACTCGAGCAACCCTAAACCCCTAAACCCCAAATAATTCCCTTAAACCCTAACCCAAAACCCTAAACCCTAAACTTGAGCAACCCTAAACTCATAAACCTCAAATAATACCCCTAACCCCTAAACCCTAAACTCAAGAAACCATGCTAAACTCCTAAACCATAAAAAATTCCTCTTTATCCCTAACCCCTAAACCCTAAACTTGAGCAATCCTAAACTCATAAACCCTAAATAATGCCCCTAAACTTGAGCAACCCTAAACTTCCCTCTCTCCCAAAACCCCTAAACCCTAAATAATGCCCCTAAATCCTAACCCCTAAACCATAAACCATAAACTTGAGAAACCCTAAACCCCTAAACCCTAAATAATTCCCCTAAACCCTAAACTTAAGCAACCCTAAACTCATAAACCTGACCAACCCTCTCTCTCTCTCCAAAACAAGAAAACTAGGACTCTCTCTCTCTCTCTCTAGGTATGTCTCCCCTTTCTCTCCCCTCCATCTCTATCATCTCTCCCTCTCCCTCCCTCTCCCTCTCCCTTATTGACAAAGAACATGGAAACAATAAAACTAGGACATGCAAAGAGGGATGAGGATATAAATTGGGATGATGAAATGGAAACAAGATGATTTATGAAATTTCATTAGATGGGTTCAAGAATGATGAGGAGAGGTAGAGAGGGGAGGGAAGTAGAGAGTGAGAGAGAGAGGGTAGGAGGTAGACAGGGGAAGGAAGAAGAGAGTGAGAGAGAGGGTAAGAGGTAGAGAGGGGAGGGAAGTAGAGAGTGGAAGAGAGAGTAGGAGGTAGAGAAGGGAGGGAAGAAGAGAGTGAGAGAGAGGGTAGGAGAGAGAGGGTAGGAGGTAGAGAGGGGAAAGAAGTAGAGAGTGTGAGAGGGTAGGAGGTAGAGAGGGGAGGGAAGTAGATAGTGAGAGAGAGGGTAGGAGGTAGAGAGGGGGGAGAAGAGAGTGAGAGAGAAGATAGGAGGTAGAGAGGCGAGGGAAGTAGAGACTCAGAAAGAGGGTAGGAGGTAGAGAGGGGAGGGAAGCAGAGAGTGAGAGAGAGGGTAGGAGGTAGAGAGGGGATCGAAGAAGAGAGTGAGAGAGAAGGTAGGAGGTAGAGAGGGGAGGGAGGTAGAGACTCCGAGAGAGGGTAGGAGGTAGAGAGGGGAGGGAAGTAGAGAGTGAGAGAGAGGATAGGAGGTAGAGAGGGGGGAGAAGACAGTGAGAGAGAACGTAGGAGGTAGAGAGGCAAGGGAAGCAGAGACTTAGAAAGAGGGTAGGAGGTAGATAGGGGAGGGAAGTAGAGAGTGAGAGAGATGGTAGGAGGTAGAGAGGGGAGGGAAGAAGAGAGTGAGAGAGAAGGTAGGAGGTAGAGAGGGGAGGGAAGCAAAGACTCAGAGAGAGGGTAGGAGGTAGAGAGGGGAGGGAAGTAGAGAGTGAGAGAGACAGTAGGAAGTGTAGCTGCCCTTGTAGACATGTATGTAAAGTGTGGAAGCATAGATAAGGAATGTCAATTGTTTGACCTAACATGTCAAAGAGATGTTCTGTAATGGAATGCAATGATTACAAGATATGCAAAAGATGGATTTGTTGAAAAGGCTTTAGAAACTTTCAAGCAAATGCAATTGGCATCTGTAAAGTCAAATAAGCTTGCCATAACATGAGCACGTTATAACACGCTCGCGTTATGTCGAGCTTAGTTAGATGTATTTTTGCAAGTTTTTTACAAAATTTTTAGATAATCTGGAGCGTGCTCCCCATTAGGATGGCACTTTTTTCAATGAGAAGTCAAAAAAATATCACCACAATCTTAAGCTCTCTATTATCTATTTAACCATATAATATTTTTCACATTTTGAGTACGTTAAGTGTTTCATCTTTAATTTCTTTTGTTAGTGTATCCATTTTTTGTCAAAAACCAACATCTAGTATTTTTGACCTTTTTTTAACCGTTCATCGAAATTTGAAATTGTATACACCTAAAATTGGCTCGGGTCGAATTAAGTAAATCTTTTAATATTTATCTTAATTCTTATTTTCTTCTGTCAATTAAATAAATATTCAAAATTTATTTGATTGTTTCATTATCCCATAATTAAATAAAGTCATTTTATTTAATTAAATTCCCTAAATTCTTCTTATGTCTCACATCAATTAAATTCCCTAAATTCTTCTAATGTCTAAAGTCCAAAATCCACCTCATCAATCCACCTCATCATGTTGTACATATAATTAAATATTCTTAATATTTAATTAGCTAATATCCTCCATTTTTAAAAATAAATCTTTAAATCAATTATCCTCCACCAAATTGAATATCTAATTCAATGTTCCCCACTAGCCTTCACCAATTGAATATTTAATTCAATGTTCCCCACTAGCCTTCACCAATTGAATATTTAATTCAATATTCCCCACTATCCTCCACCAATTGAATTCTTAATTCAATTGTTCCCCACTATCCTCCACCAATTGAATTCTTAATTCAATTGTCCCCCACTATCCTCCACCAATTGAATTCTTAATTCAATTGTTCCCCACTATCCTCCACCAATTGAATTTCAATTCAATTGTTCCCCACTATCCTCCACTCTTCCCAAAAATAAATTTTTAACTCATCCACTATCCTCCACTCTTCCCAAAAAATAAATTTTTAATTCATCCACTATGAATAAAAGATTCACTTTTATTCTAGCTATTGATCTCATCTGTTGATCCTCACCCTCCATTCCTTTTTTAGAAAATCTATAAATAAGACCCTTCTCTAAGCAATTTAGGGGACTTCACTCTGGCATCCTCATAATGCCCAATTTCCTCTAGGAAATCTTCTTCTGGCATCCTCATAATGCCCAATTTCTTCTCCTCATTCTAGTCATCCCATATCCTCCATCATTAGTGTGTTGAAGCTCATCTTCAATCACACAAAGTATCATAGCCATTTCTCCTTGTCATCTTGAGGAATCGAAGCAAGGAAGCAAGCTCCCTGAGGGCCAATCTTCATCATTCAAGATCAAGAAAGCATAGGCGAGCAATGGAAGTCGAAAGGTAAAGGTTGTAAGTATCACTTGTCTGTTATTTAAATCTCCTTTTCCTTCATATTTTATTGTGGTTGTTTGGGTTTATTTATCATTATTGATCAATCCATTTTACCCCTTACATTTTGGCGCCCACCGTGATCTAATCCACATTGTTTGTGAGTGTTTGTCTTAGAAGTTTTGTTGCAGATTCAAGTGTTTCAAAGACCATTCGGGCATCAACTCTTACAAATGGCCTCCTACGCACAAACCGAGCTCACCGTTGAGTCCAGAAGGCCTCGGAGGTAAAAAGTCACATATCATTCTCTATGGTTGTTATTTGAAAATTTTTGAAATTTTTTTTACTTTTCAAAGTGTTTTTAGAAATTTTTTGAAAATTTTTTAACTTTTCAAAGTGTTTTTGTAGGAAAAATAAATAAATAAAAAAATAAATTAAAAAAAAAAATTTCATTGGGGGTGTATGTGTTTCATTTTAATATTTTCATTTTAAAACAAAAAAAAATTAAAAATTAAAAAATTTGACAAGGGGCCAAAGCCCCCTGCCCGCAGGCCCCGCCTGCACCACCCCCGCAACCCCTGCGTACCATCCCCAAACCCCCCACCCGCAGCACCCCCACCACCTTCACCCACCACCCCTGCGCGGCACCCATCCCCCCTTCCCTTTGCTCCGATCCCCCATCGCCCCCCGTCTCCCCTCCCCGCGGCCTCCCTTACCCCGATCCCTCCCCACCTCCCCGTGCAGCCCTTCCGCTGCCACCCTCCCTTCGGCCTCCCCCTTTCCCCCTACGACCTCCCCTCCCCATGCCCCTATGCACCACCTGACCTTCCCACCTCCCTCTACCCACCACCCCTCCGCTCCGCCTGCCCGCCACCTTCACCCGTTCCTTGCCACTCGCGCTTCGCCCGTCCCCACTTGCGGCCACTGCTCTGCCTCCCTCTGCTGACAGCCCTTCGCCCACCACTGCCACTCACCTTCCCTCTGTGCGTCACCCTTCCACCTCCGCCCGCCATCCACCGCCGCTCCACCATCCCTCCAACCTACACCTGCACACACACAAAAATAAAAATAAAAATTTAGGGTTACAATTTAAATTTTTTTTTTTTTTTGCCAAGCTTTTAGCCCCTGGTCACATGGGTGACCAGGGGGCTGCTTTAACATTAACTGCCAAAACAAACCACCTAGATACAAACCACAGCATGTGATCACTTTTCCAAACAGTCAGCGGCTAACATTAATTGCCAATTAGCCTTTTGTGCTTCTCACATACCAAAATAGGCTATTTTTTTTCAAACTTCCACAACTTTCACATACGGAGTCAAAAATTTGCAAACAAGGACTTGTTGGAAAGATGATGAGGTGAACAACACAATTGTGAAGAAATTTTTAGGTGACTGTACCATTTTGACCATTGTTTTCGCAATCAAAGTCAAAGATGCTTCAAAACTTCAAATGCTCATATCTTTTGCAAATTTGATCCTTTTTCAGTGAATTTTTTTTTCAAATTGCATGGAATTTCATGTAGAATCTGTTTATGAACTTATTTTTTCTGTAACAGTTCATTTCGCATCAAATTTTAACAGATTCTTGATTATTGCATAACGATCCTCTTGGCTAGTCTACTTGCTCCGTTTTCATTCTAGTGACTTGCAGGTGATCATTCGGGGCTGGAACAACATCAGGATCAGCATCTACATCAATTTGGACATCAAAAACAATCCGGGTGCACTCATTCTATCTCTTATTTCTTCATAATCTTGTTTGCAAACACACTACAATTTGGGATATAAAACGAATCATTGTTTGCATACACACTTCGATTTGGGCTCATAAAATGAACATTGATTGATCACACATTATTGAAATTGAGCTTAAAATAAACCTGTGTTTGCCATTCACATCTTGATTTGGGCTTTAAAAAGAACCTATGCTTGAAGTGCCTTCCTCACATTTCAATTCTTAAGGGTTAATTTACAAGTGTGAGTGTGAATCAAGTGTGCATGTGTATGCTTTCTCCTCGCACCGCAAGGTGACCTTGGAGATCAAAAATACCTCACTTGATTCGCTTTTGTTTACCCTTTCCTAGGAGGTCTGTTAGGGGATTTCATCACCCCTAGGGACGACCTCATCCGAGGCTGAATCAAAAGACACCCTCATTGAAATTAGAATCTTGTCACTCTTGGCTAAGCCCCAAAGAACTTTCTGCGTTTGGGAAGTGAAGGTGAAGGGTGGGTTACCCCCTTCTCCCAGCTGTGTGACAAGATTTCACTTTTAATCCCTAGTCAACCTCGTCTAAACATTTCCCACAAACCTAATTGGCCATACCCTACATCAAACTAGACATTAGGGCATGTTGATGTGTCTTCCACGTGTGCTTGTTTAAGCATCATCATTATTCTTCAAATTCAACATTCAAAATCGCTCATGTGTCTTGTGTGAGTGACTCATGATTGTACATGTGTGATCATTAAACATTGCCAAACCAAGCAAATATCAGACTAATGAATTTGATCTAACTTGTAGCGCATTTGCACTCTGTTTTGACGCATTTGTTTTTGCACATCCAAACTAGTAAGCTTTTCTAGTCTCATGTCAATGGCAAACCAATTAGAATATATGGATCAAAAAGGCCAATATCTGCAATTGCAAATAAACTTAGGTCCCTCACCCCAAGATTGTTTAGCAATTTCTCAACAACTCCAAGTCTTAAAACAAGAATTGACAATCTTGCAAGTTGAACGTGCCAGCACTAGCTATGCCTCGCCCCAAACTCCTATGTTTTTTTCCCATACTCATGACAAGGCAACCGCCACCTCAAGAGGGAAATCGTATACCACTTTGGCTCCTAGTCCTCCTTCACAATATTCTAAGACACATATCCCAAAGCATACCAGTTCTACAACAACACCACCATCTAGTTTCTCAAATTTTAAATGGCACACTAAAAAAGAATCAGATGAGTGGTGGAAATTTTTTTTTCCAGATTTATACAACGCAAGAAAAACTAGGGAGAAAGCAAAATCCACTCATCCATCCCTTCATCCATCTACCCATACACCTGTGATGGATGTGATCTAAGGACTATTAGCAGAAAGTCAACCATGTCCCCAAACTCCAATCCTTGGCCTTACCAAAGATTCTTCCAATGTCTTGTCAACACCTACAATGCCTTCATGTCATCCGCAACCCCTTGAGCTTATCGAAGAACCTCCTATCATGAACCAAAGTCAAGGTCCATCAACCATCCATATTGCTAACCAAGAGCCTATCCAAGCGTCTTCTACCTCCACTTCAATTCAAACAACCCAAGAGTTATGTCAAGAGCACACTTTAGAGCATGTGGAAACATTAACCCCTTGTCTAAACCAAGATCAAAACATTTCCAGCCGACCCCTGCATAACCTTTATCTCTTCAATGATCCTATACCTATACATGAGCAAGAGATCTAATTTCCCACCATGCATAACCTATATCTCTTCCCTGATCAAGATACTACCATTGATGAAGAAGCTCTCCATGAGCAACTTGATCCTATGCATGAGCTAGAGATCCAATGGCTTTTCTATGATCAAGATGATATCCATAATAATGAACCTCTCCATGAGCCACTGGATCCTATCCATATCCTCACAACTATACATGAGAAGGAAATCCAAAGGTAAAGGTTGTAAGTATCACTTGTCTGTTATTTAAATCTCCTTTTCCTTCATATTTCATTGTGGTTGTTTGGGTTTATTTATCATTATTGATCAATCCATTTTACCCCTTATAGAAATAAGTTACATTTTTAGAAACTAGACTCCATTCTACATGTATTCAAATTTTTTTATTTATTTTTGATTAGTTTTCAAAAGTTTTAGGGGGGAGCATACTCAATTTTCTAATTTTCAGGATGTGTCGACTTTGAAAATTACTAAAAAATCAATTATTCATGAAAAAATTATCAAAAAAATCAGGCATAAACTACATGGTGTTAACTAATTTCTCACTAAAGCGATTTTTGAAATATTAAAAAAAAGTTAACAGTTTAGGGGGAGCACACTAGATGCTATGTTATATTCTTTTGAGAAAAATATAACCAATTTGTGTGCTCCCCCTTTTTGAACTCCTTAATCTCAACCATTTTTTAAAAACATTAGTAGTTTAGAAACTAGATTCGAAGCACTACGACTCTTGTTTTTGTTGCATCTTCAAATTTTGAGTGTAACTATCTTCAATTTCTCATCCAACATTAGTGTTTCCTTATTTGAAAAAAAAGTGGCATCTTAAGACCCCTTTTGGTCCCTCATCTTTGTGCACTTACCTAGTAGCTAGATTTAAAAAACCAACTGGCCATAGCATGAGATTCAACAAATTAGAATTGTGTTGGATTTTTAGTTTGACTCTTGTTGATTGCTACCTGAGAGGAATACCTGCAAAAAGTTATAAAACTAGTTAAATAGTTTCTAGGTTATATATAAACCAGAATCAAGGAAACATTTTCTATAGAAACATACCTGGTTTAATGAGTGTTGTCCTTCATACTGTCAATCAAAAATAATGATAAGCCAAAAAATTAGGTGTATTGAATAGTTTAAACTTCTTATTAAATGCATAAATGAATATATATTTGCATAATTGTATATACCTGAAGGAGTACATATGCCATATTCTTTTAGTGCAAACAAGAGAAAGATTTTTTTTAAGGCTAAGAAGCCACTGTAAGGAAAGCCTTGAGAAGCTGCCCCTCCATACAAGGGAGGCAGGCCCCTCTAAGGGAGATGCCTCCATTAGAGGTGCCTTCCCTTAGAAATAAACATGTAGAGTTAAATCTACATTTTTACAATATTTTCCCTTTTATAATATTCCTCATAATTGCTCTCTTTCTCTACCATTAGAAAGGAAACATGCCTTATGAGGCTGAAATAAAACAAATTTGGCATACTTTATGCAATAAGAGAGTAAAGTTACTTTATTAAATTTATCAAAAGGTCAAAATATTCACAAGTAACTTCCACCAAAAATATAAAAGGATTAGAAAAGTGATAAACATAATGAATTTGATTTCAATCTGTATAGAGCTCAAGAATGCTTGAAAGATGAAATTCCTTATCTAATTAATTCTAAGAGGAATTAAATTACTGACATGGAACTATAAATGATGGACTCTTATGAAATTCATTATTAAAAATAACTAGTCTTTAATGACACCTTAGAATTTGAAATTGATTATTAATTTATTGCCAAACATGCATGATTAGTATGTGGATGGTTGATTTCAAGTGGAAATATTTCTGAAGGATTGGAATCTTTGTTTACCATATCTTAAATTTATGGTTGCAAATATCTATATGTTTGCATTGGGGCTATTGGTAATCATTTATGTTTGGGGTTTTAAGCCAGGCCCCTTCCCAAAATCCAAAAAATTCTATGTCTTTCAGCCTCTGCAGTTGTAAAAAATACAAAAAATCAGTTAAGGTGCAGGTGTCTTTGTCTATACCAGGGTGTTTGTATATACATACAGGTCAAATGTGCATTGGCGGGCTTGCAAAAAATCTCCATCGGCCTTCAAAAAATGGTGAAAAATGAGTTGTATGCATTTTTAAATGCATATTAGGTTGCATGTATATTTGGTTTGTATGTTTAGACATACAACGGTTAGATACAAGGAAAAAATACATTTCAGGTATATTCTAAAATGATTCTCGCTTGTATATTGGGTCTTGTACATTGTATTTGTATATTCAGCATGCAAAGAGAAATGTACATTGAAAAATATACAAGGGGCTTTGTATGTTCGGCAATATACAAAGAAACAGAGGTGCAATTGGTGGGGCCCCCAGACAGGACATACAAAGGTGAATGTATGTGAAGTATACATTCGAAATATACAAAAAAAGATATACATTCTAAACACGAAGGAGAAATCAAATATAGTTAATAATATTTTAGTTCCGCAGCATGTATGTTGGGCGCTTGTATGTGCCAATGTACATGCACAATTACAAGCCGATGTGCATTGAAAGGGATGCAAGGCGGACCGAAGTTGTTTTCATTTTGT
This sequence comes from Cunninghamia lanceolata, assembly GCA_027924645.1. NCBI lineage: Eukaryota > Viridiplantae > Streptophyta > Pinopsida > Cupressales > Cupressaceae > Cunninghamia > Cunninghamia lanceolata. The sequence goes on from BSBN01000465.1 coordinate 22,015,598, forward strand.
TCTATAAGCCCCTGGCATCCGTGGCTTGCATGTATATGTGTGATGTACAAAGGGAAAGTGCAATGGTCAGATACAAGCCGGATTTCAAGGCAGATGCAACATGCTTCATAAAAATTTGAAATCTGTGCCTTGTATGTATAAAGTGTATGTATATGCAGATATACATTGAAATATGCAAGGAAAGAAGATGCGAGGTGGACCCGATTGAAAATTCCAATTTGCTCTATAACAGTTTGGGGTCCGCCTTGTATGATGAACAGTTGTATGTATATGCTTTGCATATACAAGGATTTGAAAGGCAGGCAGTTGTATATGCATTTGTTTGTGCATATACAAGAGCAAAAAGGCAAAATGAGAAAGGAAAAGTCAGCGATAGGAGCATGAAGTGCCTACGTGGCATGTTTTCACTGGTTGGTGACTTTTCAAGGTATTTTGGAGTCATTAGATTTCAGCGATAGGAGTTGATCGACAGCCTTGCTTTAAACCTGCAGCGATGGTTTTTCTGAGCGTGTGCGACCATTTTTTAGCAGGAAAATCTCCAAATGCATCTATTGTTGCATCCCGCGAGTAGCTGAAGCTTTAATGGCAGATTGTGCAGGGAAGTATGGGTCGTGTTGACAGGTCAACCATTTGAATTGATGAAGAAAATCTAGAAACGGCGGCACATCTCCCAATTCTACCGGTTCCCTCTCCTTCCTCTACTTAGTGCATTGATGATTTTAAGCGCCATTTTTTTAATGCATTGAATCTGGCAGATTTTTGATTTGCCTTGTAATTAATTTTGCTGAGTACACAGCCCTGGTATAAAAGCCAAACTGTGTTACTCATTGTTTTGGTTGGAAACTAGATGAAATTTTGGTGCTGTGACATAATACAACTTCATTGGTGACTCTGTCCTGTGAGTTTATGAGTCTCATGTTGTATGTTTAATGCATAAACCTACTGGTTTCATGTTGATTTAAATGAGTAATGCTTCATTACATGTGTTATGTTACTTGTCTCCAAATTGAATGTATTCTTCTTTTGAATCTAAACAGCTAAGGGATGTCTAAGATTCTTGAATATAGATTTGCTATGTTGAATGCTTGATCTTCTACTTCTACTCAAGGAGTAGATTAAATGTTTTAGGTTAAAGTGTTAAGAAGAATATATTGCAGTGAGGATCTTCTAAGCAGAGGTAACTGAATACTCAATCATGGGAGGTATCTGTAAGACAGATATTAAACAACCCCCCTTGAAACTCAGTCATTAATATAATCTTATGTGTGCATTCACATGTGTATGTCTATTGACTCCGAGCCCTGGATAGGCACCAATCTAGTCCTATATTGAGGTCACAACCAAAGTCCTAGTTTTGCATCCAAACATAAAATCAAACTCAAACTTCATATACAAACCTTTAGGACTTTAGAATTAGTTTAGGATTTGAAATCCTCTGTCTACAACTGAATATAGGCCCAAAGCTAGCCCCTTTGCACTTATCTCACAGTTTTGGTCTTCATAAGAGAGGATTTATCTGCTTTGTGTCAACATCTCAGCTAGTACATAGATACATTTCATAGATGTTGAATAGGGAATACCCCCCTTGGTTCTGCAGAGCCTAAAGAAGAAGAGGAGATATTTATAGAGTCTATCTCCTATACTGTTGGCCCCTGGCCCAGGAATCTTATTGATCAATGATGGCTACCTTGTAGGGACAACTGGGAATAAGCATTCAGTCTGGAAAAATAACCAACAGAAATTGGCGACTCTACTGGGGAAAACTTTGTGAAAGAACCCTAATTTTAAAAGAAAACAATTCCTAGTAATAGGTGGCGACTCTGAACCAATCTCCCAACCGGTAAAGTAAAAATTTGTATGCAAGGGAGAAGATCCCAATGTAACCCTTTGTTAGAAGAGTTACCCAGAAAAATGATGTACAGGAAAAAGGGAACTGTTCAAGCTAGTCAAGAGGGTTCTCCCAGAAGAAGTGAATTTATTCAAGACAATCCAGAATCTTCAAAAAGGACAGAACCTTATTTTTCAAACACAGAAGCTGAAATCCAGAATGTATATGAGAAACAAAAGGGTGGTGCTTTAAGAATAAGGTCAGAAGTTTTTCAGGAACGCCCTTTCCTGGATCCCAGTGATAGATTTGAAGAGGTTGAGTCTCCAAGGGATGAAGATAATGATGACCAGAATGGAATGGGACCATCCTCCTCTATGCCCAGAGAGAAACAATTAGCTGAAGAAATTAAAAGTTTAGGAGCTGAATTGGAATATCTGCAAGCAATGAAGATCAGAGATGACATGAGACAGAAGGTGCAGGCTCTGAGAGTTTCTTAGAATGATTCAGTTCCCATCCTTGAAAATGCAAATATGCAAAGAAATCATCATAGAAATGAAATCCAGAATCAGCATAACGATTAAAGACAGAATGCAAATAATGTTAGAATATCGTTAAATAATGTAAGAAATCAAGATGCAAATAGAAATGCCAATGCTAATCAATTTGGTAGACAGCCTATGCAACTGGACAGATTTAGACAGGTTATTTTTGATGGCATTCCTGGTTACCCAAATCCTATTGACAAACATGTGAGGCTGCAAGTGCCTAAGTTTTCAGGAAATAACACTGTATCAGGTGAAGACCATTTAAAATCTTTTCAGAATATCATGGACAACTTTGAGCTTGAGAATGAGAATGTTTTCATGAAATCATTTATGCAATCCTTAGTTGATGAAGCCAAGGAATGGTACAAAGGTCTCCCTAACGGAAGTGTTTCATCATGGGATGACTTCAGGAGAATATTCAAAGAATAGTATGGTGACAAAACTAATCCTAGTTTTTTCATTAATGAATTCACTGGCATCACCAAAGGATCAAATGAACAAGTTGCTGATTTCAATGCTAGATTCACGAAGGTATTGAACAAATTGCCATAGGATCTGAGGCCTAATGAGCCTATGTGCATAGTGTTGTACATAAATGCTTTTGATGCCAAAACAGCTTATGGATTGAGAGACAAGGGTCCTCACAGCCTCAGAGATGCTTTCAAGATTGCAACAAACATTGAAAATAACAGAAAAGCATCTGGTAAGACAAATAGAAGAGATGATGTAAAAATTCTACAAAATCCAAATACCAAATCTCAGAGTGTTCAGGGCAATGCATCTACTTCTGAGAATAAATTAGACAAATTGACAACTATTGTCAAGGACCTGAGCTATAGAATGGCTAAAAATGAAAAGGGGGTGGGTCCTGACAGACAAGTTTACCAAAGGCAAGAAAGAAGACCATCATTACATGATATGCCATATAAGACTAATTGGCATAATGGTAAACCCATTATTCCAAACAGCAACACAGGTCAAAGGATTCAAAATGCAAAGGAAACTCCTGATCCTTTGAAGAAGGCTGTAAATATTGTTAATGACACCCCATGGTGTATCATATGTCAAATGTCTCATTCATAGTCGCAATGCCTGATTGCTCAGTCTTTATATGATAATGTGGTTGCCTATGATGAGTGTGATGAGCCACATCGCATGGAGGATGATAATGTCAATATGTTGTCTACAAATAGAGAGTATCCATTTCACGATGCTGATGTAAGTGTAAATGATGAGATTCAGGTCTGGCAGCAATTTCCCTATGATGAAGATGAGGAAGATAACTATGCTTATGCTCAAGACTCACATAGTTTTCTGAATAATTTGAGGAGACCTTCTGATGAAGAAATTGGAGCTTTCACAGCTGCAACAATAGCTCAAGTTAAAAGAAATTACAATCTTAGGGGCAAAGCTCAAGTAAGCAACTCACACCAACCAGAGAATACTTTTGTGAACCAACCAGTGCACAATCATAAAGGGACTAAAACACAAAAGAGGCAATGGAGCAATAATAGGCAAAATTTAAGCAAAAAATAGGTCATGATTCTCAAGGACCAGAAAATAGAATCCCCTAGATTGAGGATCAAAAAAAAAATTCTCAAGGCAAGAATGACAGTCAGGCAACTATAAAAACTAAGGCTAGATCATCTCAGGATAAAGGTAAAATGGTGGAGCAAGTTACAACTGTTATACAAAAGTATGCTTCATTTGATATGACTCAAGTCTTATTGCAAATAAAAGTCTCTATTCCACTGATGGAGCTGATGAAAGTGGAAGAATTCAAAAAATAAAGCTGCATCCTTAATTTCAGGAATACCATGTCAAGCCAAGCTGAATGATGAATTTCAGGGTAAGAAATAGGCCTTATATATTGATGAAGATGAAGTTCCTGAAGTATATCTAGGAATGACCATGACAAAATGCCCTTCACAAGTGGAACCATTCTATGTCTCCGTGGTTATAAATGGAAAAATAATTAAGAACTGTATGCTTGACTCAGGAGCATCAACAAACATCATGCCTTTGGCTATCATGCAACAAGCTGGATTAAAAATAGATAAGGCATGTGGGAAATGCTATGCCATGGATGCTAGGGAGGTACCTGTCATTGGAATTATGAAAGATGTTGATTTCAGATTGGCAGCATATCCTGAAAAGGCCTACAAAATGAACATAACAGTTGTTGATATCAAGCCGCAGTATGGCATGTTGCTGTCAAGAAGGTGGGCAGCATTGATTGGTGGGAGTATGCAGTTAGATTTGTCATATGCTATGATCCCAATGAATGGCAAGGATGTCAAACTGATCAGAGAAGAAAGGTCATCACTGGAGGATCAAGAATTAGAGGAACAGATATGTTTTGTGGATACTGACTGTGATAATTTCAGAGTTGTCTCAGATGATAAAGAGGGTGAAGAAAAAAATTTTGCATTCAAGAATTGGATCAATAGGGTCTATGGACCATGTATTTTGATGGAGCTTGTTTGAAGGAAGGATCTAGTGCTGGGATTATATTTCTGTCTCCAGCTGGTAAGCTTCTCAAATTCTCTTTCTTGTTGAAGTTTGCCTGTACAAACAATATTGCAGAGTATGAGGCTCTGTTATTAGGATTGAATGTGGCTTTGAAGCATGGAATCAAGATGCTCAAGGTGTTTGGCGATTCAGAGCTTATTGTTTCCCAAGTTAGAGATAAGTATGCATCAAAAAATAAAAGGTTAAAACAATATAAGCATGTTGTTTGGGATACAATAGAATTGTTTGATGCTTTTTCAATAAACTGGATAGAGAGGTCAAAGAATGTCATGGCAGATTTTCTAGCTAATGTAGCCATTAGGCCAGATGATATAACTCTATCAGATGTCACAAATGTTGAGGTCAAGTTTAGACCTGCAGTACCAGATAATGTATGCAGCTGGCAGGTATTTGATAATGATAAGGATTTGTTAAGATTTCTGTACTGCATAGATGAATATGAGAACCAAGAAATAGATTTTCAGAACTTTGTGGAGGTTATGGATGGAAAAGAAACTCTCTTAGGGAAAGAAATAATTCAACTCAAGACAAACAAAATCCCTTGAGGGCTGGTTGCTTTAGAGAGAGTTTTTGACAATAGAGACCAATTTGTTACAAAGACATCTCCAACAAATAAGGATGATCTGGAGGAGATAAACTTGGGGACATCTTATGCCCCCAAAAAGGTATACATTGGCAAATAGCTCAAACCACACATATAGAGCATGCTGATTACACTACTGAAGAGATATAAGCATGTCTTTGCTTGGTCATATGAGGACCTAAAAGCTTATAGAGAGGATTTATTTCAGCATGAAATCCCTTTGAAGCCTGAAGCTAAACCGTTTAGACAGAAACAGAGGCCTATCAACCCAACCTTAGCTCCAAAAATGCGAGAAGAACTCATGAGGCTTAGGGAGGCTGGAATAATTATGTCCATCAGACATTCAACTTGGGTGTCTAACCTTGTCTCGGTCAGAAAAAAGAATGGTGATATAAGGCTATGTGTGGATTTTAGAAATCTGAATATGTCTTCTTTGAAGGACAATTATCCATTGCCAAATATGGAAGCTATGCTGCAAAAAGTGACTGGCTGTGAACTTTTATCTATGATGGATGGATTTTCGGGGTACAATCAGGTGAAGGTAAAGGAATCAAAACAATTCAAGACCGCTTTCACTACTCCATGGGGAACCTATGTTTATGTAAGAATGCCATTTGGACTAACAAATGCAGGTGCTACATTTCAAAGGGCAATGGATGTTGCTTTTGGAGGATTGATTGATTCAATCTTGGCTATGTATCAAGATGACTTGACAGCTTATTCAAAAAAGGAGGAGCAGCACTATATGCACTTGGAGCAGATTTTTATTAGAGCATTAGAGTATGGTATCTCACTCAACCCAAAGAAATGTGCTTTTGGGGTTGTAGAAGGAAAATTGCTTGGACACATTGTTTCCAAGGATGGAGTCAGGATTGATCCTGAAAGGGTGGCTGCAATTGACAGAATCCAGGTCCCCAAAATAGTGAAAGGTGTTCAGTCCTTCTTTGGACAAATTAATTTTGTTAGGAGATTTGTGCCTAACTTTGCGGAGACCACTAGAGAGATCTCTAAAATGTTGAAGAAAAATGCAACTGTCAAATGGGAAGATGAAGCAACCAAATCATTTCATAACATAAAGGAAGCTATAAAGATGGCTCCTGTTTTAAAATCTCCTAATTTTTCTAAGCCATTTCAATTATTTCCATTTGCTTCTTTCCACACTGTTGCTGCATGCTTATTGCAGAAAAATGAAGAAGGGTTTGAACAGCCTATTGCCTTCTTTAGTAAGTCATTACAGGCTACTGAATTAAAATATGACATCATGGAGAAACATGCATATGCACTAGTTAGAGTAGTTAAAAGTTTCAGGCCATATTTGGTAGGCTCTCAGGTAATTGCATATGTGCCTCATGCAGCAGTCAAGGACATCTTTACTCAGCAGGAAGTAAATGGAAGAAGATGCAGATGGATAAACAAATTGCAAGAATTCAACATTGAAATACGGATCACTAAGTTGGTAAGAGGACAAGGTTTGGCAAAATTGATGACACAGTCAAATCTAGAGGCATGCCAAGTGAATGTGGTGCATAATGAAGTTATAAATATGTCAGAATTGGAGTGGTATAAGGACATAATACATTATTTGCAAAACTTGAACTGTCCTTCCCACCTCAGTGATATCCAGAAGAGAACTTTGAAGCTGCAGGCTATTAAATACATCATTGTTCAAGGAGAGCTATATTGGAAAAATCCTGATGGTGTATTACTCAGATGTGTGGATGAAAATCAGGCTAAGGATATTCTAAGTGACATGCACAATGGAGTGTGTGGTGGGCACTATGCTGCCTATACAACAGCCCACAAAATCCTTAGAGCTGGCTACTGGTGGCCAACTCTTTTCTCAGATGCACATAGAATAATAAGGAAATGTGATCCTTGCCAAAGGTTCTCAGGAAAGCTAAAATATGGAGGTGCATTGCCCCTTAAGATTGTAACTGTAGAAGCTCCATTTCAGCAATGGGGAATTGATTTTATAGGGGAAATCTTAGAAAAATCTAGTGGAGGGCACAGTTGGATTCTGGTTGCTACTGATTACTTCACTAAATGGATTGAGGCCATTCCAACTAAAAAGGCTACAAGCAAAGTGGTGATGGATTTTATCCTGGAAAATATTATTATTAGATTTGGAGTACTAGCCAAATTAGTTGCAGATAATGCTATGTGCTTCAGGTCTAGTGAATTTATTGATTTTTGCAATAATTATGGAATTGATTTGTCTCATACATCACCATATCATCCACAAGGGAATGGTCAAGCAGAGTCAAGCAACAAAAGTCTCATGAAAATCATCAGAAGGGTGATAGATAAAAACAAGAGGTCTTGGGATTCAAAGCTGAAGTTGGCATTATGGGCTGACAGGGTGACAGTGAAAAGAGCAACTGGGAGATCTCCTTTTGAATTGGTATATGGTGCAGTAGCTAGGTTGCCTGTGAATAACCTCTTACTAGTGTACAAACTCATCCAGGGGAACGAGGAGGAGATTGGAGACCCAATGATTGAAAGAATAAATCAGCTGGTCGAACTTGATGAAATCAGAAGAGAAGTACAGAGAACAAACATCAAAAGGTAGCAAAAGGTGAAATATCTGTTTGATAAAAGGGCAACAGAGAGAAGGTTTCAGAAGGTGACTTAGTACTTATGTGGAATGTAAGAGGCCAGGATAAGGGCAAACATGGTAAATTTGAGCCCTTATGGACTGGCCCATATTAAATCAGCAATTTCTATGAAGATGATTCTTATTTTCTCCAGGCCCTCAATGGTGAACTACTGGAATTGCATGTGCATGGTAAATTCCTTAAGGCTTTTTTCACATAAATGAGTACCTTCTGTGTACACTGTAAATTAGATGTAAATATTTTGTAGATGCCTTGTGGAGTTGGTCGTGTTTGAGTTCTGAGTTTTGTCTAGTCTGCCCCGGAGTAATCTGGTCCTCGCTGCAGTCTTGCACTTGCACGTCCCCAATTGGAGCCTGTGTTGGTAATCATTTATGTTTGGGGTTTTAAGCTAGGCCCCTGCCCAAAAATCCAAAAAATTCTGTGTCTTTCGGCCTCTGCAGTTGTAAAAAATTAGTTAAGGTGCAGGTGTCTTTGTATATACAAGGGTGTTTGTATATACATACAGGTCAAATGTGCATTGGCGGGCTTGCAAAAAATCTCCATTGGCCTTCAAAAAATGGTGAAAAATGAGTTGTATGCATTTTTAAATGCATATTGGGTTGCATGTATATTTGGTTTGTATGTTCAGACATACAACGGTTAGATACAAGGAAAAAATACATTGCAGGTATATTCTAAAATGATTCCCGCTTGTATATTGGGTCTTGTACATTGTATTTGTATATTCAGCATGCAAAGAGAAATGTACATTGAAAAACATACAAGGGGCTTTGTATGTTCGGCAATATACAAAGAAATGGAGGTGCAATTGGTGGGGCCTGTGGACAGGACATACAAAGGCGAATGTATGTGAAGAATACATTCGAAATATACAAAACAAAGATATACATTCCGGACCTGAAGGAGAAATCAAATGCAGTTAATAATATTTCAGATCCGCAGCATGTATGTTGGGCGCTTGTATGTGCCAATGTACATGCACATATACAATCCGATGTGCATTGAAAGGGATGCAAGGCGGACCCGAAGTTGTTTTCATTTTGTTCTATAAGCCCCTGGTGTCCGCAGCTTGCATGTATATATGCTTGTATATGTGCGATGTACAAAGGGAAAGTGCAATGGTCAGATACAAGCCAGATTTCAAGGCGGATGCAACATGCTTCATAAAAATTTGAAATCCGCGCCTTATATGTATAAAGTGTATGTATATGCAGATATACATTGAGATATGCAAGGAAAGAAGATGCAGGGTGGACCCGATTGAAAATTCCAATTTGCTCTATAACAGTTTGGGGTCCGCCTTGTATGATGAACAGTTGTATGTATATGCTTTGCATATACAAGGATTTGAAAGGCAGGCAGTTGTATATGCATTTGTTTGTGCATATACAAGGGCGAAAAGGCAAAATGAGAAAGGAAAAGTCAGCGATAGGAGCATGAAGTGCCTACGTGGCATGTTTTCATTGGTTGGTGACTTTTCAAGGTATTTTGGAGCTGTTAGATTTCAGCGATAGGAGTCGATCGACGGCCTTGTTTTAAACCTGCAACGATGGTTTTTTCTGAGCGTGTGCGGCCATTTTTGAGCGGGAAAATCTCCAAATGCGTCTACTGTTGCATCCCACAGGTAGCTGAAGCTTTAATGGTAGATTGTGTAGAGAAGTATGGGTCATGTTGACAGGTCAACCACCTGAATTGATGAAGAAAATTTGGAAATGGCGGCACATCTCCCGATTCTACCTGTTCCCTCTCCTTCCTCTACTTAGTGCATTGATGATTTTAAGTGCCATTTTTTGAATGCATTGAATCTGGCAGATTTTTGATTTGCCTTGTAATTAATTTTGCTGAGTACATAGCCCTGGTATAAAAGCCAAACTGTTTTACTCATTGTTTTGGTTGGAAACTGGACGAAATTTTGGTGCTGTGACATAATACAACTTCATTGGTGACTCTGTCTTTGCTGTCTTGTGAGTTTATGAGTCTCATGTTGTATGTTTAATGCATAAACCTACTGGTTTCATGTTGATTTAAATGAGTAATGCTTCATTGCATGTGTTCTGTTACTTGTTTCCAAATTGAATGTATTCTTCTTTTGAATCTAAACAGCTAAGGGATTTCTAAGATTCTTGAATATAGATTTGCTATGTTGAATGCTTGATCTTCTACTTCTACTCAAGGAGTAGATTAAATGTTTTAGGTTAAAGTGTTAAGAAGAATATATTGCAGTGAGGATCTTCTAAGTAGAGGTAACTGAATACTCAATCCTGGGAGGTATCTGTAAGGCAGATATTAAACAACCCCCCTTGAAACTCAGTCATTAATATAATCTTATGTGTGCATTCACATGTGTATGTCTATTGACTCCGAGCCCTGGATAGGCACTGATCCAGTCCTATATTGAGGTCACAAACAAAGTCCTAGTTTTGCATCCAAACATAAAATCAAACTCAAACTTCATATACAAACCTTTAGGACTTTAGAATTAGTTTAGGATTTGAAATCCTCTGTCTACAACTGAATATAGGCCCAAAGCTAGCCCCTTTGCACTTATCTCACAGTTTTGGTCTTCATAAGAGAGGATTTATTTGCTTTGTGTCAACATCCCAGCTAGTACATAGATACATTTCATAGATGTTGAATAAGGAATACCCCCCTTGGTTCTGCAGAGCCTAAAGAAGAAGAGGAGATATTTATAGAGTCTATCTCCTATACTGTTGGCCCCTAGCCCAGGAATCTTGTTGATTAATGATGGCTACCTTGTAGGGATAACTGGGAATAAGCATCAAGTCTGGGAAAATAACCAACAGGGGCACTAGGTAGAATGCATGGTTAAATTCATACGCATTGTCATGCATGATGACCTCAAAGAACTAGTTTCTTCATGACGGGTCGGGCTACCTATGTGGGTAGCACGGGGAAGATTTTGCCTTCATGGTAGGGTGGAAGTCGCCTCTATGATGCTCTCTCAACTTTGGGGTATGAAGAAGGAGCTATGGGCAAGAGATTGCACTCAGATGTCGCATCACATTTTAAGAACTTGCTACTTTTAAAGAAAGCTATGTATTCTTTGTAATTGGTTATTATTAAATTCACCATATGTATATGTTGAGTAATTTCAACATTGTGGACATATGCGATGTATGATTTCTCTATGAGTTGAATTATACGTATGATTAAAGGAAAGTTTGAGTTTGACGTTGTATAACTCTGGATTTGTTTATATTAGAATTGGAATTTCTGTAATTATCCTAAGATGATAAAATGATATTTGTTAAAGAAACATGTATATCATTGATTGACATTATATGTTCATTACTTATGTTTATTTTAAGTTGTGAAGGTGTCATATGTATATTTATCATTTAATGTTAGATGATAACATAACATGCTATTCTTACCTTGGCATAGGGATCAAATGGTATATTATATGCTTATGATGCTTAATGTAGTATTAATTTGATATATGATATATGATTATTTTGGAGTGATGTTACATGTGGTATTAGAGCTCTGGGTTAAACTCTAGAGCCTTTTGTGTCTACTTGCTTCTAATGCAACTCATGAACTTTTAGGAATTGCCATTGAAAGAACATAATAGAACTATCTTATAGTACAAATTAGAATGAACTCTGGGATAAGAGGGTTCAAAAAAATAAATTAGACCAAATTTTGGCTATGTTGATAGACACTAGGGCTAGAATGAATGCCCTAGAACATGAAGTTAGGGTCACTAGGTCCATGCCCAATCAAGATGAGCAACAAGAAACCTCAGTGAATAAAGAGAATCAATTTGAATGGATCGAATATGAAAGTGAATCCACATGAGGAAGCAAAAGGGCCGAAATTGAGATAGAATTGGCCAAGGATTTAAAGAAAATTTCACCACCCAAATTTCATGGTAAGGCTGTAGGGGACGGTACGAAACCATGGATAGTGGAAATGGAAAGGTATTTTGAACTGTGTAACCTCTCCGAGGAAACCAAAGTAGTTTAGGCATCCTTTCAGTTAAAAGGGGAAGCAACCACCTGGTGGAATAATGTTAAGATAGAGAAACATCTTTCATCTGAGAATTTGACATGGGATATTTTTGTATCCCTATTTAGGAAGTGATGGCTTCCACAACACTACTTTGATAAGAAGATGAATGAGTTCCAAAATCCATTCAACAAGGAAACCTTTCAGTAACTCAATACTGGGAGAAGTTTATTCAACTTCTCAAATATGTTCCCCTCTACCAACAGGGTGAATGCTTTCATGTAAGAAATTTTATTTTGAGGTTAAAGCCCCAAATTGGTTTAGAGGTGGATCTTCATGGACCACAATCCATGCCACATAGATGAAGCCTTTGAAAAGGCAATAAAACAAGAGCAGAAGCTTCATAGTATTGCAAAATTTAGAAGGGAAAATAAAGAGAAAGGGAAGAGCTATCAAAATCAGCCTCCTACGAATTCTCCCAAATATAAGAATCAAAAGGGCAATCATTTTGGGGACAAGAAAAATAAGCATAATTTTACAAAAGGGGATAATCAAAGTAGACCTTATACCAAACCCAAAACTTTTAGTGAAGGGGAAAATGATAACAGTGATAGGAAAATTTTCAGGACCCAAAGGAGGACCGAGAGGCAGATTTTTAAATTGCGGGGGTGAGCACTATGCTAATAAATGCCCTCAAAGGATAGTTGAAAGAATAGAAGGGAATCAACAACAGAAACCCTTCCAACATCACATCCATGCGACAATACATAATAGACAAGCCGATTATCAAGCCACTCATATTAAGTTGACATGTATGATCTATGGTCATTCAATTAATGTGCTTATAGATACTGGTGCTACTGAATGTTTCATTGATCCTAGAGTAGTAGAAAGATTACCCAAGAAGGCTCGTTTCATGGCTAACTCTTGGATAGTGATGTATGGTAACCGAGATGAGAGAAAGGTAGACCAATGTCTAGCCTATAGTGGATTGACATTGCCAAATTTTGTAACTCAAGTTAACCTCTATGTGGCTCCTCTAGGATCATATGATGTGATCCTAGGAATAAATTGGTTAACTCGACGCAAAGCCATAGTAAATTGCTTTGAGAAGACAATAACCTGTAGAGATGACTTTGGGAACCCAACCAAAGTGTGTGGCATTAAAAGGGGCATAAGCCTTAGATAGATATCTGCCATGTAAGTAAAGAGAGCTCAAAGGAAGGGATGCACTCTATATGTTATTCATATAGAGAATTTGGGAGAAGAGAAAGAACCCTCTATTGACAATTTTCCAATACTTCAAGAATTCTGAGATGTGTTTCTAGAAGAGTTACTTGGTTTACCACTGAAGAGGGAATTTGACTTCTCCATTGATCTCCTACCTAGTACCGAACCACAATCAAAAGCTCCCTATAAAATGACTACTTCTGAATTGTACGAGATGAAGGTTCAATTACATGAATTGCTTGGCAAGGGTTTGATTCGACCAAGTGTGTCACCTTGGGGAGCACCTGTACTCTTTGTGAAGAAGAAGGATGGTACCCTCTGAATGTGCATTGATTATAGAATGATCAACAAGGTGACTATTGAAAATAGGTATCCTTTGCCAAGAATTAGTGAGCTATTTGATCAAATGAGAGGTGCAACTGTATTCTCAAAAATTGATTTAAGATTAGGATACCACCAATTAAGGATCAAGGAAGAAGATATTCACAAAACTACTTTCAGGACTCATTATGGACATTACGAGTTTAGAATTCTCCCATTTGGCCTTACCAATGCACCTGCAACCTTTATGAATTTTATGAACAATGTGTTCAGAGATTACCTAGATGATTTTGTCATAGTTTTCATTGATGATATCCTCATCTAATCTTTGGAAAATGAGGAGGAACATGAGCAACATTTGAGATTAGTGCTTCAATGTTTAAGGAGACATCATTTATTTGGAAAATTGTCTAAGTGATCCTTCTACCAGAAGAAAGTACATTACTTGGGTCACATCATTTCAGCAGAAGAAATATCAATTGACCTGGCTAAGATCAAAGCAATAATAGAATGGCCAACCCCCTCAAATGTTTAGGAAGTATGTAGCTTCATGGGCTTAGCAGGATATTATAGAAGATTTGTTGAAGGGTTCTCTAAAATAACAAATCCTATCACTACCCTTTAGAAAAAAGGAAAGAAGTTTGAATGGATAAACAAATTTGAACAAGCCTTTCAAGTTTTGAAACATAAACTCACCAATGCTTCTATTCTCATTGTACCGAATCTAAATGGGAGATTCTCCATTATAACAAATGCATGAGGAGATGGTTTAGGTGGAGTTATAATGTAAAATGACCAAGTTGTGGCATACGAGTCTCAGAAGTTGAAGACTTATGAGGTTAATTATGCACCACATGAACTTGAATTGGTTGCGATAGTGCATTCTCTACAGATGTGGAGGCACTATCTAATTGGTAAACCTTTTGAGTTGAAGACCAACCACTTAGGACTTAGTACATTTTCACCTGGAACCAAATTTAAATGCTCGTCAGAGAAGATTCTTGAATTTATAAGTGAATATGACTTTGATATTGATTATATCAAAGGAAAAGAGAACAAAGTAGTCAATGCTTTAAGCTGAAGAAGACACATTTTAGCAATTGCAACTTTTCACCCTACTTTCAGAGAGCAAGTAATAGAACAACTTTAGAATGATGAGAATTATATGAAGGTTAGATCAGCTTTAGAAAAGTATGCTTCTAACCATCAGTTTGAAGAATACAAGCTTGAGCAAGATGGTTTGCTTAGATTTCATAACAGGATGTATATACCAAGACTTGGTGAGTTGAGATCCAAAGTTCTTGAGGAAGCTCACAATGGTCCTTATTTAGGTTACCTTGGAGTAACAAATCTTCTATCTAACTTAAAACCATTATACTTTTGGCCTGGTATGAAAAGAAAAGTGACCAAGTATGTGGCCAAATGCTTAGAATTCCAGTGAGTAAAGGCTGAGCATGTTCACCCAACAAGATATTTCTATCTGCATGATATACCATAACAAAAGTGGCAGGTAATCAGTATGGACTTCATATAGGGGTTATCCATGTCCAAATCCAAACATGATGTAATTTTGGTTGTGGTTGAAAAATTAACTAAGGTAGCCCATTTTATACCTAGGAATTTGACAGATGGATCATTGAATTTAGCCAAGAGATTTGTGCAAGAAATATTCAAACTTCATGGGGTACCTGAAACAATTATCTTTGACTGAGATGTTAAGATGACATCTAGATTTTAGAAAACTTTGCATGCTACCTTGGGTACCCATCTTAATTTTAATTCATCTTACCATTTACAAACGGATGGGCAAACTGAGTGAGTTAATCAAAATGTTGAAGATTTGCTCTGAATGTACTATATGGACCAATAGAGAAAATGGGAGGAATATCTCCCATTGGTTGAATTTGTCTACAACAATTATCACCAATCTTCGTTATGAATGACTCCTTTTGAAGCCCTCTATGGCAGGAAATTTTGTACCTGTGTTAGTTGGGACATACTAGAAGACAGGGCAATAGTTGGCCCTGAAATGCTCAAAGAAATGGATGAGCAAATGAAACTGATTAGAGGAAGACTAAAAGAAGCTTATGATAGACATAAGAGTTACGTTGATAAAAATAGGAGTTTCTGTAAGTTTGCAATAGGGGACAAGGTGTTCCTTAGGGTAAAACCACATAAAAGTTCCTTATCTTTTGGCAAATCAGCGAAGTTGGTTGCTAGATATGTGGGACCCTTTGATGTTTTGGATGTGATTTAAGTCCTATAGCTTATAGATTGGCCTTACCGCCATCTATCTCTCAGTTGCATGATGTTTTTCATGTTTTTTGCTAAAATCTTACCATCCCGACGTGACTCACATTTTGGATTGGCGGGCTTTGCAGGTTCACAATTCAAGGGTGGTGCAAGTAGAACCCCTACAAATCCTTGAGCAGTGCAAGCTTAATTTGCACTGTAACAGAGAAGTAGCCCAATGCAAGGTGCAGTGGGACAAGTTCTCTGCAGAAAGTGCTACCTGGGAAGATGTTGTAGAGATGCAACAACTCTTTCCTCATCTTTTCTAGTTTTACCTTGTACATCTAGGATATCATCAAGATGGTGACAACTCCTAGAGGGGAGGGATGTCATAGCCCATTTTTGTTACATGACACAATATTGCTTATTATAGAATTTATACAGACATATATGATGTTATGTTGGTGACATATGATACTTTCTAAACCATCTAGATGACTATTTTATCTGCATTGTTAAAATGTGTTGATATATATATATAAATTCTTTGTTATAGTAGCATAATTTGGTTTATATGTTGCATGATTATATGTGTTATCAGTTTTGTGGACTAACTACAATTTGATGTATGAGTGTGATAGGATTTACCACAACCTCTTCCTAAAGGGAGAGTATCATAGAGGAGAAGAACCTAACACTTCTAAGGTCGTCTTGCATGATTCACACACACGTACTAAATCACAATTAGCATAAATTACATGTAGAATGGGGTTTGGGGTTAGTCTTGTGAGTTCTAGATTTGGTTCTTATTGGTTTCATCCTAATGAACACTTTAACTACTTAATTTTGAAAATTAATAACACATATTTAAATATATATACATATATGTGTGTAGATACTGTGAGTGTGGATATATATATACACACACACATTTAGCACAATTAAATACACATGTATAGACACACACACACATATATAGAGATGATTAAGTTAATTAATAGAGATATTGTTAATATATGTTTAATTTATTATTTAAATAAAAACAAGTAAATGAATAATGTGATTGGAATAGTAATGAATATAATATTGTTTTACTGCTGATAGCAATTAATATTATTGTTTTGTTATCAACAGTAAATGAAAAAAACTAAGGAAAGGTAATGTTTATTTTATAATATTTGATCTCCTTCAAAGGAAGAGGAGTGAATAGTTTGGATTATCTAAATATTTTGAGGAAGCAGTTGTAGCTTTTGTGGCTAACATTTGTAATGATAACGGGAAAAACTTTTGGAATACTCTAACCTGAGTTGTTGGGCCAAAGGCCATTGAGAATTTTTAAAGTTTTACCTGTTAATAAAAAACCATGTGATTCAACACCTGGAGCTTGGGAAAAAGAAGAGGTAAGGTCTATCAAAAGGGGATTTGGGGAACATTTAGGACATTGTTGGAGAGAAGAAAATAAATTAAAAAGAAAAGAAGAAAGGAGATTTCTATCTTGGAAAGATTCAACGACTACTGGAATAAATTTCTTAGATTTGGAAGGAGATCTAAGGTATAGATTTTGCTAGTCTTGTTTAGTGAAATTTAATCATAGGTTAACATGAAACTCTCTTAACATTCGTATCTACATAAATACAATAGATACCCCTTTATTTCTTCTCAATATTAAACAATTTTGTACGACTACATATATGTCTATAATTCCTTATTATGCTTTTGAATTTTTTTAAAATTTTAGCAAGTAGCCAGATTTAAAATAACCAACTGGCCATAGAACGAGATTCAACAAATTAGAATTGTGTTGGATTTTTAGTTTAACTCTTGTTGATTGCTACCTGAGAGGAGTACCTGCAAACAGTTATAAAACTAGTTAAATAGTTCTAGGTTATATATAAATTAGAATCAAGGAAACATTTTTCTATAGAAACATGTGTGGTTTAAGGAGTGTTGTACTTCATACTGTCAATCACAAATAATGATAAGCCCAAAAATTGGGTGTATTGAATAGTTTAAACTTCATGTTAAATGCAAAAATGGATATATATATCTGCAGAACTGTATATACTGGAAGGAGTGCATACGCCATATTCTTTTAGGGAAACAAGAGAAAGTTTTTTAAGGTTGAGCGGCCACTGTAAGGTGAGCCTTGAGAGGTCACGTCTCCATACAAGGGAGGTGAACCCCTCTAAGGGAGATGCCTCCATTAGAGGCACCTTCCCTTAGAAATAAATATGCAGAGTTAAATCTGCATTTTTACAATATTTTCCCTTTTATAATGTTCCTCATAATTGCTCTCTTTCTCTGATGTTAGAAAGGAAACATGCCTTATGAGGCTGAAATAAAATAGATCTGACATACTTTATGCAATAAGAGATTAAATTTACTTTATTGAATTTATCAAAAGGTCAAAATATTCACAAGTAACTTCCACCAAAAATATAGAAGGATTAGAAAAGAGTTAAACATAATGAATTTGATTTCAATCTATATATAGCTCAAGAATGCTTGAAAGATGAAATTCCTTATCTAATTAATTCTAAGAGGAATTAAATTACTGACATGGAACTATAAATGATGGACTCTTATGAAATTCATTATTAAAAATAACTAGTCTAATGACACCTTAGACTTTGAAATTGATTATTAATTTATTTCCAAACATGCATGATTAGTGTGGATGGTTGATTTCAAGTGGAAATATTTCTGAAGGATTGGAATCTTTGTTTACCATCTCTTGAATTTATGGTTGCATATCTATATGTTTGCATTGGGGCAATGGGTAGAATGCATGGTTAAATTCATACGCATTGTCATGTATGATGACCTCGAAGAGCTAGTTTCTTCATGACAGGTCGGGCTACCTATGTGGATAGCACAGAGAAGATTTTAACTTCGTGGTAGGGTAGAAGTTGCCTCTATGATGCTCTCTCGACTTCGGGGTACAAAGAAGGAGCTATGGGCAAGAGATTGCACCGAGATGCCACATCAAATTTTAAGAACTTGCTACTTCCAAAGAAAGATATGTATTATTTATAATTAGTTATTATTAAATTCACCATATGTATATGTTAAGTACTTTCAACATTATGGACACATGCGATGTATGATTTCTCTATGGTTTGAATTATACTTATGATTGGAGGAAAGTTTGAATTTGATGTTGTATAACTCTGGATTTTTTTATATTGGAATTGTAATTTCTATAATTATCCTAAGATGATAAAATTATATATGTTAAAGGAACATGTATGTCAATGATTGGCATTATGTGTTCATTACTTATGTTTATTTTAATTTGTGAAGGTGCCTTATGTATATTTACAATTTAATGTTAGATGATAACATAACATGCTAAACGTACCTTGACATAGAGATCAAATGGTATATTATATGCTTATGATGCTTAATATAGTGTTAATTTGATATATGATATATGGTTATTTTGGAGTGATGTTACATTTATGTTTTCCTCCACCAGTCCATCTTAATTCAGAAGGCTCAACATGATAGAAGATGGGGATAATTTTCTTCTAGGTTTTGACCATAAATTTGTAAGATTTGGTTATGGAGATAGCCACCCAAGATCTAGAGGCCTAATAGAAAGCACAAAAGAATGAGATCAATATGACAAGAATAAACTGTATTCCTATCAAAGAATGCAAATACAACAATATACAAGATTACTCTCCCATTAAAATATGCTATGGCATACCTTGCTTTTAAAGGCAAGGTTGAGAGATAAAATGTTGTAGTCATATGACAAGTGTCTTAATCCTATGACATGAGACAATTAGAGGATAAGAAAACTATCAACAACTAGAGACAACTATAAACATCTAGAAACAACTAGAATGCTTCCTAAGTCAACTTAACATGTGAGTATGTGTGTGAATATTATTTAACTAATAAATAGTTAAATAATATGAATTATTCACACAACATGGGGAAAATAACTTGGAAATATCAAACTAGATATGAAATACCCCTATTCACATTAACACCCCCCCTTAAGTGCAACTTAGGGAGATGCTGACAAATGCAAAGATACAATGATGGATGGGTCCTGGATACTAGGCCATGTTAGGTACCCATGCAAAAACAAATCTCAAGTGGAGTAAAGGAGAAAACCTCATGAGAAAGAACTCCTCCCCAAAAGTGAATGCAAGAAGTGTGGAAAGGTAGAGTCAACATGAACCATATGCTACCAATTCCAACACATATATACAATGAATAATCCCTCTTGAAGAGAGGAGAAGAAGAGAGACCAAGTAAGCCCCCCTCAATGTAGAGTCTCCTACATTGATGGTAGATGCTTGACAATGAATGTTGAAGATGATCCACGATCGTTGAATAATGTTCCTCCCCTTAGGAAGAAACAAGACCAAGAATGTATGCAGAAAGTCTTCCCATTCTTGAAAGGAACATGAAGAAAACTCAAAATGTATGAATTCTTTGAACTCTGCTTAGGTATCGCCATGTCAATGATGAAAGAAGCCACAATCCAATCAGGAGTCTCATGCCAAACTAAAGAATGTGGCAATCCAGGATCTAGTGGAAACTGATGTAGAACATGATCCAAAGATAAAGAAGATGACTCTGAATGCCGCTCAAGGTACTCCAACTCAATGCCAAACTATGACAAGTGAAGAGGAGAAGAAAGAACAAGAGGGTATGAAGATTCCCTCATAACATCTGAAGAAGATGAATCAACTCCATAAGAGTCAACATCAAAGAGGAGATGAATGTCCTCAATAGTGTCCTCCAAGTCTATAAGATATGACTCACAAAACAAACCTACAATGTATGTCAAGTACTCATCCCAAGAAGATCTATTTGGAAGACTATGATTGTCCTGTTGCACTGAATCAATGGAAACCATGGATGTAATACTAGTCTCAAATGAAGCAACAAGTAATGGAGATGATATCTCAATGCATGTCATCTGACTACACTGCTCATCAATCAATGATGTGTATAAACAAGATGTCTGAGTGTGAACATTAGAGGTGTCTGTTAATGTTGGAATAGAAGAGTCCTCAGCCTCAAGATGTTGACTTATAGATAAAGAAGATGATCCCTCTAAATCTAGATTAGGAGTCATAGAAGTCAAAGTCTCAATAGAAGTCTCTATAGGAGAAGGGGCATCTGTAGAAGCCTCTATGTCATCACGACATTCAAGCTCTTCCCATTCATTAAGCACTACAGTTGTTTTATGATCATATGGTCGAAAAACATCAAGTGGAAGAAGATAATACAAGACAGGATCTTCTAGGAATGGAGAATCAATTGGATCTCCATACATCTCCCAAATTTTGATCCAAAGGTCACGAGGAAACTCAATATCACTAGTATCCATCTGGGTGTCAATATCAACATTGTAACCAATCACTCCTAGGATGTGTTCAATCTTAGAATCCCACACAAATTTCTGCCAATAGGATGTAGCTTGAGGAACAAGTCCATAGAGATGGGGCAAAATATGAAGCCACCTAAAATGCATCAGGATTCCATCTTACCAAGACTGAAATAATTTCCTCTATCCAATCTTATTACTATAGGATGCCTCTTAATACCCATGATTAACTCCTCAAGTTTAGTCACACAATAGACCAATCAAGAGACTCAATCCAACAAAAGCATAAGATTAACCCCCCCAAATTTACTTAATCATGATAACCCCCAACAAATTATGATTATGGAACTTTGTAATTAGTGCGATTAAAGTTGCCACAAGCCAAAACATCAAGGTGGTCTTTTGATTTTGGTACATGCAAATGCAAAAATTAGGCTATAACTGAAAGTATAATTTCTATGTAAAACTAGATCAAAATTATTGCAGATATGAGAAGTACTTAGAAAAAATATGCACTTTCAAAAAACATTTCACTAGAAAATGTTACCATATAACCCCAAATGGAGCACCGAAAGGTCTGAAAATGAGAAGTGCTCATCAATAGTGACCAAAATCTACAATTTCTGAAAACTCCAGACACCAAAATCAAAATCTTTCTGTACCACTGCGAAGCTTGTGAAATTCTACCCCAAATAAAAAAAATTGCTCCAAAAAAGGAGTCTAGATGACTGAGATATAGGCCTGCAAAGTTTGTCTACCAAAAAAAACTACCAACGGAGAGGGGGCCTGCAGAAAATTTTTGATTAATTTTGTGCATGATTTGTTTGCTGCATAAAAAATCTAATAGATACCTAGATAGATTTTTAATGCGACGAATAAAACCCAGAAATCATTTTTCTTTTTGACATGCATAAGATGTGGATCTAATGTAAAAAATGCCTCCAACAACAAAAAATGACACAGTAGAAGCTGAATCAACCACCTAAGTCAAGAAAAGGCATGCTACAACCTACAATACAAGGCCATAAAGAGGAAAATCCTTCAAATCTAGTATTTCTATCAATTTTTTCTAATTCTCAAGATTATCATGTGATGCAAGAGAAGAGCATACTCAATTTTTCAAGATCCACCATGATTTGCACTCAAGATCTCTCAATAGACTAACCAAAGGCATTCTACAAACTCCAATACCATGTAAGATTTGGCTATGGATATAGCCACTCAAGATCTAGAGGCCTAATGAAAGGCACAAAAGAATGAGAAGATCAATATGATAAGAGTAAATTATTTTCCTATCAAAGAATGCAAATACAACAATATACAAGATTACTCTCCCATTACAATATCTTATGGCATACCTTGCTTATAAAGGCAAGGTTGAGAGATAAGATGTTGTAGTCATGTGTCAAGTGTCTTAATCCTATGACATGAGACAACTATCACCAACTAGAGACAACTATCAAAATCTAGAAACACTAGAATGCTTCCTAAGTCAACTTAACATGTGAATATGTGTGTGAATATTATTTAACTAATAAATAGTTAAATAATATGAATTATTCACACAAGGGGAAACTAGCTAGGAAATATCAAACTAGATATGAAATACCCCTATTCACACTAACAAAATTCTAGTTCTGCCAAACACCAGGGGGATTGTGCATAATGCTCATAAAAAATTGCTATATAAATTGAAGCACTAGCCATGGCTTCTTCTAAAGCTTTAGGCAATAAATTCCCAAGCTTTAGTTCATCCTTGTCCAAAAACACTCGCAATCCCATGGTGTTTAGGGAATTATAGATCCTGCTGGCTAATATGTGTTTGACATCTTGTCCACAATGATTTATGAATATATCATAGGGCATGAGTTTCATTCTAGATGAGGATGCAACAAAAGTAGAAGAAGATGGTATTTTTGTATCAAAAGCACAACCAATGTTAGAAGTGGTTGCCATTAGATACAAATTGAAACAAAGAAAAATGTTAATGAAAGGGGCTTGGTGTTTGAAATGATATAAATTAAGGCAGACAGAAACAAGGAAAACAAATGAAGCTATTGTTGTGTACTATAGATTGGATTGTGTAGATTTTTACTTTGGTGTGCAGAGAGATATTGGTACTTGTTTGATCACTTGTGGGAGCCTGAGATTCATGGTGCGATTGTGAGAGTATTCTGATGGTTTTTTGGGCACAAATTTGTGGGAGTGCATGTTGTTATGTGACCATGGTGCAGGAGCACCTTCTCTATGATGCAGGAGTTATATTTTATTTTTGTTCTCAATAAGGCTTTTTACGCCACATTGTGTTTGTAATAAGGTTTTTGTCAATTTGGTCACTAGACCTATGTAGACCATGTTTTGGTCAAGTTGGATGTAATAACACAATGAAAACATGCAGTTTTCTTGTGAGAGGAGAACCCCAACGACTAACTGTCTTTAAAATCAATTTTGCACAGTTGGAGGAATGTAATTGATGTTCCAAGCCTTCTATAGGCGAAGGAGTTGGATGTAATTGCAGGGGGATGAAGGAATGAAGAATTGGATTTTTGGGTGTGTTGAAACATTGTCTTTTTCTGAGTAATTTTTTGTAGCAGTCTTTCTGTATGGTCTGTATGGTTAGTTGATCATCTGAAACTGATTGAAGATGTTCAGGCATTAGAGTAGTTTTCATTTGGAAGTAGCCTGGTGTCTTGAAGTGTTATAGTTTGTGAGATATTGTTAGTTCTGCAAAGACTGGTCTGAAAACTAGAAACTAGGGTTTTGGTGAACAAATGGAGAGTTATTCCTATGTCCACTGAAAGCAAGATTCTCATTTTCAGTGTGATGGAGGAATACAGTGTACATTTCATGTTTTCTGTTGTTTTGGGTCAACACCTAGGGATCCAAGGAGTTTGGGCATGAGTTGACTAGGCATCTCTATGTGACTAGTCGTTGAAACAATAGGAAAAGTGTTGTTGTGGAGTGGCCAAATTGACGGGTGATCAAGTGTTTGCAGAGGAGTGTAGACCCCTTCTGTTCTGTTGAGTTCTTGTTTATATGTATTTGTTGAATGTCTGTGAGTGGCAGAGTTACAGAGTCGCCATCGGCGTAACATAACCCTCAGGGAAGCTTTTGAAAGTTACACCGATCAATGGTGTTGGGCCGATAGTAGGAGGTTCATCGGTGAGGAACAACTTTAGTCTCACCGAATGTATATTGTGAATGCATATCGCAAAAGCATATTGAGAATGTACATTTCATCGGATACAAAAGGTGACTGGTAGTAATGGTGAAATCAGGGTAAAGAAACATTAGTCCACCGGTAGTAGCAAGTCATGTCAGGGTAAGTGCAAAAAGATGGGGGGCCAAAAAGTGGCCAAAAAATTTTGAAAAAAAATTTAGGCATAACGCGAGCGCGTTATAACGCGCTCGCGTTATAACGCGCTCGCGTTATGGCTTGGCAATGACAAGCCTAAGGCTCGTCATTGCCGAGCCATAACGCGAGCGCGTTATAACGCGAGCGCATTATAACGCGCTCGCGTTATAAAGCGCTTCATATATAAAAAAAAAACGCTGTCATTTCATTTTTGTTCATTTCATTGTGAGTTTTTCCTCCCCCCGCGGCTTAAAACCCTTCAAAAACGCGCTCGCGTTCTACAAAACACCATTCAACACAAAAGATTTGTCGATTCATCGCCGAAATGCCGCCGCGACGTCGAGCACGCCAAAGGGGTGAGTTATCTTTGTTTTTTTGTTTGAATTTCTTCCTAAATAGGTAGGTTTTGTGTTGATTTTTGATGCATATTTTATTAATTGTAGGAAATGTTAATGCACCTCCTCCTCCTCCTCAAAATCCTCAAAATCCACAAAATCTTGAGGAAGAAATACCTGCAGAACAACAACCTCCTCCATTCATTCCTCGACATGCCCCTGGAACACAAGATAATATAATGGGGGAAATTGAAAACAACAAAAAACAAATTGAAGATATAATTGCAAGGTTGAAAGATCCTTCCACTTCAACCTTGCATAGGTCCACGCTTGCTGAATCTCTTGAGTCTATGTTATCAAATGTAAATTCAATTAGCAAGCAAATAACTAGTTGGACCGATAAAAAGAGAGAGTTTAGAGATTACTATGCAGATAAATTGTCATATCAAGATGTCAAAAAATTACAAATTACAAAAGTAGACTTGTGTTCAATTTTCACAAACCCACAAACAAATCAACCTCCACCCATTACATGCAAGAGGTTCCCTATCCATTGGTGCAACAACCAAGCAATAAGGGACAATTTCGGGCAGAGGTGGTGGATGGTTTTTGACCATCCTCCATGCAATAACAATGAGGTCCCGCAATACTTTTTGAGGAAACTCTACTCCGTGTTTGTCCTCAATAAAGTGCCAAACTATTTTGATATGCGGGACTTCCAGGGTAGAGGTGGGGGCTCAGCACAGGATAGACCAGGGGCACGTCTTGACCCACAGCGGGTAGTGAGACGAGTAATCAGCAGACCAGCCCACGAGCATGTTTCTATTCCTTCCATTGTGAAGGAGAGTGTTGAGGTCGATACACTGAGGTCGATTAGTGCCTTGACCCAGAGCATCATAGAGCATGCCAATCCTGCAACACAGAGTGGGTTGGGAGATAGTGCGAGGAGTAGGGTCCCACCGCATACTTGCCAGGCTTGCGGGTCAGCCTGTGGTTATGACCCCATGGACAGTCAGGACGCAGGTGCACAGGCTACATCTGCAGCTGAGCAGATGGCGATGACAGATACCCTCCTGAGTGAGACTTTCGGCCTTGATACTCAGGTAAATATTAGCAAGTTTATTGAATTTAATTTATTAAATTTTATTTTTGAAATACAAGATTAACTAATTTAAATTGATGATTTTAATGAAATTTCAGGGTCATAGCGTCGATGCAGTTTTCAGTGGTTCTCCACCTACATTTTTCACTAGATCATCTACTGTCGAGGTATGTAACTAATAAACAATTATAAATATTACATGTGAATAGCATCGTTATATGAATGGTATTCTAATTTCTGATTTTGGATGTTGAATAGGTTAACACTGTAGATTTCATGGCAACACCTGCCAGCGGTGGTGGACTTCAAAGCTTTACGGAGGTAATAAAATAAATAGTTTAATGAATGAATTGTACTTACTAAATTTTTGTATGTGATTTGTGTGTTTTATTGTGTGTACTTCCATGTTTAGATGAGCGTGTGTGTATGTTAGGAGCCATGATTTGCATCACTATTATAGTTTTCGTAATTGAATAATGTTGTTTTATTTCCAGATGATGCAGGCTGCGGATACACCTCCCCATGTTCATAGGGCAATGGAGCAGGGTGTGGCCTCTGCAATTCATAGCTCTATGGCATTGACAGGGG
The DNA here is from genome assembly GCA_027924645.1 of Cunninghamia lanceolata. NCBI lineage: Eukaryota > Viridiplantae > Streptophyta > Pinopsida > Cupressales > Cupressaceae > Cunninghamia > Cunninghamia lanceolata. The sequence continues at coordinate 22,042,189 of BSBN01000465.1, forward strand.
TATGAGGCAGATTAGTAAATTTCAATTTACATTCATTGTTATAGTTGTCTATTTTTGAAAAATCAAAAGATTATTGATTTGAAGTTTAATTTCTATCTGGATGGTTTCTATAGGACATGACATCACCAGGGCCTTTTCCTTCTACTGAGGCAAGCGAGCAGACAGATTATATGTTAGCGGTAAGTGATTATTTTGTTAAATGTTTCATTTTTTTATAACATGTAATTTCTATATATTAATATCTATACTTTTTTTTGTAACAGGTAAAGGTGCAGGAAGAACTAAATAGGAGAAGTAGCCCTCGGGTTCGTAGTAGACCACCCACATGCATGTCTCCATCCCCTAGAAGATCAAAGGCTGCTCGTGATTTATTCTCTTCACCAGCTAGAGGGGAATGACTTTTTATTGTGTTCCTCTGTTGTATGCCTATATGGCATTTGTGGACATATATTTTGTATTGTACATAGTTGACATTGTATGCCTATATGGCATTCTTGTAAGCCTATATGGCTATTTTGTATATATGTTATACTTATATCGACAGATATTGATGTATGCGTATATGGATATTTGGTTAATACAAATCTTTTTTATTGATGGCGTCCATACTTGCATTATAAATCCACTTTTGAATGGATATTTGTAGATGGCTACTTCAAATATTTAAAGTCTGATTGTATTACATAGGATGTTTGCATTTTCTTTGATAGGCTTGATAGGCCATGGATTACATGATGGTGTTTGATGGAAAAGTATGGTACTAGAAGACTCTAGTTCATTCTTAATAGGCTTGTGATTGATAATATCTTTGCATGATTGCACTTGATCTTGGATCATAGGCATGTTGTTAGGATTTTGATTGCATTGTGATGTTTGATGGATAGGCATGGTGTAAGTGTAAGATACCCAACTAGTTCTACGAAAAATTTTCCTTACTTAAACACTTTTACTTGCTAACAATTCATCAACTACTTCAATAACATAAAGATATACATCAAGATAACTATTTGAATGAAACAACATTAGAGTTGGGTACTTGTCTTGTTACTTGATTCAATCAACTTGCAATGTCTTATTACATGGAAAATGCTTTCAATAGCATGAAGTACAACTCATTCAATGGAAATACAAGGACAGGCCTTGAAGCCTTGATGTTACAATGTCTTCCTTATTTGAGCAACATTTGAAGATTTGGAATGTTCAACTCATCACCTCACAAGGTAGGCGCATATTTGAAGGATTTACAGGTTTTTCTGACTTGGGCGCCAAGTTGAGGTGACCTCCTCCTGAAGTTGCGCCTTGTCAACATTAGGTGCCAATTAGAGTTTATGGATGCTCTGGATTGTTTCCAAGAGTAGGCGCCAAAACATCATCATTATGAAAGTGTTTTAAATGCTACGCGCCCAAATCAGCCCTCTGGAGTCTAGGCGCTCCTTTCATGCATTCTGTGTTCTAGGCGCCAATTGAAAGGAGTGGAGAACAGGGCAAGCGCCTTCCAAACTAGGTGTTTCCTTGAGGTGACAAGGACTTAGAAAGTGCGCCTAAGGTGAGTGCCTTGAGTGAAAAGGTCTAACAAACATCTTTGAACCCCCTTTCAAGGTTAGGCGCATTCTGGAGGTGGAAACAAGTAGAAGGTGCGCCTTAGCTTCCTTTGTCAATTCTTGCAAGTCTTTGTTGATTAGGAAGGTGGAATGCTTCATTGTAGAATGAGCGCCTATCTTCTAATGTCCAAACTACTTCTTCTGGCTCACTCTGTGGCTAGGCGCCAGAGCTAAACTGTTCACACAAGGGAGTGCGCCTAGACTCACTTGATGTTTTCTTACTACTTCAACCCCTGGAAGATGTTCCAAGGTGTTCCCTTTTACAAGCACCTGACCTCCCAAGTTCCTTCATGTGCTATTCCTTGAAGGCGCCAAAACTGAGCTCCAGTGCCATGGGATTGTGCCTAACATCTTTGAAGAGTTTCTAAGCCTTTTGCAAGTTGATATCCCAAACTCATCTTCTAGGCGCAACAGGAGCTTTCCAAAGGAGTTTCCAAGTTTTAGACGCCAAGCGAGGTCATGGGTGAATGGAACTGCGCCTTAGGAGATGACTGGATCCTAAGCGTCAGTCTGGAGTTACAGTGGAATTGATATGCGCCTCAACTAGCTTAGGCGCCCATTTGAAGTGATTCCTTTAACACTTCTCTGTCAATCTCAACTGCAAGGATGATCTCCTAATCCAATTTTGATCCTCTGGAGATGCAAATAGCTTTACATTTCACTAGGTTCCATCAATGATGATCATCAACCAAAGCACATTTCAAAGGTGAGATAGGCAAGTGAGGCGCCAAACTAGTCCTTAAGACTTATCTCCTTCTATCAAGTCAATTTCAACTATGTGAGAGAGTTCTATTCTAGGCGCAAAATGGAAATGTTTCATCAATTGGTGCATCTTACAAAGCTCCCAATTCTAGGCGCCAGAGCCAAAGAGTTTTTCCCAACACATGCACCTGGGCTAGGAATTCACGTAAGAGACATCACTTAGCTTTAAAACTTTCAATCTATAGCCATCTGGGCTAGGCGCTCCAATGGAGGATCCTTGAACTCATGCATTGGCGCCTTCTAGTTCTAGGCACCCATTTTGGATGATTCATCCTGATACTAGCGCCCAAAATGACTAGACTCTCTTCATTATCCAATTCACTTAGAAGACTCAAGTTGGAGACTTAGTTGTCTATCCATGTTCTCCGGAAGATTCATTGTACCTCTATGCACTATCTCCTTCAAGGCGCACATTTAGCTCCAAAACGCAAATTTCCATCATCAACCCATCAAGGTGCATCATCTTCCCTTTGTATCCCCTTCAAGGCGCAGACATTCACTTCTTCACACTCAAACTCACTCTCTGGCGCCAGAATAGGTGTATAACTTCAAATAAGGCGCTAATCTTAGGTTTCTAAGTACTTAGTTTGATCTTAAGGCTATCCTTCCTCTAAGCACTCTCTTCAACTCCCTCACTGAAGGCCCTCTATAAGTTTGGGCGCATTTCATCCCAAGGCGCTTCAACATCATCCAAGGCGCAAATTCACTCTCCAAGACAAGGTGCAAAAAACCCTATCCTAAGGCGCTCAAATCTTGCTTCTAGACCTAGGCGCACAAACATGAGATTAAGGATCATTCTGGCCACCATCACTTCCCTAAAGGCGCAAAATTGGTGTAGATACATTCCATTTATTAAGGATCATTCTGGCGCCCAAATCTTGTCAAAGCAAAGGATCAATAGGTTCTCTCTAAGGCGCACTCCAGGGTTTGATCTTGCAAGACTTCTCACGTCAAAATTTTGACCAAGACACTCAAGGCACTAGTCTTTATCATCTAACCCTACAGTGCACTTACTCATTATGATATACTCCTCAACTTTGTATTCAACCTTGCCCAAGGCGCATATTCACTATAAGGCATTCTCACGTTGTCAAGGCTCAGAGGGCTTCAACTTGCTAAAGGGTAGAGGTCTAGGCGCATATCTGACTTGAAGCTCAAGGCGCTCCAACCCTCTTGCTCTGGAATTCCTTCTAGGCACTAAGTGACTTCTCCAATTCCTTGAAAACATTTGAAGTGTTTTACCTTCTCAAGGTGCTCCTTCGAACTTGACTCCAAGGTGTTATAATCTCAAAGGTGCTGACATCATCTCAACCAAAGGCGCTCAATGATTCATCCCATATCTAGGTGCTAAAACACTTAATCAACCAAGTCATTCAAGGCGCCATTCAGTAAACTCATCTTCCATGATATTCCTATCAAGGCGCATATCACTTCTCTCATGGGCTTTAAGCGCTCAGTTGAGTGTTTCAATACTATTTAGGTGCCAAATTCATTTTAATGCACCAAACACAAAGAGCTTTCAAACACTGGACGCTCACAAAGAGTCTTCCAACCTTGGGCGCTAAATTAGGTCTTTGCAACTATCCAAGGCGCATATCTTCGTTTGAACAACTTATGGTGCCAAGACAACTTCTCATTAGGGCGCTCAAAACACTTGTGTTTACATTTGAAGTGCTTTACCTTCTTAAGGTGCTCCAGACTAACCTGACTCCAAAGCGCTCCATCATCATCCTTAAGGCGCCAAAAACATCATCCAACTCCTTAAGGCACTTCACTGTGAAAGTCTGAAGGCGCTCTACCTAGACCTTTCCCCTAGGCGCCAGAACTCCTAAGCACTCACCAGATAACTCTCTTCTTCAAGGCGCAAATCTTCCTATACTATGATTGCCTCTGAAACGCCGATTAACGTGATGTGAGGGTGCAAAGGCTACTCCAATCCTCAGTGAGCGCCTAGTTTAAACAAGGAGAAATAAAGCATTCAAAACTATCCAAACGATCATCCCCTTCCTAATGTCTTCACTGCTCCAGAAAACCTTGGCCAAAATGACACATAACAACTCCTATGAGCGCCCTTATGCCCTAGGATCATCTAGTTTGTGCGTCTTGTAATGAGTAGTTCATGTAAGTTTGGAATGAGCGCCTTGAATAAGTGTAAACTAGCCTAGAGAAGGGTATGTGCGCCTTGAGCATTCCAGAGATAACTGTGCGCCTAGAACAATATGAGTGCTCATGATGATGATTAACGCCCTGATGAGACTATGAGCGCCTTGTTCAGGAGATACCTTGTTTGATCATAAAATGCACCTTGAGTCTTGAAGGTTTTGAGCGCCTAGGTGATTTGGATGTTGAGATGTTGGTATGCGCCCAAGATTGAGGTAAGTGAGCGCTTGTAATGGAGGAGAGCAATGAGATGAGGTTTAGCGCCTCCAAGTAAGGTCAGAGGTGAGGTTAGAGGTGAAATGCGCCTTTGGACCATTCTGGCGCCTTGGATGAAGAACCTATATCTTGAGCCCAAGAGGTAAAATTTGCGCCTTAGTGGATTTGGAGAGTTACAGAGATTAGAGAAAAGCGCCTTGAAGACAGAGTTGTTCAAGGCGCATGTGTGATTTGGTCAAAAACAGGCGCCTAGAGTGAATAGGCTTTCATCCTGACTTAATACACTGCCTCCTTCTGACGATTTTTGGGGCAGCAGAAAACCTTTCACCACGGGCAAATGCCTCAGAGCTATAAAAAACCGAGAGAGGTTATTGTAGAGGCACTCTACATGATCCCGTTGCCTCAGACGGAATGTTTCTAAGTGACACGGTTTTTGAGTAACATCTCGTCAAAGATTGCTGCCTTTTTGCACTTTGGACTCTTCAGGGATATCGTACAATGTAGCTCCGACTGTTTCGACATGTTTGGGTGAGAAATAGGACCATGCCTAGCATAAATGTACCCATTCAGACGCGTTGGAATAGTCAGTTTGGTCGCATCAGGAGCAGGACGAAAGTTACACCCCTTTGCAACTTTACACTGCCTCCTTCTGACGATTTTTGGGGCAGCAGAAAACCTTTCACCACGGGCAAATGCCTGAGAGCTATAAAAAACCGAGAGAGGTTATTGTAGAGGCACTCTACGTGATCCCGTTGCCTCAGACGGAATGTTTCTAAGTGACACGGTTTTTGAGTAACATCTCGTCAAAGATTGCTGCCTTTTTGCACTTTGGACTCTTCAGGGATATCGTCGGTACAATGTAGCTCCGACTGTTTCGACATGTTTGGGTGAGAAATAGGACCATGCCTAGCATAAATGTACCTATTCGGACGCGTTGGAACAGTCAGTTTGGTCGCATCAGGAGCAGGACGAAAGTTACACCCCTTTGCAACTTTACACTGCCTCCTTCTGATGATTTTTGGGGCAGCAGAAAACCTTTCACCACGGGCAAATGCCTGAGAGCTATAAAAAACCGAGAGAGGTTATTGTAGAGGCACTCTACGTGATCCCGTTGCCTCAGACGGAATGTTTCTAAGTGACACGGTTTTTGAGTAACATCTCGTCAAAGATTGCTGCCTTTTTGCACTTTGGACTCTTCAGGGATATCGTCGGTACAATGTAGCTCCGACTGTTTCGACATGTTTGGGTGAGAAATAGGACCATGCCTAGCATAAATGTACCCATTCGGACGCGTTGGAACAGTCAGTTTGGTCGCATCAGGAGCAGGACGAAAGTTACACCCCTTTGCAACTTTACACTGCCTCCTTCTGACGATTTTTGGGGCAGCAGAAAACCTTTCACCACAGGCAAATGCCTCAGAGCTATAAAAAACCGAGAGAGGTTATTGTAGAGGCACTCTACGTGATCCCGTTGCCTCAAACGGAATGTTTCTAAGTGACACGATTTTCGAGTAACATCTCGTCAAAGATTGCTGCCTTTTTGCACTTTGGACTCTTCAGGGATATCGTCGGTACAATGTAGCTCCGACTGTTTCGACATGTTTGGGTGAGAAATAGGACCATGCCTAGCATAAATGTACCCATTCGGACGCGTTGGAACAGTCAGTTTGGTCGCATCAGGAGCAGGACGAAAGTTACACCCCTTTGCAACTTTACACTGCCTCCTTCTGACGATTTTTGGGGCAGCAGAAAACCTTTCACCACAGGCAAATGCCTCAGAGCTATAAAAAACCGAGAGAGGTTATTGTAGAGGCACTCTACGTGATCCCGTTGCCTTAGACAGAATGTTTCTAAGTGACACGGTTTTTGAGTAACATCTCGTCAAAGATTGCTGCCTTTTTGCACTTTGGACTCTTCAGGGATATCGTCGGTACAATGTAGCTCCGACTGTTTCGACATGTTTGGGTGAGAAATAGGACCATGCCTAGCATAAATGTACCCATTCGGACGCGTTGGAACAGTCAGTTTGGTCGCATCAGGAGCAGGACGAAAGTTACACCCCTTTGCAACTTTACACTGCCTCCTTCTGACAATTTTTAGGGCAACAGAAAACCTTTCACCACGGGCAAATGCCTCAGAGCTATAAAAAACTGAGAGAGGTTATTGTAGAGGCACTCTACGTGATCCCGTTGCCTCAGACGGAATGTTTCTAAGTGACACGATTTTCGAGTAACATCTCGTCAAAGATTGCTGCCTTTTTGCACTTTGGACTCTTCAGGGATATCGTCGGTACAATGTAGCTCCGACTGTTTCGACATGTTTGGGTGAGAAATAGGACCATGCCTAGCATAAATGTACCCATTCAGACGCGTTGGAACAGTCAGTTTGGTCGCATCAGGAGCAGGACGAAAGTTACACCCCTTTGCAACTTTACACTGCCTCCTTCTGACGATTTTTGGGGCAGCAGAAAACCTTTCACCACGGGCAAATGCCTCAGAGCTATAAAAAACCGAGAGAGGTTATTGTAGAGGCACTCTACGTGATCCCGTTGCCTCAGACGGAATGTTTCTAAGTGACATAATTTTTGAGTAACATCTCGTCAAAGATTGCTGCCTTTTTGCACTTTGGACTCTTCAGGGATATCGTCGGTACAATGTAGCTCCGACTGTTTCGACATGTTTGGGTGAGAAATAGGACCATGCCTAGCATAAATGTACCCATTCGGACGCGTTGGAACAGTCAGTTTGGTCGCATCAGGAGCAGGACGAAAGTTACACCCCTTTGCAACTTTACACTGCCTCCTTCTGACGATTTTTGGGGCAGCAGAAAACCTTTCACCACAGGCAAATGCCTCAGAGCTATAAAAAACCGAGAGAGGTTATTGTAGAGGCACTCTACGTGATCCCGTTTCCTCAGACGGAATGTTTCTAAGTGACACAGTTTTTGAGTAACATCTCGTCAAAGATTGCTGCCTTTTTGCACTTTGGACTCTTCAGGGATATCGTCGGTACAATGTAACTCCGACTGTTTCGACATGTTTGGGTGAGAAATAGGACCATGCCTAGCATAAATGTACCCATTCGGACGCGTTGGAATAGTCAGTTTGGTCGCATCAGGAGCAGGACGAAAGTTACACCCCTTTGCAACTTTACACTGCCTCCTTCTGACGATTTTTGGGGCAGCAGAAAACCTTTCACCACAGGCAAATGCCTCAGAGCTATAAAAAACCGAGAGAGGTTATTGTAGAGGCACTCTACGTGATCCCGTTGCCTCAGACGGAATGTTTCTAAGTGACACGGTTTTTGAGTAACATCTCGTCAAAGATTGCTGCCTTTTTGCACTTTGGACTCTTCAGGGATATCGTCGGTACAATGTAGCTCCGACTGTTTCGACATGTTTGGGTGAGAAATAGGACCATGCCTAGCATAAATGTACCCATTCGGACGCGTTGGAACAGTCAGTTTGGTCGCATCAGGAGCAGGACGAAAGTTACACCCCTTTGCAACTTTACACTGCCTCCTTCTGACAATTTTTAGGGCAACAGAAAACCTTTCACCACGGGCAAATGCCTCAGAGCTATAAAAAACTGAGAGAGGTTATTGTAGAGGCACTCTACGTGATCCCGTTGCCTCAGACGGAATGTTTCTAAGTGACACGATTTTCGAGTAACATCTCGTCAAAGATTGCTACCTTTTTGCACTTTGGACTCTTCAGGGATATCGTCGGTACAATGTAGCTCCGACTGTTTCGACATGTTTGGGTGAGAAATAGGACCATGCCTAGCATAAATGTACCCATTCGGACGCGTTGGAATAGTCAGTTTGGTCGCATCAGGAGCAGGACGAAAGTTACACCCCTTTGCAACTTTACACTGCCTCCTTCTGACGATTTTTGGGGCAGCAGAAAACCTTTCACCACGGGCAAATGCCTCAGAGTTATAAAAAACCGAGAGAGGTTATTGTAGAGGCACTCTACGTGATCCCGTTGCCTCAGACGGAATGTTTCTAAGTGACATAATTTTTGAGTAACATCTCGTCAAAGATTGCTGCCTTTTTGCACTTTGGACTCTTCAGGGATATCGTCGGTACAATGTAGCTCCGACTGTTTCGACATGTTTGGGTGAGAAATAGGACCATGCCTAGCATAAATGTACCCATTCGGACGCGTTGGAACAGTCAGTTTGGTCGCATCACGAGCAAGACACCAAAAATGCAAAGGTTGCTTTGTGCAACTTGACAACATTGACACTTTTTTGCAACATGACTCAAAGACTCAAACTGACCCCAAATGACTCAAAGTGACTTAAAATCACCTTGATTATAGAGGTCAAGGCGCTCCTTATCATTCATTCATTATGAGCGCCTTGGGAGAATGGTATATAGGTCATCATCATGATTGGGCGCCCTGGATCCAGAGTGTTGGAGAGATCATCAAATGGTGTCTAGTAGGGTGAGTTATGAGTTTGGTCGCATCAGGAGCAGGACACCAAAAATGCATAACATGATGATGGAAAAATGTGTACATATGTGTAAAAATGCAGGAGGAAATAAAAAAAGACAAACCTTACAAATTAATGTGCATACTTACAACTCAATGTAACATAACTTTACAAAATCAATGTGAATACTTACAAATTAATCCAATGAACCATCTGGATCTGCTCTACTCTTTATTGTGTCAAGTATTGCTTCATGGTCAGACTCACGCACCTTCCACAATATTTTGTTCAAAGGTCTACCCCGATACTTTATCAAATGAACATTGGATGCCACGACAAGGTTCGAGTAATGAAGAATCTTTCGATGCATGTCAAAGTCCTGAAATAGCCAAATATTAACACTCTTATGTGGGTACCTTCTAAGCCATGTTCCAGTAATAACCACTGATCCTGTAGGGTATTCGATGTTTTCTCCATCTGTAACAGGGGCCTCCAATTTCTTTTTGGCCTCAACACAACGGCATAAGTAATAATCTGTTCCCTCTTCATTATCTTCATCTGCAATAACTGCATATACTGTCCTACATTGATATGTGTAGCAAATTAGATGAAATTAGTCAACATTACAAAAACACTACAAAGTAAGATGACATTACCTGGTTGAACTAGATGAAATTAGATGCATATATGTGCCCTATATTACCTGGTTGAACTAAATCTGATATGTGGTCAAAGTCAACTGACGATTCCATCTGTGTTAGTTCCAGTGCCGTCGGGGGTCGATACGTGTCAAGTGGGCTAAGATAACTTAACTGCCATTCGTCAACCCACTCCTTTGACTCGCACTCATCCCAGACTTGAATTGTACAGGAAGAACAAAAGCATGACATCTTTCGTGTATGGATACTCCATGAACCTGCAATTGAACTTCTGAAAGAGTGCATCTCATTTGATCCTGTCAGTGTACAACAATCCTCATATGGTGCAATGTTAGTATCATCTATCAACCAAAAAAATCTACGAACTAAAGACTTACCTTCATTACCTGGACCCATGGAAGCATTACACCACTCGACAATCGATTTTGCATCTGTCAACTTTGCATTGTCTTTATACTTTAACTCTTCTCGTGCTATGGCTCTTTTGATACATGCTCCTGCACCATCATGCTCCCCCTTTCCATGCCCGGCCTCACAAAAGTTCCACATATGTTGAATACCTGTAAAATTATGCCTCCTACTCAGCCAATAGAAATTCCGCGAGTTCTTGAATTGTGATGCACAATTATCCGACCATATGATATGCTGACTGAACGATATGCCCCTTCTAGCCAAATCATTATAGAACACCTGAAAGCAACCTTGCACGAACTCCGTAGAATGCGTGCGATCATCACTAATATAGAAATGATACTCCCTTATGATCTTTCTGTCATCCTCTGTACTATCATTCGCATGAATGAATGCGATGTGCACAAATATAGAAACCTGTGTGGAGTTGTAATATTGTGATTGCACCTCACGCTGTGGCTGTAGACTGTAGTTCTCTGCAAAGTCGACGACTGAAACAATGCTACCAACTGGAAATGTGTCCTTGCATAACTTGAATTGCAAGTCCAACCATCGAGCTCTATGGGCATGTCTTGCATACTCATACACTATGCTGTCACGAAATATAGGCATAAACTGATACACTGGAATCTTTTCAATAACTAATTCACACCTCTTTGCTTCTTTACCATCTTTTGTATTATATGCCACTGTTTTATACTTGCCAAATTCTACTAGTTCATTTCCAACCGCATGTGTTATTTCCATATGTTCACATATTGGCAAATGTTGCAAGCCACCGCAACGATGACATGTGCCATCCAAGCATAATTTCTTGTAGAATATTTGACCTTCCTCTCTTTCACATAAAATTCTTGATATGAAATCTCTTGAAGATGTTGGTGGGGCACATATGGCACAACCCTGCAAATCATTGTTAGTATGCATATCTAAACATATAGACCTATAAGCATCAAAATGGTTAGAAAATTCAATATGTAATCTACAACAACAAGTAGTGCGTGTGTGATTTATCTTAACATAGAAAGGTTTTAGCATTTCAAAATATCTTTGACAAATTTTAATTTGAGGATACTTCTCTAGAAATTTACCATAAAACTGTGTTTGAGTCTCATCCAAAAAATGCTTTGGATGTGGCTCGCGGTTCTGACTACCAATTCTCCTTCTTACCACATCCCTTTGATTCGGAGATACCCTTGTGTAATTCTTCCAAAAGTCTTCAATTAGTGACCTCAATGCTTCAACAATTGGTTTATCTTTTCGTGGTAGTCTCCCCGAGAACGCCCATAATTCATTGGCATTAGTGTCCTCAATTCTTTGGCGTCTTCCAACGGCTCTTGATAAAGTTTTCCTATTAATTCTCAATTTTTGACTTGTCTTTCTAATAAGACGAGCTTTCCTCGTTTGACTACTTACTATAGTCGATGTAATCACACGCCGTGTTGCATTACTATCTTTTGTGCGTGAGGTGTTACCCACACTCTCATACGCACTCATTAGATTCTTGACAATAGATTTTTCACTTGAAGCCTCTGATGTTCTCAACCCAAGAATCTTCATGATAGACCTATACTTTATACTTCGCATCATTTCAACGAATAGTTGACATCTTGCAGTCTCATTTAACTTTTCAAAGAACAATCTCCAAATCTTATTAGCATATCTTCTACAAGTGCGTTTTGGAATCTTACCTTCCATTGGCTGCAAAATATTCTCATCAATATCAATCAAATACTTTGGCTTTCTATGCAAAATTCTAGGTGGTGTCAAGTTAGGTAAATTCATCTCAACATTAGGAATTTCATCAATATTTAAATGAGATGGGTTAGATGGCATACCTTCGATCGAAGATGGAATAGATGACATACCTTGAGGTTGAGGTGGGAACGATGGCGTACCTCCTTCATCACATGTGAGTGATGATGTACTCTCAACTTGAGATGTGGTAGATGGTGTCCCTACATGTTGTCTTGCGATAAAGGATGTGTCTCCAACTATGGTATTTAAATCTCTCGTACCACGAAGTTTTTGCATTCGTTCTCTTTGTGCCGCCAATACCATATCTCTTTGTGATGGTTGTGGTTCCTCTTCAATTGGTATGTCTTCATTTATCGTGTCCAATTTCCTCTTCTCACGAAGTTCCCTCATAGCCATTGCTTTCTTTGCATTCTTAGCTTCTATCTCTTCCTGTGTTGGTTTAATTCTTGATCGTTTCCTCGGCATGACGGAGAATTTGTCTGTAGCATGATAAAGAGACCAATATTAGTTCTTAAGAAATGAATACATGATAATAGTGGGATTGTATTTTTTTTATGTTGTAAGGATTTATTCTTGTATAGTTTGACATCATGGTATGAACTAAGGTTTGTTTATTACACATAATTATTAAAGAGCCCAAGTGTAGAAAATATACATGGCATCATGTGAGATTGTAGGTTGCTTTCTTGATTGGAAATGTGTCTATTTTAAACATGTATGATAATGCATGATAAAGTAATTCAATCCGAAATAAGGAAAATGTAAAGAACATGCATGTAAAGACTTGACATACCTAAAAAACGAAGATTTGAATGGAGAGAGTACCCAATTATGTAGTGTTTTTATCTTCTTGCATCAAACTCCTCAACAATTTGAGTTTTTCACCACTTGCTTCCTTTTCAATGTTAAATTCTTAAAATTGAATCAAAATTAACATTGCAATACTACAAAAATTGAAACTTGTATAGATATATATCAAATTTGGTTTGAAAACTATGTTATTTCCTCCTTCTCAAGTTGGCAAAGCAGAAAAGGTGGTGGAAAGATCATGCAAAGGTGGTACAATGTGTCAAATGTGCATGTGAACTTCCCAATAGCATGAAAGCACTTCTTTTTTGTCGGAGCACGCGCAGAATCAGTAAGAAAACAGAGCATGTGGGCCTGGATCACGGGGGTAACCACTTTTTTACCGTTTTAGTAGAATTACAAAACGCGAGCGCGTTATAACGCGCTCGCGTTATAACGCGCTCGCGCTATAACGCGCTCGCGTTTTGTCCTCCTATAGATCTCTAAACCCTAAACCCTCAACTCTGATCCCTTGACCCTCAACCCTCAATGTCAAATCCTAATCCCTCAACCTCAACCTTGTCCCTAAACCCTAATCCCTTCAACCTCAACCCTATCCCTAAACCCTTGACCCTCGAACCTCAGCCCTCAACGTCAAACCGTAATCCCTTGATGCAGAGCGAAACAAGTTGAACATTAACACAGGTGAAAAAATCCTTGAAAGTCCACAAAATAACCTTTACAGTGTATATCGGCAAGACAATTTAAATGTCACACCGAAATGTACCTCAACCCTCAACCCTCAACATCAAACCCTCGAACCTTAACCCTTAACATCAAACCCTAATCCCTCAACCCTCAACCCTAATTCCTCGACCCTCAACCCTATCCCTAAACCCTTGACCCTCGAACCTCAACCCTCAACCCTCAACGTCAAACCCTAATCCCTCAACCCTAAACCCTATCCCTAAACCCTCAACACTATACCTTAAACCCTAAACCCTCAACGCCAAATTCTAATCCCTCAACCCTTCACTCTAATCCCTCAACCCTAAACCCTATCCCTAAACCCTCAACACTATACCTTAAACCCTAATCCCTCAACCCTAACCCTAAACCTTGTCCCTATACCCTAATCCCTTCAACCTCAACCCTATCCCTAAACCCTTGACCCTCGAACCTCAGCCCTCGACGTCAAACCCTAATCCCTCAACCCTTAACTCTGATCCCTCATCTCTCAACCCTAACCCTAAACCCTCAACCCTCAACATCAAACCCTAATCCCTCAACCCTCAACCCTAATCTATCATCCGTCATCCCTCCACACTCTACTTTAACCCTAATTCCTCGACCCTCAACCCTATCCCTAAACCCTTGACCCTCGAACCTCAACCCTCAACCCTCAACGTCAAACCCTAATCCCTCAACCCTAAACCCTATCCCTAAACCCTCAACGCCAAATTCTAATCCCTCAACCCTTCACTCTAATCCCTCAACCCTAAACCCTATCCCTAAACCCTCAACACTATACCTTAAACCCTAATCCCTCAACCCTAACCCTAAACCTTGTCCCTAAACCCTAATCCCTTCAACCTCAACCCTATCCCTAAACCCTTGACCCTCGAACCTCAGCCCTCGACGTCAAACCCTAATCCCTCAACCCTTAACTCTGATCCCTCATCTCTCAACCCTAACCCTAAACCCTCAACCCTCAACATCAAACCCTAATCCCTCAACCCTCAACCCTAATCTATCATCCGTCATCCCTCCACACTCTACTTTAACCCTAATTCCTCGACCCTCAACCCTATCCCTAAACCCTTGACCCTCGAACCTCAACCCTCAACCCTTAACGTCAAACCCTAATCCCTCAACCCTAAACCCTATCCCTAAACCCTCAATGCCAAATTCTAATCCCTCAACCCTTCACTCTAATCCCTCAACCCTAAACCCTATCCCTAAACCCTCAACACTATACCTTAAACCCTAATCCCTCAACCCTAACCCTAAACCTTGTCCCTAAACCCTAATCCCTTCAACCTCAACCCTATCCCTAAACCCTTGACCCTCGAACCTCAGCCCTCGACGTCAAACCCTAATCCCTCAACCCTTAACTCTGATCCCTCATCTCTCAACCCTAACCCTAAACCCTCAACCCTCAACATCAAACCCTAATCCCTCAACCCTCAACCCTAATCTATCATCCGTCATCCCTCCACACTCTACTTTAACCCTAATTCCTCGACCCTCAACCCTATCCCTAAACCCTTGACCCTCGAACCTCAACCCTCAACCCTCAACGTCAAACCCTAATCCCTCAACCCTAAACCCTATCCCTAAACCCTCAATGCCAAATTCTAATCCCTCAACCCTTCACTCTAATCCCTCAACCCTAAACCCTATCCCTAAACCCTCAACACTATACCTTAAACCCTAATCCCTCAACCCTAACCCTAAACCTTGTCCCTAAACCCTAATCCCTTCAACCTCAACCCTATCCCTAAACCCTTGACCCTCGAACCTCAGCCCTCGACGTCAAACCCTAATCCCTCAACCCTTAACTCTGATCCCTCATCTCTCAACCCTAACCCTAAACCCTCAACCCTTAACATCAAACCCTAATCCCTCAACCCTCAACCCTAATCTATCATCCGTCATCCCTCCACACTCTACTTTAACCCTAATTCCTCGACCCTCAACCCTATCCCTAAACCCTTGACCCTCGAACCTCAACCCTCAACCCTCAACGTCAAACCCTAATCCCTCAACCCTAAACCCTATCCCTAAACCCTCAACACTATACCTTAAACCCTAAACCCTCAACGCCAAATTCTAATCCCTCAACCCTTCACTCTAATCCCTCAACCCTAAACCCTATCCCTAAACCCTCAACACTATACCTTAAACCCTAATCCCTCAACCCTAACCCTAAACCTTGTCCCTATACCCTAATCCCTTCAACCTCAACCCTATCCCTAAACCCTTGACCCTCGAACCTCAGCCCTCGACGTCAAACCCTAATCCCTCAACCCTTAACTCTGATCCCTCATCTCTCAACCCTAACCCTAAACCCTCAACCCTCAACATCAAACCCTAATCCCTCAACCCTCAACCCTAATCTATCATCCGTCATCCCTCCACACTCTACTTTAACCCTAATTCCTCGACCCTCAACCCTATCCCTAAACCCTTGACCCTCGAACCTCAACCCTCAACCCTCAATGTCAAACCCTAATCCCTCAACCCTAAACCCTATCCCTAAACCCTCAACACTATACCTTAAACCCTAAACCCTCAACGCCAAATTCTAATCCCTCAACCCTTCACTCTAATCCCTCAACCCTAAACCCTATCCCTAAACCCTCAACACTATACCTTAAACCCTAATCCCTCAACCCTAACCCTAAACCTTGTCCCTAAACCCTAATCCCTTCAACCTCAACCCTATCCCTAAACCCTTGACCCTCGAACCTCAGCCCTCGACGTCAAACCCTAATCCCTCAACCCTTAACTCTGATCCCTCATCTCTCAACCCTAACCCTAAACCCTCAACCCTCAACATCAAACCCTAATCCCTCAACCCTCAACCCTAATCTATCATCCGTCATCCCTCCACACTCTACTTTAACCCTAATTCCTCGACCCTCAACCCTATCCCTAAACCCTTGACCCTCGAACCTCAACCCTCAACCCTCAACGTCAAACCCTAATCCCTCAACCCTAAACCCTATCCCTAAACCCTCAACACTATACCTTAAACCCTAAACCCTCAACGCCAAATTCTAATCCCTCAACCCTTCACTCTAATCCCTCAACCCTAAACCCTATCCCTAAACCCTCAACACTATACCTTAAACCCTAATCCCTCAACCCTAACCCTAAACCTTGTCCCTAAACCCTAATCCCTTCAACCTCAACCCTATCCCTAAACCCTTGACCCTCAAACCTCAGCCCTCGACGTCAAACCCTAATCCCTCAACCCTTAACTCTGATCCCTCATCTCTCAACCCTAACCCTAAACCCTCAGCCCTCGACGTCAAACCCTAATCCCTCAACCCTCAACCTTAATCTATCATCCGTCATCCCTCCACGCTCTACTTTAACCCTAATTCCTTGACCCTCAACCCTATCCCTAAACCCTTGACCCTCGAACCTCAACCCTCAACCCTCAACGTCAAATCCTAATCCCTCAACCCTAAACCCTATCCCTAAACCCTCAACACTATACCTTAAACCCTAATCCCTCATCCCTCAACCCTAAACCTTATCCCTAAACCCTAATCCCTCAACCCTCAACCCTAATCTGTCATCCCCCAACTCTAATCCTTCATCCCTAAACCCTAAATGCTATCCCTATTCCTACACCCTCAACAGAATCGATACTATACCTTAAACCCTAATCCCTTATCCATAAACCCTCCAACCCTATCCCTAATCCTTATACCATCCACACTCTACTTTAACCCTAATTCCTCGACCCTCAACCCTATCCCTAAACCCTTGACCCTCGAACCTCAACCCTCAACCCTCAACGTCAAACCCTAATCCCTCAACCCTTAACTCTGATCCCTCGACCCTCAACACTATACCTTAAACCCTAATCCATATCCCTCAACCCTTAACCCTTAAAACTTAAACCCTATCCCTACACCCTCAACACTTGACACTATATCTTAAGCCTTAAACCCTCATCCCTAAAGCCTCAACCCTCAATCCTTAAACCTTAAACCCTAAACCCTATCCCTAATCCCTCTACCCTCAACACTCTAACCCTAACCTCGACATTAAATGCTAATCCGTCAACCCTAAACCCTAATCCTAAACCCTCAACCCTAAACCTTATCCCTAAACCCTAATCCCTCAACCCTCAACCCTAATCCATCATCCCTCAACTATAATCCCTCATCCCTAATCCCTAAATGCTATCCCTATTCCTAAACTCTCAACAGACTTGATACTATACCTTAAACCCTAATCCCTTATCCCTAAACCCTCCAACCCTATCCCTAATCCTTACACCCTCCACACTCTACTTTAACCCTAATCCCTCGACCCTAAACCCTATCCCTAAACCCTTGACCCTTGAACCTCAACCCTCAACCCTTAATGTCAAACCCTAATCCCTCAACCCTTAACTTTGATCCCTCGACCCTCAACCGTAATCTGTCATCCCTCATCCCTAAACCTTAAACGCTATCCTTATTCCTAGACCCTCAACGGGCTCGATACTATACCTTAAACGCTAATCCCTTATCCGTAAACCTTTCAACTCTATCCTTTATGCCTTAACCCTATGATGAATAGCCTTGAGTGTAAAAAAATTTGAGTGGGACATAACGCGAGCGCGTTATAACGCGCTCGCGTTATGTCGAACATGGGAAAAGACAGGCTTGCGGGAAAAATGTAAGGCAATAAATAACGTGAGCGCGTTATAACGCGCTCGCGTTATTTCTTGCTTTGGGAATCCCAAGCCTTGGGCTTTGGATTTCCAACCCAAAGGCTTGGAGTGCCTTATGAACAGTCACAGACGTGTTTTTCTGTATTCTTCAAAATTTCACATAATTTCGTTCGTGCTAACCCTCAGATTTGCACGTGTTTCAAGGTTGAACAAATCGAACACATGGGTAATGTTAGGCTTTCTCTTAGCTATTTGACGATGTGATTTTTTTCACATTTTAACAATGTTAAGCCTTTCATCTTTAATTTCTTTTGTTTGTGTGTCCGTTTTTATGCAAAAACCACTGTTTGGTCTTTTTTTCATTGTAAAATAACTATTCATTCAAATTTCAAAAAAATTACATATTTAGAAACTAGACTCCATTCTACAAATATTAAAAAAATAAAAAAATGATTTTCAATTAGTTTTCAAAATTTATAGGGGTAGCACGGCCAAAATTCTGTTTTTTAGGATGTGTCCACTTTAAAAATTAGTAAAAAATCAAATATTCATCAAAAAATTATCAGAAAAATCGGGCATAAACTACATGCTATTAGCTAATTTCTCACCGAAGCGATTTTAAAAATACCAAAAAAAAGTTGACCTTTTGAGGGAGCCACAAAACATGCTATGTTATGTTTTATTGACAGAAACAACACCAATTTCTGTGGCTCCCTCTTTTGAACCCCTTAATCTATGCCATTTTCAAAACAAAATAGTAGTTTAGAAAGTAGACTCGGAGCACTACGAACATTGTTTTGGTTGCATCTCTAAATTTTGAGTGTAACTATGCTCAATTTCTCATCCAAGGCCAGTATTTCCTGATTTCAGAAAAAAAGTGGCCACTTAAGACCCCTTTTTGGCCCCCCATCTTCTTGCACTTACCCGTCATGCATATACTAAGTTGGTATATCGGCGTGTTGGGAGAACATTCAAGGAGCTCACCGATGAAGGAGGTCTTGCTGAAGGCAACATAACGCATCGGCATATCGGGTGAAGGACTTAAGGCTTCGCCAATGTTTGGAGTCTCATTGAAGTATCAGGAGTAGTCGGGCGAAGTCGAAGGTATCGGTGCATCGGCCAAGCCTCACAAGTGGTCACCGATGATTAAAGTCTGGCCAACAGGGTCATGACTAACCGCCATGGTTAAAGCAAGTGTAAACCTAACTACCATCGGAGTATTGGCAGGAAGTAAGAAGACACCGTCGATAGGAGAAGTCTCTCTGAAAATGAAGTGGAGTTAGGGCGCCAGGAAGAGTTGAGAGATCAGACAGAGAGTTTGCAAGGTGGCCGACGGGATATGTTTGGCCGACAAGGTTTAGCCGCCAAGACATAGGTCACATCTCACCGATCAATTTATTGATAAGTTTTGAACACTTCCTCTGTGCACTCTGCATCAGACCACTAGCATGATATATCAAGTTTTCAGATTTGGTACTTCTAGTTATAGGTTTACATGTGTTTTCAGAGTTTAGACTTTGATGGAGATAGGTACACAGTTTATCTTCTAGTTTGAGGACATGGTTGATCACGTGTGATACTTGGAGTCTCATTTTAGTGGGAGTTGAGTACAGGTACATCGATGATGATGATTGTGGTGTCATGGATATCCAAGTACTTTTTTGCATTGGCATGACATGATCATGTATGTGATTGATAGGTATGGGCTATGATGTTTGATTCATGATTACAGGT
Source organism: Cunninghamia lanceolata (assembly GCA_027924645.1). NCBI lineage: Eukaryota > Viridiplantae > Streptophyta > Pinopsida > Cupressales > Cupressaceae > Cunninghamia > Cunninghamia lanceolata. The sequence continues at coordinate 22,062,111 of BSBN01000465.1, forward strand.
GGTGTTATGGTGTAGTTTAGGAGGTTGTTCTTATCTTTTGGATGCTTGATTGGTCCCTTGACTATGGTTACTTGTTTGTGGACTTGTTTGGCAAATCAAATCTGGCATTGGTTTGGTGTTTGAGTCTTGAAGTCTACAGGTTATCTTCTTAGATATCTTATTTTGCAGGTTACTAATGTGATGATGAGTTTGCATGCTATATTTGTTTTGGATCTTTGAGTTATGTAGTTTTGTGGATTAGCTATCCCTTTGCTACAGTGAGATGACTCAGATGTGGATTGTCTATATCCACGAGATTGATTCAATGTTTATGCAGACTTTGGTAGTTGGCCTTGTTTGTGGTCATTTGTACATTGGTATGTTGCATTGGGATGAGAGGATGGATGATTAGAGTGCATGGATAGTTAGTTACTGAGACTTGTAGCATGTTTATCATGATGTCATGGATAGCTTGGATACATGGTTCTATGTGAGCTTTTGAAAGTGATGGATTTTATCTTCTTGGTTTGAAGATCATTGTTTTACTCCATCTTTTGGGAGTTGTTGATGTTACAGTGGGAATCCTTGATTGTGTTGGGGCCATGGATAATCTTCATTTAGGAGATGGTTATCTTAATATGATTGTAGTGCTGATCCTTTCTTAAAGGATGGATGGTAAAGTGTCTTGGTTTACTCTTCATCACGTGTTAGAGTGTTGGCATGATATAGGTGTTCTTTGGAGCATGATATGTTCTTATGATACATTGATCTTCCTTTGAGGAGATGATTAGATCATGACATCTGTCATGATGTGTTCCTAGGTTATGCAGACGTGTAGTGGGAGCTTTGACTATGATCTTGTTCATTCTCTTGGTATTGAGTACATTGGTCATGTGCTTGGGAGCTTCATGATAGTGCAGTGTTGCATTTAGAGTTTAGCATGGATTGAGCATGGAGGTGCCCATGGATACTTGGAGACTTAGGTGAGACTAGATTTTTCTTGGGATTAGAGACATGTGTTGAGATGATTACTCTTTGATGAGATTTCAACATAAAGATTGAGGAGCCTACACCTAGATATGGACATGAGTTCATTATGGACCTAGATGACATTGTTCTTGGAGAGAGTCATTGTAGTTTGGTGTACCCTGGAGGAGCATTCTCATTCCCCACTCTTGGTCTACTCGGTGGATTATCATATATGAGGTATTGCCCATCATTTTAGATACATTTTGCATTATGTTTTATCTTCTCATGGATATGGATCTAGAGTTATGGTTATTGGCTTTGGAGGGTTCTTTTTGAGGGATGTTGGCATGATTATCTCCATGTTCATATGGTTTGAATTGTGATATCCATTATGAGGAGTCTAGGAGATGTGTTTGGGCTTACTCCTAGTTATGGAATGGTTATGAGTTTGATCTTCCTTGGTTAGAGAGGCTTACATCCATGTTGGTTACATGATACATATGTTCATTTGATCTATGGGACTGACTGGTTGGGTGTTGTTAAGGCTTTTCATTTGGGGTTTTAAAGGAGATCATACTTGACACAACTTAGCACTTTGAGGTGTTGGTAGGACATTATGATTTATAGGTTTTCTCTCTTCGTCTTATGGCTACTTCATGTATGTTCATGTTCATATGGTTGGAATTAGGAGAGTTATGGTGACATGTTGTGAGAGTATGCAGTGATTTATCTTGCATGTGTAGATCATTGTGATTGTTCTTGGTACTACATTAGCAACACCTTGGTTTGAGTGTTGATTGGTAGAATTGGTATGCCTTGATCTATTTTTAGATTTGACATTACCCATGTAGTGGGAGTTCTTGGATGTATGTGTTCTTCATTGATAGGTTTTATACATGGAGCTTGTGATTGTGGTATATGGGTTGGATATGTTGTTGGCATGAGTTTACTGATGTTATTGATACCTATGAGGTATGGATGGTTGGACGTATTAACATATGCTGTGGGTTCTATTTCAAGTCATGTGAGTTTTTACCTTTGACAACATCTTGGAGCCTTCATTATCACCTGGATTTGATGCTTGTGTTGTTTGGATTGGTGCATCTTCACCTTGGCATGTTCCTTTTCTTCTATAGGTGGCATATTGGAGGATGAGAGGAGTTCTTGCTTGAGATGGTGGTTACTTGGATTTTATTATAAGTATCTTGATGGAGCATGAGAGCATGCTAGAGATTCAAGTGGTTTCATGTTTGCCTATGATGATGTATTTCATTGATTGACCCTTATGCAATGTATACAACAAGTGGGAAATGTTGGAATAGGTGTGTTGTACACCTTGCATAACATTGATTATTTTATTTATGTAAAATAAATATTTATTTGTGGCGTATCTTAATTGATGTGTTTAGCCACATTAGCTATTTATTTGGGTCTAATTGTATAAGTTGTATGTAACATTGGGTTAGATATTTTATGTGTGAGCCCAAGACATAAGACAAATATTTAATTTTGGGGCAATGGTTTTGTGTTCCCATGGTTTTGGGATACGTGATTTTCTCCATACTACATCTTGTATTTGTGTGAGCTTGATTTATAAAAGCAAGCACATGGTTATTAGTTTGGGTTGGTTGGTTAATTGTTTTGGCTATACGGGAGGTTGTGTGAGAGGCCGTTGTTGTATTGAGTTTTCTCATGTGAATGTATTTTGTGAAGCATGGCATGGGATGTGTGGATTCATGCTTAGGCACATTGAGGATGCATTGGAGGAGCTTGATGTTTCAGAGGTGTTCATGGAGACTCATGCTAGTGTATTGTAATATCTTATTGCTGAATAATACATTTGAGTGTGGATTCTTTTGGAGGCTAGCTTTTTCCCTCTTCCTAGGGTATATCTTGTGTTATCTTGTTGATTGCTTATTTATCTTTGCATTATGGCATTATGGTTTCTTGCATGCATCAATTTCTCTTTTTGGGTTATGTGGAATTGGTTTGATCAACCTGATAATTCCCAACATTTTAATCCCCACCCTCCATCTCTATCTAGAAAATCTTAACCATCCAAATCCCTTGAATCATGGGCCTCATCTTGTTCACCAATCAACTTGGAGGCCTCTCATTCATTCTTGTCTCTCAACCAACCCTAGCCCTCGATTTCCAAGATTCAATCCCATCCATCTATCCTACGTACCCAAATCTATAAATACCTTATCCCACCAATACATTTAACAATCACACGAGAATGCATTGTTATGCTACTATTTTGAGCAACCAACATCCCTCATCAACAACACTAAATCTATTGAGCACATCCATTGCATTGAGGGTTTGTGTTGGTGAGGAACTTGTTTGTTTTCATTGACATTTTCATTCCTTGAGCTCAATCCAACTTTATGATTTAGTGTAGGTTAGGATAGATCATTTGCATTGCTTTCTAATCATGTTTTGTGTAAGAAGCAAAAAGTGACTTGGACTATATGAGCAGCTCTATTAGTAAGGAGTTGGTGGTGATGTTCTTTGAGTGTTGTCATTGAGCAAGACTCTACTCATAGTACATAGAACAATCCCCCAATGGTTGAGGAGGTCCTTTAAGTTTTGGAATTCTAGTGTCACCTTCTTCTATTGTGTTTGGATCTAAAAATAAGTAGAGGTGAGCACACCAACTTTCTTATTTAGAGAAAAACACCAATCTATAGCATTTGCATTAAAGAGATAATTTCTAGCTTTCTAGAGTTGAAACAAAATAAATGCGAAGCTCTAAAGAATTTCTAAATTCTAGCAATATAGCTATGCCAGGGGCCGGTATCCCCAAATAGAGAAATTCAACAAGAAAATGTCCCAGATGAAAGTGATAGAAAAGATTGTGCATCAGTTCCAAGTATCTTGAGCATAAGGGTAAGTCTTTGAAGGACTCTAATATGTGGCCAGTTGGGAATTTATGATAAGCCAAACTAATGTGCGCAAGTCTTTCACGCAACAAAAACTCCTAGTAGACCAAACACCAAAGAAAATAAGTAATTAAGAGGTCAAGTCCGACTTACTAAACTCTACTAATTCTACAAAGTGAAGTGCGCGAAAAAGAATTCAAACTCCAAATTCAAACTCCACTTCTTAAACTTGTAGAAGGTTGAGGAGAAAAGACTAAGCACTTTGTGCCCCACAACAAACCCAAAAACAAAACAAAACAAACAAACCGTAAATGTAATTCCTGAATCTGGTGTCAACATTTCATTGCCAATCTGTCTACCAAAGAAGAGAGTGAAACCTCAACATATGAAGCATAATATCTAAAGTCAACTCTTGTATGTCAATGATAGAATGTAAATCAACATTAACTAACAAGTTGGAGACTAAACCTAGTGGCGGCTTTCGATTACGGGATAATGAGTACTAAACTTTTTGTTTTTGTTGGACTTTCAAGTCGCCATACAAACCCAGTCAACACGGTCTTTGACTACAGAATTGCCTAAAGTTACGGAAATTTCCTGTTAGACATTTGTGTACGAGACGGCGTAAATGCCCTGCAACCTGTAAAACACTTCAAATACGTCTGTAATTGGGAAGATTTTAGTTGTTTACTCTCAAATCTTCGTGACTTAGCACATGCGAAGGAAAATTCAGACGTTATTAAAAAACAATAATCTTTCATTAAGTAGGGCTCTCCAATAATATGTATGAAACAGTCAAACTGATGTGAGATTGCGTTTGAATTTCACATCAGTTTGATTTTGCTTCAAAATCCCAAAATTCCAATGATAAGAATCATTGCCCTCAACAAATTGCATTTCTGTTGTGCTTGATCGATATTTTTGAAAAAGCAGCTGTTTGTAAGAGATCTGTGTGTGAGCAGATGGAGAAATATAGATGGGTAATACTAGCATTGTTCTTTTTCTCTGCTGCAGCTCAAACAGGTATGGCAGTTATTTGGTTGAAAAGAGCAACAAAACATAGTTGGTCCCATATAAACAACTGAAAATTTGAATGGAGGAAATTGGAACTCGGAATTGTTTTTTCTGAATTAATATTTAGATTCTTGGAAATAAACTGTGTAAAGATTCTGTCTTTCAGGTTAGTTTCCATCATCAGGACATGAAGGGTCATTCATGTATTATCCTGATGATGGACTCTTGGTGAGATTCCAAAGGATGATTCAAACAAAATCTTTACAACAGTTTTTTTCAAGAAATTTGTCTTTACCACAATAATCAAATCAGTTTTTTAAATCTGGTAGAAGATGAACAGTGACAAACAGTCTTTTAGGTCAAAATGCTCTTGGAAGAACAATTGAGGTGTACATACTTCAGATTTTTTTAATATTTTCATTGATTTCTGTATATATGTGGGTATGCAAATTAGTATTTTCATATCATCAAAATGTTGATACAAAAATTTTTACATAATTTTCTACCAGAGATATTTCTAGTTCATGTGATTCATTCACATGAACTGTAAAAATGTCATATCTTTAATTTACATATCATATTTACTTTGTATATAAGATTGTTCTTATTGCCATCTAATCTTAGAAGAAAATACCTAACCTCTTTGATTGTCTTAATTTGAGACTTAATGAAGTAGATTATTATTACAGACTTCAAATTGTATGGTGTGGTAAGTAAAAAGGGGACCTGTTTCATTCTTATGTTAACAGGCTTTGTGAATCTCAATTGTGGCGCCACGCAAAATCTCACTGATCCTCAGACAAACATGACATGGACTGCAGACTCTACGGAATTCATAAATGGTGGTCAACAAGCAAATCTTAGCAACTCAAGTATAGGAATTTACTTGCAGTCTCTACGTTTCTTTCCGAAGCCTAATAACAAATCTTGCTATAGCTTGCCTGTGGTTCCCAACACGACCTATTTGTTAAGACTCTGGTTTCATTTTGGTAATTACAATGGAATCAAAATTCCTCCGAGTTTCAATGTCTCTGTGGAGACGCAGGGTATGCTTTATAGGCAGATGGAGTCCATCACAGTTGCAGGAACCGAAGATTGGGATACTGAAAAGATTTTGACTACTAGTTCCAGTAACAGACTATATGTTTGCTTCATCCGTACATCAGATGATAGTGATCCTTTTGTATCTGCAATTCAGTTAATTAAACTTCTCAGTGGCATGTATGCACTTCAGGGTAAGGGACTGATGCTGAATTCCGTATCCAGATATGATTTGGGTGGGGAATCCTTGATCAGGTATATTTTCTTTACATAATTTTCCTTATGTACATGGTTGAGATACAATTAGGCCAATGAAAAGAAGCATTCTTTATTTTAAGGCTATAAGATCACCCAAGCCTTTTAAAGTCCAACAAACTCTTGCATTCTGAAGATATAGCAGGACAGTTTGAGAAGCACTCCTTACCTCATAGCTATAACTTCAACTAACACCATTGGAGATGATCATGGACATGGTCCAATACAAACTACATCCACATCCAAATATTGTAACTGGAACTGCCTTGCCAGTATAGCGTTAGCAGAATAACACAGCAATATACATTTGGCTTCCATTATCCCATGATATTCTTACACTGTTTATTGAAATCTTCAGTTTTTTAAGTTGAACCTCCTTACAGAATGACATCATACTCATTCTCCATATAACACAAGTACACTCTGTTTTGTACAAAAAATATTTTCCATATATAATTAACTCTTTTTGAAGACATTCTTGATATCCTTTCAGTAGTTAATACCTTTTTAATTATGATGTTTCATGAGGATTCAACTGCGTAGTTTTTGAGTTAAATTTATTAACTCACATGAAAGCATGAATTGTCTATTTAGCACTTATTGCATCTAGGTGATGCTCATAGGGGAATCAGGACTTTTTGGAAGGTCAGTCATCCTATTCCAACTCAAGTTCACTTAATCTAGATGTGCTAAGTGGACCATTAATGCTCATGAGAAATGGATTTGTGTAAACGATTGTTCATGAAACATGGGTTAGTGAATTTGACTCAAAAACTATGTAGTTGAATCCTAATAAAAACATCATAATTTGACACACTGCAAAATAATACCTCCTACTTGTCACCCTTTTAACTAGCTATTTTGATTGACATCCTGGTGGTCGTAAGAAATTTTCTATTTTTCAAAGTGAAACACTTTTGAGGGCTTCTGTTGCCTATTCGAAGGTAGATGTAGGGTTAAAGTCCCACTGATCTATTTTATGCATGTATAGACATTACTGTACTTTTGTATTGTACTGTTTCGAAGATCACCTAAAGACTTTATACTACCCAACATTTGGATTCTTCTTTAAGATTCTATCTTCAGGGCGGGTTTTATCTTTGAAAGGAGGATCTTCATTTAAAGCAAGATCAGCCCTGAAGGTAGATGAAGAAAAAGGACACAGAATGTTGAGTAAAATAATCTCTCACCAAGCAATCCCAAAATAGCACAACACAAAATTAAGCATCATGATAGACTAAAATATTTGTTAATTTGCTTTCTAAATTTTTATTGACAAAAATATTTGTTGATTTACTCTCCAAGTTTTTATTGACAAATTCCTTTGGATGGATTCTTTTATCAAATTCGCTTAATTAAGTTTGACCCCACTTGTAGGGATCCCATAGGCAGAATTGGTTCTGGCATTTAACCTGATTTAAACACTCAACGTTTGTACAATTAGTCTGTGACATTTCTCCTGAGAAATTACTTCGTTTGATTGAGATATAAATAAAAATTATGTTTTAATCAGGTACCCTGCTGATGTGTACGATCGCTTCTGGCAAATCGACAGCAAAGGGGATATATATAACAGCAGTCTTGTTGTAAATAGCAGCACTGTAGCGGCGATTTCTAGTGACAACAGTAGCAGCAACTACCCTCCTAGTGAGGTCATGCAAACGGCAATAGTTGCAAAAGCAAATGTCAGCCAGTTGCTTCTAAATATGACAGATATAAAGCAAAAAACATTAGTTGCCCTGTATTTTGGAGAGATTGAAGCAGTGAATACCTCTGAATCAAGGATTTTTAATGTTACAATAAATGGCAAATCAGTTGCCACTGTAAATTTCTCCAGGGATAGTTACATCATTGAGGAAGAGGTTAATTTGGCAAGTACACAGGCAAGAGAAGTAGTAATATCTCTTGATTCAATAAAAGGGCAGGGGAATTCCAGCCGCGGGCCTCTCATAAATGCTCTGGAGCGTTATAACATTATTGATACAGAACCTGAAACTTTTGCAGATGACGGTAAGGCAATAATATCTCCATCTTGCATATTTAAACTCTTGATAATGATATATGAATCTCTCACATTCTATTGATACACCACAAAGTGAAATCCCAAATGGTTAGTGCTGTAATGTCCCCTTTTTTTGCAAGTCAAAATTCTCCTTACCTTGCACACAATTTCAACTCACATAAAGAGAACATTAGTACACTAAAACCTCTTTGATTTCCAACTATTAGCAATAGATAAGATGTATTCAAATCATAGAATAACATTGCTCTTATAATCTTATACATTCCATAATTCTATTATTCACAATTTATGCTCACTATACATTCTATAACTAATCTCATAATTCATGATCATTTCATTTCATAGTTTCTATCACTAAGTATTATTCCACATTTACTAACTTTGAATATCATATGCACTATCACTATACAATTTACATTCTCTACTTGATATTCACTATCACTTTATATTTCACTTTCTCTATATTCACTATTGCTTTATATTTCACATTCACTATCACTTTCATTTCCATTCTCTATATCATCTTGCACTAATTCATTAGCTTCATATGAGAGGAGAGAGAGAGCCTTCACTATTTACCATTATGGGTCCACTATTATTATCCTTGGACTAGAGGAGTACCTTTTATACCCTGCTAAGTCAAGGCCTCTATGACTATCCTTGGCACAATGATGCCTTTTTGCATCTATTGTAACCAAGGCCTCTATGTCATAATCCTTTGCACATGGTCCCTTTGTACTCATGATAACAAAGGCCTCTATACCCCTTGGTTGATGGTAAGGACATTCATCTTCATCCTCTCCTTTGAGGTTTATGAGTTATTGCTGAGTATGCATTGTCTATTGTTTGTTTCATATAATGTATGCTTAAGAGAGATTCATTTGTTCATACTTATTATAATAATGAAAGCATTATACAGAAAATCTGTAACAACAATATAAATAAGAGGCATACCTTTGATCGAATGTGCAGATGTAAAATTGCAATGCTAGAATGATGGTAATGGACTTACTTCAATAGTACCTTTGTTGCATATTCTAAACTGCTCTTGGTTTAATGTTGATTGGAGCTTCTTTTGCTTATGTTGGAAGTATTTCTAATTTCCTTTAGACTGCTGATGTATTCTCTCTAAATTCCCATACTTTCCTTGTGCTTGCTGCCTTTATGATATTTAATTCCTGAGTATCCGTTTCTGTTTAAGGTGGAGTAATTGATGGTTGAATGCTACCATGATGATTTATTTCTGACTGAATATGACTGTTTGAGGCTGAATGCATTCACTGATTGTAAGGAATGTATTCAGAGGATATGAAGAAGATGAGATGGTATATTCCATGATATCCTGCCTTTAGTGATATCCTCGATCCTCTTATATCCTATCGGTGACTTTCCATTCAATGGTCACCACCTTTTACCTATCGTAGCTTTAGTAACATTTAAGTTAGTTTCCTATTATCATCATCTTAATAATCACTTCCTGATTGTTTATGCTAGCCTTTATTTAGCTATTCGATGCCTTCTTTCCAAGCATTGCTACCTTCTATTATATGTATTCATAATGATATTTAGTATTTATTTTTATATTGGTAATTATATTATATAATAATAATATAATACTTGTATTTATATTGATAATAATATTCAACATTTAATTTATTATTTTAATATATTTAATCTTTATTAAGAATATTTGATTGATCATATATAGTCCATTCAATGATAAATATAGGGACATGACAAGTGCTCTCAAGTTGCTTGGCACAGTTTTTTTTTTTTTTTTTGAAAATCTGTTTTCAATAATTATTGACTGTGGAACCTTCAAATCTCTAATTACCTTATGTTGTTAAGTACAGTCAGTGCACTTCTGAATATGAATAAGGAGTTTCGTATCAGTGACTGGATATCTGATCCTTGCTTTGGTATTGCGTGGAATGGAATCAAATGTGACACAGGCAATCCAGTTCGAATCTTGGAAATGTAATTTCAATAATTCTCGAAGTTTAACCTGTATTACAGTTTAACAAATTGAAGATTTATACCAAAAACTAACCATCATTTGCTTTTGTCTACTATTAGTGATTTGTCTGGAAGGGATCTATCAGGGTCTTTAAATGATGTGTGCAGTTTAACCAGCTTGGAGAAACTGTAAGATCATTCTAGACCCATAACCTTTGTTCTCTAAATTATTTCCTCGTTTACTATTGTTTTTTCTTTGCTACCAAATAACAATGTTTTATTATTTGTTTCTCAGACATTTCCAAGACAACAAGTTGAGTGGTGCCATACCATCCTGTCTCTCCAAATTCAGTAACTTAAAGGAGCTGTAAGTTATTCTCTTCCTATATATGTGCTTAACATGAAAAGAACTTGTCTATGAGGGGGTAGGATATTGAAAGTAATTTTGTATTGAAGCCTGCATTTTTTATCTTTTTGACAGGTACTTGCAGAACAATAATTTTAGTGGACCAATTCCTGACGGACTTATCAAACATAATTTGCATTTCAGGTAACGATGGCCTAGACTATTAGCCTGATTTTTTTATTGCAAAGTTTAAGGAATGCATTTTGATTAGCAGTAAACCAAGGAGTGAGTATTAACGGTCCTTCAAATTACTTATCTTGCTGCTGCTGGAAATATTTCACAATGTGCCCATGCAAGATGTTTCTTTTTGGCTAGAGCCTGCATCCAAATCAGTCAGGACGAAATTTCTCAGAAAATGGTCAATCCAGACATTCTGTCACCCGCAAAACAAAACTTGCTAAAACAAATGAGGGGGTGCTCTGCCCTTTCAAGGAAACATTGGTTTTATTCTTGGTTTCATCCCCATGCAAATATACAGAACCGGTAGTAAAAGGGGTTTGATGAGTACATTTAGGACTATTACGTAGCAAAATGGTTCAATGGTGATTTGCCTCATAACACTATTCTATGGTAATCGAAAAACATAAATGAAGTTGAGAGACACAATATTGTAATTTGTAAGTGCAATATTATTCTATAGTATGTCTGACAACAGGTGCTTAGTCATTGTTGTCTTCTTTCTTTCAGTTGCAGCACACTTGAATTCTATCCTGATGTAGCACGCCAAATAGGTTACCAAAAACTAGACTGAATTTTTATTTTATTTGACAATTAAAGCCAGAGTAATATTATGGTGGTTAATTTATTGTTAATTTTATCACTTAAACTCTTGGCCGTGGTATTACTTGATTTGCCAAGTAATCAAACTTCAATTTAGACACGCTTTTTGGGTTCTACTAGGATTACCTGGGTCCACTTGACACATGGCAGCATCTTGATTAATCTAGTTGGGTATCTTGTACCCTTATTTAGCATAATTTGCCTTAGCTTTATGTCAAGGGTTCCTAATCCAAAAGGCTTATTAACTAGGTTAATACTTGAGGACATGATATTTCCACAGTCTATGACATGAATTAAAGCTTTTGATTAAAAACTATGTATAGCTTTTTTTTCATCAAAAAACTATGTATAAGTTAAGACTTATCAATGGTCTTTTGCCTTCTGCTGCACAACTCTGATGAAGTTAATGGAGCCTATACAATTTCTATCCCTTTTATCTGTGGTCATTCTAGGACAATATAGAGTTTAAAGTTCATTCAGGAAGCCATACATATTCACAATCAGAAGCATAAACTTAAGATGCCATTCAATCATCATTGCCACAATTAGAACTACTACTGATTCATAATACATAGGTTCAAGTATCATCAGTAATCTCCTGTGTGAGTAGCTTGCTTGTTCCACCCAGCCACCCGCACAACGGGTATCCAGTTCATAGGGGTATCAGTTTCATAGGGGTATTGGTGAGGCACATGACTATTATCAGAATTTCACTAGACTGAGTTGTACAAGTTTCTAGCCATTCCTGATAATTCTGTGTCATCCACTTAACCAATTCGACAGTCAACACTTATTGACACATTATACACATAGGACTCAACATTCAGACTAAAATCTTGACTCATACACAGACTGAAAGGGCTACAACCATTCCACTGACCCAAGCACAAGTGATTAGGGAAATTCAGCTACAACTGATTCCACTTTGCTACAAAGGTGGCATCATCCAGCGACAGCTAAGATGACTATAATTTGGCTACAACCAAGATGATCGCCTGGGCTATAATCCAACATGGAGCTTCACTCTCCAATCAATGGCGGCTAATGCATGTCCCACTGAAGCCATATTAATCCTCCTGTCCATAACCAAGGCGTTGGAATTCCATAATTTCATATATAACCTAAAACCACTCATCAGGTGGCAGCAACAACTAAACCTACCAAGGTGTCAAAGCTGATCAACTATTATTTTATCTTCCCTTGTGTCACCTATGACCACAGGGTATTTAATCTACGGAGTGTTCCTATTGTTGGTATGTGAAGTCAGTTTATTATATTCTAGCATTGATAAAGCAGTTGATGACGAGTACCACGGTAGTGAGTCGTATCCGTCGGGTGGGGCTGAAGGCCTTAAAGTTCAACTAAAGGTTGAAGGGCAGGGGGTCGCAGGGGGGCCCCTGCCACGTCGAAGGTGTTCCAGCGAGGCCGTTAGGCCAAGTTGGAGAATTTTTTTGGCCATATGACACATGTACAACATGCGGAAGTGCCACTTGTATTTCTATTCTTGGAAGTCCTTCTTCGGAAAGGATTTGAGTACTTGCATGTTTTTTCGTGGTTATTTAAATTAGTTGAGCTTGAATGTGAATGCATGGTAAAATCCTGTGACAATGAAATTCTTCTAAGATTAATAAAACTATTGAGAGACCTTTGCCCGTGGTTTTTTTCTGGTACATCACCAGATTTTCCACATAAATCTGTGTATTCTTCTGAATTGCATGTTTTATTACTTTTCACTGCGTTATTTGTTTATCTCTGCACTGTCGATTTTCTCAACACCTATCACCAGCTAACACATCAATCAACATAAAATAAGTTTCTCACACACAAAGACTATCCACAGACTTGACATCACAAGTCTCAACGTAGGTATTATACCTTATTAGAGCCTTCACCTGCTACCCTTTTTTAATTGTACACTTCCTCTGCTTATCCACTACAACTTCCACACTTGTTTGTTCACAGTTTCAATAGCCTTCAACTACTCTTTTTTTAAAAAATTATACGAGTTTTTTGGACTCTCCCATTTGGGATTTCATTGGCTGATTTGGGGGCATATTAACTCTCATAGTACTTGTTTGGGATTTTCTTTTGTCATGTAATTTAAAACGTTCCTCGAACCTGGCAAACCGCTAAGAAGTTTGGCTTCTTTCGGTTGGCCTTTCTTCCAGTGGTGTGCCTAAGCTAGCATTTCTGCCGCCTCCTCGACTTTTCGCCATTTGCCATTTCTGCTTGCCCTTTCCTTCGCCATTCACCAATTTCTTTCATGCTACTTATGATCATCTTCCCAGGCACCTCTGTTTCTGTGAGAATTTTTGGACAATCCCAATTTATTAATTTCGGGCTTATTATCCTTGATTTCTGCCTGTGCTGATTATATTGGGTAATTTGGCAGCTCCCATTTTCCCAACGATTGACACAATCTCTTAGCATCCTCTGTTGTTAGACCATGCTTACACCATCACTGGATACCAATGAAACTTCCTGTGAAACAAAATACCCCCTTCTACTTGGTTTGGCCTTGTTCTTCTCAACAATTTCCCTGCATACTCAAATCGATTTATCAAGGCATCAAGATTCACAAGATAATCCAAGAAACAATAAATCTCTGAATAAACATTAGTCTAACTAAACAAACTAATCTAAAGAAACATTTATCTGGATATTAATCACCATTGAAATATTCATGAATCGTTAATCCACATAAAATCCTTAGGATTTTTGCCCCACACTTCTAGCAAAATGGAAAACTTGGCAGGAGCCACAACATTATTTTCCTCGATTTTTCTGTTCTTTTCAATGAGAGATTTTTTAAAGAAAAAAAGACAAAGTGAAACTAATAAACTCTAACAGAGAACTGCGTTCCCTAACAGTTTTGATCTGCCTGTAGGCCAGGGTGCATGGAAATTTTACGATTTTTAATAACCTTCCCCAAAACTCAGCATTAAATAGTTTGGATGGAAATTTTAATTTTAAACCTATCCAAAACAACCCTTGAGGTGGTCTGCAATACATTCTGCCTCCTAGAAACTGGATTTCCAAAGACCGGCCTGCTCAGCGTTTGCGGAAAGACTCCAACTTTTGGTTTTTTGAAATCACTCAGATTGCATAGCTCCCTTCATGAGACCCGCCCTTACACAGGTTGTGACTAAGCATAAATTCAATTAGGTTGTTACCATGAAAATTTCAAAAGTAAAAGGAGTTTATAATGATTTGCAGGTACTCTGGGAATACATATCTTCTTGTGCCCAAGGGTAAAAACAAATGGGTAGAGATTGGATCAATCACTGGCGGCATCCTTGCTTTTCTATTAGTCTTGATATCTATGCTTATCTATCGTAGAAGATACTCCAGAAAACCAGGTGAGGTGATCGATTTCACATTGTTCCTCCATAAATCTAAATGTTCAATTTATAATAAATGTTGCTCACAGATGTCTCTAGTTTTGTTTTTTGCTCTGGGTTTTTCTGATTGGAAGCCAGATGCCAATGCAGATATATCGGTCAGGATACCGAACCCTGTAAGGTCTCGTTCATTTAGCATAGCGGAGCTGACGATAGCGACGCAGAATTTCAGCCAAGAGATCGGACAAGGGGGTTTTGGTAGTGTCTTCTATGGCAAGTTACCAGATGGAAATGAAATCGCTGTAAAAGTATTGTCCTCTTCATCGAAGCAAGGGGTAGGAGAGTTCAAAAATGAGGTACTATATATATGTGCCTCAATTTTGTTTTCTGATTAAAATTGAAAATATCTATATGTATTGCTTAAATATTATGCTATTTTTCCACCAAGCAGATCGATCTTCTCTCGGTATTGAATCACAAGAACTTGGTGCATTTGCTCGGCTACTGCGACTCCTCGAAGAAGCTTATGCTTGTTTACGAATACATGGGTGGAAGATCGCTCAGGGATCACCTCTATGGTGGGTTAACTTTCAAAATAAAGTGTTCTAACATATGGAAGGGATACAGACTAACTCATATGGATCTAAAAATCTAATTTTTTGGCAGGTTCTTTGTCAAATCCCTCAAACCTAGATTGGAAAGCTAGGATCCGAGTAGCCCTAGATGCTGCAGAAGGTACTTCATTTCTACCCTGTTTAACAGAATTAATAAAGGGTTTTTGTCTGTTTTCTTCTTATGAAACCCTCGAGAATATTTTATTGGCTCCTTGTCTGAAAGTGTTTTATTTCAAGGATTGGAATACCTGCATTGGAGAGCCACACCGAAAATCATTCACAGAGATGTGAAGAGTTCAAACATTCTCCTTGACATGAATATGAGGGCAAAAGTTGCAGATTTTGGGCTTTCAAAAATTCTTCAAGATGATGCAATCTCTCATGTGTCTACCACAGTTAAAGGGACACTGGGATACTTGGATCCAGAGTAGAGACTTTTATGCCCTCCAATTTTTTTTTTTTTGTGTGTTGCAATGCAAATGAACCCAGCAGTTTGAAACTTTGAATTGATACAAGGGCTGCTTACTTACATATTATTATAACTTGTGTTGATTGATTGAAGGTATTTTAATACCAGCAAGTTGACAGAGAGAAGTGATGTATATAGCTTTGGAGTGGTCTTGTTAGAGATAATATGTGGGAGAAAACCAATTGAAGATGCAATTTGTGAAGAAGAAGTCAACCTTGTGAAATGGGTACGATTTAATTTTGATGACCATCTTTAACAATTTGGCAATTTATTTTTAAGAAGACTGACAAACAATATGTTGATGATAGGTAATGCTCCATGCAGAGGCAGAGCAAGGCTCTTCTCGTCGCTTGACAGATATCATAGATGAGAGGTTGTCTTTGGATGAAAATGAGATGGAATGTTTCAGTTATGTTGTTGATTTGGCAATTCAATGTGTGGAGAGAGAAGGATCCATGAGACCCACCATGAGTGAGGTTGTGACAGGGCTAAAAGGGGCTATGCTTTATATCGAGCCTAAAGACAAAAATGCTGGAAGACCAGTGAATGACTCGTCTTCTGAGGAGTATATTGCAGCTGATTATAGTAGCAGCCTGCTTTATGCTGGCAGATGACATAAATCTTCATCTAAATCATTCATAAAGTCGCTCAACGATTCAGTGAATATAGTTCGTCACTGGGGGAAATTTAACAGTTCTAATTTGTGTTATGTTCTTAATATTCATCTTTCAAGTGTAGTAAGGTTAAACACCTAAGGCATGTTTAACTTTGATATTTTCATTTATTAGTTCTAGTTAATTTCCATAGGTCAACGTAATTAGGATGAAGGGGTGTGTCCCTACCTAATTATGCCTAAATAAAGAAGAGAAAAGCTCTTCCAAACCATTATAAGTTGTAAGATTAAATTCATATTTTGATTTTTGGTGGTCACTCCCTTGAAGTAGTCTAATTTTACTTTTATTTCCACGAAATATTCTAACAAGTGGTATATAACATACAAACCATTGTGAGTTTGACCATGATTTTTCAAGGTTTTGAGTAATATATCTGTTGATGAGGTTTTTGTGACTACAACAACATTAGAATAAAATACTGGGTATCCTATCCTCTCTTGAATAAAGCTTCTCAGACGCTGAACTACATGATCGAATGAGACTGCTCCAAGGTTCCTTTTATGTCAGGTCTTGACGTGCACATGGATAGACTCAGTAGAATGATGTGATTTGCTGGTAATCACAGGGTGGACTTACGTATCAGACATAGTGTTCATTGCTCAAGGAAGAAAGTTAAAGGGATTTCGGTAGATTCTAGAGCAGTGGACATGGATTCCTCTTCCTATAGACTGGATTTTCAGCTTGTGGCAGAAAAGGTCTAAGTCCGGCCAGACTAACCTAAGTGGGTAACAAATGATATTTGTAGTTTGGCTCTTTTATAACCTATTCCTAAGGAAAACTCAAAGCAAGTGAAAAAGATAGGGGTGGTGGAAAAGAGTTCAGGAATCTAAGTCAAAAGATGAGGTAAGGTTCATGAATCTAATCAATGGAAATGACTGTTGTTGAAGATGAAACTAAAACCAGTCCTCTGCTTCGTCATGAGACAACAGCTAGGCAGGGATGGTGCAATCTTCTGGGGTAGAGGTAGGGATTTTCATACTGTCCTGTCATGGAATGTTCATGGAACTGATCAGACAAAGATAGTCAAAGTTAAGCATGGATTACGTTCAGACTAACCATACAAAGTGATTTGCAAGCCACAGATCACAAATGGTATGAACTAATCAACTTCAATCATTCAACAAGAACATTTCCATCGCATCTATCTAACAAAAGTACGAAAATATAAGAGAGAACTTCAATATCTTTCAGATTTGCTCCAAGAAATCAATAAGACCATGCCAAAAATCCAAAGGAATATATGAACACCATTCTTCAATGCATATATTATTGCTTCAGAAGTTTATATCACAACAATCCAACTGTTTTTGGGAGTTTCAGCTCATAAAAAACTATGTAGAAATAAAAGCTAGCTACTAAGGTGATCTAGGAGCATCAAAATGATAGAAATCAAAAAAGGAGAGAGAGATATAATGAGGCATCCCTTAGCCTTTATATAGGCCACCAAAATACATTAGGGCAAGAAGGAAATCAGATTTCCTTGAAACATGTGCCATGGGATAGACACCCTAGAAAAGTGGGTGGGTTCGTCAGATTTCTCATGCAGGAGACTGCCACCTGTCCTGGGTGTTAGAAGGTGTAAGGAAATCCTCCAGCTGTCCAAGGTGTCCCAGTTGACTAGGACTCCTGGACATGACTGTCCTGTCTGTCTGGAACTTCCTCCTGCTCTTTAATCTCTGCCTCCAGGAACCTGGTCAGGACAACTTCCAACTCCTCCATAGGAATATTGGGCAAGTTTTCAATCCGGAACTCCATGATGGATGCGGTGGTGGTGCAAGCGACAAGGATATTTTCCCAATCCACCCTCATCTCCTGGATACTGTTAATGAGGATTAGAAACGAGGATGCATCCTCAAGATGGGATTCATCAGTAGGATAAGTTGCTTTGAAGTATATGCTCCGCATCTTGCCCTTCAATTCCTCCAAGTCAATGACTCCATCCGGTGCTACATCCAGATCAAACCAGGTCTCCAATGATACAAGGATTTTGTCCTGGATCTCCTTCAACATGGCGTGGGCCCGAGAAGTGTCACCTTCAATCTTCTCTAGGTTATCTCTCTTCATGAGCAAGGTGGAATACCAGCTGAGGAAGTCATATATTGAATTTGCATGTATTACCTTGTTCCTAATCAATTCTGGTTGTGGAGTGTTCATCAGTGCCTTTAGTTTAGGGATATTTTCCTCCCAGACAATCATGAATAGCTGACATGTATCCAGAATGGCACATGAGTGTTGTAACTCTGCCATTCACCTGGATGAGGTCCTCTATGAATCCATGGGCTCTATCCAAGACCTTCTCCATCCAGCCTTTTGTTGTGTGGCTGATTGTCCTCAAAACTTCAACCTCAATTAAGGAATCCTTAGTTATGCTCAGAGGTTAGGACGTTGTTCCTTGGGCGGACTGTAATGGGCCCATGAGTTGTTGGATGTGCCAGTGCAGTTCCTCATTCTCTTGCTTTAACTAGTTCTTCTTTTCTTCTTCCTTCCTTAACCTCTCTCGGATGGCGGCAACACAGTCCTCCAACTCTTCCATTTCTTGATCCTTCATGGTTGGTCCAAGGTCGACCTTCAAGATGTCAAAGACATTGGGACTAATGTCTTCCTTCGCCTCAGTTATCCTGGGAATTGCCACCTCTACTCGGTGGGATCTGGATTCATCTCTTGTAATCCTAGAAAACTTCTTTGCCTTATTTAGATCTGCAGACTTCCTTATCCTGGCTAGAAAATCACCAAGTGCGGTGGAAGGATCATTCTTCTTGATTTTCTTCTTCCACAACCTGTCTTGTAACCAATTGGGTTTTGCGAACGGCATGACTTCCTCCTATGGTTCCTGAGGGCCTTGACCAACTTGTGGTGTGGATGTCGGTACTTCCTCGTAATTGAACTCCTCATTGAGGAATTCTAAATCAGGGTGATGGAGCATGTCCTCAAGATGGACCTCCCCTGGATTCCGCGGTGGAGGGTTAGGCTGATTTCCCACTATGAGGCTGGGAGTCCGTTCCCAGGTGGAATCCATGGACTCATTATCTCTCTGATCATCCTGCTCATTTGGGACCACTTCCTCCTCCACAGGTCCCTTACCTTTAACTGTTTGCACATCTCCAAAAAGATCCACCTCCCGGATGGAAGAAGTGCTGGCAGAGTGAGGTCTGGATGCATTCTATTCCTCCTGGTTAGGTCTGCTAATAAGTTCCTTCCGAGCCTTCACTCTCTTTGCTAGTGGATCTTCCGCCGTTCTGTTCTTCTCTTCCAATCTTCTTGTCCTTTGTTCTTTCATAGGAGTGTCCTCGGTCATATCCTCTTCGGAAGACTGAGAATCCAAGTCCCCTATCATGTCATAAGTTGGGCGAATACCTTTCTTGTGCAATTTCTCTGTCTGCTGGCCTATCCATTTCTGTGTTATGGTTAGCATGGGTGCCATTAGATCATCCAAGTGGGTGACTTCCGGATCGGACCAAATCAAGGGTGGAAGAGGTTTATCCTTCTCCTGTTCGAAGAATGGCTGGACTTGCTTTCCATCCTCCTTGACTTGATCCGGGACTGCAAAGATCCCGGTGGCCCTGATTATGTCGACTAAAAGCCGGGAACATGTCCTCCTCCGTACTTCAAAGTCATCTTCAGCGTTTGCCCAATGGTCCTCTAGGTGTACCTTATGTCTATGCCTCCTTCTGCATGCTACCTGGGTGGTATTGTACGGGTCAAAGTTCTCTCACAAGGAATGAGTCACCAAGTTATAGAACTGCAGCTCTTCCTTGGATCTTTCGGCGGCTTGGAGAGATGGACAAGACTCGACTGCACCTTCCATCTTGACTGGATAGGTCACCCCGGCCTTCTTCTTCTTCTTTTGGACTTTGTCATATGCTAAGAGTTGTCTTGTCAATTCCAACAGGACCATCTTGTCAGACAGATATCTTGGCAGCCTATATGGATAGCTGGAGAATTCCTGCACCCTGATGTATGTGAACTTCAGGAATTAGATGAACCAGGAACCGTAAGTTATGATCAACCGCTTAGCCTCGGGAGATAATCTTTGGTGAATGCCTCCTTGGAGGGTCCTCGTAATGTGCATGGTGAATGCGTCATTGAACCTCCAGAAATGGGTTATGTTCTGGAGATGGAGCTAGGTGTAGCAGTTGTAGACCTTGACTTGCCCTTCTTCGTTGCTGATGTGTCCTTTCCATGATAGTCCTCCATACTTGTTGTTCCTTGCCAGCATATAGATCACATAGGAACTCATGTAAAAGGTCTTCGATTCCTCTAGGTTTTGGAATTGTGCATCAATACTGTCACTGAGGAGTCAAGCCCAATCGATCATCTTTGTCCTGGAGATGACTTCCTCGATGTAGTAAAACATCCATGGATCGAAGGTAGAGGACTGCTGACTTCCCATGATCTTGTTCATCATGACGACGAGGTCTCCATGCTCTTGCTTGAAGTCAGATTTGAGGAGTGTCCTTGGCAACTTGGAACGGTGAGGCCTTTTCTTCTATATCCATGTCTTGTTGATAATCCCGAAATAGGTCACCGGATCGGCTTGGAACATTTTAGCCGACTCCTCCTGGCTTGTGAACTCGATGGGACTATAGACAAGTATGTCAAAAGCTTCCGCAATCTTTTCCTTGGTGAAATAGGCCACCACTGTATTGTTGCGATCGAAGACCATCCTTCGCTCTGGATCATAGTGCATGAAACATTCCACGATTAGCTCAGGACAAGGAATGGCGGGTGGGAAGCATGCGGTGGTGGCAACTCCATTCTGGACGATCTTGGCTACAAGTAGGGATGGAGGATGTCCATCCGTTCCATACATTCACTTCCAAATTTCTTCCATGACTGAAGGATAGATGTTGGTGTCTCCGACATTTGCCCACTTCAAGGTGATTCTAGACTATGGGAGTGTCCCTTTGAAGGCAACCTTCATCTGAGTTTGTCTTGAGGATCCCGCCTTGGCACTGGCCATTCACCTGTGGAGTCAAGGAAAGAAATAGCAAAGTATGAGTTTTTTCAAAGGGGTAAGGATAGAGGTGAGACGGGGTTTTTTACTCTCACACGTGGGATGTTAGTACAACATTTTATGCATGTGGGACTAAAATCATGAATTTACAAGTACATAGGAAGGAAAAAATAACAATATTCTAAGTAAGAAGAATCCTTCCTATGCATTCACATACCTCTCCTTGCACAAGGAACTTTTGACTTTCAATGGAATCTTTAATTTTTTGATGGAATTTCTGATCTTCTAATGGTTTTTTCTAATTTTATGTAGGAATTTCTGAGTTTTAATGGGTCTTCCAACAAGAAATCTACCCTAGGAATATTTAGAAATATGAGTCTTGGTGAAGAACTTACCTTGGAATGGAGGAGTTTTTTCTTGGAGAATGAATTTCTACCTTTGGAAGATGAATTTATGCTCTTGGAAAGTTCAGAAATCTGCTTTAAACCTACATAAATTTCTGCCCTAATGAAGAATTTGTCCTTGGAAATGGCAAAATTTGGAATCCTCCTTGGATAAATTTGTCCTTCACTTGATGAAATCTGCCCTTGGAATGTAATTTCTGCTCTTGAGAGGTGTATTTCTGGTTTGGATTTGAATTAGAATGATTAGAAATGACATGAGCACCCCCTTAATATATGTAACTTAACCTCCTTTGCCACTTGGCCGACCTTGGCTAGAGAAAGAGAAATTTAACCGCCAAATCCTTATCCCTGGCCGACCTAGATTTTTTGTCTTTTTCTCCTTTGTCGGTGGTCAGGAATTTATGAATGTCGAGGAATTTTGAATGTCGGGGATTTTGCGATGTTGGGGATTTTACGACGTTGGGGATTTCCTGATGACTTGGATTTTCTTCCTTGGAGTGACTCTTGAACTTTTTTGTTGAAATCCGGCTAAGTCTTGGAGTGTTGTCTCCTTGAAACCTCATTCAGATGGGAGTGCTGCAATTTTGCATCTTGTGGACAGGAATCTCCTCCAGTTGAAGCTTCTAGAAGGAATTGGAATCTAACTAGCATGCTTTCCTACAAGTCCCGGATCAGGTTGTTCAGCTACATCCATGACTGGGTTAGGAGGATCATTCTACAGGAGTTTCTGAAGGTTAACACCCCATGTCGGACAGGAGCTGCCCGTGGAGGAACTGGAAGGACATGTCCAGGAGTGCAAAATTCCATAGGTGCAGGCTTTTGTGCCCAAGGACAAAAATTGTCCTGGAGCGCACATTCCCAGCAGTGAAGGATTTTGCGCCCAAGGACAAAAATTGTCCTGGAGCACACATTCCCAGTAGTGTAGGATTTTGTGCCCAAGGACAGAAATTGTCCTGGAGCACACATTTCCAAAGGTAAGGGATTTTGTGCCCAAGGACAAAAATTGTCCTGGAGCGCACATTTCAACAGGTAAAGGATTTTGCGCCTTTGACCCTACCTATCCAGCTTCATGGATTTTGGCCTTGGAAATATCTTTTCTTTAGTTTTGAGTGGGATTTCAGTTTTGCATCAGACACACTTTTAGCTATTTTTACGGAGGTTCAGTTATCGATACGGGATTAGAAACATGGGGCTTTCGTTTCTTCCATCTCTCGAGGAATATCTCATTTCCATGGCAAGATACGGAGTTTGTTTCTTCCATCCTTCATTTCTTCCATCCACCCGAGGAATATCTCATTTCCATGGCGAGATATGGAGTTCGTTTCTTCCATCCTTCGTTTCTTCCATCGTTCGTTTCTTCCATCCACCCGAGGAATATCTCATTTCCATGGCGAGATACAGAGTTTGTTTCTTCCATCCTTCGTTTCTTCCATCGTTCATTTCTTCCATCCTCTCGAGGAATATCTCATTTCCATGGCGAGATACAGAGTTCGTTTCTTCCATCCTGACTGTGAATTCCAGGATTCAGGCATTCACAAAGGAGTCAGAGAAAGAATTTCAAGCCAGGATTGACTAGACAGGTTAGGAGGCTGAACTGGACCCTTCTAGTCTTAGGGCGCAAAATCTAGTAGGTACTGGATTTTGCGACCAGGACAAAAATTGTCCTGGGCGCATAATCCAGTACCTACTGGATTATGTGACTAGGACAAAAATTTGTCCTGGGCGCATAATCCAGTACCTACTGGATTATGCGACCAGGACAAAAATTTGCCCTGGGCGCATATTCCAGTTAGTACTGGAATATGTGACCAGGAATGTTCTAAGGTCTGCATTTCCAGCTTCTTTTTGGTGTTTGAAACATCTTTTTCCTTGAAACCATCATAAGTTCCTGAAAAAAAAGACTTCATTATTTTGACTATCCTCCGAGCTATGACCCGAGATGGAATCCCGGACTAGGGATTAGAAGGATATCCTTGATTTTTGAACTTCTGGACTGGAGCTGTCAGGCTGGGAATTGAGTTCCATGACTGAAGGATGATCATGCTAAGGAGTGACAGTCCTTGTTGAATTCTGCCTTGGTTGGAAGAAGAGTCTAGATAGACCTTGAAATAGGATTCTAGGCAGGAATTCCTCGAACAAGACTTCGGGATAGGCACTTTTGGATAGGACTCCGGTTTGGACCTCCGGGCTGGATTCCTGGACTGGAGTCCAGGAATGATTTCCTGAGTGAGACATGGAGTCTTGGAACAAGACTGGAATTGAGTTTTATGCTGGGACTGGAGTGGCTTCATTTCCTGAGGATGGAAAAACAAAACCCTTCCTTAAGGATGGAAAAAACAAAACCCTTCCCCGAGGACAGTCCAGAACGGATAGTTAGGGTTCTAGGCATTTACTGGAGGAAATCTATGCATTCACCTCTTTCAATCACCGTTGAGCCAATCCTGAAATCCTGCCGAAGAGTCCCGGACCAGAGCCAGAATCCAGACAAGTCAAAAAGAGGGGGACCCAATTAGCAATTGGGGTTGATGTTGTAAAGTGGTCACAACAATATCCAAGGAAGCTATAGTAATTTTTTTTATCTTGTTATAATCATTTTTTAGCAAGTTATTGCAATTTTGTGTTTTTTTTATTAATTTGCTCTAAAGGCTGCAATTTTTAGAATTTTTTACATATTTCGAAAGCTTGTGAAAATTTGGGTAGGGTCAATTCTTTATAGTTCTAATTAGAGGCAAAATATATTTCATAATTTAGTGGTCAAAGGAGGGACATCAAATTCACTAATAGCTCATGTTTTAAACTTTTTGGTTACAACTTGCATTGGATACTTCCCTCCCCTATTTAATAAAAAATTTAGAGTTTGAAAAACAAACACATTAGAAGCCATGTCATCTTTTAGATTAGAGAACTTTTCTACAAATATTGAGCCTTGTGGCTCTTTTTACTATGCAGCACTTAAATTTTGGGTAAATTTCTACAAAGATGTGAAATAGTGATAAATTTCATCAAGGATAATTTGTTGGACCCATTTGCAACATCTTTAAATGAGGGTTTGGATAGGTTTAAACAAGAACTAGTATTAGAATTGAAGCCCCAACCAAAACACCTAGGCAATAATCACCCTCGTTACTACAAGTTTTTTTCCAACATAATACACCTCAAGTTCTATCTTAATTGGCCATGCAACCTCTATCCGACATAGAGTTTTAGCTTCATAATCTTACCAACCATAGTTGTGGAATCAACTCAACTATGTGCCATAACTCATATACTTGCACTATATATGGTAAGATTCCAATGCTAAGGCCATTCCTAGACCCAAACCTAAGCCTTGAGGGTTCATGCGTAATGGCCTTGCCTACGTATCCCTTGCTGGGAATTAGAGGTTCCATGGTTCATACACCAATAATAGATGGACTTCATGATCTCCTTTGATATGAGATCTCTGCTCTCACTTAAATCATAGCTTTTAAGTGAATCTTATGATTCCAATTAAATTCATACACAATAGTATGATATCAATTGAATTCCAATCAAATGTTAGTTCAATGTCAGCATCAATGTATGAACACACACAAAACCACATAGTGACTAGCTTATATAAACATTATTTGTTCACATATAGTTATTGGCTCAAGCATATATCACATTTACATAATGTGACTAACTCTCGCATGTGTCACACATACATAGTGTGACTAGCTCACAGGTGCAACACACACAAAGTGAATAACTCATGCATGTGTCGCATATACACAATGTGACTAGCTCATGCATACCACATATACCTAGTGTGAATAACTCATGCATGCATCACATACACATAGAGTGACTAGCTCATGCATACATAACATATACATAGTGTGAATAACTCATGGATGCATCACATACACATAGAGTGATTAGCTCATGCATACAACACATACATAATGTGATTAGTTCACACATACATCACATATACACAATGTGAATAGCTCGTACAATGTCACATATACACAATGTGACTCATTCACATATACTTCACATATACACAATGTGAATAGTTCATACAAGCATCACATATACACAATGTGACTAGCTCATACGCTCATCATAGGTACACATAGTGACTATCTAGCAAAAAGGAATGGTTGCAACTTATTACAAACATCTTCCCATTTACCTGGTTCACTAACCTATAAGCCCTCAAATATATCCCAACTAGAAAAAGGAATGTTGATGCATCTCGTGCTACACTAGGGGTCCTGATGAAAACAAAAATCCTCTCTCCTCTCACAACTCACACACTCAAAGACACCAAGGCAATCCCCTTCTCAACACAGTATCAAATTGCAAAAAAAAAAGGTAATGGACTAGAATTTTTATTGAATTTGGAAACAATGTCAAATACGAGTTACAGAACACATAACTTTGGCCTTCATTGGCCTCTCTTCCCCATTGCGTCAATCTACTCACTCATAGGCTGTCCTCTTCTCAAACACACCTCACCTTCCTTCTCGGATGCCCTCTCAGTGTCATGCCTTGTTCACGGGCTAAAATCCTTTCCAATCTTCTTCCTTATACCATCTTTTGTCCTCTTACCTTTGGCAGCGAACCCAATCTTCACCTGTCGCTTATCTTTTGTCTTGGATGGTCTTCTCTTTTTTTATTCCTCCTTCCAGATATCAAGTTTTAATTCCTTGGCAGGGACAAATAAAACCCCTTTCTCTATGGCAATAACTCCTCTTCTCATTGATAGCGAACTGTAAATCTGCTACAGGTCATCCACTCTCCTCCCCTTCCTCTCCTTTTCTCTTCCTGGCGCTATCTTCTTTCACTTTGGCGCTTCCTATTCTACTTTTCGATGCAACTCCATACAAAGGAATAGAAAAAAATGTTAAACAAGCCTCAAGTGAGACGTTTCCCTTTTTCTCATGCATTCTCTTCCCATATGAGGTGCTGTTATAACTGAAAACATTCCACAAACAACGCTTTCATTGTTTTAAACTTGCATATGAGCGGTTAAGTTTAGAAGCAGGCATTTAATACAAGCTGCCTTTCTTGATTTTATTTATTGGTTTTTCCTTTAGTAAATTATTCCTTCCCAAACCCATCAAACGGGTTCCTTATGATCGATGAATATCTTCAACAATCCTTATGGAAGTCAAACAGATGTAAAGCAAAATCTTCACCCCATGCGGTCAAAGAATGAGGATTTTTTATCCTCCACGTTCCAGCTTCACGCCATCCACAAAAGATCCATCGGTTTTATAAGATAAATTGCTATTATAATAGAAATCTAATGCCACACTATTGGAGTCCACTTTCAAACCATCGTCCCACCATCCAATCTTCTACTGTATGTGGTTCATACATATGTGATGCCTCAAAACTGAGATATTAGCAATAAAATGATGCGTTGCATCCTTGGAAAGTTAAAATGAGTTTAAATATATATACCAAAAGCGGCGGACCATATGGAGTTAACATGCCTTGCTTCATGGGCATTTTAAATAGAATCACTCATCTGGAGTTACACTGCAAATCCCATCCTACCCAGAAGAAAATGTCAAGCAAGCCTTCTATGAAATAGCACACAGTGCCAATGGCACCTCTCGGTGATCATGACATAAGCGAAGCAATGGGAGACGTGATCAACACCACTTTGATTTGCAGGAAGTCACAATCATATGCAAATAACTCACCAAAATACATTATCTATACCTTAAGAACATTGCCAGTGCCACCATATACAATAATAATAATATCCTATCACCAACGGAGTGAATACATATAACAAAACACTGACTTTTGATGTAACTTCTTACCAAAAGCTCGGATTGTCCCAAAAACTTGCAAAAATGTGCATTGCAATAGTATATAACTTCCTGCTAAGCCGTTTTACCTCAAACCTCATGAAACTCAAGATTTTAAAGTTTCGCCAATTTACTAGCGCAAGTCGTAAAACAAATGTTTCTCCAAAACCAGAAAGAATTGGATCATGAAATCTTCGGCATCAATTCTAAAATGTCTTCTACAATCTTCTTGTAAGAGAGTTTGCAATCAAACCTCTCAGATTCACCAAAATAATTATTTTTGTGAAACTAGCTTATTACGCACCAAAACTGATAACTGGGGAAAACTCAATTTTGTCCAATTTGATCAGTCCACCTATACTCCAAGGCTGAGGGATGCCATCAAAGTCATACACAAACCAAAAATAAATAAAACAAATTAATTTTTTTGGCTGATGCAGGATAGCTGGTTCACCCGGGATGCTCTTACATCAGGCCCCATCCTTTTTCTTGCTTCATTACCAATTGTGATGACAAGAAAGCATCCCATAAGTTACTTGTGGTCATCATTGTTGGTGTGAATAGGTCCTAAAAGGGAACTAGTTAGGGAATAAACTCATTTCACACTAACACCCCCCTTAAGTGCAACTTAGGGAGAAGCAAACAACGCAGAGATGGGTCGTAACAACTAGGCCTAATGAGGTACCCATGTACAAAAGAGTCTCTCACAAATGGAGAAAAGGAGAAAAATGGTGGGACAGGGTTAAAACCCTCATGCCCCCCCAATTTTTTCAAATAATTTTTTATAAAAAGATTGCAATAAAAATTAAAAAAAAATGAATTTGTACCAGTATTGCACAGGGAGGCCGTACGACGTCCATGGGCAAAAAAATGCTTTTTCTACAAATTGTTGTGAATTCAACAAATTTTATATGGATCAGTATGTTTTTGGATGCTTTAGATGTAATGGCACAATCTGTTTGGACTAAAAAGGCTCCAAGATTGAGCTTCCTGTCAAATCTGAAGAAAAAAACAATCACTTTAAATCTATGTAGATCTGGCCTTCGGTGTCCACATTTGATGAAACAAAAGTCAAATCTAACTTTCTCAACTGCTCTAAATTCAACTATGATGTTAGATCTGGACCACAAGGTACTGCATGTGAAAGATATTGATAAGAAACTCTCAAAATAAGAGAAGGGGTTCATTGATTTGTGCTTTGATACCATGAAAGAGTTACATAAGGAACTCAATAAGCAAAAAATTATTTGGAAAGCTAAAACAACCTTCCACAAAGAGAGTAGAACAATAAGAATTCTATATTACAAGAGAAAAATAATGCATATAAAAGTGCTCAATATGCTCTATCATAATCATGAAGACATAAGAGGCTTATCTTATAATTTAAGCAAGAATGAAAACCTAGAACACATAAGAATATGACAAGTGTGCTATTCTTATGACTTGAGGCAAACAAGTAAATTCCCTAAGTAAACTTCAACAATAAAGCACGAATAGATCCTAAAAGGGAACTAGTTAGGGAATAAATCCTTTTCACACCAACAATCACTGGAAAGGGCTCAAGTGTAACAATAGACAACACTTAAGGTCCTTAATATATGTTAGTAAACAAATTTGTGGCTATTTTCTCTAATAACTATTTGCCCAATAAATAGCCACAAACGTACTAACAGTTGGAGAGGTTGTAACCAAACAAACAACCTTCCTTTACGTTTATAAGGGCAACTCCCTCGTATGATGAAAACATGAAATAAAAATTGGGTATGCTTTTAACCTGAAAATAGGAAAGGGGATTTTCCAAAATAAAGCTTAAACAAACAAAATGAGTGCAAAGTCTCACAGGAAGCTAAATATTAGATGCAATATGTATATACACCAAAAATGTGAAAAAAATCATCTGAATTTTTCAACATATGAAAAATAACATCAGAATAATGTGCCAAACAAGAAAGGGGACATAACCAATATTTCCACCATATAATGAAGATATCTCTAAAATAAATGACCACACATTCAATATAAAAAGGATGCACAATCACAGGAATTGTAACACAAAGTTCACAAAGTCCTTCGATTTATTGTCTTCAAAATCTTTTCATATATATGAGAAATACCAGATAAGCCCTTTAAAAACCTAACCAAAATTTAGAGTGATCAATCGCCAAAACAAAATTTGCCAAAAGATCTTCATACATCCTTCCATAAGTCTATATATAGAGGGCCTCAAAATGAAATTGTCTTTAATTGTAATGGCTTCTTGAAAATCTAGCTAAAGAAATTAAATAAACTTTAAATATAATAATATTTAAATAAGGTTTACTTAATTAAAAGGAGTTCAAAAACCATCTAGAAAGAAAAGACAAAAAATAAGCCAGTACATCTTCTCCTTTATCTTCCCCTTTGTTAAGTTTAGCTTCATTTGATTGATCTGCTGTAGATGTCTTATCTTGTGAGGGATTCATATTTGATCTAAAGTTTCAGAATATGGTGATCACTGGGCCAAGAATTTTTCCACTCGGACTTATGGTAATACTCAACCATATTCTCCACACATTGATCATCCTATTTGTTTCATTAAGCTCCTTGTGAGTATTCATGAGTTTCTTTTTGAAATTAGTTAGACAGAAAGATATTTGACCAATTTTTCAATCGAACACCATTGATTGAGTCTTTGCCAATTAAATCTTCAGTTATAAGCTTCTTGAAAATTTGTTTAATAGTATTTACATCCACAAAATTTTCTTCATCTTCATCCAGAATGTCAGCCTTGAAGGCTAAATAGTTGGCTCTAAGATCTGCTAATTTCAAGTTATATTGACTTGAAATTTTCTTCCTGGTTCAACTAGAAATTGTTTGACAACTAAAAGTTTCCATTCGATTGCATTCAACCATTGAATATGCTCATTCTCTTCTAGTTTACTAAAAACATTTTCTGAAACCAAGATACTAGTATCAACCTTGACCAATTCATGTAGATCTCTAGCAGCAATCATGAGCAAAGTTTCTTCCCTCTTAATGGATTGTATATTAGTGTTAAGCTTTTCCCTCTTGTTCAAAATGTCACTATACATCTTCATAAACTCTTCTATGTACAATAACCCTTCAATAGTTATCTTCTCAATCCAGGATTCTATAGTTCTTGCTAAAGCTTGATATTTTTTGATTTGGTTTTATCACATATGGACCTACACCTTTCATAGGAGTATCAAGTGTAGTATTCAGAGGTTTAAAAGAAGTATCAACAATCGATTGGATGTAAGAAGTGAGGACATCAACTTGCTCATGTGGCTTCTCTTTTTCTTTCTTCTCTATTTTCAAACTTTTAGCCAACACATTTATTGATAACTTTGCATGATAAATGTCACCCTCCAATGTAGGAGGTCACATATATATCTTACTGACATTAAAATCAGCCTCAATGATACTTTGTTCATCTTTGTCTACCATGGGATCAACAATTTCAAGAAACTGATGTCTTGAGAATGGATCAACTACCATTCGAGATATTCCTTAGGCCTTTTTGGGCTAAGGATTAGCTTGAATTAGCCTAGCTACTGTATCAAATCTTGGATCAACCATTAGATTATATTTTCTCTTTTTCTCCACAACCTTTTTAAGCTAAGTAGGAGATGGCAAAAAAGATTTACCACATGTAGTATCAGGTATGACATTATCTTGAACAAAAGCCATCATTACCTTGTGAATTTGTTATTGAGGGGGGCAGATGGTATATCTGATATAAAATGATGAATATTGTCTGGACCAACTTTCTCCAAAGAAGAATTATTGTTCCTATTCATTTTGGATTAATAGGATAATAAAGATCCCATCAACTTATCTACAGACAGTTGTGTTAGATCTTTGGAATCTTTGATTGCAACTATAATAACATTAAATTTATCAGGTAGACTTTGAAGGATCCTTTCTACAATTTATTGATAAGTAATCTCCTCTCTATTTGATCTAATTTGATTAACAATATTCATGACTTGACTCATAAATTGGTCTATAGACTCTAAATCTTTCATTTGCAAGTTCTCAAAACTTCTCCTAAGAGACTATAATTTAGCCACTTCGACCTTAGTTGTACCTTGATAAGTGGTTTCTAAAATATCTCATGCCCTCTTAGATGTGGTTGTTGCTACAATCCTAGGAAAATAAAACTCATCCATTGTTTGTTGAATTAGGAACACAACTTTTTCATCTCTTTTCCTATTTTCTCTAATTTCTTTTTGAGCTCATGTCAAAGCTAGATAGATTGTTTGATTTGAAGGTTTTACAAAACTATTTTCTACTATATCCCAAACTTCTTGTGAACAAAATAAAAATTTCATTTTAATTGACCAGAAATCATAGTTCTTACCTATGAATATGGGAATTTGGGGCTGCATAAGATTGCTACTCATTTCCATACTTGCAAACCGATTGCTACAACGATTAATTTTGGCAGCTTCGTACAACTTCACTCTTCTTTTACATTTTCCTTTCAGCTACGATCTACTTCAATGATCAAAACTGGTTTCTTTGGTGAAAAATAAAAAAATTCCTTAGTTGTGATTTTCGTCAAAGATGAGGACTCTCTTTGCATCCAAGATTTTTGGCAGTTGCTTATGCATTAAATCTATAACGACATCATTATCTATTTCTCTTTGGTAATGGCTCAACAAAAGCTGTGATCTACCTATGGTTGTCTTCTGTGATTTTGCAAACTTCCACAAAATTTAGTAGCTTCCTTGGCTACATCTATGGTGGCACTTTCTCCCTTCTTTGACTGGTAGCAACCAATCTTCATCAAACTTGTGATTTCTAGATTTGCAAACTAGAATGACTTATATATAAATTGTAATGGTTTTCTTTTGTCTTCTTTAGAAGAAAAAATTTAAAACTTGGTGATTCTTTTTCCTTGCTGGTGGTTGTTGTCTTTCGTAGTTTGTTTAGTTCATTTTTTGCAATCTATTCCCTATAGAATTTGGTGGCTTTATTCCAATTACTATTTTATGTGCTTTCCAGACAACGATTTTATGGCCTACCTATAAACTAACAACTTTGTTGAATTTAGCTTGATCTCATCTTTGTATTCTATGACCACTTGTAATTTCCTTCAAATGCTATTGTGCCTATATAACTTTGGCAGCGGTGGTGATTTTTGCATTTCTTCTTTGGCAATTTTTACATTTCTCCTATAGCGGTAGTTCCTTTCAATTTTTTAAATCCTTGTTGGTGATCAAGCTTAGGCGATTTGTCTTCAAACTTGGACAATTATGCTTGAATTCAACCTACAAACCCTTGATCTCTTTAGATGACCTACTTTGATAACTTTGCTCTAACACCACTATGAAGGATGATGTAGGAGCATCCGGGATCAAAAGCAATCTTGCATCAACCAAAAAACATTTTATTCCTTTTACCCTTTTGTTTGTCTTGTAGGTTTCTAATCAACATCATACACCAACTTTGGGGAAAATAAAATAAATATTTAATTCTCCAACACTCCAAAGAAAAGACAAGGCAAGTTGCATATGGAAAAAATCCTAGTCACCTACATGCTAGAAGACAAAGATTGGACAATAAAGAGTCTCCAAGCATCCAAGTCATGAAGGAATCCTAAGAGTCACATTTCTCCAAGTTGGATAACACCAAGCAAGAAGAGGAATACCAAGAGTCATTGGAGCCCAAATGAGGAAGATGAAACTTGGTGCAAATGAGATATTATAAATAGATAGAAGTTTGGCTCCAAAGAGACATTGAAAAACAAGAGAAGAGCCCAAGTTTATTTATAATTTTTGTAGGTCATCAAGAGGATGTCCATAGGTGATGTTGAAGATTATTTTCAAAGGGAAATACATCCATTTTTATGAGACAAAGGAAGCAAACGTCCATGGTGACTTGTTAGGTGAATTTTTTTTAAATTTGTAAGTTTGTGGAGGTGAATAGTTCGAAAGTTTGACAGAGATATTTCATAGTTAGATTTGTAGAGGTTATGTATGTGTGTTACCAACTTGATTAGCTACATAAAAAAATTTGAGGTTGTAAGTATTTATTGCTGTTCATGTTTTATGAAATTCTTAAGATATAATGTTACTTCATAGTTGAAATTGTTGCTACAACGTTCACAAGATATATTCTCTTAAGGGATGAAAGTTTAAGAGTGTTATGGACTAAAAAGTAGACACATACCTTTCCTCCTAGTTTAGTTCCTAGGTCCCTGTGTCTACACTTTACAAAGAAAAATATTAATCCCGATGAGAAATCCTCTGAAACCCATGTCAAATGGGAACTAGGGGGCCATTTAATGCTTAGGCCTTGACTAAAAAGGCACCTTGGGACTTGGATGCCTGCGCCCAAGTCCACCCTTATTGGTTGGGGTAAAATTAAATGTATGTCAGCATAAGACTCTTAAATGGGTCCTCTCTTGTCGGCTCTGTTCAGTAATTTGTGAAAGTTTAACGAGATAACATATATAAACAAGTGTTTGAATTCAATTTCTAATAGGTTGATGATAACAAGGTTATGATATTGAGAAAAGGAGTATTCAAGGCATTCATTGTGTTACTGTTGCAGATTTGGAATTATCATCAACATCCTTATGAGTTGAATAATCTTCATCCTTCTAAAGACTTCACCACCAAGGTGACTTCATTGTGTCTAAATCATTTCATCATCATTTGGATTATCTTTGGCCTCTATCCTACAAGGACATCTCTCTCTAACAATGGCGTTGGGAAAGCTTGAATGCTAACCCATGATTTGACTGAGGCAAATCTCTAAACACCACAACCCCCAAACCCTTTTCTTCTTGTGTGCAGGCTACAGGCACGGGAATTGCAGAAGTAAAGGTACAGGGAGGTTGTTTAAGGGTTAAAGATTTAGGATCTAAAAATAGAGTTTGAAAATTCTCTTGTAGTAGACTTGGGTGCTAGCCCCAGTGTCCAACAGCTAAAACACACCCTAAATTTAGCATCAGAGCATCATTTATGACATTTTTCTAGTTTTGAGCTTTCGGATATCAGGACTTTCTAGACTCAAGTGCTAGCCCGAGAGTCTTTTGACATTTCAACTTCTGAGGGATACGTTTGGACATCTCACTAATCACCCTGGTACTTTTAGATCTTGACTTGTTATTATTGTTTCTCTATTATAGGTTGATTATCATAATTCTAGGGATTAGTGCATTGATTGGCCTAGGGTTTGATAAAGGCTTTGTTGAATCACATCTTTCCTCTACAAATAAGAATACAAAATCAGTAGCTAAGTCATTTTCTATCTTGTAGTGACTTGAATCAGTTTTGTCCTTGAATGTTGTAGTGAAAGGAGGGTTTGATCTAGTGTACTTACATGCTTGCATTCATCTCTCTCTTTCTCTCTCTCTCTCTACTACTAAACATTTTGGTGAACCCATGTTTTAAATAATTTTCATCTTGCTAAGTGTTGAAATCAGATCTTACATTAATCCACATCATACTTATCATTCTTCATTGAAAATCATACATACATTTGAAAAAATTGAAAAAAAAAGCATTCTAGGCTTACATAAAGGCATAGTTTTGCATTATTTTCCTTGCATATCATTGGAAGCATTTGAAAATCTGATTTATAGATCAGATTTGAGACAAATTACAACAATTAATCATTTCATGATATCACACCTTGCATTGGCATTTTTCATTTGCTAGGGTTTTGTTGAAATTTTGCATTTTCATATAACCTAGTTCTTGGTAAAAGCTAGGGTTGGTAGTCAAAAATCTTGTTTCAAAATTTTCTGCTCCTTTAATCACTTATTCAAACCTGATTTTGAGTTATGGTTTTGCTTCATTGTGTGTTCTTGCATGACAATTTCAAAATTTTGTAATTACACAGTGTGTATTTCAACACTAAGGGTTTTTACACACTTTCTTCACAACTATTTGAGCACATTTTACGTCATTCCTCTTGCCTTGTTGCGAAGCACTATTTACATCATATATACTTTGTTTGTCATGAAATTCATGTGTTTTTTCTCTTTAAAAACTTGATTTCCTCAAAAAAGTGCTTTGGTGTGAAACAGTCTCACATACATGGCTTCTCATCACAATAAAGATGCTATGGCCCTCCTCGAGTTTATAGGAGGAGGAAAACTACTGAACCTGAAATAACCTTTACACCACATGATAGAACAATTGGAGACATTGAGGGACCTCTTTACATCATTGCACATATAAGTGGAAATCCTACAAGAGGGGTCCTTATCGATGCTAACTGTATGATGAATGTGATAACTGAAGAATTCCTCTACATGCATGATTTGATACAAGAATCTTATGAACCCACACATATGATGGTTAAGAAACATATTGGAGCTTTCCTTCTAGCTATAGGGAAGATTACATTATTCATTAAAGTAGTTGAGAAAGCCTTGGAATAATCTTTTGACATCATTCCTACTTCCAACCTATTTCATGTGAAACTAGGCCACCCATGGCTCATGTCCATGAAAGCGGTCCCCTCTACAATTCATAATTGTCTAAAATTTCCCCACCAAGGGAGAGTGTATGTTGTCCACCATAGTAGATGGAAACCTATGGTTTCTTTTGGAAACTTCAACCTAGACTACTTTTGGCCACAATCTACTGAGCCTCCTCAACCAAGAGAAGATCAATTCTTTCTGGGATATCAAAGATACAAGGCAAAGTTAATAATGAAATTGGCTGGACCTCCTATAGTGCAAAGTGAAGAGCAGCCTGAATTGAAAGAACCCCCTCGACCAAGAGGTAAAGGAGTCTTTGCCAAGGTTCTTCCTCCACTATCCTTACAAGGATCGGGAGATACCCGGAAAGAACAAAGCAGTTTATCCAAAAAGATCAATTTTGTACCAACTTCCTCCTTTGAGATGTCAAAGATTGTGGAAAATCATGAGAATCCTTTTGCAAACATCACTAATAAAACATGAAGGAATAGGCAAGCAAGAGACAGAAGGAGAAAAAGACAAGCCTTAGCTTGATAAGCAACACCTCAACAAACATTCCACCAACTACTATTGAATCAACAAAGGAAGAGCTACATGTTGATGAGTTAAAGGACAATGATTCAATTTGGGCAATTGTACCTTGTGTATCTATTTCCTCTTGAATTCGAGATTGGGAGGAAGATGATTTGCTCGACAACAACCACTAGTTTGATTGTGTAAACAAGTAAGTATTTCTAACCCTTTTTAGCCACCTTTGTTGTAGCATCACTTTGAGTTGCTTGCTTATGTGGCCTCCTCTTATGTATTGTGTTCCCTCATGTTGTGTTATGTGCTGT
The DNA here is from genome assembly GCA_027924645.1 of Cunninghamia lanceolata. NCBI lineage: Eukaryota > Viridiplantae > Streptophyta > Pinopsida > Cupressales > Cupressaceae > Cunninghamia > Cunninghamia lanceolata. Next base: position 22,098,946 of record BSBN01000465.1, read on the forward strand.
TTAGGTCTCTTTAGATGACCCTTGATACTCTTGTAAGGTCAAGGATACAAGGAGACCGCCTCTGTTGTGACCATTCTTCTATTTGTTTCTCTATGCTTCTATTTTTCCTCTCCTCTATTTTATTGTTGTGTGTTGTGCCTTGGGGGCATAACATCATGGAGGATGTCTTTGGGGCATCTTCCTGTATTGTAAACCCAAGTCACTCTTGTCTCCTCTCTCATTTTTATTGTTTACATTCCTCAGTGACTCTATTAGTCGGTGGATGACAAAAAAAATAAATACTGATATGGACTGTGTGTCCCTTCAACAAGAAAGAAAAAATGGACCTAGTCCATATATGAAGATGGGGTTGATATATATATCCAACTTTTGACTAGTTAGTAGAATCACTCCGTGTTGTGATTCATATTGTGAAATTTTGTTGTAACAAACCTTTGCAATACTCTATATCTTCTTCAACACACTTTGGATTGTTTTGTATCTCACCTTGTTGCCACACTCAGTTCTGAGATACCTGTACTATCTCACAGTGTAGCCTTGGTCTCTTATGTGATGTGATTTCTATATATTTTCATGAACTGATTAGGTTATTTAATTAGAGTAAGATTTTATAACCAAAGCTTATATCTTGTTGATTATCTTATCAAATGATATCGATATGTTTGTGGGAACATTCAACGATTGTGGCACATGTCACTTTTGGAGCATGGGATTTGCAAAAGCTCTTGTTCTCTTGCGTGTTTTCACTCTACCTTAATGTGCTTGATACCGACAAGCAGGATCAACCACATTAAAGTTGGGGCATATATAATGGTATCTATCTGATTACTTTTGACATTGACAAAACATGTTTGAAATCCCTCATAACGAGGCGGGATGGTGTATTTCTTGAGCTAGTACACATCCATTTAAGAAAAAAAGCCCTCATCGCGAGGCGGGATGACGTATCTCTCAAGAGCTAGTGCACATCCTTTTAAACAAATCCCTCATCGCGAGGCGGGATGGTGTATCTCTTGAGGTATTGCACATCCTTTTATACAAAGTCCTCATTGCGAGGTGAGGTTGGATCTTGAGTCATTCACCCTTAAGTGTGTCTTTGGTGGTTGTGGTAGCATAGCTCAATCATCTGTTTGGCATGTCTTAGATAGTGGAGTGCAGCGATGAGCTCCTTCCTATCACTCGTGTTTATAGTGTATAAGACATATAGTTTGTTTATGGAATACTATGCAACGCTTGTGTATTTCGTGTGTCTTGTGTGTGTTTTACGTGTCTTCTTTGCATGTCTGGTGTATTTGTGGCATGGTATAAAGACGTGTGATGATGAGCCCCCCACGTTGTATGTGTTTTGCATGTCTTTACATGTGTGTTTTGTTTACTTTAGTTAGCATTTTATGTATATAGATATGTAATTGCTTAATCATACATCTTCTCTTCATGTCTTCTTTGTGTCTTGCATAACTATGTTTATGTCTTCTCCATGGATTGTGTGCTTTCACTATCTTCTCCATGTATTGCGTGCTTCCTTACTATATTCATTGTGTCTTATGTGATTGTTAAGTGTTTTCTTATGTTTGCCTAAGTCTGGGGGCTATAAATAGTCTTTCAAACTTAGGGAGTGTCTTCATTATTGTGTTGATGTATTTTGATATGCTTCAACTGTACTTTAATGCATGTGTTGAATCATAAGATCGTACACACATTAAAGTGGGGGCTAAATATTATGGAGTAAAAAGTGGACACATGCCTTTTTACCTCCTAGATCCCCGTGTCTACACTATACAAAGCAAAATATTCATCCCGATGAGAAATCCTCTGAAACCCATGTCAAATGGGAACTAGGGGCCCATTTAATGCTTAGGTCTTGATCAAAAAGGCACTCAAGAACTTGGGCACCCATGCCCAAGTCCACCCTAATTGGTCAGGGTAAAATTAAATGTATGTCAGCATAGGACTCTTAAATGGGTCCTCCCTTGTCAGCTCTTTTAATTAATTTGTGAAAGCTTAATAGGATAACATATATAAACAAGTGTTTTAATTCATTTTCTAAAAAGTTTATGATAGAAAGGTTATGATAATGAGCAAAAGAGCATTCAAGGCATTCATTGTGTTATTGTTGCAGATTTGTGTTAGTATTGTGTTTGTTGCAGATTTGGAATCATCATCAACATCCTTATGAGTTGAAGGGTAAATGCAAGAAGTTGTGTCCACTTAAGGTGGAAGTTTCAAAGTTAGAAAAAAATCCAAATTGGGTAACTAAAAATGGGATCCCATTTCTACAAAACGAGATCCCTTTATAGATCAAGATCCTGAGCCTAAAATCTAGAACGGGATCTCATATCTTAGTGGGATCCCAAACCTAGGACCAAAAAATGGGATCCTGTTTTATAAAACACGATCCCGTTTAGAACAGGATCCCATTTTATAGATCCCATTTTGTGAAAATATATATTTTTTAAAAAAATAGCTATAACCCCTTTTTTTCTAGTGACAGGGAATAGTTGAGAATGGGATCCCGAGTTCAAGAAGAGGATTTTTAGCCATCGAAAGATTAGGTAAGTGGATTTTTCTACTTTTTGAATTTGTCAATGAATTTTTTGAAGTTTTTCTTTCTTTTTTTGGTGTAAAATACGATCAAAATTTAAAATGTAGAATGTTATTTAGGGTTTCAATTTATGAGTTCTTTAGCTGTATTTAGACATTTTAGTTGTAAAATACAATTGTAAATTGGAAAGACTGTATCATATAAAAGGATAGAATTTGAACAAACTGTCAAAATTTTGTTTAAATTTGAGAATTGAATAGCTGTATTTAGACATTTTAGCTGTAAAATACAATTAAACTTTTGAAAATACTGTATCATATGAATGGAGAGATTTTGAACAAATTGTCAAAATTTGATTTCAATTTGAGAGTTGAATAGCTGTATTTAGACATTTTAGCTGTAAAATACAATTGAAAATTTGAAATTACTGTATCATGTGAAAGGAGAGATTTTGAACAAACTGTCAAAATTTATATAGCATTGGGATGATATATATATTTGGTTTTTATAAAATTTACTTATATTAATGTATGTCATTGTATTTTAAAGGCATTATTGAATAGATAACTATCATGTAAAAAAATTACAACAAACCATAATAAAACCTTTATCACTTCCTTCATAATCAAACCTTTAGAGACAACCAACTAATCAAGAATTTAGAAGATTTTATAGTTTTTGTGATAGCCAACTAATCAAGAATGAAATCAAGCCATCAAATGTAACTTTAGAGACACATATAATATCCCTAACACTTGAGTTAGACATGGAGATACCTAGATTATGGAGAGGTCTATGTAAAAAAACACCTCCTGTAGACTCAACACAAACTTATCCCTCAACCCTCTAAATTGTGACTTACATCATTTGATTACCCTGGAACACAATATAGACAACTCTATACAAATTTGGCAAAAGATATTTTCTCCTAACAGAAACTTGTATATATAGAAGTAGACTACTACATAAGATAGTACAAATTAAGACTATTTAGATTAATTAAATGGGCTTAGTCTAAAGATAAATAACACACATAAGAGTTAGGACTAACAACTAAATAGAAAACAACAATTGCAAATAGGAAATAGGAAACAAAATCAAGCTAGAACCATTAACTAATATCTTTTTCTAGCTAGATTGAATCCCTACAATCACAAGTTGAACAAAGCATCAAATTCTTCATTTTTAAATCACAAATAATCAAAATATATTCATCTTCATACTCAGATTAGTCCTAGGAAACTAGTAGTCAATCCTATCTCCATTATCAAATTTGGTTGCCATAGGCAACTCCACCAAATTTAGGTTTTCAGATCATGTTGCCATGCATAAGATATACACCTCAAGGTAGTTTTCCAAGTCTAGTTATAGTCTTACAGATGTTCATTATGATTCTACCTAGGTGGTATGATAGTCCATTCGTTTCTATGACATCATTCAATAGCATAGATGCATCTAAACATTCACCCTTCATTGATATATATTGATAGTAAAATAGAGTTTTAAATTGTTCTTAAGGTTTGGGACAATCATAGTGTTAAGGTAGTGCAAATTAAGACTATTTAGACTAATTAAATGGGCTTAATCTAAAGATAAATAACACACATAAGAGTTGGGACTAACAACTAAATAGAAAAAAACAATTGTAAATAGGAAATAGGAAACAAAATCAAGCTAGAACCATCAACTAATATCTGTTTCTAGCTAGATCATCCCTACAATCACAAGTTAAACAAAGCAACCCATTTTTCATTTTTTAAATCACAAATCATCAGAATATATTCATCTTCATGTACTCAGATTAGTCCTAGGCAACTAGTAGTCAATCCTATCTCCATTATCAAATTTGGTTGCCATAGGAATCTTCACCAAATTTAGGATTTCAGATCATGTTGCCATGCATAAGATATCCACCTCAAGGTAGTTTTCCAAGTCTAGTTATAGTCTTGTAGATGTTCATTATGATTCTACCTAGGTGGTATTATAGTCCATTGGTTTCTATGACATCATTCAATAGGACAGATGCATCTGAACATTCACCCTTCATTGATATATATTGATAGTAAAATAGAGTTCTAAATTGTTCTTAAGGTTCGGGATAGTCATAGTGATCAATAATCTATATGATTTCTCATTTTCCATTCATGACTACCTTCCACCTTATGATAGTATCCTAACCTTCTTACCTCATCATCTATCTTAAAAGTGGAAGATTTAATCATTACCACATGGTTATGTCTCTTTGATTATGAAGATTTAATGCAATTGAATCTCTAGAGGAGTCTTACATCTTAACAACAATTTCATTGTCCCTTTGTAGTTCATCATGTGAATGTGACATGACTCTTCACATGTTTCCTTGATGGACTTTTTATAACAAGGGAAGATGCCAATCTTATGATCAATGACTAATCCTAGAGAAATCATGATGTAACAACCCAATTGAACTCCTCATGGCAAGTCTGTTATTGGTTTAAGGCTATCTTAAAGGTCCATAACAATCTAGGAATTTAATAACAATGAATGTTTAGTCCTTAATGGTCATGACAACATTATACAAGATACTAAAGTTCGTGCTAAGATGATGATTTCCTCTTTCCTATCAAATGGTAAGGATTCACTCAAATCTTCACATACTCAAACACATATCCAACTTATGAATTCATGATTGATCCAATGCTCAAACCAATGCAAGCATGACTATTGTTTGTTGACCAAGCTTATTGATAGTCATAAAGTTAGAGAAATCCATCCAAAACCATTACAAACTATTTGTAGCTTTACCATAGGATGAGAGGAACCTCCTGCAACAATATAATGAAAAATGCACGAAATAACAGAAATAGCAGAAACACAGAAGAAATTTATTGATCACAGGCCACTTCGAGGGGGCAACCTCCTTTGAGCAAGCTCAATACAATAAATTCATGGATGCCTTCATTGGCCTCAACACGTACTTATATACTAAGTCTAATCTAAACAACTATTACTCCCCATGAATGTGGGATAATACAATATACTCATGGGATGACTTACAAAGCATATGCGTCCAACAGAAATATACTAACAAAGTAAAGAGAAAGGTTAAACACGGGTTCCTAACATCCCCTCCCTCTTAGAAAATCTTTGTCCTCAAAGCTTAAGATGTGGAAATTGTTGTTGAATCTGAAGGAGTGGTTCTCATGTAGCATCCTCTGGTTGCATTCCATGCCATTGAATTAATACCTCTGTGATGGATCGAGAGTGAAGCTGATGAGCACGCCTGTCGAGGATTGCCTCTGACTCCAAAATGATGGATCCTTCTAAAAGGAAGCTAGGTGTGCATAAAATGCTTCCTACACTAATCTAATGAGGAGAGGGCTATGCAAATCCAACTTTATCCTAACTATTACAACAATGTTAAACCATTAACATGAGATATTGCAGCAAAACACAAGAACTAGAAAGAAGACAGAAGAGAGAGAGACAAGATATATGTGGGGAAAACCCTTACAGGTGAAAAACCCCACACTCCAAAACACTGCTCAAATGTATTTCAATAAATAATAACAGATTACAATACAGTTTCAGAGCCAATGCTTTTTCAGGAGTCTTCGAATGTCAAATCTAGAGATATTCTGATAGCATAATAGTACTTGTACTAAAGTTGTCTATCTCCCATCCAAGCACCTGTTTATATAGAGTTTACAAGGAAAATATGGAACCTTCTAGAGATGGGCATCCATCTTGGACTCGTGCCCCAAAACCCATGCCTGAGGACACTTGTCCAACATCCCATCCCGAAGTGGGCACCTGGTCCCAAGATAGGTTACGACAAATGCTCTTACGCACCTTACAACTATCATAGAATCCATCATACACTGACTAAAAATATCATATTCCTCTTACATGTCATAACCGCTCTTGACCGCCCAAAGATGCCTTTCTCTCATGAAAAGATACTAACCGACACTTGTCATTAATTAAAAAAATGTTTGAGATAGTAATTATTCAAGGGGGAAATAGCGGCTGCCAAAGTCACCAAAATTTACCCTGCTGCATATACACAAGGTGCTAACTATGCCAACTCAACATGAGATAAATAAATACAACATTAGGAATTTGCAAGGGTTGAGACACCTTAATTCCCAACACCTTTGTTATCTAGTTCTAGTAAAATAGTTTGTGCTTTGATGTTGGTGCCAAAAACTTTCTTTAGACAAGAGACATGAAATACTGGATGAACGCGGGAAGAAGGAGGAAGCTCCAATTTATAAGCAACTGACCTAATCTTCTGAAGAACCTTATATAGCCCATAGAACTTTGGAGCCAGCTTATGATGCCCTTTGAGTTTCAGGGATGATTGCTTGTATGGCTGTAGATGAAGAAAAACCATATCACCTACTTGAAAAGTGCGCTTAGAATGGTGCTGATTGGCTTGTTGTTTCATTCGATTTCTTGCCATGCGAAAATTGTCCTGCAAAATGTGAAGAATCTGATCTCGAGTTTGAAGAACTGTGTTGAATGCCTAAACTGGTGAACTGCTGAGGGTGTATGGAAGGAGCACTAGAGGTGTCTGACCATAAACTACTTCATATGGAGTCATTTTAGATGCAGTGTGGTAGGACGTATTGTACCACCATTCAATGAGAGGGAGCCACTTTGCCTACTGATGCTGTTGTTCTGAGGTGAAACAACGAAGGTAAGTTTCCAAACATTTGTTGATAATTTTAGTCTAACCATCTATTTGTGGGCGATACCCTGAACTCATCTTCAGTTTGGTGCCAGTGTGTTGAAATAGTTCTGTCCAAAAATGATTGGTGAAAGTTGTATCATGATCTGAGACAATGGAAGAAGGGATTCCATGAAGATAGAAGATCTGGTTCATGAAAATTTATGCGATCGAGGAGGTGGTATAGGGATGGCTGAGGGCACAAAAATGACTATATTTGGAGAGGCAGTCAACCACAACCAAGATCACTGTCTTCCCTCTAGATTTAGGGAGCCCCTAAATGAAATCCATAGAAATGTCTATCCAAATCTGTGTAGGGATGGGCAAGAGTTTGAGCAATCTAGGAAGGAGTGTCATTTCACCCTTGTTGCACTGGCAGGTATCACATTCAACCACCATCTGTTGAATTGCCCTTTTCATTCCCTTTCAAAAGAAGTTATGGCATGCTCGCTCATAAGTTTTGAGGAACCCAGAGTGCCCTGCCGATGGAGAAGCATGGAGTTCATAGAAGATAGCTTGTTGAAGATCTATGCTTTGGGGAAGGACTAGATAACCCTTGTATCTAAGAGAAGCACCATCCCAAAAGTAATGCAGTACAATAGAAGTGTTATGGCCCAATTGCTGGATGATTTGAGATAATGAAGACTCATTGACATAGCCTTGCTAGATAGATTCCAACCAATTTGGAATAGGCATAGAAATAGTTGAAAGAGAAGCTTGGTCATCAAATGTGCGAGAAAGAGCATCCACCACAATATTGCCCTTACCCTTCTTGTAAGTGATCTCATAGTCATAACCCATGAGTTTGCTAACCTATTTCTGTTGTGCTGGGGAGGAGACCCATTGTTCCAGGAAATATTTCAGATTTTGGTGATTAGTCTTGATGCAGAAATGATTCCCTAGTGGGTATGACCACCACTTATGTACTGCTTGCAAAATAGCCATCATTTCCTTCTCATATGTAGAGAGTACTAAATTCTTACTAGAAAGGGCTTTGCTGGTGAACGCAATGGGATGTTTATCTTGAAGGAGAACAACATCAAGTCCATTTCTGCAAGCATCACTCTCAATAGTGAAGGTCCTGGAAAAATTTGGCATAGCTAGAACAGGTGTAGTACACATAGATTGTTTCAGTTTTTCAAATGCACACTCAGTAGCATGTGTCCATTGAAAAGCATCCTTTTTCAACATAGCTATTAATGGAGTTGCAATCTTCTTGTAATCCTTAACAAACTTGCGATAGTAGCTAGTTAGTCCCAAATAACCACAGAGGATCTTGAGTGTCTGAGGATGCGGCCAATTTTTCATGGATTCTATTTTGGCAGGATCCACTCAAACCCCTTGGGCTGAAACAATATGCCCGAGATACTCCACTTCCTCCTAGCTAAAAACACATTTAGACTATTTTGCACAGAGATGATGATCAGAGAGAAGTTGTAGTACTAGATCCAGATGTTGGAGATGCTCATACCATGTTTTACTATAGATGAGGATATCATCAAAGAAGACCAGAATAAATTTCTGCAAGTAGGGCTGGAATATTTTATTCATCAATGCATGGAATGTTGAAGGAGCATTAGTGAGGCCAAAGGGCATGACCAAAACTCATAGTGGCTATCATGCATGTGGAAAGCCATTTTAGGGATATCATCCTCATGAACCTAAATTTGGTGATACCCAGAATGAAGATCCAAGTTGGAGAAAAATTGAGCACCATGAAGCTCATCAACAATAGGAATAGGAAACTTATCCTTCATTGTGATATGATTAAGTGCTTGGAAGTCAATGCAGAGGTGCCATGACCCATCTTTTTTCTAGACAAGAAGACTGGTGAAGAAAAGGAATTGGTACTAGGGTGAATAATACCTTGCTTCAGTAAGTCCTGAAAGAGCATCTCAATCTTTGTCTTTTGGTGAAATGGGTAGTGGTAGGGCCTGATGTTGGGAGAATGCTTCCAGGAAGGAGCTGAATATGGTGGTCCTCTGGTCGTGAAGGTGGCAATCCCACTGGTTCGGCAAAGACACATGCATATCTATCCAAAATTCATTGTAGATCTGAAGGAGTAGTGGAGACCGCTGATGGTTGCATCTGAATGGAGTAGAGCTAAGCAATGACACCATGTGAATTCTTCTTAAGGAGATTTTCCATGCAATATGAATTGATGATGCTAAGAGACCCTAGTTGTAAGCCCTTAAATATGTGTTTTTGCCCATTGTTTGAAAACTGCATCCAAAGTTTAACAAAATCCCATAAGATGGGTCCAAGTGTGTGTAACCATTGAGCGTCTAAAACCACATTACATCTGCTAAAGGGCAAGGCAAACATGTCAGAGCGTAGGTTATAATCTCTAATAGAGATACACACATTGTGACACTTCTTTTTGCAAGGTAATGTGCCCCCATTGACAATCATGACTTCAAAGCTGGAGCAAGGATGGATAAAACAATCAGCCTATTTGGCAATCTAAGGGTCAATGAAGTTATGAGTACTACCAGAATCAATGAGTATTCTTAGAGGGAGCTTCTTGAAGTAACCCTTGACTCGCATGGTTTGTGGGGTGGTGACTCCTGCTAAAGCATGGAGAGAGATCTCTAGGTGGTCCTCTTGAGAAGTAGGGTCAATAGGCAGCTGCTGAGTTTCAACCTGATCATCTACTGTATCCTAAGCATCTTCATAAACTTCAGTTGCAGGCGGAGAATCCACATCCAAGAGATAGAACTTTTGCTCAACACATCTATGTTCCCAAGTGAATTTCTCATCACAATTATAACAAAGCCCTTTTTCTCTACATGCCCGCATCTCTGCTTCAGTCAAATGCTTAATAGGAGTTGTTCTAGGAGCTGGCATGATTGGAGGTCTTTGGGAAACCATGTTTCTAAATGGAACAAAATTAGATTTGGAGCACTGTTGAGCTGTGATCTTGTCCTTCGCCAACTTAGCCAACCCTAGGGCTTCCATCACTGTGTTGGGATGGAACATTTTAACCTCAAATCAGATTGCATCCTTCATACCACTGACAAAACAACTCTTGAAGAATTCATTAGACAATCCCTTTGTGTGATTGGTCAATTTCTCAAATTCTGTCTGATATTCTCTCATAGTGCCAGTTTGGCAAAGTTTAGTGAGTGCTCCTGTGAAGTCATCAAAAGCACTAGGGCCAAATTGTTGCAAAATGAGTTTGCAAAAATCTATCCATTTTGGCTCTTCATGAGCCTTGACGTACCAACGAAACCATTGAAGAGCTTCATGTTCCAAATGAAAGGATGCAAGTGGGACTTTGTTGACATCAAAAGTATTATGTAGACTGAAATATTGTTCTGCCCGGTATATCCATCTAGTTGGATCATCACCATTGAAGCGAGGAAAATCAAGCTTTGACCCACGAAAATTGCTAGAAGAAGAGAACCCAGTGTTTGCAGAAGACTCTGGATGCCTTCTATTATTCATGGCTGAATGCTGAAGATTAAGTCCGAGAAATTTTTCAGCCAGATCTTGGAGTTTGGTCTTGAGGGCTGCAAGTTCACCCTCCATGGTTTTTGCTCTTGCGCAGGTGACAACCATAACCAGGAGTTTTTTTTTGGGAATGGGTAGAAAAATAAAAAGAGAAACTTTTTTAGTAAGGAAAATTTGGATTTGGGAAAAACTCAGATGGGTAATTGGGGTTTGACTAGGTTTTGGACACTTTCTGAGGGACAGGGAAGTAGAAAATGGGGATTTCAGAAGTGGGGTAAAAGAATGGGAAAATTTGTCCAAGAGGGACAAATGAGCAAAAATAGGAAATGAACACTGTGGCAAGATTTGAAGGCTATTGGGTGAGAATCGAAGAAGTTATGGCAAACCCTAAAAATAGACAAATATGGGATTTCTAGCTTCGATAAGTGGAATTTGGGATAGGGTTCTCAAGGAAGGAAATATGCAGAATGGAATTTCAGGGGTTCTAGTGGAGTTTGAGAGGAAACAAAACTAAAGAAAGGAAGATATGACGAAAAAATAGATTTTTTTTTGGAAACTATCTGCCAACTGCTCTAGACGGATTCAATCTGGTATTTGCTGGTTGTCAATGGATATGGGCCCTAGGTATGTTCAACTTCCTAAAGGTTCAGGGGATTCACTAGGCTACCAATGCTATCTAATGGCTTATGTATTGGGGCAGTACCCCTCACTCCATGGCTCAGGTAAAAATGATAACCGCTTTGCCACAAACGACAGCTCTTGGTTTACCTCATAGATGGGAACTAGTTAATCAGGTAGGGGCCATTGCCCTTTTCGCTGGTAGGTCCTCTCAATGGGCTAGCTACTTCGGGGTTCCTGTGGTACTCCTCACAATGAGTTTTAGGGCTATGCCCAGGCACTTCCCACAGTTAAGCAGATAGGGATTATTCTCTGATCTAAACTTGCAATTAAAATGAACAATACAGATGCAAAGAACAAAGAACTACAATAATCATAGCGCCTGGAGGCCACTGTAAAAAAAATTTAGTAGAAATTCCACCCAGCGAGCCCAAGAAAGTGCTCTAATATCAGATGAGAGGAACCTCCTACAACAATATAATGAAAAATGCATGAAATAACAGAAATATTAAAAACATAGAAGGAATTTATTGATCACAGGCCACTTCGAGGGGGCAACCTCCTTTGAGCAAGCTCAATACAATAAATTCATGGATGCCTTCATTGGCCCCAACACATACTTATATACTATGTCTAATCTAAGCAACTATTACTCCCCATGAATGTGGGATAATACAATATACTCACGGGATGACTTACAAAGCATATGTGTCCAACAACAATATACTAACAAAGTAAAGAGAAGGGTTAAACATGGGTTCCTAACATAGGAAATGTTGGATCTCCTAGAATGAGTACTTAACATCAAACCAATAGCCAACTCCATAGAAAAATTAACAAAATTGAAATCTTGGTCCTAACATATGATGACAAACCTTGACAACAAATTCATTATGGTAGTCCTAATAGCCCTACTGCTATACTCTAACTACTATGACAATATAATGCTTGGCTAATGATATCTCTCTGAGTCCTTAAGAGACATCTTTTGATATGACAGTCCTGCATATTGAAATTTTTAATCTTGATACCAAACACGCTATGATCAAACACCATAATGATAGTCGTAGATAACAAAATCAATTATAGGGTCTAGTCCTATTGAGAGGGTTTTGACAAGATGAATGAGAGGATAACTCATAAGCATAACATGACCTTTATAATATATATGCATGCAAATCCTTTTTTACAAACCTCTAGTCTTGAAACAAAGATGCCCAAGTTTATGCCCATGACTGTCCTAGTATTTGATTGAACCTAACATGATTGTCTGTATAGTCTTAAATTGATCTTTCTTGTCTCCCTCACTACAAGAATCAAAATTTAGGTCTCGAATGAAAATCCCAACTTCAATTTGAAAATTACATAGTTCACTTTAATAGCTCTTACATTTTGAAATTTGTATGCACATGTATCTGTACGTTTAATTTAAATATTTCAAGTGTAATTTCTTGAAACATACATATAATTTATCTAGTTTATTTATAATTTTTGAACATGTACATATGTTTATTTATAATATATATATATATATATATATATATTTTTTTTTTTCAAAATTAAATTTGTATTCAAGTTTGTATGTTTATATGTATATATGCAGGTTCATATAGTTTTTATATATATCATGAATCTGGATGATATTCACTTTGATGTTGAGGACTTCCTCAATTCACAAGATGATTGGGCACCATCTCCACCCCCACCCCCACCTCCAGATGCCTCAGCTCCAGATGCCCCACCTGGACCCCCACCTGGAACTGACCAGGCTCGCTTGCGAGCCATAATTAATGAAAATGTGGATTCCATACAAGAAAAAATGAATTCCATTTGCAATGAACAATTCATGCCACCTCATGTGGTACGTTTTGCAACTTTGATGCAAAACATTGTAGATTCTGTGAGGTCTATTGACTCAGACTTTGATGGATTCTAGAAATGGAGAGAGGAGAGGTGCCAATTTTATGCTGATGGCCTCTCCTATAAGGATATTTTGCATCTTAAAATCACAAAAGGTCATTTAGCGCAATATTTTAGACATCCCATTACAAATGAACCTATTCCTGCAAATAAGAAAAGAATATCAATCAGGTGGTGTAGGCATGAAGGAATGTCTACCAATTTTTGGGACAGATGGTGGATGGTATTTGATTATCCACCTCATTCTAATTGTGAGGTTCCTTTATATTTTTTGAGAAAATTATATGTAGAGTTTGTTATGAATTGGAAACCCAACTGATTTAATTTTAGATCATTCTAGGGTATTGGTGGCAGCATGCCACGATAGAGGTTGGGGGCACGGGTTGATTCCCAATGACCTGTGCCTATTCAACCTCTTATTGACCCTCCTGTTGTTACCATTCTTGCGCCCTTCCAGCATTGTGCAGTGGTATCCACACTAGGCACATTGAGTGCACTCTCAGGTAGCCTAGATGAGCAGACTTCTATGATGGTAGCTCAGGTTAGAGACCATGGAGGATTTGATGATGGAAGTGGTCCTAGTACCACTCCACATGTGTTGATGCCTCATACATGTACGAGTTGTAATCAGTTGTGTTATGGACCTTATCAGGTAACTGCACCCACTTTAGCTACACATGCATCATTTGATAATATGGGTGAATCATTTGTTGATTATCTATTTGCTGAGGATCATCCCACTGATCATTTGACACAGGTATATATAGGTTACACACATGTTGAATTTAAAACAATTTTAAGCACGCATTTTTAATGAACATATAGATCAATTAAATTGTAATATTTTAACAATCGAATTGTTTGGCATAGATGATGGCAATAGGGACTATTGATCGATTTAAATTTTAATCGACACCTGTTCATCTCGGGCACCCATTTGGGGTATTTTGAATGATTTATATTTTAAATAATTTTATTTACTTGGTTTTAATTTGTAATTCAGTTTTGAACATGTACATTAAATATTTATGTTGGTTCAGGGTTCTTCCACATTGAATCCTCCATCTGATGGTGTCTCGAGTGCTCCTCCATCATTGGGCATCTCACATGACACTTTTACAGTATGTATATATTATTTTAAAAAACTATATATACTTAGGATTTTCTATTTTGATTTCACTATATCTGAAAATGTGCATGTACTATTTAATATATATTAGAAATATATGTCTATGTAGGTTGAAACAACAATTAGGATGGGCATTGCAGTACACTTGGATGATCCAAGTTTATATTAGGAGTCAACTACATTTCAGGTTGTTCAAAAACGTATATCTATGTCTACGTGTAATATATGTACAAGTCTTTTAAATAGATTAAAACAAAAATTGAGTACCTATGTACACAAGTGAATATATATTTTTTAACCTAATTTGTACACACATGTGCTAAGTTATAAATGACCTTGTAGGAGCTTGTTAGTGACACATTTCATCAACACACAACACATGCAGAGCAGGAGGACAAAGGAGATGGGCAGCCTGATACAATATAGTTTAAAATTTAGATCATATTTAAAGTCAATTAAAATATACATTGTGAACTTAAAGTAAATTTCAATAGATATATATGTTGACATGTGTTAAAAATTCTTTTTCTTTTATAGCTTGAGACATGTCATGTAGCTAAGCCTGTAGAGATAGGTCCTGGAATAGAGGATGCACAACAACCTCTTACAGTATAATAATTTAAATATGATAAATTATAAATTAAACTGAATAAAATCATTTTAAAAATCATCTTACATCTAATTTCAACTTTCTTTCTCTTGTATTAAACAGATTGATTCAGAGCATGTAGAGACAGGTCCAGGTGCACCAGAACATGCCTCTCAGCCTCACATGGTAATTTAATTTTATGATAAATTAAAAATTTAAAAATTGTCATTAAATCATTTTAAATCATCTTACATATGATTTCATCTAAATCTTTATCTTCTACAAAGTGATTTAGGTCATCTGAGGAGTTCGCATGGTGTGAAGAGGACTCTTGATTACAGAGATAGTATGTGATAGGTTATTTCATGGGCTACATAATTTGACTATTTCATGGACTATGTTATATACTGTTTGTCATGGACTTTATATTTATTGTTGAACATGGACTTTATATTTTGAACATGGGTTGCATTGTCATGGACTTTATATAATTTTTGAACATCCAGACTTTATTTCATTTCACTATTTTATGATCTAGATACAAAACTTTATTTCATTTCAGTATTTTATATTATTTTATTTCAAGTATTAAATAGTAATATGTCTCATCAAGGTTATGGAATTTTTTTTACTTCATTTATTAAATTGTTGGCAATTCTTATATATCATGTCTTTAGAAATTAAATAATAAACATTAGATCAAAATTTTGTATTAATAGAATGAGCTAAGTAATGTATAGATAAAAAGAGAAGTTGGCTTTTATCTTAATATCATGTTGTTTTGGTTATGGAAATGTACCACATTTTATATATTAAAAAGTAATGGTCAATATGAAAGACTTCCACTATTTTAACTAGTAATTAAATAAATACAATTATTGAAGTAATAATTAACTTTGATAATAAAGTTGAGGTTTTCTATATAAATCATTAGTAAATATGACTTTATGACTTTGAGCAAAGATTGGAAGGTAGAAAACAAGAGTAAAAGTAAGATGACTTTATGTCTTTGAGAGAAGATTTGAAGGTGGAAAACAAGAGTAATAGTAGACCTAAAATGATGTGCTCTAATAATTTATCTGATAATATGATGCTTTAGAATAAATTTGTTCTATTAATAAAACTCTTGCATCCTTCTCCTGATAACCCCTAGATGATCCATTTCCACTTAGGGTTTTTTGTTAAATACAACATCCTAATGAGTAATTTCACACAATTCACACTTTAGTTAGCTCATAATGGCTAGTAAAGGGGTGGGAAAAGTTTGAATTTGAATTAAATCTTCAAACTTCAAGGTTCAAATCCACAGTCATAGACCTAATCGAGATTAGGTCAACACTTGTGTGTTTGACCTAAAGAGGGAAAATAAACTATTTATGGAATGGAGTAAAATCTTGAGATGTGTGATGATGTTTTTTTAGGAATGTTTTTTAGACTTGATCATGTAGCACATTTCACAGTTGAGTATATTATCTTTTCATTGATGCCAAAATGGTAGTGACATCAGTAACATGGTCTTCATCAGTGACATGGTCTTCATGGTAATGACATCAGTGACATGGTCTTCATCAGTGACATGGTCTTCATGGTAATGACATCAGTGTCATGGTTTTCAGATCTCTCAGTTTTGATCTTGTGTCTTGTGTGAAGTTGTTCTGACTTTGTCATATTGATTAGTGGCATTCATTGCATATTATCAATTTTGAATCAGGGCAAGGGCTTGTATCATTTGACAAAAGTTAATATGCATTATATTAACTTCATCTATATTGGCTTCATGACAGTGGTAGATCTGATGAAGTATGGTGTTCAATTTAGTGCTATAGTATTTAAAGTATATGAAGTATGTGAAGTATGTTAAGGTTTATAGTATTTGAAGTGGTAAGTGTGTTTTCTTAATACTTGACTAGTCTTAAACATTGTGCTCAAGATTTATCTTTCTTAACCCTATTGCCCATCATCATACTTTGCACTTTATGTTATAATTTCAAAGTGACTGGTGAGAGCAGGTTAGTTCCAAGTGATGACCGGTTGGAGGCATCATTAGTCGTGGTGGGGTAAGTCATATGGACCTTGATCCCCTAGCACAAACGGTGGACATAAGTTGTGTTTAAAGTCATTGCATCCAACGATCAGGGTTTAAAATTGAATTGGCGGGCACCGCAGATCGGAGGGTTGTGTTTTAAATAGAAAGTTTCTACAAATGGTCAGTTCATTTGTTTAAAGTTGACGTTCACTGTTGTTCAAAAGGCAATAAAGCATGTTATTCTTGACATTTCTCACCGAAGTTCAAGGGGCATTAAAGTTGGATTTTTTGTGAAGGAAAGAGTGAGATTTAGAATGTTTCTAAATGAGAGGAATATGAAAAGGTTGTGTTATTCGAAGATGTTTTTATTTTTCATGTTTTGTTGTTTGATTTTTTTGTGAGAATGGAAGTTGAACGGATTGTGAAAATATTGCATGATGGAATTTCATATTATAAAAAGAGAAATTTTGAATGGCAGGTTTGGTGAGTTGCAGATAAGAGATGATATTGAAGGTTGTAAGAAGTTTTTGAGTATGGTATTTTTGTTTTGAAAATGTATTTTTGCAGGTATGAAGAAACATTTTTTTAGGGAATTATGTTGAGGTTTTGAAAGAATGTTGGTTCAATAAATGAATGGAGTTCTTCAATGATCATGATGGATTAATGTTTGTTCAGAGAAAGTGAAAGTGATGAAAGACAATAATTTCTTAGAGAGGGTCAATTGTTCAGTTTTGCACAGGGAGAAAGTTCAAGAAATGGTGAATTAGTTTGAGATTGTTTTGCAGAGGTATGAGGTATTTTGAAGATCAAAATTAAATGATTGTAGATGTTGAAGACAGTTGAAGGTTGATTGCTAAGAATATATTTTGTTTGTTTTAAAAGGGAGAAATAAGGTTTTATTTTTATTGAAACAGGGAAATCCCCTGAGTTATATTTTTCATTGAATGTTGATGTTGTAATGTCAGTGAGACATGCAGAGAAGTACAATATGCCAGTGAGGCAGAATTGTAATGTCAGTGAGACAGTTGTAATTTGAAATTCATGTTAAGCCAGTGAGGCAGTTGAGTGGTTTTTATTCCCCAGGAGGGTTTTCCACTCGAGAAATTTCTTGTGTCAAGTTTTGTGTTGATACTCTGCATATTTTCTTTATTCTATCTGAAGAATTCTATAATTGTGAAATTAAATTAAGAAAAGGAGTAAAAAGTGTTAAAATTGTTAACAACACTGATTCACCCCCCCTCTCAGTGTTGTGTGTATTCCTACAATTGGTATCAGAGCCTGGTACCTTGTCAAAGCTTAATCAGCTTGGGTATATCATATTTTTAGAATACTTATCATGTTAAGTCAAGAAGGTTACTCAAATTATAAAGCACCTGTGTTTGATGGTTCTAACTATGCTTTTTGGAAATTCAGGATGGAGTCATATTTGTCATCTCTGGGGTATGATGTGTATGCTGCCATTGTTATTGCATATACTGCTACAAATCCTCCTAGCACAGCTGATGAAAAAAGGGCATATGAAAATAATGCTAAGGCTAAAAATGCATTATGTTGTGGTCTTACCAATGATATACTTGTCAAAATCATGGAGTGTAAAATAGCAAAGGAAATATGGGACAAACTATCTAATATTTATCAAGGAGATGATAAAATCAAAGAAGTAAAACTGTAATCCTACAGAGTTAAAGTTGAAAGTCTCAGAATGAGTGATGATGAGAAAGTGGCAGAATATCTTCTAAGGGTCCAAGAAATTGTAAATGCTATCAGAGGACTTGGTGATACACTGGAAGAGAAGACAGTTGTTACAAAAGTCTTAAGGACTTTAAATCAAAAATATGAATCTAAAGTGTCTGCAGTTGAAGAAAGAGACTTAAGCAAAGTTACCTTTGATGAACTTCATGGCACTTTCATAGCTTATGAGATGAGAATTAGTAATGACATACCTTCAAGCAAAGAAGTTGCTTTCAAATCAGTCAGAAAAGAAAAGGAGATTTCTGATTCAGAAGAATTGGATGATGATCAAGAAATATCTCTTGCAAGCAAGTTGAAGAAGGGATCTATTGGTAAGTACAAAGGTAAGCTTCCATTCAAATGTTTTGAGTGTGGAAAGATTGGACACTATGCAGCTCAGTGTCCTTACAAAGACCTAGACAGTGATGAAGGTGAAAACAAGAAGCAATTTAAAAAGAAACAGTTTGTTTCTAGAAGGAAAAATAATTTCAGAAAGAAAAGAAGTTTGTTCATCAAAAATGTTGATATGACTGAAAGTGATTCAGATGATTTTCTTGATGAAAATGCACAAACTTTATTTATGGCTATTCTAAATGAAGTTCAAAATGAAAAATGTGAGGAACAATCAAACAGTTGTGAAGCTGTTATTGACTTTGAAGGAGAATTGATGTGTGCATTAAGTCAAGTCAAGAAACTTAAAAAGGAAATCATTGCACAAAGAAGTCAGTTTCAAAAAGAAAATGATATCATGAATAATAAGTTAACTTGTTATGAGAAACAGATTACTGATCTAATTCTTTCTCTTGAAGAAAGTAAGAAAATTATTGATGATAAAGACAAAGAGTTGAATAACAAGGACAAGGAATGCCATACACTTGAAGCTGAAATTGTTGGTCTAAGAAGAAGACTTGATATGTGCAGAAGTAGTGATAAACTTGATGATCTTCTTGATAAACAAAAAGGATTCAAAGAAAAATCAGGTCTTGGATTTGAAGAGGGACAATGTTCTCAAAAGGCTAGTACAAAAGGCAAATCAATCATAAGGACAACAAACTACAACAGAAGTGATACCTTTAGGTATAATGCTCACTTTACTGGATATTGTTTTTGTTGCAACAGGTTTGGACATAAAGCCAGTGAATGCAGATTTGGAGTCAGAAGAGAAATGCATTTATTTCCAAGGAATCCATTCATGTTTTTAAGAAGTTTGAAGTGTCACAATTGTAAAAATTTTGGGCATATTGCCAAATTCTGTAGACCTTCTTTGCAAATGCAGCAAACAACAAGAAATACTGTTTCAGGTTTGTCTTCTTTGAGTTCTGAAAAGAAATTGCTTGTTTGGAAACCTAAGGTAATCAATAAGAGCTTTGATGTTATGATTGCACAAGCTACTTTTCATGCCAAAAAGAAGGAACAGTGGGTGATTGACAGTGGTTGCTCCAACCACATGACAGGGGACAAAGATAAGTTTGTTAAATTTGAAGACATTAATGAAGGTTCTGTTATGTTTGGAAATAATGATTGCATTATGATCAGAGGCAAAGGTACAATTCTTCTTGATGATGAAACACCACTACATGATGTGTATTTTGTAGAAGGACTGAAGCACAACCTGTTAAGTGTCAGTCAAATATGTGACAATCTTTTTAATGTGGTTTTTGATGCACATGGATGTGAGATAAAAAAGAAATCAGGTAAAATTATTGCAGCAGGTCTAAGGACTAGTGGTAACATCTACAATCTTCATAACTCAGAAACTAAAAGTGTTGATAGCCATATCTGTTTCATGGGTCAAATTGAGGAAAGCTGATTGTGGCATAGAAGACTTGGTCATGTGAATTTTGATAATCTTGTGAGAATCAGCAGGAATCACAATGTCAGAAATATGCCTCATATTTCAAAACCAAGTAATACTATATGCAAAGAGTGTCAGCTGGGTAAGCAAACCAAAGTTAGTTTCAAGCCTAAGGAGTATTTTACTTCAAAACCTTTGCAGCTGGTACATTCAGATTTGTGTGGTCCTACAAGGACTAAAGCTCTGGGAGGAGAAAAATATTTTATGCTTTTCATTGATGACTTTTCAAGAATGACATGGGTAACATTCTTAAGGCATAAATCAGAGACATTTGATAGATTCAAATCTTCAAGAAGATGGTTGAAAAGGAATCTGATTTCAAGCTAAAATGTTTAAGGTCAGACAATGGAGGAGAGTACACTTCAAAGGAATTTGAGGAATATTGTGAAAAACATGGGATAAGAAGGCAATTCTCCACTCCTAGAACTCCACAGCAAAATGGGGTAGCTGAAAGGAAAAACAGGATTGTAAAAGAAATGGCAAGAACCTTACTACATGATGCAAATTTGCCTAATGTCTATTGGAGAGAAGTTGTTCATACAGCTGTATATACTTTGAACAGAGTTCAATTAAGGGTAAAGTCAAATTATACTCCTTATGAACTTTGGTATGGTAAGTTAGCTAATGTTGGGTATTTTAAAATTTTTGGAAGTAAGTGTTACATCAAGAAAGATAATGATAGCTTATGTGGTTTTGAGTCTAGATGTGATGAAGGCATATTTCTTGGTTATTCTACACATAGCAAGGCATATAAGTGTTTTAACAATAGGCTCAAAAGAATAATTGAAAGTACTAATGTTAAGGTGGATGAGGATTTGCAGCCCTCTATGCAGTTGATTCATGACAATGAAGTTGATCATCATTCACAAAAGGAAGAAGAAATTCAGGTAGAGGAAGAAGATCCTGAAAAATCTGTTGATGTTAAGACAAAGACTCCTTCAAAGGCATATCAAAGAGATCATCCTCATGAGTTGATCATTGGGGACAAGGACAGTGGTGTGGTAACTAGAAGAAAGCTTGCTGCTGCACATAATCAAGCACATGTATGCTTGATATCCAAAATGGAACCTAAAAGTTATGTTGAGGCCAGCAAAGATGAAGCCTGGATTAAAGCCATGGAAGAGGAGTTAAGTCAAATAGAAAAGAATAAAACATGGGAACTTGTTCCAAGACTAGAAGGTAAGAATGTTATTGGATCAAAGTGGGTGTTTAGGAATAAGCTTGATGATAAAGGTAAAGTTGTTAGAAACAAAGCCAGATTAGTTTGCAAAGGGTATTCACAAATTGAAGGTATTGACTTTGAAGAAACATTTGCTCCTGTTGCTAGATTAGAAGCTATAAGAATGTTTTTAGCTTTTTCAGTTTATAAAAAAATCAAAGTTTACCAAATGGATGTAAAATCAGCATTTCTAAATGGAGATCTTGAAGAAGAAGTCTACATGGAACAACCAGAAGGTTTTGTGAATAAAGATAATTCAGATCATGTTTATAGGTTGAAAAAGGCTTTATATGGTTTAAAGCAAGCTCCAAGGGCTTGGTATTATAGACTAGATAAGTTTATGCAAGAACAGGGGTTTACAAAAGGAGGAGTGGATAGTAATCTATACTATCTAATCAAAGGTGAGGATATTCTGGTTGTTGAAATTTATGTAGATGATATCATTTTTGGTAGTAACAATGATGATATGAGTCATTCATTTCCTAACATCATGAAATCAGAATTTGAAATGTCTATGTTGGGAGAATTGTCTTTCTTTCTTGGTCTTCAGGTATCTCAGCTTGAAAAGGGAATATTTATATCACAAAATAAATATGCCAGAGAGATGTTAAAGAGATTTCAAATGGATGATTGCAAACCTTTGGGTACTCCTATGGAGACAGGGCATAAGCTAAGTAAAAATGATGAATCACCTGAAGTAGAACAGTCTCTATATAGATCTATGATTGGGAGTCTTTTATATCTCACTGCTTCTAGGCCTGATATTATGCAGGCTATTTGTTTGGTTGCTAGATTTCAAGCTTGTCCTAAACAATCACATTTGAATGCTGTTAAGAGAATATTTAGATATATTAAGGGTACACTTGATTTTGGTTTATGGTATCCTAGACACAATGATTTTACACTTCTTGCCTATATAGATGCAGATTGGGCAGGGTGTGCTGATGACAGAAAAAGCACAAGTGGGGCAGCTTTCTTTCTGGGTGGCAGATTGGTTGCATGGCATAGTAAGAAACAAGATTGTGTTTCTCTATCTATAGCTAAAGCTGAGTACATTGCTGCTTCATCATGTTGTACACAAGTACTTTGGATGGTACAATCACTTCTTGATATTAAGGTTGAGGTTAAAAAGCCTGTGTCTATTCTTTTTGATAACACAAGTTCTATCAATATGTCAAAGAATCCTATAATGCATTCAAGAACTAAGCACATTGCTATCAGATATCATTTTTTAAGGGAAAAAGTGATTGAAAATGAAGTTGCTTTGGAATATGTGCATACAAGTGATCAATTGGCTGACATCTTCACAAAGCCTTTGCCAAAGGAGACATTTGAAACTCTGAGACAGAGATTGGGAGTTCTGTCTCTTGTCTCTCTTCAATAGGTTACAGAGATATTAGATTCAGGGGGAGTTATTTTCTAGATTATTTTAATGTCCTAAATCTCATTTGTACATAGTCTGTATATAGTTTTTGTACATATTTTTTTTGGTTGGCAGTGTTACAGTATTGTGCATTTGATCAGTATAAAGTAAAGTGTTGGTTTTGGCAAAATTTTTTTCAGAGGATTGCATTTACAAGAACAGGAATCTATTGGTTGTGGTATTTTTTTTTGCCTTTGACATTTTTATGTCAAAAAGGGGGAGAAATGAGTTATGGTTTTGTCATCAATGTCAAAGACGAAGGGGGAGTTTTGTAGCACATTTCACAGTTGAGTATATTGTCTTTTCATTGATGCCAAAATGGTAGTGACATCAGTAACATGGTCTTCATCAGTGACATGGTCTTCATCAGTGACATGGTCTTCATCAGTGACATGGTCTTCATGGTAATGACATCAGTGTCATGGTTTTCAGATCTCTCAGTTTTGATCTTGTGTCTTGTGTGAAGTTGTTCTGACTTTGTCATATTGATCAGTGGCATTCATTGCATATTATCAATTTTGAATCAGGGCAAGGGCTTGTATCATTTGACAAAAGTTAATATGCATTATATTAACTTCATCTATATTGGCTTCATGACAGTGGCAGATCTGATGAAGTATGGTGTTCAATTTAGTGCTATAGTATTTGAAGTATATGAAGTATGTGAAGTATATTAAGGTTTATATTATTTGAAGTGGTAAGTGTGTTTTCTTAATACTTGACTAGTCTTAAACATTGTGCTCAACATTTATCTTTCTTAACCCTATTGCCCATCATCATACTTTGCACTTTATGTTATAATTTCAAAGTGACTGGTGAGAGCAGGTTAGTTCCAAGTGATGACCGGTTGGAGGCATCATTAGTCATGGTGGGGTAAGTCATATGGACCCTGATCCCCTAGCACAAACGGTGGACATAAGTTGTGTTTAAAGTCATCACATCCAACGATCAGGGTTTAAAACTGAATTGGCGGGCACCGCAGATCGGAGGGTTGTGTTTTAAATAGAAAGTTTCTACAAACAGTCAGTTCATCTGTTTAAAGTTGACGTTCACTATTGTTCAAAAGGCAATAAAACATGTTATTCTTGACATTTCTCACCGAAGTTCAAGGGGCATTAAAGTTGGATTTTTTGTGAAGGAAAGAGTGAGATTTAGAATGTTTCTAAATGAGAGGAATATGAAAAGGTTGTGTTATTCAAAGATGTTTTTATTTTCCATGTTTTGTTGTTTGAATTTTTTGTGAGAATGGAAGTTGAACGGATTGTGAAAATATTGCATGATGGAATTTCATATTATAAAAAGAGAAATTTTGAATGGCAGGTTTGGTGAGTTGTAGATAAGAGATGATATTGAAGGTTGTAAGAAGTTTTTGAGTATGGTATTTTTGTTTTGAAAATGTATTTTTGCAGGTATGAAGAAACATTTTTTCAGGGAATTATGTTGAGGTTTTGAAAGAATGTTGGTTCAATAAATGAATGGAGTTCTTCAATGATCATGATGGATTAATGTTTGATCAGAGAAAGTGAAAGTGATGAAAGACAATAATTTGTCAGAGAGGGTCAATTGTTCAGTTTTGCATAGGGAGAAAGTTCAAGAAATGGTGAATTAGTTTGAGATTGTTTTGCAGAGGTATGAGGTATTTTGAAGATCAAAATTGAATGATTGTAGATGTTGAAGACAGTTGAAGGTTGATTGCTAAGAATATATTTTGTTTGTTTTAAAAGGGAGAAATAAGGTTTTGTTTTTATTGAAATAGGGAAATCCCCTGGGTTATATTTTTCATTGAATGTTGATGTTGTAATGTTAGTGAGACATGCAGAGAAGTACAATATGCCAGTGAGGCAGAATTGTAATGTCAGTGAGACAGTTGTAATTTGAAATTTGTGTTAAGCCAGTGAGGCAGTTGAGTGGTTTTTATACCCCAGGAGGGTTTTCCACTCGGGAAATTTCTTGTGTCAAGTTTTGTGTTGATACTCTGCATATTTTCTTTATTCTATCTGAAGAATTCTATAATTGTGAAATTAAATTAAGAAAAGGAGTAAAAAGTGTTAAAATTGTTAACAACACTGATTCACCCCCCCTCTTAGTGTTGTGTGTATTCCTACAAATCACAGTATATAAATTATAGTTCTTTTGAGCTTTCCTTCATAAAAGAGTTTTCCCTAGGTCCAAAACATAAGGTAAAATGACATAGGTATGTACAATTTTCCCTATTACAATGTTATAATTAAAATATATTGTATTATTGTGAAAGCATTACCCTTCCACAAGAAAGAGTGAACTTGGAGAGTGTTAATTTCCATCACTATATCATTAGGCAAGCACTTAATATCCTAAAGGGATGCCTCACTAAACAACAAAGGCTCATGAAGTGTAGGGTAGATGGGTCAAAGGATCTAGACCCAAGAGTGATACTAACACCCTCAACATCATGTTGAACCCTAGCATAAATCATAGATCTACCCAAAGCTTCAACCAATATAATGAAACTTTGGAATCTATTAACTAAACATCTAGACCAATCATTTATTCTTAATCTATATGAAACCATTGTTATATCCTAGGTTTGTAGCTACCCATGATCATTATCCAAATAGAAACCAAATCTCATTGTAATTTGAATCACAACAAAATTTGTATTTCAAGGTGCACTTGGGTCTCAACATAAATAATGTATATTTACCAAGCCATGTGGGAAAAGTGCATGGTAGGGTATGTGATAGAGACACATATCATCATTGAGGATGATATTTTCTTCAACCTAGATATTTTATTGGTGAAAGGATGCATACATTTACCCCAAGTTTGAAGTATATTGGTGACATTGTGGTTATTTCTTACCAAAGGAAAGAAATTGAGGATCTTGTTAAGGTTTCCATTTAGGTGTAGGCCATCTCTTCAAAGGA
Organism: Cunninghamia lanceolata; assembly: GCA_027924645.1. NCBI lineage: Eukaryota > Viridiplantae > Streptophyta > Pinopsida > Cupressales > Cupressaceae > Cunninghamia > Cunninghamia lanceolata. The sequence goes on from BSBN01000465.1 coordinate 22,125,068, forward strand.
GGTGGGTGAGTACTTGTTGAGGCATCCCCACAACTCCTCTACATCACATCGAGCATCTTCATTGCAACACGATCCATATTATATTTTTCTCTTTCCTTCCTTAAGAGGACACCTTAGGAGGAGCTTGATTGTATCACTGATACTAATCAATTACATCATTCTATTTGATGTATATTATTAGACTTGATGAAGGTATATTAGGTGATATCCATGCAGTTTTGAGTCCCTCTCTTAGATGTAGTGACATATGTTAATCATATCATTGCTAAAATAAAGAGATCCTATATATCACCTCACCAATGCACACCCAATCTACAAACATTGAAGTATCCTCAGCATTTGGTGGATAAGGCCTCAATTTAACATAGATTTTGTCTTCAAGTTCCATTCCCTCTCACATTCATAGTCCATTAATGTCATTATTAATGGCCCAAGTGTTGGACTTAAGATCAGAGTCCGTAGTGGAGACTTCTATTTGTGATGTTATTAACACATATCTACCAAAATATGGTGATTTGGATTGACATAAAGATCCTTTTTTAAGTACATAAGAATAATTTATAATTAAGCCTACATATATAGTAAAATTTACTCTATAAACAAACTTGTGGATGTTTAGAAGTTAATTTTAATTTGTTTTTTCCACACATAGCCTAGGTCAACACTAGATATTCTTAGTTTGAGCTTAGGGAACATATACATGCATGATTCACATCATGGTAGTGATCAGGTGATAATTTATGTATATTGTTACATTAGATTAACTATGTGTTCTAATTTTATTATAATGCTCATGTTCTAATGTACGTGTATATTTTTGTAGGGATCCATTCATCATTCTTAGCACAATATTTGTCACTTTGAGGGTCACTTAGCAAGGAGATAGGATTCACCCATATTATGATGTATTTTGAGTAGTTCATGTACTTTGATAGATAGATTATTTGTATACATATTTTTAGAACCATGGTATTTACATACTTTAATCTACCTCACATTTGCATACTTTGATCTAGGACACATGTACTTTTATCTACAACATTAATAATGTATACTTTGAGATCTATAGCATTTACATAATCAAATTTAGAACATTTACATATTTTGATCATGTACTTGAGTATTTGTGTATGTAGGACATGTTAGAATATATTTTGATCACTTTAAAACTTTCATATATACCTATGTATATCTATTGTTTAGTTGTGTCTATATATAGGTTAAAATAAATATGTACACTACTTTATAATTTATAATTATCAATAATATACAATATATGTGCTAAAGTTAAATATTCCTTTTGCATTCCTTTCATGTCATTAATCCTAATGAAAACTCCCAAAAATGATTACCTTTCTTATTACTAATTCACTATACCATCTTAAAACTGAGTGCAAAAATTGATTACAAAGTTTGGTGTAGTTTAATCCATCAATTACAAAGGTGTCATTAGCATAATGTTATCCATTTTTTACTAGTTCTAAGTGTAGAAATCTAAAATTGACCATATCCTAACATCATCTTCTAACATCATAACACTAATACCACTTTTGACACTTTCAACAATATCCCAAGCCCATCCTAACCATATTTGTATCATCCTAATGCTAATTAATTAGATACATTATATTTATTTAATTAATTAGGATTAGCCTTTACATGCCTTCCATCATCAAATTAAATAAATAAATCATATTTATTTAATTAAACTAATTTCCCTCACCTTCCCCACTAATTAATTGAATAATCTTACTATTTGATTAATTAGTCTAATCTCTACTAATAAAATAAATCAAATCTTAAATTATGTCTCACAAATAAATAAATTCAAAAACTCACATGACTAGCTAGAAGGAAAAATTCAAACTAATCTGTCATAATATGATGTCTTAAGGGGTCCTAATAGGACTTAAGGGATCAAAGAATTTAAACTACATGTCTCATATTTAATCACAATTCATCTAATTTAGGATGACTCATCATAACAATCTGATGTATTAATTTATGTCGTAATGGGATGTCTTAAGGGGACGTCTTAAGTTCTCAAAATTTGGTGAAGTTTCCTAAAACTAGCATCTTTGTAGGTTATTCAGATAGTGTGAAAGGTTATCACCTAGTCCACCTATCACACTATCTGAATAACCTACAAAGATGCTAGTTTTGGATGTCTTAAGGGGTCCTAATACGATGTCTTAAGGGGGCGTCTTAAGTTCTCAAAATTTGGTGAAGTTTCCTAAAACTAGCATCTTTGTAGGTTATTCAGATAGTGTGAAAAGTTATTGCCTACTCCACCTATCACACTATTTGAAAAACCTACAAAGATGCTAGTTTTGGATGTCTTAAGGGGTCCTAATATGATGTCTTAAGGGGACGTCTGAAGTTCTCAAAATTTGGTGCAGTTTCCTAAAACTAGCATCTTTGTAGGTTATTCAGATAGTGTGAAAAGTTATCACCTACTCCACCTATCACACTATCTGAATAACCTACAAAGATGCTAGTTTTGGATGTCTTAAGGGGACATCTTAAGTTCTCAAAATTTGGTGAAGTTGCCCAAGGCAACCAAATTTAATAATATAATAAAATTAAATTTAAAGTAAATTCAAAGTAGAAAACATGCACATTTAACAAACAAAATATATAGAATAATAATTTTGATATATAAACTTGTGTAGAGTATAATTATGTACATACACATGTATTCAAATGTGTGTACAAAATGTGTAATAATGTAATTGTGTATGTACATATATGCCGACTCAAAATATTATGTTTACAAAATGTGGCTATGCCATTTCAAGAAAATCTGAAACTTGTGGGGAATGTAGCAGGTCTTCATGCCACCTGATATAAAAATAATACAAGCAATTTATCAATATATCATCAAAACATGTATTTTAATTTATATAAAACTATCTAGATATACACAACTTGTACCTCTATTTACAAGTACCTCACACATGTGTAGATATAGGTTTAATCTGCATCCTCTCAAGTTTTTGTTTCAAAGTATGTGATGAATTTGTGATGATGGCCTAAGGATATAAAAGGACAAATTAAATCAATTTCAACTAATAACGCATGAGAATATCAAAACATGTATTTAATGTATTTAAAAGAACAATATAAAACTATTTAACTATATTTACCTGTATTTACTTATTCCATTGTACCATCTCCATCCTCTCTTTTTTCCAATGCATCGATGATTGTCTCATGGTCTTCCATAGAAATTTTCCATAGCTCTTTATTTGCATGTTTTCCACGATACCTCTCCAATTTTATATTTGTTGCCAACACCAAATGTGAGTAGTGTATAATCTTCTTATGTGTTTCATAATTTTCGAATGTAGGCAAACCATTCTTCCTTATTAGGTATTTTCATAGCCAAGTGCCAACAACCACCACTGAACCTATTGGATAATGATAGCCATCATCAAAGAAATTATTAAAATTTACTTAAGGGGATCAAAGAAGTTCTTAAAATTTACTTAAGGGGATCAAAGACTTGTTATCACAATTTTCTTAAGGGGATCATCGAAACTGTTGGATAATGAAAGTCATCATCATCTTCTCGAGGTGCTGTTAACTTATGTTTAGTCTCCACACAACGAGCCAACCAATACTCTATTTCCTCTTCATTCTCCTTAGGTGCAACAACAGCATACACATGTCCTGCAAACAAATTTTGATTCAATAACTTGCACATGTCCATAAAGTTTAACCAATCAACATACATGCATTCATATGTACAGATATAAATAAATAAAAGCACTACAAATTAGTAATGAAGTGAAATAAAATGAAATAATTTGAATTAAATTACCTTCTTTTACAAGGTCTAAAACACGGTCATAATCGTCTGATGTAAATAGTTGATCATTGTCTTCAATTGTTGTTTCATATTGATCGTGTGCTTGTGCATGTGTCAATAGTCTTTGCTTCCACTCTTCAACCCATTCTGTATTCTCACATGCTTAACAATCCCCTAAAATACAAAACTGACAAAAACATGCAAGGTCCCTTGTCCAGATAGTCCATGTACTTGCATTCGAACTCCTAAATGAATGCCATTTAGTAGATCCACTGATTATCTCGCAATCGAGTCTAGGTAGAATGTTTTCTTCTTCAACCAACCAAAAGAATCAATGAACTGTAGGGTACTCGCTTGATCCAGGTGTACATAATCTTGTATTGCACCAATCCACAATCCTACGTGCATCTTTAAATTATACTGCATCCTTAAATTTTAATTGTTGTCTAGCAAGAATTCTTTTAACACACACACCAGATCCATCATGTTCTCCTTTACCATGTCCAACTTCAAAAAATTTCACATATGTTAGACATTATTCTCCTTGTGAACCCTACTTAACCAATAGAACATTCGAGCATTTTTGAACTACCCCGTACAATTATCTGACCATATAAGATGTTCTGTCATCTGGATTCCTCTTTCTCTTAAATTTGTATAAAATATATTGAAACAATATTGAACAAACTCTGATGAGTGTAACCGGTTGTCACTCAAATAGAAATGATACTCCCTCAAAACTTGTCTATCATTCTCTGTGCTATCATCTGCATGTCTATAAACAATATGAACAAACATAGTAACATGCACTGAATTGCAATATTGAGATTGAATTTCCTCTTGTGGAGCTAAAGTATAGTTTTCTGCAAAATCAACCACTGATAGTATAGTACCAACTAGAAATGTGTTTCTACATTCACAAAATTGTCCATCAAGCCATTGAGCTTGCTGAGAGTGCTTGACATATTTTGGTACAATCTTACTCTTAAATTCTGATATGAATGCATCTACATTAACCTTTTCTGTAATTAAATCACAACGCTTTCCAAATTTGCTATCTTTTAAAAAATATTCAACATTCTTAAATCTTTTAACATCCACTAATTATTGTCCAAAATCATTTTCAACACTTTCATGCATACAAACTCTTAACAAAAAAAATTGCCACAACTAGTGCATTGTCCAGAAATACATGAACTTAAATAAAATAATTTTTCATTAGATCTTTCACAGAACAAACTTGATATAAAATTTTTTATTGTTTCAGGTGGCATATTAATATCACATTCCTATATAATTACGTTACTATGTAAAGTACAACATATATATCGAAACAGATCATAATAATAATGAAATTGAACATGCGTTTTACAACAACAAGATATTAGTTGCTTATTAATCTTTACATACCATGGTTTGAATTTTTCAAGAGATCTTTGACTTATTCTAATATTACAAGGTAACACTAATTCACCACAAAATTTTCTATAAAATTTAGTTTGCGTTGTATCTAATAGGTGTTTTGGATGAGGATCTCAAACTTTGGACCCCACTCTTAATTTTAAAACATCTCTAGCATTAGATGATACCCTAGTATTATCATGCCAATATTTTTCGATCAAAGATTTGATTTCAACATTCAGTTTCATGTCAGATCTCAGGAGTCGACCACTAAAACTCTAACATTGGTTGATTGGATTATTTTCTACATTTTCTCTTCTTTTTGCCACTCTTACCAATGTTTTAGGATGTATTTTTAGAATTCCACTAATATTGCTTACCATTCTTCTATTCAAAGTTGCTTCATTAACTATAGCAGTTGTTATCCCTCATCTTGCTGCATTTGTATCTTTGGATTGACTATTCTTTCCAATAGACTCAATGGCACTAGCAACAGTAGACATAACATGTTTTAGTGATTGATCTTTTCTTCTTGGTTTAACAAAAATGCCTAACATTTTCATTACTTTTCTCATTTTCCATATTCTCATTAATTGCATCATTAGTTGACATTGAAATGATAGTTTTTTATAATAAAAAAATTTCTTGTATAATCTATTGGCAGGTGTTCTTATTTATCTCCAAGAAATTTTACTAGGAAGATTATCCAAAACATCTTTTTCAATTTTGAATTTTTTTTTCTTATTTTCAACATCACATCCTAGATTTTCATTTTCAAGAACAAAAAGGTTTTCATTTTCATTTTTAACAAAAGGATTTTCGTTTTCAATTTTAACAACAAAATGGGTTTCATTTTCATTTTCAACAAAAAGATTTTTGTTTTCATTTTAAACAACAAAATGGTTTTCATTTTCATTTTCAACAAAAGGATTTTTATTTTCATTTTCAACAACAAAATAGTTTTCATTTTCATTTTCAACAAAAAAATTTTTATTTTTATTTTCAACAACAATTTGTAGCAAATCTTGATCTCTACGAATATTATCAATCTCAACATTGTTATATCCATCTTAATTTAAATCTCTTATCAACACCATTTCTATTTCATTCAAAGGTGGATTTGAAGATGTACCTAGATTTGTGCCTATTGAAACATTCTCCATAGCATTGAAAGAGAGATTTGAAGGCATACCAGGAGTAGTTTGTATAATTGTATTAGTTTCCACATTCACAACTTGCAAATTTGCATCGTCTACATCCATGGTCTCCTCAATATTTTTATCTTCAATAGTTGTGGAATTGGATGCTTCAACATTATTCATTGATCAAATTTTTATTCTTCTATCTCTTTATCTTTTTGCCTCCTCTCTTTTTGCTTCAATTTCTTCAGGGGTCAATAGCTTCCTATCTTTCCTCTTATTACGATTTTGTGATCCCATGATTAAAAAATTTATGAAGTATGTACAAATGAATGTCAAAAATTTGAAAGCCTTACTTCTTTGTTCATGTCCTTCAAACAAGTAGCAATTCAACAAAATTTCACTCAAACAGTGTCTTAATGATGGCTCGTTTCAAAATTCAAACAAAATCCCAAGTTGATGGACCTGTAGAAGACAAAAGATGGTAGAGAATGTTGTAAATGTCGCTATCAGCCATACATAACAAGTTGCAAGGCCAATAGTCACAATCTTATTAAAAAAAAGTAAACAGGATCCCATTTTCTTCTTTAGCGACAGTGTAAGAAATGGGATCCCATTATTTAAAATTTAAATTTTAAGCTTGGGTTTTTCTTTGTAACCTGGTTCAGGAAATGCTTTGGGGACCCAAACTTGACCTCTGGACCTAGTTTGACGTGCAACTTGAAGGTCCTATCAATGTTACAACAAAATAGTGACTTTGGGCATATATTTGAAGGTCTATTGTGTGGAAATTTTTGATGAAATTAAAACCCATTATAGATGAGACAGTGTAGATTCCAAATATGTAATTTTTTTACAATTAGATTATTTTTTCTATTTTCTAATTAATTTTTGATGAAACAGGTCCATAAATTTGAATTATCAGGGTTTCTAGTATTTTAATAACTTTTTATTAAAATATTTTTTTTGTAAAAAAAATTGTACGAAAATGTACTTTAGGTAATTCTTTTCAATTTAAAAAATGTTAAGTTTAGGTCATCTTATGCGTGACGTACGCGATGATTTTTTAAAAGACCAAAAATGGCCAATAAAAAATTGATAAAAAAAATATTCAATAAAAAATTACAAAAAAATATGGAAAACATGCTTTAGTGAGTTACAAATCTTTTCCCAAAAGGATTTAGAAAAATATGATTATTTAGGTCAAAATATGGATGATGTACACGTGCATGGTATAGTAAAAAAAAAAGTGACTTTTAAACAATGGTTTTTAGAAACGCCTATTCAAAATCAATTTCTATCATCTGGGTAGTGAAAAAATTACATATTTGGAAACTAGACTCTGAGTACTACATTTCATATTTAGTGACTTTTTCTAAGATTCCACCTTTAAGTGCTTCAAAAGTTTAGGTCAAATGTGACAAATTTTGAAAATCAGGGAAAACACTTCCACTTTTTGGCTAAAAAGTGGACTCAACTTCTTGCACACACCCTGAAGAATATTAATCCTCCTAAGGACTTCACCACCAAGGTGACATCATTGTGTTTGAATCATTTCATCATCATTTGGATTCTACAAGGACACGTTCTCTCTCTAACAACGGTGTTGGGAAAGCTTGAATGCTAACCCAGGATTTGATTGAGGCAAATCCCTAAACACCACAACCCCCAAACCCCTTTTCTTCTTGTGTGTAAGTTACAGGTGTAGGAATTGTAGAATTAAGGTATAGGGAGGTTGTTTAAGGGTTAAAGATTCGGGATCTGAAAATAGAGTTCAAAAATTCACCTGTAGCAGACTTGGGCGCTTGCCCCAGTGTCCAGTAGCTAAAATGGACCCTGAATTAAGCATTACAGCATCATTTATGACATTTTTCCAGTTTTGAGCTTTCAAATATTGAGACTTTTTGGACTCAGGTGCTAGCCTCGGAGTCTTTCGACATTTCAACTTTTGAGGGATGAGTTTGGACATCTCATTGATCACCCTCGTACTTTCAGATCTTAACTTACTATTACTGTTTCTTTGTTATAGGATGATTATCATAATTCTAGGGTTTAGTGTATTGATTGGCCTAGGGTTTGATAAAGGCTTGGTTGAATCACATCTTTCCTCTACAAACAAGAGCACAAAATTAGTAGTCGAGTCCTCTTCCATCTTGTAGCGACTTGGCTCAGTTTTGTCCTTGAATGTTGTAGTGAAAGGAGGGTTTGATCTAGTGTACTTACATGCTTGCATTCATCTCTCTTTTTACTACTAAACAAAGAGATTGATCTACATTTATTGTGCCGCAACTAAAGGAATCAAAGGGAAAAACAACAATACTTAAGGGCAAGAATTTAACAAAGTTAATTTGTATCTAAGAGGAGTGGAATAATCTTAACAAACAACCATCTTAAGGCTGAAATTTAACAAGGATATATTGGCACATACACTTTGTTACAATTGTTGAATTTTTTGAGCACATATCATAAGCAATTGAAAGCATGAATATTGTAGTTATTACAATGTATGTAAGAGAAGTTGATTGGGATGCATGATGGGACACTCCATTGGATTATTTTGTCATGATTGCATCAAATGGTATCATAGCAGGTAGTTTTTTTGGTAGGTGTGTTGGGGTGAGTTTCATGAGATGGTATAGCTCTAATATTTTGTTGTAGGTATGAGGGATATTCTAGTAATTGTAGAGAGCTAGTATTTGAGATTGTGGTTTAATTTGTATTGTTGTCCTTCAATAGAGATAAAGCTGGGTAGAAGGTGTACAAAATTCTTCCACTAAGAGAAAGTGGGTAGAAGAGGTCTTGGAGAGGTGCATCTTCCAGAGTCTTTGTTGGGTATAGGATAGTTGTGACTGAGTTTTCTTATAGGGAGGACCTATAATTGCAGAGAGTATTGTCTCTAAAGTGTTTATGTGTGTAGGTTACAGATTGAGAGTGTACGACAATTGTTTGACAAAATGTCTTGGAGACAAGGAGAATGTCTGATGATGAAGAAGGTATTTTTGAAGCCAAAAAAGAGAAGTGAGAGCCCATTTAGAGGAGTAATTTGTTTTGAACAGTTTGCAAGTCAGGTGGAAAATGCTGCAAGGTGATGGTGGATAGCAGTAGCACATATAATTTGGTATTATTGGAAATGGTTGAGAAGTTGAATTTGAAGAGGATGAGGCATCCTAGCCCATACTGTATTTCTTGGTTGCGAGGAGATCATCAAGTTTGGGTAAGTGAAAAATTATTGTTAATTTTCACATTGGAAGACATAAGGATGAAATTATATGTGATGTAGTATCGATGGATATATGTCATGTTTTATTGGGTCGACCTTCGATTTGGGATGTAAAAGCTGTGCATAATGGTAGGAAGAATACATATAGCATAATAAAGGATGGGAAGGCATATGTTTTGAATCCATTATAGGATAAACAAAAGGAAGAGGTAAAACATGAAGTTGCAGTAGAGTTTGGTCCATTGAAAGACATGAAAAAACTAAAAAGTTTGGGACAACAATATAAAGAAGAGAACATAGAAAGGATGACAAATGAGAAGAGTGAGGGGACCACAAAAAATAAGGAGAAAAAGAGGAGATTGCAACAGAAGCATGTCTTTTGGAAGGTATGGACAAAGAGATTGAAATTGAGGTTGCAATAGTAGTTAAGTATCCTTTGGAGGATGAGAAGATAGAAGAAGGAATTAATGAGATTGTAGCTGAGTATGAAAAGTGAAAAATTGTAGTAGATGATGTGGAAAAAAATGAAAGAGTTACAATAGTAGAAACATGCCTTTTGGAAGGTATGAAAGATGTGGTGAAAGAAGTCACAACAGAGTTTGAGGTAAAAAATGATGTTGCGACAGTTGTGAGTCCTTGGTGATAGAAATGGATGATGAAGATGACAATGTTGTAATGAAGAGTAAAGAAGGAAAAAATGTAGAAGATGGTGATGAGGAAGATGTTGTTGCAGTAGGGGAACAAGAGGTTTTTTCATTTTCCTAAATTTTGTGATAATGAAGACGATGTTAATTTACCTTCATTTGCAATGGTGAGAGTTGGAATTGAGGAGTATGATGAGGTGAAAATAGAGGAGGATATGTAAATATTTAATTTCCATAAAGTCGATCATATCAACTTGTGTATAGATGAATGTGAGGTAGAATTTTGGTGGAGGTGGTCGGATCATGGTGGGTTGAATCCCACGAGAGGAGGAAGTGGAATGGAGAGTAGTGAGATGAGAAGTGATGAGTGGAGTAGAATTTGGAGGAGATCAAACTATGGTGGACATGAGTCCACGAGAGGAAGGAGGAAGGAAGATCATACTTGAGAATGACACTTGTTCCGGCGAGATGCTAGAAGAGGCGAAGAAAGAAATTTTCTCAGCCTAACTCAGTGATGGAATTTGCTGTAGGTTGTTTACAACCTAGAAGGGTAGTTCTACTATCCTACTCCATCTTGTGAGACATGCTCACAAACTTATTACTCAGCATATCTAATATAGGAGCATCCAGGCTCACAAGCAATCTTGCATCTTGCCAAAAAATATTTTATTCCTTTTACCCTTTTGTTTGTCTTGCAAGTTTTTGATCAACATCATACACCAACTTTGGGGAAAATAAAATATTTTAATTCTTAAACACTCCAAGGAAAAGATAAGACAAGTTGCATATGGACAAAATCCTAGTCACCTACATGCTAGAAGACAAAGATTGGACAATGAAGAGTCTTCAAGCATCCAAGTCATGAAGGAATCCCAAGAGTCACATTTCTCTAAGTTGGATGCCACCAAGAAAGAAGAGGAATGCCAAGAGTCATTGGAGCCCAAATGAGGAAGATGAAACTTGGCAAAGGAGATATTATAAATAGATGGAAGTCTGGCTCCAAAGAGGCATTGAAAAACAAGAGAAGAGCCCAAGTTTATTTCTGATTTTTGCAGGTCATCAAGAGGATGTCCATAGGTGATGTTGAAGATAATTATCCAAGGGAGATACATCCATTTTTGATGAGACAAAGAAAGTGAACGTCCATGGTGATTTGTTAAGGGAAAAATTTCTAAATTTATAAGTTTGTGGAGGTGAATAGTTGGAAAGGTTGATAGAGATATTTCGTAATTGAATTTGTGGAGGTTATGTATGTGTGTGACCAACTTGATTAGCTGCATAAAACATTTGGGGTTGTAAGTATTTGTTGTTGTTCATGTTTTATGAAAATTTCAAGATATAATGTAACTTCATAGATGAAATTATTGCTACAACATTCACAAGCTATATTAGCTTAAGGGCTGCAAGTTTAAGAGATTAATCTACATTTATTTTGTTGCAACCTTGAATGAATAAAAGGGAAAAACAACAATAATTAAGGGTAAGAATTTAACAAAGTTAATTTGCATCTAAGAGGAGTGGAATAATCTTGACAAAAAACCATCTTAAGGCTGAAATTTAATAAGGATATGTTGGCACATACAATTTGTTACAATCTTTGAAGTTTTTGAGCACGTCATAAGCAATTGAAGGCATGAATATTGTGAGAAGATGCTTCAATATATAGAGGACTTTACAATAAATTACTAGTATAATGCATTTAATATTTTTCCCTTTCTAAACACTTCCTAAACTATCCAGCGTAATCTAGAAACTTAGAAAACACAACACTTACTAGTTTTCCACCATTTAGAATTTATTAATCAAAGCATTTACAATTTACCTTTTTATTTAATTATAATGACAATATCTAACTAGCATACGTATCTTTTGAAAAGTCAATGTAAAAGAGGCCAATAGGTGCCTATCTCTTAGCATTTTTTACATAGATTTTTCAAAAGATAGATATGCTAGTTTTATATATTCCTTTCTTTGTTTACTATCATAATAAAAATAGGTACTAGAAAAATTATTGAAATTATTATGTAATTTCGTAAATAAAATAATAAATAGTTATGTACTTCAATAAATAAGTAACATAGTTAGTAAGTAATATTTTTTAAATAATTATTTATTCAAACTTTTACTTAAGAATTATTTTATTTTAAACATTATTTAAAAAATTATTTTATTTTTCAATAATAATACAATAAATTATAAAAAAATGTTCTTTCTTAAATAGCTTTTGTTAACTAATTTTTAATAACATGCTCACCTCATTACACTTCACCTCCACCTCTTGTTGCCACTGTCTCCACGTAACTAGTTTTTGTTAACACGCAATTACACTCCACCCTTTGCTGCCACTGTAATTACGGGATAATTACACAATGGGAGAAATTACTTCATATTCCAACATAGATCTGGCCTCAGTAATGAATTTTAATAGCTGTTGTCTTGCAAAACCTATGGTGGATGCAGTTGCATTCCAAACTGTCCACTATCAGAATTTTACGAAGAGTTATGCCCTTTCAAAATAAAATATTTCTAACCTTGTTGTACATAACCATTTACAATATCGGTTCACAAATACGCATAATCAATAAACGTGTTACTCTGAAACACTGAACTGACAAAAATATCGAATCATAGGCGCTTTGGAGAAATAACTTAATCGACAAAGAATGGAATTTAGATAAAACTGTTTTTAATTCTCTAATTTGTCTATCTATGAGTAAGCCATAAATCATTCAAGTTTATCCGATTGGGAAAAGAAAGAGATCAGTCAGAAGGCATCATTTGGTTCCAAATTTTTAACTATTCAGATTAAACAAGTTGCTCTATTACAACTGTAGTTTAACCTTATTATGGTCATGAATAAATAATATGCTTCCTTTGGATTTTATAATTTTCTGTGACTAAAAACAAACTGTAATCCCGTCAATATTAAGATCACTGGAATACAAGAGAATTACAGTAATTGAATGAGCCATGGCCAACGTACTTGTTGTTTTAATTGTTGTATCAGTATTAATGTTGGTTGTTATCGCCACGACCATTCGCCGTGTTCCAAAAGTGGGACTAATTGTGGAAGTGGTAGTATTGTTTGCTTTTATTGTGCCTAGTTTATTAATTGGAGGTTTTCTTATATACCGAAGGAGGCGTTCCAGTAGAGAAACTCTGGTCCATACAAGTATGGAAATATGTTATAATTGAACAGTTGGAACTCTGATTATTATTTCTGGATTGGGTTTTTTCTCTTTTTTTTTTTCCCTTAAATCTAAAATGTATTCAATGATGAATTGCAGATGCCGTAGGTTCATCGGTGAACGTACTAGCTCCTGTACGGTCTCGTTCATTTAATGTAGGGGAATTGAAAACAAGCACTAGAAATTTTAGCCAAAAGATTGGACAGGGAGGTTTTGGAGCAGTGTACTTTGGCAGGTTAGTTGATGGGGAAGACGTGGCTGTAAAAGTCCTCTCTTCCTCTTCAAGCCAAGGAATTGCTGAGTTTTTGAATGAGGTAACTTATATCAAAACATATATTTTTTTAGAGTTTCTTGTTCTGTGATTATCTGTGATTCTCTTCTCTTATACACCATTTGTGGTATTTTAGGGAGTTCTATTTATTTTCAATAATTGAGATGTACATCATTACCTTATTCAATTGATATTAGAAACTCATCCTTGTTGACTCTTTGCTTAGAATCATTGCTTTCTGCAAACAATCACATGAAGTTTAGATGTAATTGTATAGAATCTTCAATCAGAATAAGTGCCTGCTCCAATTCTAACATGCCTCGAGGTATTTGTGAATTATGTGACTCTTTTCACTGTTATTAATGTATGCCATCAGTGGGATCAATGATAAATATGTTAATATTCTATAAATATACTCCAGAATTGTTAAAAATTGAACTTTTCGTTTTAATTGTCAATGCAAAGTAATTCTCAAGAGTAATTACTTATTAAATGCCATAAAAATAAAAATGTTCCTAATGTTATTTGTATATTTCTTTTATAATGATAAAAATAGTTGATTTGTAATTTGAGTGTTTCAGAATTAAACTGTGTAGTAGGTTTTTTTTATCAACATTTTGGATCACACTCCATCATCCATCATTAGGATGTAGAGAGCAAGAGAAGAGAATAAGATGATGGATCACGGAGTGTGACTCTTTTCTTGCTCTCTACATCTTGATGATGGATCGCAGAGTGTGATCTGAAATGTTGCTGAAAAAACACTACACAGTTTTTAATCCTGAAACATTTCTTATTCTCTTCTTTTGCTCTCTACATCCTAATGGTGGATCATGGAGTGTGATCTGAAACATTAATGAAAAAACTACTACACAGTTTAACCCTAAAACACTCAAATTACACACTCAAATTACAATATAATGGACTGTGGAAATTTGATGTCTATTAAAAATAGTTGTTGTTAACCACGCAGAAGTTTTGTTTGTAAGCAGATCGAGTTGCTGTCTAGAGTGAATCACAAGAACTTGGTATCATTGCTTGGATACTGCAGCGATGACTCCAGAGAACTTATGCTTGTTTATGAATACATGGGCGGAGAATCATTGAGTGAGCATCTTTATGGTGGGTCCATTCTTAAGATAAAATGTGCAAATGATTCAGATAGGTGAGACCAGTGATTGTCTGCTGACTGACATCGATCTTGATTTATATTGGCAGGTTCTTTGGCTGATGCTTGTAAATTGGATTGGAAATCTAGGCTTCAAGTAGCCTTAGATGCAGCAGAAGGTAATTTCAATGTATAGCTAACTTAGCTTCTACTTGCTTCGTGTTCCTTTAATTGAAAAAAAAAAATTGAAAGGTTCTAGGGTAAGAATAAGTTACTATTCAAAAAAAAAAAAAGGACAGTAGTTGGAATTTGTGAATGGGTCCTATAAACTCTACCAACAATCAATAACTAAAGAGTGGACTTTATGTACTCCTTTAAGATTTTATAAGTGAATTTTATAAACACCTTGCATGTTTTATTCTGGTTAGTACTCTACAAAGTCTTTAGAAGGCCAGAGCTTTTTTGGGAAGTCCTGGTTTGATCTTTTGGTATATAACTTAAATTCACAAGTATATAGTCATGATTTTTTTTTAATACTAAAATATAATTCATTATCTCAGAGCTCACACTCCCTATCTCTTACTTGAAGGACTTGAATACCTGCATGTGAGCTCCACGCCAAAAATCATTCACAGAGATGTCAAGAGCTCAAATATTCTCCTAGACTGTAATCTCCGAGCAAAACTTGCAGATTTTGGCCTTTCAAAAGTTGTTCAGAACAATGAAAATAAAACTGTCTCTACTCACATGACCACCAACATAAAGGGAACAGTGGGATACTTAGATCCAGAGTGAGCATTTTCTTAACCCTTATACTTTAAGGGGCTTAACTTGTAGTCTAATTCCTATGCAGACATACCCAATAGTTTGAATTGATTGCAAAGGTTTTTTTTAACTTGATATGATAAATTGAAAGGTATTTTGATACGAGCAAGCTGACGGAAAGAAGCGACGTGTATAGCTTTGGAGTGGTTTTGTTGGAGATTATATGTGGGAGGAAAGCAATAGACACTGATCTCAACGAAGAAGAAACAAACCTTGTGAAATGGGTTAGATTTTATACTAATCACCATCTCCAAAATGTTTGATCATTGAATTTGTGCCAATGATATTTAAAGACACACTGACTATTCTTTTACCTTGACAGGTAACGCTCCATGCAAATGTGGGCGAAGATTCTCCTAAGCAGTTGACAGACATCATAGACAAACGATTATCTCTTTCTGAAAATGACATGAAATCATTCTATGATGTAGTTAATATGTCATTAAAATGTCTCCACAATGAAGGATCCAAAAGACCTACCATGAGCGAGATTGTGACACAAATAAAAGAGGCCATGATTATAATGGAACCTCCAAATTCAATTCAAGTAGTGGTGGAAGCTTAATGTATTGCTAAATTTATAGCCAGTTTCATGTCTGTACATAATCTTTAAAAAAGAATGGTAAATATTATTACATATTGAGCCAACTTCGACTCAGAAGTGTTCAATGGAGACCCTCATCAATTCCATAAGATTAATTTTTTTAATACTTTTCCAATAGATTTCTATATAATAATTGCCTGAGAAAACAGCCCAGCACATTCTATTCAATTCAGGCTGTTCTTAAATATCATCCACTTCAACAGTTAAAGGTCAATTTTGGCCAATAAAATTAGGACAAATATTTATTACTTTTTGTTGTGAATAAGGTATAAAATTGCTATTGGTTGTTTGACCATTGAAGTGGATGATATTTAAGTAGAGGGATTCAAGAGTGGTTATTTATTTATCAAGAATATCTTCTTATGCATATTTTGTGTAGCAGTATATTATGGTGATCTTAAGTCATAAGATGACAGGTCAAATCTATTCAACTTAATACAATTTATTAAAAACATTATATGTTTTCATTGGATTATTTGCACCTATCAATCCTCTAAATTAATTTTTTTTAAAAAATGGAATTAAAGTAAAGGAAGGATTATCATATGATTTGCAAGTTTTGGAGATTGAAACAGTGCAACAAGAATTTCGCCGGCTTTGTCTTGCCCATTAGTTCTCTAAAGCCCCTTTGACTATTTCAACGGTCTCCACTCCAATTTCATATATAGGCTATATAGATTAGTTCAATGCTAATAGTTTGTATATCCGTGTTATAATTATTACAAAATAAATAAAAGGTTTATATTAGCATAATTATTTATTGTATTAAATTTTATTGAATAGGAGAAACTTTTTAATTAAAAATATATATTAATGATATAAGAGTATTTTAAAATAAGAAAAATAAGTTTTTAAAATTATATATAGGAGATATTCTTTTAGAAGAATTTTTTATGAAAATTTATAAACAATATTTAAGTATTGTATTTACTATTAACAATGGTTAAATATATAGTATTTCTTGTTCATTAGACTTTAGACTTGCAATATAAGAACAAAACATGAATATAAGAACATAACACAACACACACAAAACTGAATAACTAAAGAAACCTTAAAACAAGGTGAAAACTCTAGTAAGAGTGTGCAAAGATTTTCATCCTAGTAAGTCTTTGTATGCTTTAAATAAGACACATGTGACTTCTCAAGGTTGTGCTAAGTCAAGCTATTTATTCGGATGACCAGTGGAAGTTTATGTGACATCTCAAGGTTGTGCTAAGTCAAGCTATTTATTTGGATGACCAGTGGAAGTTTATGGCTGTAGTAGAGATGGCTAATGAGGATCACGTAACAGAAAAGTAAAAGTGGGATAAGTTTTTTTTTTTTTTTTTAAAGGTGGGAACTCACCCATACTATATGTAAAAGTGGGATAAGTTTTTTTTTTTTTTTTTTTGAAGGTGAGAATTCACCCATACTATATTGATGTAACAAGGAAGAACATTACAAAAGTAAATTTCACAAGCAAACTCAAAATAGGAGGCAACACTTTGCAACAAAATGCCAATCACAATGGCCAGAAAACACACCAAAAAAAGTCAAACAACCCATTATTCAGAATTGGAACCAAGATTTTCTTTAGGGGGGTGATGAGAGTAGGAGGAATAGGAGCTAACACAGCTAGAATGAGTGGCAGGGCTCTACTTAAATATCATCCATTTCAATAGTTAAATAGTCAATAGTAATTTTACACATTATTTACAATAAAAAGTGGTAAATATTTATCCTACTTTAATTGGTTAAAATTAACTTATGACTGTTAAAATTGATGATATTTAAAAATAGCCCCACAATATAGTGCCTATTCATCTTTAAAAAAAGAAAAGAAGCCGATAGCGACTAAGACCTCCTTAATTCTGTACGCCAAACCATCTGAAAGTTGAAACCAGTGCGCATTGAGGGTGTGGTTTAAAGGATTAATGTAGCAATTCCTGAGGCCTCGTTGCATGGCATGGTAGGCACAAGCAACTTGTAACTTGTGGAGATGTGCGCAGGAGGTCCATGACCAAAGCCAATAGCCTGAACATAATCGGCATCCTCTAATGTTAGAGAGAACAGTTGACGCCACCTCAGACCACTTGAGCTCCCTATTAGCATCTTGAAATAGTTGATAACTGAGGATGCATCTGACTGTAAATTCGACATTATCACAATCAATGTCGAATATTTGTCTTATCTACACTATATTAAAGGTCCCTCGCACACTGGGCTCCCAATTCAAAGGTGGGAGGCAAATTCTATCATTAATAACCAAATTCTCCATTGATGAAGATAGAAATAGTAACATGCAAGAATAATAACTTTCAAATACAACGAAGGGCCTGAAAGAGGAAAATGAAAACAAGTGAGGTATGTAAGAGTTAGACAATAGATATGAATAACCATTCCAAGAAGCCACAAGATGGCAAGACTTAGATACCCTCAATAAATTCGAAGCCTTGGAGCCTATCCCAAAAAATGCACTAGTACAAGAGATTTGAGAGATAACACCCTTGAGATGATGTCATACTGTATGAGCAAATTAGAGAATTGGATACTGGAGAGACCATGTATGAGAACACAAGAGTGGTACATGCTTAAGAGCTTCGTCTCATAAAGTGGGATAAGTTGGTTGAATGCTTGAGGTATGTTGATTGGTGAATGCTTTTGATTTCATGAGTTGTTATTTTGACAATTACCTTGTGTGTTTATGGCTCTCACAAGAAAAGGGTAAGGCCTAAGTCTCTAAACTACATTGAGTAGGCTCTCTCAACACTTATTAGGATCCATCTTTTTAAGTATCCTTTTGTTAAAGGATGTTTAGCTGTTTGATTAGGATAGCTATGATGGGAGTAGAAGAGAAATCCTCCTCTTAGAATCCTTGTGTAATATCTTCATGAGACCATAAGAACCTAGGTTGCTCTAACACTAGAAAGTCATCTAAATTTTGCATAAATAAATTATACATTGAATTGATAGAGTGTGGTTTGAAGATGCTTGTTAGAAAATTTTGAATTTTTTTGGGTTGATGTTTTGACTAGAGGTGTTTGTGTTCAAAAGGAGTTTTTCATTTATTTTTATTGTTTAATATTTTTTTTTTCTTTCTTTCCAATGTTTAATAATCTAGGCTTGAATTAAATGAAGTAAATGGTCTAATTAAGTAGAACTTTTTAATAAAGAAATCTACATTAATTATTTGTAGGAAAATGAATAATCTAACCCTAATTTAAATGAATTTGTTAAAATGAATACTAAAATGATTTTTTTAATATATTTTTTAGAATGAAAGTGTAGATAAATTAACAAATGTAGGAAAATAGGAAAATGAAAGATTATTTTTTGTGTTTTATGAAATTGTTTTGAGACATCTTTTACATAGAATAAAATTTTCTACAAGTAGAGAGAAATCTTTTAGAAACAAGAAACAATCTTTGTTTTTCTAAAATTAAAAATGACTTTTTGAAGAAAAAGATAGACAACAAGATGTTTCATAGCTAGATCCAAACAATGATTTTATTGTGCCATAAGTTCATGTAGATTTATCTATCTTTGAACTTCTATTTTAAATGTGTTGGGAAAGATGTCTTAACCTTACATCCCAATGTTTTATATTTAATAATTTATTGTATTTATTTATTATTTTGTCTTCACATGAGAAAGATGGTGTCCCACTTTGAGGTGACACTTTTGGCCATGTATTATATACTTTTTAATGTGTGTAAAAAGTTATAAGAGTATATGATGTCATTATGACATTGTAAGATGTGGGAGTTACGTATAATAGATTCTATGAAACATGTAAGAGCATGATTATAGGGAGTTACATAGTAGACTTAACTTTTGACCAACTCTGTATTCAATGTATGTTATGACATGTCATAAGGCATCTTTGAATGGGGATAATGGAGCCAAAATGGAGTGCCCGAGTAGGTGTGCTAGCTATGCTCGAGGTTATGACAACATAAGATAGTCATCTATTATTAGAATGTTGACTCATCATGGGAGTTGGGCATTGGAATTACTCATGGGGATTTGGCTGCCATTTTTGGGAGTGGTATTCTCCCATGGTTTATGGTTTACCATTTGTGGTTTTTTTAGAATTTGTATCTCCTATATATTGGTGCTTAGGATGGAGATGTAGAATGATGTGATTTTGTAGGGGGCTATATTGCTAAAATTTCTCCAGACTTGTGTTAGTTGTTCTTCTATGAAGGCTTGTTCTTGTTGATGTATTATAACTAGATTAGTACTATGAATACATTGATTTGAGATTTGAAGGTTAGGTTTTTTTCTCAAAAGGGTCTTCCTAGTCCCTAATAAACACTATGTTACTATGGTATTTAATCTTTTGTGCATATATTTTCTTTTGAAAAGTTACTAGTGTTGGCATAATAGTTATTACATTGTTAACATTGTACGTAACTACTGGTGGTTACGTTAGTTGGGCTATAACTGTTATTTCTGATATATCAACCAAATATAACACATTATATATTTGTGTTTGTATGAGGATTTATCATTGAATCAATAAATAAAATTATTACTGCCCCTTCATATGGTATCAGAGCTATGGCGTTGTTGCTATGGCATGTGTGAGGATCTTGTGTATGGCACTGAAGTCAGCAATGTGAAGGAGCATGGATCTCTTGTAAACATTTTTGTGCTTGTGCATCAAAGTTTGAAGGAAGTGGTTACCATTATGGAAGGAGGGTGATTTTACAATGTTTGAAGGTTATTAAAAATGAGGCTCATTGAATAGAAAGTCAGGATTGGCCATGAGGTTTCCCTTTATCTTACAGTCGGCATTATCTAAACAAAGTGTGATGATTTGATTTGTCTTGTAACCAAATTTTTGGCCCACATGAATAACTATATGCTTGGCACTTAAAGGTGAGTATGAAGATTTCATTCTATGCAAGTTTGGTAGAAGTACATGTGGAGAAGACAAAAGGATAGAAGGCGTTAATTCCTACGTGTATGTGATGGCATGAGAAATGTGAAATCTGTTCGAGTGCTGTTGAGAAAGGCACTTCAAATTTTTGTAGAAGAGGCATTTAAACTTGTTATAAAGGCATTTGATCTGCAATCATTTAACAAAGTTTCTTTGTGCTCATTGAATCATTGTCAATATACAAGGTACGAACCCATGTTGGTTTAGAAACTATTTTTGGCCTGTAAACTCCATATTGAGTTAGTTTCAAGTCAGTTTGCAATTTTGAGGAGTTAGTTGTACATGTCATTGTGCGATCAAAAGGGCACACATTATTTTGTCACTCTATACAGCGGCCAATATTTCTATAATTGCAATTCCCTCTATTGTTATTAACTACCCTCTATCACTCCCATCATTTGGATATGTAGAACATCCATTTCCATCAGAAGAAACAACGAGTGGCTATTCTGTGGGGTATAAAAGGGGCTCAAACATTGTAAAATAATCATGGATGGTATGCTCATTAATAGAAAAGTAGATCTGAATGCATTGTCAATGGTGTGTGGTAAACAACAGCAACAAAAGATGGAAATTTACTTGCCCATTGATGTTTCATTTGACGGGGCCATCTTTTCTATTCCTGATGAGGCCTCCAAAGACTCATCCAAGACATCAGTTGGTTAAAGTGTAATAGGGGTCATATTGGAGGCAGGCGGCATCAGAGGATGGAGAATTTTCCATCATCTCAAGTTAGGTTCTCCTTTTGAGATGATGCTTTTCATGAGAAGCATTTTTGGTTTTGGTTATTTTACTTTTCTTTGTTGATGTTGATGGATTTGAAGAATGTATGTTTTGTGAAGATTTTTTTTGGAGATAGGTTTGGGATTTGGTGTTGAGCTTAATATGGATTGTTGTCCAGCGAGCTTCAGAGTATATGATCAAGAATTATATGCTTTCATGGTCACTAGACAATGATAGAGATCTGTTGTATCTCTTAGGGATTGTTGTTGAATAATTTAAGACTCTGTGATTTGAGAGTTCAGGACTAAAGAGCTTAAGAACACAGCTCAAAGCTATGCCTTTCCAAGGGTAGACGAGACAACATGATGGAGCCCCGCTTGGTTCAGGATTTGTTCTTTGGGAGAAGATCTTCTACAAAATATGTATTCATATTATGTAATTAGCTTTGTTGAGTATATTAGCATTTAGGAGAGGTCCCTTGGTACTATTGCAGGAACAATGTAATAAGGGGGAGAATGTTGGCATAATAGTTATTACATTGTTAACATTGTGCGTAACTACTGGTGGTTACGTTAGTTGGGCTATAACTGTTATTTCTGTTATATCAACCAAATATAACACAGTACATATTTGTGCTTGTATGAGCATTTATCATTGAATCAATAAATAAAATTATTACTGCCCCTTCAACTAGATTATATTTTATATGCATTTCTCTCCTCTTTGATTAGTGTAGGAAGTATTTCCACTATCATATTCCTTTTATTTGATATTTAACCCTGATCAACTTTATTTCCTAAGTGGTAGGAAAAATATTTTTTTGACTAATCTTTGTTTGAGTGGGAGCCATGTGTAGAACTTTGTTTTCAAGGAAAATGGCACATACATCACAATTAAATATGGAATCATTTAATGACATAAACTTTGAGATGTGGAAGCTCACGATGGAGGATTCATTGATATACAAAGATCTATGGTTAGCAGTCTCTAGAAGTAAACCTATAGGTATGAAGGACAAAGACTAGGATGTGCTGGATCAAAAAGCTAGAAGTCTCATTCAACTTTTTTTGGTAGACTTAGTGCTCTTGAATGTTGTGGATGAACCTAATGATAAAACCCTCTAGAAAAAGTTAGGAAAGTTGTACTAGGCTAAATCCCAAGTGAACAAGAATTTTCTATAGAAGAAGTTGTATACTTTGAGGATAGGTGATGTGGACTTGGTTGTTGAGCACATAAATGCATTTAACACCATTATAATCTAGTTATAATCTATTAATGTGAAGATGGAAGAAGATCAATGCATGGTCCTATTATATTCTTTGTTAGACTCATGGGATAAACTGGTGATGGCCATTAGAATTACTATATCCATATATACACCACACCCTTACAACTTACAAAACTCTTTGTATAATACACAACAAGGCTCCACACAAATCTTTTCAAATACAATACAAAACCCTCTTGTAGAAAGAATCTTTCTCATATCACAAGGTTTGCAATTACTCCAAGGACGAGAGACTCTTTCTCTTTTGTTATCCACCTTAAACATGCAATATAGAAGGAACAAAACTAAACCAAGGCCAATGGAGTGCTCTCCTCCCTAACTTAGGTTTGGTTACAAGCTATCCTCGAGCTAGGAGGCCTTCAAGGTAACTAGGATCAACACAAAGCATGTGAATGACTCAACACTCAATTAAAACACACAACCAATTATATATCCAAGAGAAACTCACAAAACTTGAGTCTATATTATGATCCACTAAGGGGAAGAAGAGGGAAACACTTCTCTACCTACCCCAATACTTAGGTTGCTCTCAACAATCTGAGTGAGAGCCCAACCCATATCACAAACCTCCTTCTCAAATACCATACAACACACAAACTCCAAACTATTACTACACAACCAAACTCTTAAAACAATAAACCCATTAACAACTCAACACCATAATCACATGACCCAGAAAAGAATAAAACATATATTTATAGGAAACTTGAGAGCCTACCTCTCCAAGATTTCAAGAGATTGATGTAGAGTTGGTGAATCTCTCTTCAAGAGGCCTTACTCCAAGATCTTCTCCTAAGTACAAGTATCCAAATCTCTTCTTATTCCTCTCCAAAACAAGCCCAAAATGACAATGAGAAAGAAGCCCTTTTTCTCACCCTAAAGAGGGGGAAAATTAAGGATTTGAATTTAAAATACTTTCAATGGGGAGGTGACACTTGTCACCTTCCAATTCACTCTCAATAGCACATCTCCCCACAAATTGTTTCACATGTGTGAGGGATTGGAGTGTGGGAAGTACTTGGGCTCTCTTCCCATGAAAATATTACATTGTGAGCTCATACATGTGTGAGATTTTGGGATCAACCCAAGCCCATACATGAACCTTGAAGAATGGGAATAGGGTGGTGACAAGTCACTCATCTCTTTTCTCCAAACACTAATCTAGTCACTCCCTTCCCAAGGCAATTTGGAAGGGTCAAATCTTGGTCAAGACCAAAGATTAGTGGCCCAAAAGGTACCTATACCATAGGTACTTGGTCTAGGACTTTAAAAATAATAAAATAATCAATAAAATGACCAAATAACACTTTTTTAAAAGCTCTTAAATCACAAATCCGAAATTGAACAACAAGGATGACAACTCATCTTACAACTCAATGTGATACAACTTTAGAACACTTAAACAATTAAAATTGCATAAAAATTAATACATAAGAAAACTAAAAAATCAAACAAAAACCTTAGTCCACCTTAGGAACTAGGCTTGGTGTCATGGGGTAAATTCACAAGGGTTACTTGATAAACCTCTGAATTTCTATTGGTCGTGGAATTTACTTGCACACTCATTTACATACCCATCAATATGTTTAATCATATAGCTGAGGCAACTCGAAATGTGATCAACATAACATTAATCTTTCATAGTTTGAATAATAACTCAATTTCTATTTTACTCATCGAAATGCATATCATTAATAAAATTCAATCTTTTCATATTATCTTTCACAAGCATTACATGTCCATCATTCTAATCCAATTAATATGGATAATCTCTTTCATTAAAATCCAACTGCATAAATGAATCATTTTAACTCATGATCGAATAATATATAATTAACTCAATTAAAACATATAGTATAAGAATTGAATGAAATGCAACATAGTCAACTTCTAGTAAAATCATCATCATGCAAATTCTTCCAATTACTCTAATCCAAACATCATTGTTTAATATAGTTTATAACAAAGGTCATAAGCCCATACACAATTGTCCAATGGC
This sequence comes from Cunninghamia lanceolata, assembly GCA_027924645.1. NCBI lineage: Eukaryota > Viridiplantae > Streptophyta > Pinopsida > Cupressales > Cupressaceae > Cunninghamia > Cunninghamia lanceolata. Next base: position 22,150,216 of record BSBN01000465.1, read on the forward strand.
TAGGTGTATCAACACAATAATTGATCCAACAGAGTACATAATCTTGACATACTAGGGTGGGCCTCACATCCTTCCCCCCTAAGACTAAACTTCCTCCTAGAATTCAATAAGGAGGTAAGGAAACCCACCTTCAAGCCATCCCAACATGGAGAAAAGTTAAAATACTTCATTTAACAAGTAGTTAAGGGAAAAATAATTAATCAAGTAAAATGGTCACCACTTATAACGCATCATAGAAGTTACACACTCCACAAAAATGGAGCAACCATCACATCACACAAAGATTTACATACATACCACATAGGATAATGTCATCAAGTCCCCAACATAACTTACAATTACTACGACAACCATAAAGAATTAAGTCACACCAATCATTTTGTTATCACCTACCAAAATAACAAGTTATCCAACTTGTACTAGCCATCAAGAGAGTCTCAACTGAACTTGCATCAAATAAGGAACTATACAACACATCATGTCATCAAGACATCATACCCATCATAAAATATGCAATCATTTAATTCCCTTTAAAAATTATTATTATTTTCCCAACACTTGTTTTCCAAACAATACCACTTATTGCACATGGATATACACATTTATCACCACAATTAGATTTCATGTGACTTATACCACGAGGCTCACAAAATGTGTTTTATGAGGAGGATAATAACCAATGTACTACTGAGTAACCATAGGGCCAAAGGCCATAGATCCAAATATTTGAATAACCACAAGGTGTCGAACCAATTGAAATTATATCTAAATAGTCAAAAAACAATAGTCTTGTCTCCAAAGGAGGTAACATCACAAGTATCAAAGTATCATGTTCCATGTAATCACAAGGAAAGATGGTCTCAAGGCCCTTCCTAGGGACCCCTCCATGCATTTCCTAGTACATTGCTCTTGTTTGTATAAGGGGGTTAGCCTCCAAGAGGAAGGTACACAAATATCACACACATAGATCTAGGTGGAAATGGAGTACGATCATCCCATAACGGTCCCATTTGTAGCTTCCATCCTCACAATAGAATTCCCTAGGCCATCTACTCCCCCATACAACCTAATAGAGACCCCTCCTAGATATGTGGTGCAGGAGCTCCACAGTTTAATCATTGTGTTTTTTTTTTCTAGTTGTTTTTCATGTTATTTGTTTACCTCTAAGGCTTTGAAAGCCATTTTGATGTGTTGTAATAAGGACTTAGTCCATTTTATTTGACTAGTCCACTAGAGTGTTTGAAAGACCTATTTTATAGGATTTTCTCTTTTAGAAACTTATTGTTTTATGTTAAACTGCCACTTCCATCGGTTCACTACCTTTCTTGGGCAGTTGTACAGACTGTTGAGAAGTGGAAACATTTGGAAAAGTTTCCTATAAACTTTAGTTTGTAAAACATGCCAAATATCGAATAAGAGGAGGAGTCTTTTAAGGAAAAAAAACTATTTTTTTGCATTTTTCATTGAAACAGCCTTCTGTACGGCCTGGTATGGATTTTTTATGAGTTGAAATGTTAGAAATTTGTTAGGTCTACAAAATACCTTTCATTTGCATCTACTTGGAGCTCTTAACACTTCTGTAGAAGAGAGAATCTTTCCAACTTGTAGAAATTGTCTTGAAACCTCTTAACTAGGGTTTTGTGTCCTAAAATGGTGAATTTGTCCTCTATCCTCTGAAAGTATCAATCATTTTCAGAAGGATGGAGGAGACTAGGTTAGTTTTTGTTGTTTTCTATGGTTTTCCTAGGTCCTCTCACCCCATAGCATCAATCCCACAATGGCGACCCCCCCACCACTATTCATGGCGATTTGTTGTTGAAATTCAACTTGAAAATAGAGATTTATTGGCTCTTGTTAGCTCTCTTGTTTGGCATAAATCTAGCCATTCTGAAAGCATGAATAATGACTCTGTTTGACGTGCCACATTTGTTTGTTGATTCCTCCCACTTTCCGCGGACAGAGATTTCTCATGCCATAAGGCCAAGGATTTCACTTGCCCAGGGGAAACTGAACGCAGAAGCAGACATGCAGGTAGAACCTTACGTTGTACTCTGATTTAGACGGTACTGCCGACCTATACCAGCCCAACCACGATATCACTCCTTCCTCTCTAATTGCCTCAACTCATCAACCAGTACTGCCAGAGAACGCCGTACTGCTTCATTGATTATATACGTCATACACTCCACCCCCATATACCCCACATCAACTTCTAGAATCAAGCCAACCCCCCACCCCTAAAAGCCCATCCTTTCCTAATACGAAAGGTGCAGGTGCCCCGTAGGGCCGGCTCAGTCCTCGAAAGTCGAGTTCACCTTGGAGGAATCGAGGTGCCTATGAATCGAGGTGTGAAACAAGGGCAGCATTGTAAATGCTGATGATAGTCATGAAGAAAAGTTAATGTATGGTGAATTTGATGTCTTATGGTGAGGACAAGACTGTGTGATTGTTTGGGCAGGTCTGGTATATGCAAGTTTGATACATTTCTCTCTCACAACCTTCAAGAATAGGCCTTCTTCATGAAAAAGAACAGCTTGCTATCATTCTAGCTTATGACAGAGTACGGTCCTATACGTTTGTTGCAAGTATGGAATCCATCTTGGATGGTTTGATGGATAGTAGGTCTGCATGACCATTGGAAGGTCAAAGAATTTAGTTTTAAGTGGATCAATCTTAAGATCTGCAAGGAAGTAGCTTTCTTGTTGACACTATTTTGTGACAACCAATGGTAATTGCTGTCCATAGTCCTGTTTAGAATAGAGTTTTGATCATTTTGTTAACAATTTCTTGTTGTTCCTGTCCTTTGAAGACTTATTGATATAGGAGTATAATGCTAGTTTGTTGTTCTTAAAGGCTATAATGTATAAACTGTCAGTTTAGTATTGTCATAGGACAGTCAAGTTGTTATTGCTGTCCTCTGTCCTGCATAACATAGTGTGAGCCTGCATAGAGTAAATGGTTGTTGTTTACATTGAGAGTTTAGTATACATTGAGTGTTGAGGGTTAGTTAAGGCCTTGAGAAGTTGATTGAACAAGTTCCACAAGATCTAAGCCTTCTTCCAAACACTGTCCTAGAGCAGTCATACTACTGTTGTTGTCCATTGCCCTGGAGAATGTAGAAATTAGTCTTTTGGTCAGAGACCTTGTTATTCTCCATGTCTTAAACAATCCTATGTCAAATTGTGTATGGAGATCCTGTTAGCATAGGTGTTAGGAGTGGAATGTTGTCCTTGAAGGTGAATGTGTTGATTGTTTGGGTAGAGTAGTGACTCCCCAAGGTGAGTGTTGAGTAGCCTGTGTGGTGGACCTAGGTGTGGTCCTAGGCTAGATCAATCACCTGAACAAAGCCTTGTGTAGGTTTATAAACAATCCACCTTTGGAAACATTAAGAAGGAAGCTTTGACAACCAAGTTCATTGAGTGAACTTCTACAACCACTACCTATACCTCTGCATCATATTGGTATCAGAGCCAATATTCTGATTGGAAGCAAGTGTATGTCAGAAGAGGAAATTGAAACAGAGGCTAGTACAATGCCTCCCAAGACAATGAGTCAAGATGCCATCAAGAAGTTGGTGGAAGAGATGGTTGAAGCAAGACTGCAAGAAGCAAGATTGCAAGAAGTAAAATTGCAAGAAGAGAAGAAGTCTAAGGGCAAGACCAAAGAAGAGGGAAGTTCTTCAGACACAAATGAAGAAATAGAGGCAGAAGAGGATCCTCTGGAGCAGGATATGTCTGCAGATCAGAAAGCCTTCTTGAATGTACTTAAGGGTGCTCATGGAGACAATGGTGATCCCAAGATGGATGTGCCTACCTTTCATGGCAAGTTGGATGGAGATGTTCTCACCGACTAGATAGAAGCTATGTGCAACTTCTTTGATTACAAGGAGTTCAATGATAGCAAAAAGGTCAAGTTTGCCAAGACAAGGCTAAGAGGTTCTGCACTTGTATGGTGGAAATATATGCAGAGTGAGAGGGAGAAGATTGGGAAGAGTCCCATCACTAAATGGAGCAGAATGGTGGCTATGCTCAGAAGCAAGTTCATGCCACTTGACTATGAGATTCAAATCATAAGGAGATTTTAGAATTTGAGACAAAAAGACATGGATGTGGCTGCCTACACAGAAGAATTTCATAGACTCAGTATGAGGGCCAATCATAATGAAGATGAAAAAGGGATGGTGGCTAGGTACCTGAATGGACTAAAATACAATCTACAAGATGAGATAAGCTTGGTGTTACCAAAGACAGTGGATGAATGTTTCTTATTGGCCTCCAGAGTAGAGGAAAAGTTGAGAAGGAAGGGTGAACAAAGTGCCAGAGGTAGAGGTGGCAGAAACCAAAGAGGTAGAGGCAATTTAGGTCGTGGACAGTTCAACAAAACTAAAAATAATAGTCAGCAAGAAACACAATCAGCAACAGAGCATAGAGGAGGTTTTAGAGGTGGTAGAAGTCATAATGGCAGAGGCAGAAATGGTGGAGGAAGTAGAGGACCAGGAGTCTTCACTGGAAGTTGTTATGGCTGCAACCAAGTTGGCCATACAATTAACAAATGTTCAGGGAAAGCCAGCAACTCTCATGATATTGGGAAGAGAAATTAGTTAGTGAAAGATGATGACTGTGAAAGTGTGAATTCACCAATGGGAAGTGCTGCACCTATTCTAGATGGAGAGAGTATGATGATAAAAAGGTCTATGTTGAAGATGCCATTGAAGCAAGAGCCCCCTCAGAGAAAGAATCTTTTCAGAACCCAAGGCCTAGCCTATGGGAAACTCTACAAAATCATAGTGGATTCAGGGTCTACTGAGAATGTGGTATCCATTGAGATGGTTGAGAAGTGCAAGTTGAAGAAGTTGCCTCATATTAGTCCTCACAAGATCTCTTGGGTAAACAAGAACCAAAGTTTCATGGTGGAGGAACAAACTTGGGTTGAATTTGCAATTGGTGACTACAAGGACAAAGTGCTATGTGAAATCATCCCTATGGATGCATGTCACCTACTTCTTGGCCACCCATGGTAGTATGATGTTAAAGCTCAGCATGATGGTGAGAAGAACACTTATGTCATCACCAAGAATGGAAGGCCATTCAAAATGGATCCTTTGTTGGAGCAGCCCAGAGGAAAGGAAAATAGCAACAGTGTCATGTTGGTGAATGGCAAGGAGTTCCTAAACCTCTTGAAGGAGAATGACAACCAGGGGTATGCTTTGGTCATGAAGCCCAAGAGTGGATTAGATCAGCAAGATCAAAAATAGAAGGAGATTCCATTGGAAGTACAACAACTTCTGGATAAGTATCAAGACCTTGTGGTAGAGGAAGTTCCCAACTCCTTACCACCCATGAGGGATATTAGTCATCAAATTGACTTAATACCTGGTGCTACATTACCTAACAAGGCTGTATACAAGCTGACTCCACAACAAAATGAAGAGGTGGCAAGGCAAATTCAAGATCTCCTGGAGAAAGGGCTGATTAGAAAGAGTCTAAGTCCTTGTGCAGTTCCAAGTGTACTTGCTCCTAAGAAGGATGGAAAGTGGAGGCTATGCACAGATTCAAGGGCCATAAACAAGATCACTATAAGGTACAGATTCCCAATGCCAAGGATTGAAGATCTCTTGGATTACCTGGGAGGATCATGCTATTACTCAAAGATTGATTTGAAATCTAGATATCATCAAATCTGGATCAGATAGGGAGATGAATGGAAGACTGCTTTCAAGACCAATGAAGATCTTTATGAATGGCTTGTTATGCCATTTGGTCTTAGCAATGCACCAAGTACATTTATGCACCTGATGAATGAGGTATTGGTTGAATTCATTGGTAAATTTGTTATTGTTTATCTTGATGACATACTAATCTTCAGCAGGACAAGGGAAGACCATGTGAAGCATGTTGGTCAGGTGTTGGAGAAGCTGCATGAGCACAAGTTGATGATCAACTTAGACAAATGTGAGTTCATGAAAACTGAACTTGTATACCTGGGATTTGTCATTTCCAATGGCTGTTTGAAGATGGATCCCTCTAAGGTTGAGGCTATTCTCAGTTGGCCTACCCCAAAAATAGTGGGAGATGTGAGAAGTTTCCATGAATTGGTGACTTTCTATAGGAGGTTTATCAGAGGTTTCAGTCACATTAGTGCTCCCATCCTCAACACCATCAAGGGTGGAGTCAAATGTAGATTCCAATGGACAAAGGAAGCTGATGATAGTTTTGAGTTGTTGAAAACAAAGGTGGCTGAGTTACCTACCTTAGTACTCCCTGATTTTGATAAGGTATTTGTTGTTGAGTGTGATGCAAGTCAGCAAGCTATTGGTGCTATTCTCAGCCAAGAAGGACATCCAGTGGCATTCTTTTTAGAAAAGTTGAATGAAGCCAAGCAAATGTATTCTACCTATGACTTAGAACTCTATGCAATGGTGCAAGCTCTTAAGAAATGGAGACATTATTTGCTGCCCAAAGAATTTATTGTGTTTACTGATAATCATGCTTTAAGCTTTCTAAATAGTTAAGAAAAATTGAATCATAGACATGTTAAATGGATGGAAAAACTACAAGTTTATACCTTCACAATTAAACACAAAAGAGGTGTCTCTAATAAGGTGGCTGATGCATTGAGTAGGAGGTTGCTTCTTATTCATGAAATTCAGTTAGAAAGCATGGGTATTAACTGTTTAAAGGAGCTGTATAAAGAAGATTCTAATTTCAAAGAGGCTTATGATGTCTGTGTGAACTTGGCTAACACATTCCATGGAGAGTATGCAGATTTTGTTTTGTAGGAAGGCCTCTTGTTTAAGGGCAATTTGCTGTGTGTCCCTAAGTGCTCCATGCGGGACAACATCATTAAGGAGAAGCATAATGGTTCTTTAGGAGGACATTTTGGCTTAGACAAGACACTAGAACAAGTCACAAGGTTCTATTTTTGGCCAAAGGTGCAATCAGATGTGAGAAAATATGTAGCTAGTTGTGCAATCTATCAAAGAGGCAAAGGTGTGTCTTCAAATATAGGTCTATACCAGCCCCTTCCCATTCCCAATAGACCTTGGGAAAGTATCAGCATGGATTTTGTGCTTGGATTACCCAGGACAGCCAGAGGGGTGGATAGTGTGTTTGTCATTGTTGATAGGTTCAGCAAGATGGCTCATTTTGTGCCATGTAAATGCACAAATGATGCATCTCATGTTGCAAGTCTATTTTTCAGAGACGTAGTAAGGATACATGGTTTACCATTGTCCATTGTAACTGACAGAGACTCTAAGTTTCTAGGTCATTTCTGGAGGACCTTGTGGAAGAAGCTGGGCAAATAGTTGTCCTTTTCATCAGCCTACCATCCACAAACTGATGGTCAGACTGAGGTGATTAATAGGTCACTTGGAAACCTTCTAAGGTGCCTTACAAAGCAGCATGGTTTGGCATGGGACTTGGTTATCAGTCAGGCTGAATATGCCTACAATGATTCAAGGAATAGGAGCACTGGTAAAAGTCCTTTTGAGATAGTTTATGGCTTTCATCCAAGAGGGCCACTTCAGCTAAAGGATCTCCAAGGTTGGGATAGAAGGAGTGCAATTGGTGAAGAGTTTGCTGCCTCCATGAAAACAGTCCATGATCAAGTCAAGTTGCAACTAGAAAAATCAGTCACAAAGTACAAAGAAAAGGCAGATTTGAAGAAAAGAGAAGTACAGTTCAAAGTTGGTGACTTAGTTATGACATATTTAAGGAAAGAAAGGTTGCCTAAGGGTCAGCCAACTAAACTCCTGATGAAGAAGATTGGGCCATGCAAAATAGTGCACAAATTCGGTCCAAATGCATATGAGATTGAGCTACTAGATGGCCTTGGTATCTCTCCAATTTTCAATGTTTGTGATCTTTTTCCTTTCAGACCTCCATTGCCTGATGAAAGTGGATCAAATGTGGTGGCTGAAGATGTTGATTGGATCAAGGATTTGCCTCCAAGCAAACCTTTACAGTTGGAGTGCATTCTGGATTCCAAAGTTGTCAAGAAGACTCGGAGAGGTGTCTATAATGACTACTTGGTGAAATGGAAGGATCTTCCTAATTCAGAGGCCACTTGGATGACTAAAGCAGATATCTTGAAGCATGGCATAACACTTCAACAGTTGGCAACTCAAGGGACTTGAGTTCTTCCTACAGGGGGAGTATGGTGCAGGAGCTCCATAGTTTAATCATTGTGTTTTTTTTTTTCTAGTTGTTTTTCATGTTATTTGTTTACCTCTAAGGCTTTGAAAGCTATTTTGATGTGTTGTAATAAGGACTTAGTCCATTTTATTTGACTAGTCCACTAGAGTGTTTGAAAGACCTATTTTATAGGATTTTCTCTTTTAGAAACTTATTGTTTTATGTTAAACTACCACTTCCATCGGTTCACTGCCTTTCTTGGGCAGTTGTACGGACTATTGAGAAGTGGAAACATTTGGAAAAGTTTCCTATAAACTTTAGTTTGTAAAAAATGCCAAATATTGAATAAGAGGAGGAGTCTTTTAAGGAAAAAAATTGTTTTTCTGCATTTTTCATTGAAACAACCTTCTGTACAGCCTGGTACAGATTTTTTATGAGTTGAAATGTTAGAAATCTGTTAGGTCTGCAAAATACCTTTCATTTGCATCTACTTGGAGCTCTTGACACTTTTGTAGAAGAGAGAATATTTCCAACTTGTAGAAATTGTCTTGAAACCCTCTTAACTAGGGTTTTGTGTCCTAAAATGGTGAAATTGTCCTCTATCCTCTGAAAGTATCAATCATTTTCAGAAGGATGGAGGAGACTAGGTTAGTTTTTGTTGTTTTCTATGGTTTGCCAGTTCAAGACTCCTTCTCCAAGCATTTGGCATGACCATAGCTAGTCCAAATTAGTGACTAGTTAGCAAGAAACAAGGGCAGCATTGTAAATGCTGATGATAGTCATGAAGAAAAGTTAATGTATAGTGAATTTGATGTCTTGTGGTGAGGACAAGACTATGTGACTATTTGGGCAGGTCTGGTATATGCAAGTTTGATACATTTCTCTCTCACAACCTTCAATAATAGGCCTTCTTCATGGAAAAGAACAACTTGCTGTCATTCTAGCTTATGACAAAGTATGGTCCTGTACGTTTGCTACAGGTATGGAATCCATCTTGGATGGTTTGATGGATAATAGGTTTCCATGACCATTGGAAGGTCAGAGAATTTAGTTTTAAGTGGATCAATCTTAAGATCTACAAGGAAGTAGCTTTCTTGTTGACACTGTTTTGTGACAGCCAATGGTAATTGCTGTCCACAGTCTTATTTAGAGCAGAGTTTTGATCATTTTGTTAACAATTTCTTGTTGTTCCTGTCCTCTGAAGATACATGTGGAGTTTGATGAGAAGATCCTTATTGATATAGGAGTATAATGCCAGTTTGTTGTTCTTAAAGGCTATAATGAATAAACTGTCAGTTTAGTATTGTCATAGGACAGTCAAGTTGTTATTGCTGTCCTCTGTCCTGCATAACATAGTGTGAGCCTGCATAGAGTAAATGGTTGTTGTTTACATTAAGAGTTTAGTATACATTGAGTGTTGAGGGTCAGTTAAGGCCTTGAGAAGTTGATTGAGCAAGTTCCACAAGATCTAAGGCTTCTTCCAAACACTGTCCTAGAACAGTCATACTACTGTTGCTGTCCACTGCCCTGGAGAATGTAGAAATTAGTCTTTTGGTCAGAGACCTTGTTATTCTCCATGTCTTAAATAATCCTATGTCAAATTGTGTATGGAGATCTTGTTAGCATAGGTGTTAGGAGTGGAATGCTGTCCTTGAAGGTGAATGTGTTGATTGTTTGGGTAGAGTAGTGACTCCCCAAGGTGAGTGTTGAGAAGCCTGTGTGGTGGACCTAGGTGTGGTCCTAGGCTAGATCAATCACCTAAACAAAGCCTTGTGTAGGTTTATAAACAATCCACCTTTGGAAACATTAAGAAGGAAGCTTTGACAACCAAGTTCATTGAGTGAACTTCTACAACCACTACCTATACCTCTGCATCAATATGGCAGTTTACATAATTTACATTACACCACAAATACCAACAATTGCAACATTAAGAATACCTCAAACCAAGAAGATTTGATAAGTAAGATCATAAGGTAAATCCATAAGAAAAGGTCAAGAAAATAAGATGAAAATCAAGTTGCCACCCAAAAAAACTCTCAAATGCAATCTTAAAAATGAAATCAAACAAGTCCTTGAGGAAAAGATGACCAATACAAATTAAAATGGCTAAGCAGCCCAACACAAATACGATTCAACACCTGTTGGTTTTATAAAATAAAAGTAAAGAAATCTAGTATCTTTATAAAATTTGCACATCACATACACCACACAACTTTCACTAAAGCCACCTAAGGGGAGGAGGGGAATGGTGGTCTCAAACTACATGAAAATAATAGCATTCAATATCATGGTTGCCTCAAACCACATAAGAATCACATAATTGATATCATGGTGGTATCAAACTATGTAAAAATCATAGGATGTAGTGTCATAGGATAGAACCTGAAGTCCTACACAACCTAGGACATGCTATGTAGAAATGTACCATGTGTCAAATGTTAGAAGTATTTGATATATAAAGTCATCTGTAGATTATCCAATGGTAAGAATAATGTGTTTTTCCATGTATAAAACTAACAAGAGCCATCACTGCCACCTTTTTTGTCACCCTATCTATGTTGTCAAGCTATCAATACACTCACTATGCCACACTAACTCATACCCAGTATTCTAATAGAACACCATGTGTCAATGCTAGAAGTCATCAATCCAAATGGTTCACAACAAATCTCAATTTCTAGTAACCAATAAGCATAACAAAATCTATTATCTAAAGGTAGTAGTTTCCAAATACTAGTAACCCATGATGATATCAATTACCCAAAAGCAGTAGATACCTCAAGTGCTCATACCAACAGAAACACCAATTGTCTATAACCAAAAGAGAGTAGACTCAAAGTACATTAGGTTCCACCTTGACCCATGTGATAACTGAAAAGGAATAGGTTTGGACTATGAACCAACTAGTGTGGTTCTAATGTGTGGGGGAGTCAATTACGGACTAATGTCCATGGAAAGTCACAACCTTCCAATGGAGATCCACCACTCTCTTGACCCTTAGTTACAATAGAGTGCTCTCTTCTGAGTGGGAGGGTTGATGCAAGGGAAGACACCAACATAATGTGAATACAATAACATAGAGAGGGACTCACATGGTTTCCCTCAAAAGGAACACATCAATACACAATTATCAACATTCTCATGTTCAACTAATCTAATACATAGTTGTTCACACACTTATTTATCACAAAGGGTGCACATAAGTGAATCATACATGATGTCCACTATACTTTTCTACCCAAGTTGGATACCTTGTATTACATACTTGAGGTACGATCCCAACATATACTAGTATCCACAAGTCACCACACTTATAAATTTTTACATACTTTATCATATTATGTCACAAGAGGACGCACATAAATCTTACTCACTCCTATCAATTTCATACCTAAAATTTGTAGCATAGATCTAATAATTCCTAAATCAACTCCATAGAGATATAATTAACTAAATGTTAATCACACAACCACATGGTTTGAATAGAGTTTTTCTTACAATCGAGTTCACTTAGGCACAAGGCACTATGTTTTCCATCTTTACTCTTATTTGAAACAACCAACATACTATTTTTTTGAAACAAAAAGGGGTGAACATTTGTTTCCCTACACACTACTTCAGTTTCCTTTCCTTTCAAACATATCTAAGTTTGTTATCAATAGTTTAAATTTTCATTCATATGCAATTTTCAGGTCTACAAAACAATATGCAAAAGAAACCAAATTTCTAATGCATTTCAAACCTTCCTAAAAGAAGGGAACTCATGTACTTAATTAAACATGCATCTATTAGCACATAACTTCTTATCCAAAGACCATCTCACTAATACAAAATTTGACTAATCACACGTAAATAAATAACTCACTTCCTAAAGTTATTAGTCACCTTAACAGGACTCATATATCTCACAAAGGAGGGAGGCAATCATAAAAGAAAATGAGTATCTCATAACTTAATCCTCTAATAGGTAGTTAGAATGCTAATCACGTGTGTATGACTTATTTCAAAAGATTCATAATATAGTTCAAGTGCCACAAGGTTATGTACATTCCTTAACAAAAATAAGAGAACTTTTCTAAAAGAGAATGAGGTGTACTATGTCGTAACACTTAAGAGCATCACCAAGTACTATCTAATACACAAGACACAAGTATGATGCTAGGAGACTATCAAGAAATGGCACGTGAGAAGTCACTAGGTTCATAGAAGAAGGAGTGGGTCTCTAATCCACTTTTATCATTTCACTTCAACTAGGAGTCCATACATTAGGTGGTAGCATTTAATATAACTTTATACACTTGTACACTTATATACTCACACTAAGTCATGTCCAAGTCAAGGGTAAATCATCACAATGAACACAATGATAGATCATCATCCTCATCTCTCAAGTAGGCAACAATCACCTAAAAGGGTATTCATCATTATAACATCTGACAAGCCTAACATATAGTCCTTCAAAATCTTAGCTTCTCAATAGGAAGTCTACTAAATAGATAAAAACTTACTCCCATATTACATAGGCTAGCGATGAACTATATCTTAATGTTTAACAATGCCAGTTTCCTAGGTGCAATATTAATTCTTTGCTAAAGTTTAAAACTAAAAGATCTCCTTTCCTATCAAAATTTTCAAAGATGACACTATAAGGATTACTTATGCCAAGGCATCCAAGACTTGCAATGTCCTTAAACCACTCACGCAAATTGAACACACTACTCAAGTGCCTAAACCATCGAGTTCTACATGAGGGTTAAATAGAACACAAATAGGGGATCTAAACATCCCCACACAAGGTATGTTATGAAACTCTTGAGAACATAGCTAGAAACTAGTCACCCTTCCATTCATGAGTATGCACAACCTATCGTGGTCTAACACACACCTAGAGTTCCCAGAGTTTGAAACTTGGGCTTTGATACCAAATGCCATTCCCACATTTACACATGGACATGAAAACTAAACCAACAAGTTTTTTTTATACAAATCAACTCTAATACACGATCATGTGCTACAAACTCATTCATTTAATGTGAGCACAAAATGACCTTGCACGTGCAATGAAACATTTGGAATGCCACACAAGGCGGGGAAGGGGGTTTGAAAAGATTAAACCAACTAACTAGCATGTGATTTCATGTCTTATGACATCATACATAGATCATCCCTCGAGGCAGAACATCTCCCCTATGCCCTTAGGTGAAAGAAGAAAGTGATCTCACCCATCAAGCGAGACCTAAACCTTATTCAGAAAAGATATCCTATTAAGCTGATTATTTAAACATGAAGTGATAATATAGTCAAATGAATAACCTTTTCATCAATAATAGATTGAGAATGAGTGACAAAAAAAATGCTATTCAAACCTTATAGCATTTCTAAAAAAAATTAATCACTGGTGTGGAAGAGAAAGGATAAGCTATTATTAAAGAAATCTAACTAAGTTCCAAGTTTAAAATATACCATTTAATATTTTACTGAAATGTGACAATAATCATTTGAATGAAAAACAATATTTAGTTCCATATATTTCAATCTATTTGTAAATGAAAAGTAATTTAAAAACACATCATTTAAATAAATAACAAAAATATTTAATTTTCAACTAAATATATATCATTTCAAAACTTAGTTAAGTTTTCATCAACACATTATTTAATCCAAAATAAAAAATGCTATAAAACTTCTAAATCACATGAATAAATTTAAATCCATCTCAAAATGTGGAATTAAGGAATTAATGCAATTATTCAAGCATTAAATTATACTTTGCTAAAATACATCTACCCAAATCAACATAATTTTCTAAAAAAAATACAATTCCTCTAGGCTACACAACTAGCCTACAAGAGATTAAAAATCCCTAAGAGGAATTAATTTGTCCTAATCCTTCCTTAAAATCTCTAACCCACTAGGGTAACATAAGAAAACCTAGAAAATAAGTTATAAAGACATGCTAAGTCTCTTTTATTCTCATTCTTTGTTTTGTAGAGGGAAAAGAGAAGGGCAAGAAAGATCTCTTTTCTATGAAAAGATAATTTCTTCAATACTATTAGTTAGCAAGATTCTCCATTTTCCCTAATATTGTCTTGCTATAGTTTTTTAAATGTTTCCAATGTTTTCCTAATATTTTTGTTTCCTATTAGTTTAAAACAAATAGTGTTGTTTTATGCCTTTCCCTCCAAAAATATTTGTCTTTGAAAAAAAGAGATGGGACTATATATAGTTCCATCTCTCTTTTTATTTTTTATTTTGATCGGTAAGGAGGGATTATTTAGGCTAGCCCCACACTAGTGGAGGTCACAAGAAGGACCTCCTCCCCATCCACATATTCAACTTAGATCACTTATTCATCTCCATCTTTTGAACCTTATGGCCTTGTCATTTAAGCACAACCCCTTTGACTTATATATATATAAGAGTCCATCAAACCAAAGCCTAATCATTTGTTAACTTGCATTTTAAAACTTAAGTTGAAATTGTTTTAGATAGTGTTAAAGGGATAAGGAAGGGCGACGGGTTAAAAAAGGGGATGGTGGCGCTATGTGTCGTGACCCCTTTGGAGGGGCTCATGGCACCCATAGTGTCGTAGCCTTAGTTAGGGTGGAGCCTCCACCACCGACAAACCCATGGTCCTATGGAGAGTGGGACTCCCCTCCTCACCACCCCTGGTAGCAAGGCCGCATGGCCAGAGCTTTCATACCCTTGTGCATAGGCTCAAAACAAACATGCATTTTTTTAAATAAAACAAACAAAACATTTAACTTAAAGTCATAATAACTTTCAACTCATATTTATTTGATAACCTTTAATTTATGTTTTTTAACCCCACATATATATAGTCACTTCTCTGGTTTAAAATAGAGATATAAAATGAAACAAAAACTTGATAAAAATACTCTCTTTATTATGTACCTTGTGTGTGTGTAACATGAAATACATTGAAATCCAAAGGAGTCTAACATGTTTTTATTTTAAAACATAAAATACATGAAATGCATCAATTCAAATACTTTTATAGGAACATAAAAAAGATTATCTTTTTGTATTTAACTATAGACAATTTTACTCTCTCAAAAACTATAATATCCAAATTGCATATAAATTATTTTTCTTGTAGGAGAGTGAGTGAGAGAGAGAGAACAATATATGTATTTTTTTAAAAAATAATCAGAAGAAGCACTAATTTCATTTCTTTTTTGAACATTAAGAGTAAATGCTTAAATGAAGATAAGGATAGAGGTAATTATTTCTTTAATCTCCAATCTATTCAAATGCTTTAACATGATATATAACCAACTTAAATATAAATCAAAGGACTTATATTCAATCTTTTTACCAAAGCTTACATTTTCATAAAACAGATTCATAAGGACAATTCGATCTCTTACCAAGCTTTCTTAAAAAATAAATTCATATGCATGACAATGTATTCAACTCTTAAAACTTGATAAAGAGAGAATATTAATCCATTTGTCAACAACACCAAGCTCACTTATAGATTTATATCCATACATACACCACACCCTTATAACTTACAAAACTCTTTGTACAATACACAAGGCTTCACCCAAAGCTTCTCAAATACAACAAAAAAACTCTCTTGTAGAAATAATCTTTCTCATATCACATGGTTTGCAACTACTCCAAGGATGAGAGACTCTTTCTCTTTCATCATCCACCTTAAACCTGCAAGATAGAAGTAACAAAATCTAACCAAGGCCAATGGACTGCTCTCCTCCCTGACTTAGGCTTGCTTACAAGACACCCTCGATCTAGGAAGCCTTCAAGATAACCTAGGATCAACACAAAGCATGGGAATGACTCAACACTCAACCAAAACACACAACCAATTATATATCCAAGGGAAACTCACAAAACTTGAGTCTATATCAAGATCTCATAAGGGGAAGAAGAGGGAAATACTTCTCTACCTACCCCAATACTTGGGTTGCCTCAACAAGAGTGAGAGCCCGACCCATCACAAACCTCCTCAAATACCATACAACACACAAACTCCAAACTATTACTACACAACCAAACTCTTAACAACAATAAACCCACTAATAACTCAACACCATAATAACATGACCAAGAAAGAAATAAAACATACATAATAGGAAGCTTGAGAGTCTACCTCTCCAATCTTTCAAGAGATTGATGAAGATTTGGTGAAGCTCTCTTCAAGAGGCCTTACTCCAAGATCTTCTACCAAGTCCAAGTATCCAACTCTCTACTTCCTCTTCAAAACGAGGCCCAAAATGAAAATGAGAAAGAAACCCTTTTCTCACCCTAAAGAGGGGGGTAAATAGGGTTTTGAACTTTAAATCCCTTGAATGGGGAGGTGAAACTTGTCACCTCCCCATTCACTCTCAAGAGAACATCTCCCCACAAATATTCTTACATGTGTGAAGCATTCGGAAGTGGGAAGTACTTGGGTTATCTTCCCATGAAAGTCTTACATTATGTGCTCACACATGTGTGAGGCTTTGGGATCAACCCAAACCCATACACGAATCTTGTAGAATAAGAATGGGATGGTGACAAGTCACGCATCCCTTTTCTCCAAACCTTAATCTTGTTACTCCCTTCCTAACATACTTTGGAAGGGTCAAATCTTGGTTAAGACCTAAGATTAGTAGCCCAAAAGGTACATATACCATAGGTACATGGCCTAGGGCTTTAAAAATAATAAAATAATCAAGTGAAAAACCAAATAACACATTTATAAAAGCCCTTAAATCACAAATCCAAAATTGAATAACAAGGATGACAACTCATCATCCAACACAACATGATACAACCTTAGAACACTTAAACAATTAAAATTGCATAAAATGTAATACATAACAATACTCAAAAATCAATCAAAAACCTTAATCCACCTTAGGCACTAGGTTTGGTGTCACGGAGTAAATTCACAAAGGTTACTTGATAGAGCTCCAAATTTCCATTGGTCATGGAATTTACTTGCACACTCATTTGCACTCATCAATATGTTCGATCATATAGCCGAAGCAACTTGAAATATGATCAACATAACATTTAAGATTTCATAGTTCGAATAATAACTCAATTTATATTTTACTCATCAAAATGCATATCATTATTAAAATTCAATATTTTTGCATATTATCTTTCACAAACATCACATGTCCATCATTCGAACACAATAATTGAACACAATAGTCTATAACAATAATTGATCCAATAGAGCACATAATCCTGACATACTAGGGCCTCACACATAGATTGTCCACAGGTTGAATTCACTATTCATGTGTTGGTGGGTGCTTCCATACTATGTGATTTTTCACTGAAGTGGCATCCATATTCCTATTGAATATCATAGATCTTATCCAGGATGTTGACTTCATGGAAACAATAGCATTTGGATATATTCATGATTATCTCACCCCCGTGAACAAACTGAAAAAGGCACTAGAGAGCTATGATCTATTTGATGGTGAGGCACCCATCAAGCACTCTACTTAAACATCATCCACTTCAATGGTCAAACAGTCAATAGTAATTTTACGCCTCAAACACAATAAAAATGGGAAATATTTGTACTATTTTTATTGGCCAAAATTGACTTTTGAATATTGAAGTAGATGATATTTAAGAATAGCCCCCATCAAGGATCTCTTTTCTGTGGTGTTGCTCCATTCCTCTCCTGCAATGTCATGTGTTTGTCAAGCCATCCAGAAAGGACTCTAGAATGGATGTATCAATGCCCTCAATATGACATTAAGCACCCACTGGTTCCAACTCCCACCGAATCTGGATGCCAAGGCCAAGGAATTGTTTAATGTGGTCTGATTTCTTAGACTCCATGCTCTAGATATGGCTTCTCAACCTCCAATAGTCCCACTTGTTGAATTGGAAGACATCTCTCAAAAACCCACTGATATCTACGTCCATGGAATTTTGGGTTTTATAGAGACTTATAGATATTGTATAGTATAACTTAATTTTGGTTTTAGGCCTAAGCGCCTTCTCTGTTTCTTGGACTGTATATGAGGCGTCACGCCTAAATATGCCCAGCTGGGGCTATAATTTTTTTTTTTAAAACTTTGAGTTATATTTTAATATCAATATATAGATGTTTTACACCTTTTACTATTAAAAACATATTTATTTTATGTAATCAAATTCAGATATATTAATACTATTTCCGTTTTACATTTCTTAACTCTACCGTATATAGTTAAATTAATCTAACTTCACATGTTTTCATTTTGGAGTCATATTGTGTTGTTACGGTTGTTTTCATTTAAGGTCACATGCTACATTGTTTCCCATATTCTATCCGGTTTGCTTGTCTTTAAAACATAATACCATTCCATCCATTTTTCTAGAAGTGGGCTGTATCTATTTCCATTGATGTGTAAGTGTATATCTTTCAAGTATGATATTATTCCATAAAGCTTAAATAGTCGATACGTTTTATGTCGACTGAGGTCAAATCAAATTTAATCGACAAACACTGTCCATTCTTTAGGTTGATTAAAACAGTCGAAAAAATAACAAGTCGAAATTACATGTAAACAGTGGGCACACAACGTACCTGCTGTTTACAGATTCCATCCATCTTTCTAAAAGTAAGCCGTACCTATTTCCTTTATATCAATTCAAATTTTATGGCACCAAAGACATACGCATCGTAGATGGCAAAATACAGTAATTTTATAGAAGAAATAACATGGAATAAGGGAGACACAATATTAGTTGTATACAGACGGACCTGCAGATTATATAACTAGAACATAACAATGGAGTATTTGATGCATAAACTAGGGATACAACAAATAAAACAACTAGAAGGGCACCTCTATTTTATAAGCATATCATAATTTCTATTTCTATTCCATCAACAATTGCCATGGAGTTATTTTCTCTGGTCCATTGTTTCGTCAGATCCGCCCATCCATTAAAAGGTTCCTATACAGGCGATTGCACAGGAACCCCTTCAATCTTGTATCGATATCCTGTTGGAGCTATTTGGAACAAGTTAGAAGCCGCGTCAGGAGCCGCGCCAGGAGACGCGTCAGGACCGCCTGGTACATAAATTTCCACCGGCGCTTGGGAATTAGCTATTTCACTCATCAGTAGCGATTGCACAGGAGCCCCTTCAGTCTTGTATCGAGATCCTGTCGGAGCTATTTGGAACAAGTTACGAGCCGTGTCAGGACCGCCTGGTACATGAATTTCCACGGGCCCTTGGGAATAAGCTATTTCACTCATCAGCAGCGTTGCCAAAATGAAAAAGAGCACCTCCATAAAATGCTTCATAGCTTTCCTTCAATCGAATACAAGGAAGAATTATAAGACGATACTCGACATGGGTGCCTTTTATAATCATCCAGGCGGACTCCATCTCTATAGCCAAACCCTAAACGCTGCTCCGTATAATCATCGGATGGGGTCCACCGACGACATTCTAGATATTGAATTTTCTCTTCAATGTAGTTCCTATCTTCACCATTGTTCTTCCGAGAAATTGAAGTCATTAGCATTTAATTTTTTGTAGAGGCCTTGCTCTTGGTCATAGATTGAACTTTCAACATTTATTTGGACGCAAAATATTTAAAATTAAAAACATTCATTGATTTTGGACATAAAATCTCCCAACATATAGTCAAGACATCTTTGCCGTCACGCTAAGGATTACTACTCTATTCAGTGTCAATGGTCTTCCCCGCCGTACCCATTGGCCAACACACACAGTCAAAGATGATATCAGTTTTATTTTTTATTATTAGCCGATAGGCTTATATGTGGGACATTTTCGTCCAGGAAAACTGTCTCATGTCGGGAAAAGTTGTGGACGCTGGTCGGATTTGCCCTTTCCATGTGATTATTTGTTTTTGCCCAAAAGCTTTTGATTGATTTCGGCATTAACAGATAGTTTTAAACGGCAGTTTTTTTTAATTTAAAAATTTAAAAACAATTTAGAACAAAAAAAATTGATTTCGCATTTTTGATTTCCGCATTAACAGATATTTTTAAAGGGCATTTTTTTAAGGCGGTTAAAAAATTTAAAAATAATTTAGCACAAAAAAAATTGATTTATTGTAAACTGTATTATTGATTTCGGCATTCACGGCCTTTTTTAAAATTGATTTGGGCATTTTTTTAAATTTTAATAATAATAAATTTATAAATTGATTTCTTTAAGATAATATTTTTTAGTGTTAAAGGAGAGTATGATATGACATTATGCCAGGTTTAAATGCTCGCAAATTGATAGTGCGTGGCCAACCTATACTCCTATAGTTTATGATTTGTATGTTAACAAGAGACGCATTGCGTCAGATTCCTGCCGATTAGACATTGTTTGGAAGAGAAAGAGAAGAGTGGATGCAGTATCATAACGGTGTAGTTCATTGTTTGTTTTGTTTTCATGAATATACACACAACAATGCCAAAAACTATGATACAAAGTGAATGAAATATTACAATGAGCTCCTAGCACATGTAGGATAAGAAGGAAAAAGGAATGTGGGAGTTGACAACTAAGTAACGTTGCAAATGGATGACACATGTGGGAAGTCTTGGAATAAGTGCGAGGACATGCATAAGGAGCGGCTTGACTATTGGCAGAACCCAGTGAGGCGGTGAAAGTGTGAACTGTTGAACTGATTGAGCCAATGAATCGGTTCAATGAAGCGGTTCAACGGGCTAGCTGAATGAAGTGGTTCAATGGACGGGTTCAATGAAGCGGCTCAATTGTTGGCAGGACTTAGCGAGGCGGCGGAACTGTGAACTGTTGAACTGATTAAATTTAATTTTCATGGTTTCAGGGTTAAAAATGAACTTTGTGGAAAAGATTTAATTTGTAAAGCATTTAACTTGATTAACATAATTATATAAACTAAACATGTAATTATGGTAATTAATAATTTATGAACTGGTACTTATCTATTATACATGTATTGAATAGGTTGAAAGCTTAAATATTGTTCTAATTTGCCCCTTAGTTTGAAGTATGACTAAAGATAGTAGTAATAACTTCTTGTTTGGCCTTCTGTATAGATATGTTTGTATGCGTGGTGACGAGATCACATTGCAATAAATGCTAGACTTGTTAAGAGAAGAAAACATGTAGTTAGAGTTGCAAGTTGTTGATGGGAGGCCCAATCACTATTGCAGTGATGGTCACGACGAGTCACCTTGGGATGGAGAGTCTGTTGTTGTAGGCATGCTATTAATATAAATTCAAAATATTCATAATAAATTAAAGAGAATCAATTTTAAAAATTATGTTTAAATTGATTATTTTAATAATATTTAAGAGTGAAATTTAATTAATTTATTATTTAATTAATTTTTATATAAGTAAAAAATATTGTATTTATTTTCTTTTGTGTGTGAAATATTTCTAAATATCTTATAATTATTATTGACCTGATCTTTGAAAATTGTAATTTTGAAATGACTGGAAGTTATTTAAGTAAAATATTTTAAAAAATAAGGCTCTCCGTCTTGTCGAAGATTGGTATAGTGTCGGAGACACATGCCATTGTTATTCGCATCGGTGAGAGAAACAATATCGGGCTAAGGAAAATACACTTAGCCGACGGTATACAGTTTCACCGATCGGTGAGACATCATCGGAGTATCGCCGATAAAGAGTATCG
The DNA here is from genome assembly GCA_027924645.1 of Cunninghamia lanceolata. Classification (NCBI taxonomy): domain Eukaryota; kingdom Viridiplantae; phylum Streptophyta; class Pinopsida; order Cupressales; family Cupressaceae; genus Cunninghamia; species Cunninghamia lanceolata. The sequence continues at coordinate 22,171,997 of BSBN01000465.1, forward strand.
GCGTGAGGAACCTTGTCGGGGGGAAGCCGAAGAAGTCATGGCGACCGTTAGAGTCCCGCTGATAGAAACTCATCGGAATGAGATGAACCATTGGGGCCGCGAACCGGAGTCTTACCGAAGCGGAGGATCTGGCCGATGTGCCTGACGATATCGGCGAGAGACAAGGTGTCGGTGTAGGTGGAAGAAGCTTCGGCTAAGGAGGAAGTCTGGCTGACGAAGATTGGTCATCAGAGTAACGGAGTCTATCGGCCTGAGATATTTCTCGTCGCCCGATAGTCTGGGTGTTGCCGAAGGCAACCAATGTCAAACTTTTCATCGGCGTGAGGGAAGCTTCGGGGAGACTTCTGGTGGACCGGGCGATGTATGAGGTGTTTCCGATAGGCAACTAACCGCTACGGGGATATCGGTGAGAACTTGGGAGACCTCTTGCCGATAATGAAGATATAGTCAAATCTTCATTCGCTTCTTCTGGCACTCTGCATCATTGGTAAAGGAATATGTAACAGATGTGAAGACCAGACCTTATTGCTGGATGCTCCAGTATCACAACCAAATCCCAAATAAATTGTTTCCCAGATATTTGTTCTGGATAACATATCTTGCAATTTATCTTTTCTACAACATATTGTATCATTGACAGTGATAAAAATTTGAAGTAACAGGATTCTTTTTGGATTTGACTTTGATTTTTGTTGCTATTCAAATGAGTCTTTATATCTATATTTTGATTAGTTAATACTTTAAAAGTTCAAAGATTAGCAAGGATATTGGCATACTGAATGAAAGTTGAGGTTCTTTTTCTGTTGCTAAACAAGTGCCTTGAGTTTTCCTTATTTTCACGATTTCCACCTACAATTTACGGTACAAGGATTGAATGGTTAAACCTTTGAGCTTATCAAATTGTCGAAATGTTTAGACACTAAAGATAGATAGTTCGCAGAATACTCAACTACATTGGAATCATAAATTTCCCAAGGACCATTAGGCCCAGCCTAAACAAACGATTTGCAAATAATTTTGGTAGCCATTAGAATAATTAAAATATCTTTGTATTTGAAAAAGCATTGGCTATCTATAATATACAGATGTAATAGAGTGAATTATGTGCAGATACAGGAAGAGAAGGTTGCAAATTAAAAGTTAGAAATATATTTTATATTACAGAATAAGTGATTGGAATTTGTTCAATTGGCAAGTTGACCCATAATGATTGTTGCGTCCTCAAATTAGAACGGAATTGCATGATAGTATTTGAGCAGATAGTATTGCTTGGTCCCAAAGTTTTAATTGTATCAATACTTTTTGACAGTAAACAGATCATATTATATAGAACAAATTCCTAAAAACTTTCGCCACCCAATTATTGAGCACACATAGTTAAATAGGGCACTATTCCTGTAATGCCCATTGCCGTATGCAATCTACGATTTTGTTAAGCCATTGGGCATCGAAAACTGTATGATCATTATTATATTGAATGAACTATTGCACATGAGGAAGATAAATCTCATTGAATGCAGTGAAATGTGTTTATTGTGCTTTTGGGTTGGATGTTTATTGTTTGGTGATCTTATGTGTTTCAGCATAATACTTAGACAGAGCTAATGTTGTTCTTTTGGGTTGGATGTTAATTCTTTGGATGTTTATTTACAGTTGTTTGATCTCCATACTGATTTTGCATTTTGGTGAAGTCAATTTACAACAAAACAAAACAAAAATTTATTTACTAGCAAATTAACAATAACTGTATTGTAATAGAAAATGCGGTTAATTTGTTCACACACATTCAATATTGCATGTGATTGTAGGGCACTGTGCCAATGTGCAAATGGTTAAAATACCAAAGTCTAAGATTAACAGATCAGGCAAAGAGGGTTTAGCTTATACAATTGGGCTTTTGGCAATGGCAGTGAGCAATTTATCTAATGATTTGGCATAATCCATGGGTCATTAGGATTGTGTAGCTTTGGCAACCAAGATTGCCCTACATTGCTAGAGAATTTTGGCACTTATAGATCAAATGATTTGAATGATTTCTCGAAACTAAAGAACCAGTAAGCTAATTGGAACCTATTCCCCTGTTGAAGTGTCTTGTTACACAAAAGGGTAAAGATTGTGAAAGAAACAGCATTGCAGTATCATATTTAGGCTTATTGCAGGACACCCTAGCCAAGAAGCCTCAATTTGGTAGGATAGACATTCTTGCTAGATATGGAGAGAGCTATTGGGGTTTATCGTTCACTTGGATTCCGGTTGCACTTTCCCAGTTAGCAGTGGCTGACCCGATGGTTTTAAGCGATTGGCGAACTTCTTGCTGTGAGGTATTACTGTTCGTTGTGAGGTATGGCGATGAACTGTATCTCTATGATGTAAGACGCTGATGCTGATGCAATACAAAATGCATAAGCACAATTTAGAATGGATAGGTATATAGACAACTCCAGAAATTGCCAGCATTGATAGTCGAATACAATGTGGCAGTGTATTGTGTTGTTTAGAAGAAATAGATGATGGAACAAATGTAGTGTTATGTTGGATTGTCAGACAAACACAATCCAATATTTGCTAAGACAAGTTGTAATGACAATGCATGTGTGTCAAATGCAGCCATCGGTTCACTGTGTGCTGTGAGTGCGAAAATTGGACTAAGATATAATTACAGCGAACCAATACGAATATCTAGATCTTGATTTTGTGTGCAATGGCGATTGCAGTTTCTCAGGTGGAGGTGGTCTTATTACATTACCAATGGCCAGAATGCGATGTGGGTGTGTTTAACTTTGGGTTCATCTGAGGAGCTGTTATTTTCCATCTGGCAAATAGGTAATCCCGATCCTAACGAATCAACTAGCTAAAACGAAAACTGTATGATTATTGTTATATTAAATGAACTATTACACAGGAGGAAGCTAAATCTCATTGAATGCAGTGAAATGTGTTTATTGTCCTTTTGGGTTGGTTGTTCATTGTTTGGTCATCTTATGTGTTTTAGCATAATACTTACACAGAGCTAATGTTGTTCTTTTGGGTTGGATGTTAATTTTTTGTATGTTTATTTACAGTTGTTTGATCTCCATACTCATTTTGCATTTTGGTGAAGTCAATTTACAACAAAACAAAATAAAAATTTATTTACTAGCAAATTAACAATAACTGTATTGTAATAGAAAATGCCATTAATTTGTTCACACACATTCAATATTGCATGTAATTTCAGGACACTGTTCCAATCTGCAAATCGTTAAAATACCAAAGTCTAAGATTAACAGATCAGGCAAAGAGGGTTTAGCTTACACAATTGGGCTTTTGGCAATGGCTGTGAGCAATTTATCTAATAGTTTGGCATAATCCATGGGTCATTAGGACTGTGTAGCTTTGGCAATGAAGATTGCCCTATATTGCTAGAGAATTTTGGCACTTATAGATCAAACAATTTGAATGATTTCTCCAAACTGAAGAACTAGCAAGCTAATTGGAACCTATTCCCTTGTTTAAAAATGTGCATCATGATTGCAAATTAAAGATGAAGTTGAAGTATCTTTTTACACAAAAGGCTAAAGATTGTGAAAGAAACAGTGTTGCAGTATCATATTTACGCTTATTGCAGGATACCCTAGCCAAGAAGCCTCAATTTGATAGGATACACATTCTTGCTATACATGGATAGAGCTATTGGGGTTTACCATTCACTTGGATTTCGGTTGCACTTTTCTGGTCAGCGGTCGCTGTCTTGATGGTTTTAAGCAATTGGCGAGCTTCTCGCTGCGAGGTATTATTGTTTGCTGTGAGGTATGGCAATGAACTGTATGTCTATCATGTAAGATGCTGATGCCAATGCAATACAAAATGCACAAGCACAATTGTGGTGGACAATTTAGAATGGATAGGTATATAGACAACTCCAGAAATTACCAGCATTGATAGTCGAATATAATGTGGCAGTGTATTGTGTTGTTTAGAAGAAATAGATGATGGAACAAATGTAGTGTTATGTTGGATTGTCAAACAAACACAATTCAATATTTGCTAAAACAAGTTGTAATGACAATGCATGTGTGTTAAATGCAAGCATCGGTTCACTGCGTGCTGTGAGTGCAAAAGCTGGACTCAGATATAATTACAGCCAACCAATACGAATTTCCAAATCTTGATTTTGTCTGCAGTGGCGATTGCAGTTTCTTAGCTGGAGGTGGTCTTATTACATTACTAGTGGCCAGAATGCAATGTGTGTGTGTTTAACTTTGGGTTCATCTGTATATGAAAAATATATGGATCGAGATTACCTATTTGCCAGATTGAAAATAATAGCTCCTCAAGTGAATGATCAGATTTCTAACATTGTATACAAATACCTTTAAGCTATCTCAGATGTAATTTTTTCTGTAAGTTGTTAAGGAAACTAGAGCTCAAGGTGATAACAGCATCAATGCTGAATATAAACAGAATACATAAGATTGCACTAAATTTAACAATATTGAAGTCAAATATAGTAATAATGAAAGTAAAATGCAGTCACAAAAGAACTTTACAGGGTGGGATTTTTTGTAGTGAAGAAAAAACTATTGCAGTTAAGTCTTATAAACAACAATGAGTGCGAGATAACTAGAAACCACCAAAATTTACTGAAAATGCAATAGAGATAGTTTTAATGAATCAACTAGCTGAAACGAAAAGGAGCAGAGAAATAGAAAAGAAACATGAAACTAAAAATTGCAAGAGATACAGGGAAACAAAATTTTTTCTTTAATTAAGTTTGATGTTAAGGTGCGTAATATATGTGAAGGACAAATATTGTTTTTAAATTGTTCAGAGTAGTAGTGTATTATAACAAGAAACTATAGCTGTATAGAGTTTGAGATATGGCAAAATCATTATCAAAAATTTTATGTAAGAAGTGTAGGTGATATGTCGTTTGTTCGCAAAAACTGCTGGCTGGTTTTCTTATTTATCTGGTACCTGACATATGGATAGAACAGGAGTGGTTAGTATATTGTTTTTTAGTGATAAGCAAGTCTAAGTAACAATTACATGCAAATAATGTAGAAATAATTTATTAAAAAGTGCTGGAGAATAAATTATTTTTGTTTGATCTAATTATTGTATTGATAACAATAATGAAGTGGAATAGGAGTGTACCTGTGCATGGAGTGTATTGATTATTCTTGAAGGGAAGTTGCATTGATGATGAGGTTGTATCGATTTAACGTGAATTTACCCTTTTTAGAGAAGTCCCGTAAGATGAAGACAATTGCTGTTTTATCTGCAATATACTTGTCATATGTGAGATTGCTGAGTGCTGGAAGAAGAAGTTGGATGATAGAATTGTCACAAAAACACTGAACTGTTTGATTGTTCTCAGTGGTCACAGTAGTTTTTAGGTAAAGGGAGTATATGTATGTGACATCTTCATCACATTTGAAACAATGAGTTGTTTGGTCTTCGAGGGCTCCATAGTTATGAAACTTATAGTTGCATTGTGGGCAAAATGCATGGAAAGGGGCAGAATAAGCATTAGCTATTTTTAATGTTCCGTGGACCTGTAAGAGATGTTCAATTTTCATTGGTTCTGGGATGTATCTTTTACTATATAAATTGATTAATGAAACAAATTCAGGAATTCGGGTCTAGTTACCTCAAATGTTGAATGCAATAAACTATTCAGATGATCCAAGGTTCTTCTATTGGTTAATTTACCAATATTTGTTGCTTGGCATGTTCGCAGTGTGTTCTCTTTTACATCCATTCTCTTGACAATATTTTTGAACAGCATTGCTGGGAATTCATTTTGCTTCATCTCGTCTTCAACTGCAAGGAAATTGCTAGTCAAACTTACATGTAGCTGCAACTGTTTTTTGTACTGGCAAAATTGTTAGTAGTCTTGATCTATCGAAAGAAATATATAGTAAAATTGAAAATGTCAATGATTTGCAATAAAGAGACGATAATAATTATTTACCTGTGCTTTGTCACATTCGGAGTCACCATCCTTGATATCAAAAACATAGTAAACTCCTGTCTTTCTCGTGCTAGTGACCAATGCGCCAATGGTGCCAGCAGCATATGCATCTGTACTTGCAAGCAATTGTTTAATAGTGGTGCTTGGTATGAAATTATAGTCTTGACAAAGCTTTGGTATTATATCAACAGTGGATGCATTATTCAGCAGCAAGATGCAATCGCAGTCACCTCGATCATAGTTGGTTTTTGGAGCAAGTTGAAACCCAGATATGGATATTGTTGATCCTGGAATTATTTTGCTTTCATGTTGCATGATAAGATCACCAGTTATATTCAAGGTGATGGTCATTTCAGCTTTAACATCTGTGAGGTCTGCGCGGAAAACTTCACGTGTCTTGTTAGCTTTGTCTAATGTAGCTTTGTATGTCACAATGACATCGCCTTCAAAGGTGCTTCCTGCTTTATGAGCATTTAGATCCTCAATAGAAATTGGTTTTGAAGTTCCAATTTTTGACCTACAAGAGAGAAGATAAAATTAGTTTGAGTTTAAAGATTTGAATCAACAAAATTTATGCAGAAATAAAGAATATTGGTCACCTCTTTGATGTTTGTTCATCAGTGGTTTGCACTTGTTTTTCTGCACTTTTAGTCTTGTCCATTGTATGCTGCATATTAGGAACCATAAATCATTAGCAAAGATGAGTGAATGTATAGTTATTTTATGGTAATTATCAAATGGTTTGATGGTTGAAGTTGAAAAATGAAAAGCAATATAGATTATGAATCAATATGTAAAAATGTAGATACTAGGGAATTTTAGAATCCTCTAACAAATGGGCAGTAGAGATTTGTAAGAAATAGATGGAATTTGATGCTACTGACATCAACAAGGAAGAATTTTTTTTTTGGGTAGTAGAGAATTATTATGTTTCATTATTATATTTTGTTTGGATTTAATTTTTAAAATGTGTATATGAATGTAATTTTGATATGTCTAATGACATATTGAAGTAGGTTCGGGCTTGTTAAAGGGTTCAAATTTTAAGAAAGTTGCAAAATGATCGCTCCAATATGCTTTTGATCTGTAAACATAAAATGTTTCTGAATGTACATTGGACCATACATGGTCAATCATTGGTTTGGATAGTGATCGGGATTCATGTAACAAAAATTGCATATTTTGGTTTTGCATATGTTGTAAAAGTTGTTTTCTTTTGTTGCATTGTGTACACATGTCAATGTTGAAATCTCCTACAATGAACATTATCTTTTGTCTATCTACACATGAAAATACTTGGTTGGTGATGGATATGATTTCTGTCAATGGAGCATTTGGTCTTGCATATAGATTACATATGTTTATCTCGTTGTCCATGAAACATATTGTTGTTGTCATGGCTTCCACATTTGTTGTATGTTGCATTGTTTTACAGACAATAATGTTTTTCTGAGTTAAGAATGATATTCCATGAATATTGTATGATGAGTAACAATTGAATTGTTCAAATTTGTTGTTGGAATTGTTGAGTAGCATATGTATTTCTTGTAGACATACAATGTCAGATGCCATTATATCAATGTCACTGGTAATGTCTTCTATATGCAGAGATAGATTGCGGGTATTTAATGTACATAATAGTAGTTGTGAACTAGTAATGTGTTTGGTATGTTCATTTTCAAATATCCATTGTGCTGTTGATTTTAGGCGAGACATTTCAAGGTCTATTTTTTTTTTAATTTTAAAGTTTTCTTTTACAAGACGCTCTAACAAGAACAATGTATGAATTGTTTTTGTTCGAGAGAGTGCTGTATATGTTAATCCATGTTGCCTTATGCCAGTAGGATCAAATGCCAAACTGTGCATTGTGAGTCCTTGAGATCTATGGATGGTTCTAGCACAAGCTAGTTGAATTGGAAATTGTTTCCTAATAGTTATTTTTTTGCTGCTTGATATTTTCTGAATTGGCTTAGCAACGCGAAGTATTGGTGTCCATTGTCTGTCAATACTATTGCCATAGCATTGTGCTAGCCTTGCACGTTGATGGTGGCCAATCTTTGGATCATCAAAATTGATCCAAACAATGTCAAAGTCATTGTATTGGGTGTATGCTTTAAATGTGCCATCTGATCCATTGACGAGGCCGTCTTGTGTATTGTAATTCCCAGCATAGATTTCTACAAGCATATTTGGTTTCAAAAGTATTTGAGATGGTAAAGATGCTGTATGATTATAGAGACGGACCCCGTTGTAATTTTCATCATGTTCATCAATTACATTCAATATAGTTAGCTCTCCAGTAACCATTGATAACATTTTTTGATTGTGCGCATTAACATCTTTCCTTTTGTAAAATAGGAAAGGGAATGTCGGGTCCATGGGTGGTGGGTGCAGGCAAGTTTCATTCAAATATTCTATATCATTATTTGTCTATGAACCTATACGTATTCTATTGAGGATTGCAATAAAGTTTTCATCTTTTTGTCGCATAGTTGATTGCAATTCATAGAATTTTATGTTGTCTTTCCAAAAGTTGTATGGCATTAGTTCAGTTAAAGTTGGTGTGTTTTCAAAAACAGCTGAATCGAGCACAGGCTGTGCTTGGTACAAATCACCACAAAAAATTGTGTCAAGATTTCCAAAGTATGTAGTAGGCGTTTGCATTATATCTCTTAATCGTCTGTCAATGTAACGCAAAAATGATGCGCCTACCAATGAAACTTCATCTAGTAAGAGCACACGCAGTTGCTGGTAGTGCTTTGACATTGTATCAAGTGTTTCAATGCTCAATGGAACAAATTCTGACTTGTTGAAAGGTATGTGGAATGCTGAATGTAATGTTACTCCACCTATATTGTATGCTGCCTTTCCTGTGTAAGCAACTATTAGACCTTTAGGTTTGTCAGGATCAGTATTAATGGAGTTATTATATATGCGAAGAAGAGATTGAAATATTGCTTTTGCAGTAAATGTTTTCCCAGTTCCTGCTCCACTTGTTAGGAACAAGTGTAGTGGAGTTTTGTTGTTTTTTGTTTTTTTCAATACAATGTCTTTAACAATTGCTTGTTGTTCTTGATTTAGCATTCGTCTCAACTTGAAATATTCGACATTGTCCATGATATATGGGTGTTTTGCAATTTCAACTGCATTAGCAAAATGAGTTTTTGGTTTGTTACGCTTTAGTGTTTCAAAATCTTGTTCTATGTTGTATGATTCTTTGTATGGCTTTTCATTTGGAAGGATTGACTGGTTGTGAGTGTGCTTATTTTCAGAATTGATCTCATCGAGAGCTTTGTCAATATCACCCCATTTAGAATTGATCTTGTAATTGTATTTGATATGATTTGCATTAATTGTGTTTTCATGAAATGAGTAAGCATGGTGCCATGTATCGAAACCATGCTTAAGTTATTTAAGTAAAATATTTTAAAAAATAAGGCTCTCCGTCTTGTTGAAGATTGGTATAGTGTCGGAGACACATGCCATTGTTATTCGCATCGGTGAGAGAAATGATATCGGGCTAAGGAAAATACACTTAGCCGACGGTATACAGTTTCACCGATCGGTGAGACATCATCGGAGTATCGCCGATAAAGAGTATCGGCGTGAGGAACCTTGTCGGGGGGAAGCCGAAGAAGTCACGGCGACCGTTAGAGTCCCGCCGATAGAAACTCATCAGAATGAGATGAACCATCGGGGCCGCAAACCGGAGTCTTACCGAAGCGGAGGATCTGGCCGATGTGCCTAACGATATCGGCGAGAGACAAGGTGTCGGTGTAGGTGGAAGAAGCTTCGGCGAAGGAGGAAGTCTGGCCGACGAAGATTGGTCATCGGAGTAACGGAGTCTATCGGCCTGAGATATTTCTCGTCGCCCGATAGTCTGGGTGTTGCCGAAGGCAACCAATGTTGAACTTTTCATCAGCGTGAGGGAAGCTTTGGGGAGACTTCTGGTGGACCGGGCGATGTATGAGGTGTTGCCGATAGGCAACTAACCGCTACAGGGATATCGGTGAGAACTTGGGAGACCTCTTGCCAATAATGAAGATATAGTCAAATCTTCATTCGCTTCTTCTGGCACTCTGCATCATTGGTAAAGGAATATGTAACAGATGTGAAGACCAGACCTTATTGCTGGACGCTCCAGTATCACAACCAAATCCCAAATAAATTGTTTATTCATTTATCTCTCTAGCTTTTGCGAAACCCAATTCTATATATGCAAATGTGTAAAGACTATAAAGCGTTGGTTTTATTTAAGTGACAGCTGTTTAGTGGTGGAGAAGAATCCATTGACGTGTCATGTAAGCCTGTTCTAAATTGTGGAAGAGAATGAAAGAGCAGAAATATTTAATGAAAAAAATCAACGCCAGACATTATGGCCACGGAACAGGGAGAAAGCAACTTAAATCAACTCCAGACATTATGGCCACGGAACAGGAAGAAACTAGGTTTACTACCCACAAGTCTGCACAGACAATTAACAATGGTATACAAATTTTTCCATTTCATTTCTGCTCATACAAAATTAACAATTTTTTTGCTCTGTATACAATGGTATTGATGATTTCAATATTTCTAGGAATTGACCCATTATTGCTTAGTACTTCCTGAGAATTCCTGTCATGGACTATATTAAGTGGGCTTCACAAGGTGAGGATTGCTTGGAGATGCAATAGACGCCAGGCGCATTTCTCAGGACATTAGGGCTCTCTGGACGAAGCAGTATGTCTTATGTTGTAGACATCGAAACACACACAAGCAAGAATAGCAGCAGCGGCAGTTGTGCACTTTGTGCATTTTTAATTTTGTTTTGGGCCATTGTCAATTTTCCACTTAGACACAGTAAATTGTTAGTTGGACAGTGATGGAGAAGCCTGGAAATCATTCCTTCGCATAGAAGTAGCACTGTACTAACTGGACTGGTTGGATGCGAGAATATGAGGATAAGATTTAACAAGGAACTGATTATTTGGGCCTAATCCCTAACGTTTAAGAAGTGAAGAGGAAAATTGGAATGATCCCGTGCTTTGTAAATTATTCATTTTGGCACAGGATGGATGTCCGCTTACAGAAAAAGTCTAGTATACATGTATAGTCCTGATAGACAGAAATAGAGATTTCTGGAGGTCTGCCCACAACATTAGTTCAATGGTATTCAACCGCATCCACCTCACCTATTCCATCCACATGCTCACCAGGCCGCAGTACAAAACTTGCTCCGGAATTCACACATTTGAGTCCTTCAACCTCACAGGACAAGTAGCGGCAATATGGCTTCACATTTTAGGTCTGCTTGGGCTAAGTCATGTTCAAACCTACAAGCCCATGCTATGATGGTCATGCTGGACAACCACGTGAGCACTGCAGTTATGCTTCTCCACCACAGATGATAATGGCTTCTTTGACAAGTATTTATTTCCATCCCAGTAAATATTTTGTCAACCCTACTTCATCTTGTGAAGATAAAGTTTCGAGTTGTATTGACAACCGAATTTTATTAAGGCTGAGAGCTTTAAAAATACATAACTGTAATTTTCCTGTTTATAGTTTTAACTTTTAATAATGGGGATAGCGTTGGTGTGGTCAGAGAGTAGGAGGGTGAAAAATGCGAAACGCTGGAGCGGGGATGTGCTTAGCCTGCGGCGGTGTCGCCTGCGTTGTGGAAGTGCACGCTCAGCGCAGGTTATTTCTCCTCATTCCGCTCTATTCTCGTATATGGCGTGCTATTGTTTGCCCTTCCTGCGGGGCGCTGCTCAAATCCTAAAAGTATACAACATTTTTATCGCAGCGATAGCTCATGAGGGTTACATTCTGTCCAGCTCTTTTCAGGTTAGATCCATTTTGTGCCAAATTTGTTTGAAAATACAAAACTGTGAAATACTCTCTTTTAGTCTCAATATCTATCTATCAGACATCAATTCAAAAATAGATATTGTTGCTAATGGGAAAAACATATATCTAGTAAACAGGAGGAAATTAGGACATTAGATGATAGTTGCGCAAGTTAACAGGTTACAAACCTTATTTTGCAGGCCAACAAAGAGATTCAGCAACCACCGGCTCAGGTTCCCAGCACCTTTTGCACCGGTTCTCACAGTTTCTCCACTGGTTCTCAGCTTGTCAAGTTGGTTCCGTTCTCAGGTAGTTTCTTCTAAACATCTATAATAGTGCTGTCAACATGGCCTATTAATTTGAAGATTTTTTACGAAAACATTCTAGAACATTCAATGTCTCGAATAAATTTCTATCACATCATGTACTTTATACATTTATAAAAATAAATACTTCATTAATGGCAATTCTAATTGTCCTCCACGAAATGATTTTTCTTTTAAATATTTTAAAAAATAATTTCTCTCCTTACTGTTTGAGGATTTGCCCAATAGGAAACAAGATAAATAGCATTTTCCAAGTTTGAAAATAGAAAAAATAAATTACAAACTATAGTGTATTTGCTTTTTTTTTAATTCTGCTCAACAATTGGCTGACTGGGTTGGGAAAATTGCATCTAACTGATGCATAAGTAATCCTGCCAGCGGCAGGAACTAATAATTATCATACTATAAAAAAAATTGTACACTTTTAAGATGGTGAATAAATATTCTTTATATTGGCATGCATGTGAAATAAATTATGTTACTTTATGTCTTAACAAAAATTAACTAATCTAATAAAATATAATATAGTCCAATAATTATTATAATAATAAAAATTTGTACACTTTTAAGATGGTGAGTAAATATTCTTTATGTTGGCACTGATGTGAAATAATTTCACTTAGATTAAATAATCTTACTTGTATTTCTTAATAAAAATTAACTAATCTAATAAAATATAATATAGTCTAAATATTTTATTTTCCAATCTCTACTTTCTTTAAATCCAAATATGTATGCATGTAATTAATTAAAAAAAAAAAATTCTTTATGTTGGCACACATGTGAAATAAAATCACTTAGATCAAATAATGTTACTTAATGGGATGATAATTTATTTGTTGCTGGGATGACCAAATGAGAATTTATTTTAATTTTGCTCAACACCAGCTAGAGTTTCAGGAGTAAGTTTTCCACCACCCAGAATTTTGGCGTTCCTTGCATTTTATAAATTGTTTGTTTAAGATGGGACTTGGTAAATTTTTTATTCCAATGCAGTTGAGTATCATGTGAATTATTTGCCTTAACTATCTAAACATTTTCTTCAATAATAGTATTTGAACACATAATAGATATTATTTTAATTTCATAAGATGAACTTCATATTTAACCAACTTCCTTCAATTTTCTTCAATTATTGTTGTTGGGGGGCCCTCGGTTGTGGCATTTAGTTAATCTAAGTTGCATTCTGAATTGGGTGGGAGTGGGGCCCTACTCTCTATAGCTATAGGGTGAAATGTCAATTGGGGCACCTACTAAATGATCGGTAAAGTACCAGTCAAATGCTGGGAGAGGAGCATGCGCTTTGAACGTCAATGTGAAGAGGGGGGCCTATGCTGTAAATTGACCTAACTGTTGAGTCGTTATTTCCCCCCTTTACATATAGTCTAGGGATGCTTGTTGTCATCAAGTCTGATAGTTATAGTGGTCTAGCATGGGATACAAACAATCCAAAATACATCCCCATACCGCCAGTCACACGAGGCAATTGTAGACAACTTCCAGTTTCCATGGCTTGGGCCATAACAATCCATAAATCCCAGGGCTTGACATTAAAAAGAGCTGCAATAAACATAGGGGAAATTAAAAGACAAGGCCTAACATTCACATCAATATCTAGAGTCAAGACCCTAGAGAACCTTCGCATAGAACCACTATTCTCTTTTGACCAATACTCTAAAATGTAGAACAATAAATACAATATAATTAGAATGAAAGAGGGGGCTCACTTGCAACTACTTTCTTGCAAATACAACCAGGTACATGCGTACGCTTTTCATTTTATTGACATTTCATGCTTTATTGGTCATTGTAATATTTATTCCTTTGTTCAATGGCATGCAAGACAATGGGGATCACAAAGTGCTAACAGCATCGAGTGATCCATTGTTGCTATAATTTTGCCAGTAAAGATGAAAAACTAAACCTTGATTTGTTTGGATTCACTGTTAAGATGTAGGTCATGGTGAAGTTGCCTACTGAAATTTAGAAGCATGGATTTCCAACTCCTCAAGCAGTTAACTCCACTATCCTTACTGAATCCCACAACTCCCAAGTCTATTTGGGTCCCTAAATCCCAAAATCAACAATCCCCCATTATTTCCCACATCCCCCTCCCAATCAAAATCTTCAATATTTAATTTGGTCTATCCAACTGTTGGTCATGGTTCCCCTCCACCCCATGGAATTTTCTTCTGGACCCAACTCCCTATCACATATCCCCTATCATGCATTTCTCCCCCATTGCATTTGTTTCATACATGTTTTTGCATGATCCACACCATAATCCACATCATAGCCCACGTCATAATCCATCACATAATCCTTGTTATCATCCACATCACAGTCCACAATCCACTGATTCTATGCACATAATGACACGCAACAAGCTCCATGTCCAGCAAATACCCAACATTAAACATTGTCCTACTTGCTATGGAAACAAACACTTGAGTCCCCATCCCACCCAAAAAAAAACAAAAAAAAAAGAGAAAAAACAACAAAAAAAATGAGAAAAAATAGTGAAGGAAAAAATCCGACCAATGGTGAAAACCACTCTGTGTGGCACCTTGGGCAAGTACCATCATGAAAACCTTTCATGTGTGTCATGCATAGTCCTTCTTCCATCCATCCGTATACCATATTTGGGGGAAAGTCATTCCTTCCCTCCATCCATCTATAGCATCCTTTTATCCAATCCATTGTGTGTCCTTATCTTTTCATATTTCTATCCACCAGTCTCCTAGCCATCCTATCCATTGTATCTTCCTCCTGTTCTTGTTGTGATCCCCTAAATCATGCTTTTCACACCTCTTGACATACTATGGAGTCCAACCATCCCTTCCAAGCATTATCCCTATCGTGCATCATCCGGAGTACCACCTTGCCTTATCATCACATCCAATACCCCTCCAACCATCTATCGCAAACCTCCCATCCATTGCATCCATCATCACCTATCTTCTTTTCCTTTCAGGTTAGTCTCCTCACAATGTAGTGCAACATTTCCTTGGATTCTTCAACATACATGGTGAGATAGAGGCATGGTTAGAAAAGGTATGGCATGGTGGCTCTTCCACATGGGACAAGATTGATGCTCCAAATGTACGATAATCCCATACATTTTGGCAACACTTGAAAGTAAGGAATTTCTATCTATTATTGTCATGCAAGGCTCTTAGTGTCCTGTTTTTAAATATTTTATAGAAATTGGCACTAACATTTTCATATGTATCCTTGTTCATTTGTTTCATAGTTTATCATAATCATGACTGGAGTGTACCAAGATACAACGAATTCACACATGGGTGAGAGATCCTATATTTCAAGACCTAGATAGCCAAGAGATAAATGATCCCATAGATTTGCCTACACTTGAAAGTATGAAATTACTATCTATTGTTGTCATGCACTCTTATCATCCTATGCTAGATTTTTCTTTTGTACATATCAACGCTAACATTTTCATAACCATCCTTGTTCGTTTGGTTCATAGATTATCATGTTCGTGACTAGGGTGCACCAAAAAATATGCTCATGCTTCCAATAACAAAGTGGGAAGACCCTTCTTATGATAATGAATCCATTCAATTCCCTGTTGAGTTTCTTATTGAAATTCTATCTATAGTTGTCATGCCCTCTTAGTGTCCTATTTTTATATATTTTACAGAAATTGGTGCTAACATTTTCATATGTATCCTTGTTCATTTGTTTCATAGTTTATCATAATCGTGAATGGAGTGTAACAAGATACAATGAATTCACACATGGGCGAGATATCTTATATTCCAAGACCCAGATAGCCAAGAGAGAAATGATCCCATAGTTTTTTCTACACTTGAAAGTATGAAATTACTATCTATTGTTGTCATGCACTCTTAGCATCTTGTTCTAGATTTTTATTTTGTACAGTTCAATGCTAACATTTTCATAAGTATCCTTGTTCATTTGGTTCACATATCATCATGTTTGTGACTGGGGTGCACCAAAAAATATGCTCATGCTTCCAATAACAAAGTGGGAAGACCCTTCTTATGATAAAGAAACCATTCAATTCCTTGTTGAGTTTCTTATTGAATTTCTATCTATTATTGTCATGCCCTCTTAGTGTCCTATTTTTATATATTTTATAGAAATTGGCACTAACATTTTCATATGTATCCTTGTTCATTTGTTTCATAGTTTATCATAATCATGAATGGAGTGTAACAAGATACAATGAATTTACACATGGGCAAGATATCTTATATTTCAAGACCTAGATAGCCAATAGAGAAATGATCCCATAGATTTGTCTACACTTGAAAGTATGAAATTACTATCTATTGTTGTCATGCACTCTTAGCATCCTGTTCTAGATTTTTCTTTTATATAGATCAGCGCTAATATTTCATAAGCATCCTTGTTCATTTGGTTCATAGATCATCATGTTCGTGATTGGGGTGCACTAAAAAATATGCTCATGCTTCCAATAACAAAGTGGGAAGACCCTATTTATGATAAAGAAGCCATTCAATTCCCTGTTGAGTTTCTTATTGTTGTCATGCCCTCTAAGTGTCCTATTTTTAAATATTTTATAGAGATTGGTGCTAACATTTTCATATGTATCCTTGTTCATTTGTTTCATAGTTTATCATAATCATGAATGGAGTGTACCAAGATACAACAAATTCACACATGGGTGAGAGATCTTATATTTCAAGACCCAGATAGCCAAGACAGAAATGATCCCATAGATTGGTCTACACTTGAACATATGAAATTACTATCTATTGTTGTCATGCACTCTTACCATCCTGTTCTAGATTTTTCTTTTATATAGATCAATGCTAACATTTTCATAAGCATTCATGTTCATTTGGTTCACAAATTATCATGTTCGTGACTGGGATACACAAAAAATAATGCTCATGCTTCCAATAACAAAGTGGGAAGACCCTACTTATGATAAAGAAGCCATTCAA
Source organism: Cunninghamia lanceolata (assembly GCA_027924645.1). Classification (NCBI taxonomy): domain Eukaryota; kingdom Viridiplantae; phylum Streptophyta; class Pinopsida; order Cupressales; family Cupressaceae; genus Cunninghamia; species Cunninghamia lanceolata. The sequence goes on from BSBN01000465.1 coordinate 22,189,072, forward strand.
TTCCCTGTGGATGAGAGATCTTATATTTCAAGACCTATATAGCCAAGAGAAAAATGATCCCATACGCTTGACTACACTTGAAAGTAAGGAATTTCTATCGATTGTTGTCATGCCCTCTTAGTGTCCTATTTTAAATTTTTATAGAAACAAGACCCAGATAACCAACATAGAAATGATCCCATAGATTTGGCTACACTTGAAAGTAAGGAATTTTTAGCTATTTTATACAAAATAGATTTCTGAATTTTTTTAAATATCAATTAGCGCTAACATTTTCATAAGCATCCTTGTTCATTTGATTCACAGATTTCCATGATCGTGAATGGAGTGTACCAAGAAATATGCTCATGGTCCCAATTACAAAGTGGCAAGACCCTACTGATGATAAAGACGCCATTCAATTCCCCGCTGGGTTTCTTATTGACCTTGCATGGAAAAGGCATTAATTAATTTGCTCATCATTCAATTTTATACACTTGCATCTCGGTACGATAGCTAGTAGAGAAATGATCCCATAGATTTGACTACACTTGCAAGTAAGGAATTTCCATCTATTTTATACAAAATAGATTTTGGAATTTTTTTAAATACAAATTAGTGCTAACATTTTCATAAGCATCCTTGTTCATTTGAATCATAGATTGCCATGATTGTGAATGGAGTGTACCAAGAAATATGCTCATGGTTCCAATTACAAAGTGGCAAGACCCTACTAATGATAAAGAAGCCATTCAATTCCTCATTGGGTTTCTTATTGACCTTGCATCCCAGTATGATATTTGCATGGAAAAGGCATTATTTAAAACTATTTTGAGGTTTCCTTGAAAATGAAAAAAGGCCTATTAATTAACACTTTGGCATGCATTATTTAGGTATGACATGGTGGCTCTTCCACATGGGACAGGATTGACGCCCCATAGATACCATAATCCCATACATTTTGGCAACCCCTGAAAGTAAGGAATTTCTATCTATTGTTGTCATGCCCTCTTAGTGTCCTATTTTTAAATATTTTATAGAAATTGGCGCTAACATTTTCATTTGTATCCTTGTTCATTTATTTCATAGTTTATCATAGTCATGGATGGATTGTACCAAGATACAACAAACTCACACATGGACGAGAGATGTTATATTCTACAACCCAGATGACCAAGACAAAAATGATACGAAGTAAGGAATTCTTGTCTATTGTTGTCATTCCCTCTTACTTGTTCATTTGTTTCATAGTTTATCATAGTCATGGATGGATTGTACCAAGATACAACAAACTCACACGTGGACGAGAGATGTTATATTCCAAGACCCAGATAGCTGAGACAAAAATGATACGAAGTAAAGAATTCCTACCTATTGTTGTCATGCGCTAGAGTATTCTCATAAGCATCCTTGTTCATTTGGTTCACAAATTGTCATGATTGGGAATGGAGTGTACCAAGAAGTATGCTCATGGTTCCAATTGCAAACTGGCAAGGCCCTGCTAATGATAAGGAAGCCATTCAATTTACTTCTGAGTTTCTTTTTGATCCTACATCCCAATACACTCCTTGCATGGAAGAAGCATTATTTAAAACTCACAATAGAGATCAAAATTATGCCTGTTTTGAGGTTTTCTCGAAAATCAATAATGGACTTTTAATTAACACTTTCACATTCATTACTAAGCTATTTGTACATAGCCATGCATTTTAGATTTGGGGTATTACTTGCATAACCATGCATTGGACAATGTACAATTGTTCCTTGTGTTTTACATCAACATGTTAAATCTGTTTATGGAAATTTTGAGACAAAAGAAGATCTTATGTTTTCCATACACTACTTTTGTGCCTATTTGTTTTCCATGGAAATTTTGACAGTGCGTCAGATTTCTTGCATAACCATGCATAATTAAGCTATCTATTTTACATTTTGTGATACCATATTCTAATAGATTTGGTGTATTACTTATATAACCATGCATTGGACAATGTATAATTGTTCCTTGTGTTTTACATCAACATGTTAAATCTGTTAATTATGGAAATTATGAGATAAATGAAGATCTTATGTTTTCCATACACTACTTTTGTGCTTGTTTGTTTTCCATGGAAATTTTGACAGTGCATTCCCAAACAATAATTGTTGAGATATGAGCAATAACCAATGTTAGCTTTACATATTTCTTGTTCGATCCTCAAAAACCATTTACTTTACAGACAACCTATCGGCAAAATTTGTTGCGTGTTCACCTCATGCAAGTGCCAGTTCTTATTATGTTAATGGGGAGATGGTATGACATAAGTGGTCTTTCTATTAATGACTGATTTGTTTCCTTTGGCTTCCCCTCTCATATTTTATAATTGAATGTCTAAAATAATTGCTTCCTACAAATTTTTATAAAATATATTTCCCCACAAATAAAATATGGTTAAAAATTAGTAATCTCATTTTAATAGTGTAATGGGTATGGCCAATAGTCATGCATAATTGAGTGTAATTTTTTTTGAGTCATTTTGAAATGAATTTTATTGTTCATATAGATTATGAATATGAATTAGAATACCAACAATCCTTTTTTTCTGGCTCTTGGCTCAAAACAAGATTATTACCATTGACAACTTATGGAAACGTGGTTTTGCCATTCCTAATAGGTGTGCCTTGTGTTTGAACCAATTGGTGTGACTTGTTAGTTGGGTGTGATTTTTTCAGAGACATATGGGGGAAGATTCTCTCTTTGGACCTTGGAGTGGGTTTTCCCTAATTATTTGTAGGACTTGATTGCTCAGTGGCAAGCTCCTTCCCTAAATTCCACCCTGAAGTTCCTCTGGGCCCTCATTCTCCCCCATGTGGTCTAGGGTGTCTACAAAGAGAGAAATAACAAGATCTTTCATGAAACCTCGGTGCTTGCTAATGGAGTTTTGGTGAAGGTCATCAGAGCTATGAAAGAGAACTTTATGCAAGGAATGACGGACAAAACCTAATTGGGTCCAAAGGAGATTATCTTGAAGTATGATCAACAGGTGGCACTAAATTGGAGCTTATGGTTGGATATCTCTATCCCATTCAGGAAGATAATGAAAGCAAGATATCAAGTTAGATGGAAGGCTCCACCTTTGGGTTGGGTCAAGGTTAACTTTAATAGGGAAACCAAAGGAAATCCTGGGTCAGATGGTAGTGGGAGAGCATTAAGATATGATAAAGGTAGGTTTATTTTGGTTGTGGTGCTCCCATTGGGAATCCAGTCTAATCACTATGCCGAAGCTGCGACAGCCTACCATAGTATCAATCTAGCCTATTCAAAAAGTTACAAGAAAGTTTGGATTGAAGGGGATTGACTTAACATTATAAAATTCCTTAAGAAAATTCAAGCCCCTAGCTAGACTATATCCAAATGTTAATTAAGAACTTGATCAATATGATAAATTCTTTCAAAGAATACCTTATTTCTCATATTTTTTAGGAGGGAAATGGGGTAGCTGACATCATGGCTAATGAGGGAGTTATCTCCCATGCTCTTTAATGATGGGAAACGTACTTAGACTTCCCTAGTGAGGCGAAGTCCATCATATCAAATGAAGGAATTAAAGTTTAAAGCTTCAGCTCGTACTACGATCTAGTTAATCTTATGATTACTTTGCTATAGATCACACACTTTCTTGGTAGGTTGATGACTTTCTCGGTTAAGATGGACAAAGTTTGGTTTCTTCTGTACAAGTGGGAGTGGAATTCTAAAAGAGACAATTTTACTATGACTAAAATGGGAGGTGAGAGAAACAAATTGGAGCCCTGCTTCTACAATGGAGTCCACATAAGACCTCATTTGTGGACAGTGATGTTGGATGGAGGCCTCATCCCTTTTGTTGGCACATGTACTTTTCCACTCCCAAACATGCATTATTTTGCCCAAAAATCCATGAAAAAATCCCCATTTTGCTTTTGCAACTGAAAACTCCTTGATGAAATCTAATTAGAGAGTTTTTAGGGGTTTTTACTCTCAAAATGGCTAAGTCATTTCCCTTTCTTCCCTTAGAAAATTTTATCATTTCTTGCATTTGGTTGGCTAGTCGGCATTTTCTTGAACTCACTAACTATTTCAGGAGTTTGATAATTTATTGACTCGCCGATATGACATTAGTAGCAGTAAAGGAAAAGGCCTATAGAGAAAAGGGAAAAGTTCTAAGTAAATGGCAAAGAAAGGGAAAAGAGTCTTTGTCGGCATTATGCTTTAGTTTGAAAACACAAAGGTTCACCAATATGAGGTTTGGCTAACAGCCTTTTCATTAATAGCAAAAGGGATGCAAGTGAGAAAGTTTCTAAGGAAAAAGAGATTAAAGGATGGTTTGTTAGTAAACTGGGGAGAATTTGAACTAGTCAAGTAGTTTAAATTTTTCTAAGTTCACCGACAAGGTGATTTGTCGACAAGAGAGTGGCCAATGTAGTTCCTAAAGTGAAAGATTCATCGATAAGGCAGATCAGAAGGAGGACAAAAGGGAAGGTTCGTCTTTGAGTATTTTTGCTGATAGGAAAAATTAAAAATTTGAAAATTTGGCTAAGGCAAGAAGGAAAAAGGTGCCCTTGTTGGTAAACCAGCCAAAGACTGAACTTCCCAAAAGTTTGAGTTTTTCATATTTTTCACCGATAAGGCAATAACAAAGAGCTAAGAGGAGGAGTCAAAGGTTTCAAGTGAGGGGCTTTCGCTGACAAAGAAAGCATAAGAAATGGCGCTAAGGTCCTTGGTTCGGCAAACAACATTTTTGTCGATAATGAAGAAATGGCACTAAGGCCCTTGGTTCGAAAAAGAGCAAGTTTGCCGATAGAAGAAAAAAATGACTAAGGCAAGAGTTATCGACAAACTTGGAGAGGAACAAACTAGTCAAATAGTTTGCAAATTTGGAGATTCACTGATAAAGTGAAAAGGAGTGCTTTTCTTGTAGTTTGGAAAAAAACAAAGTTGTTGATAAAAGGCAAAAGCCCCTTGTTTTTGAACGGTGCACTTTTGCCAATAAGGGTAAAAGCAAAATATTGAAATTTTCTAAGGTAGGTAAAAGAAAGAAAAGGGCTTTCTCAGGGTTGGTTTAAGAATTCAAAGATTTGCCAATAAGGAAAATCTAACAAAGGGGAAAGCCGAAATGTGGCTAAGGAAAAAGAAATAGTAGTCTCATCGGCAAATTGACAGAAGGCCTAACTTTCTAAAAAGTTAGAATATTTTGAGATTTGTTGATAAGGCGAGAGGGAAAGAAAAAAGCAAGGCACCCAGAAAAGGTTTGAAGATTTAGAGATTTGCCGATAAGGCAAATAGATGAAGGTGCTAAAAAGTCAAAAGGGACTTGGTTGATAGAGATGAAAGTGGCTGATAGAGAAGAGGAAAGGACAAGGAGAAAAATAGTGTGAAAGGGATAGTTCAACAAAAGGTAAAATTGTTGATAGGAGAGAGAAAAGAAGATTGAGGCACTACAAGGCATGGTTCTAAAAAGTGATATTTTGCCGATAAAGGGCAAGTAAGGCTAAGTTTGAAGAAACTGACTTTTGTTGACTAAGGGATGAGATAAGAAGAAAAGGATGGCTTGGCACAAGAGGAATTTGCCAACAAAGAACCAAGTTTTGAAATGTGGAATTTTGTTGATAAGGAAAATACATATATAGGAAGAAGAATGTAGGGGATGAAGGAGTTTGCAAATACAAAGAAAGGGCTGATAAGAAGTAAAGGGTGCTCAACACATATAGGGTACAATTAGTGATCAGGTGGCTCAAATAGAAACATAGGACAACACATTGGGATTGTTGTAAATACTTGAAATGGGTAATTCCCTGAATGTATGCCTTGATTGCAGGAATATAAATGTAGATTTGTACTCAGCATTAATGAGTTGCAGACCAAAGTTGTACAGGTTGTTCAAACAGTGAAATTCTTCAATGCACAAAGGATAAATCAGACAGGTCAAATGTTGCAGGTAGTAAGGAGAGGATTAGAACCTTCCCTCTTTATTGCTATGGGTACAAGAAGAGTGCAAGAAATCTACCTCTATCATTTGTAGGACTGCCAGAGCATGGGCAATATTTCCAACATGCAGATTTTTTGACATCACAGAGGGAGTGAAATTAATACAGCATGGGTGTAATCCTGGATAGGGTGCTATGCCTGTGAAACTGCAGTGAGAAAAATTCTATATATGCAAAAGTTTGAATTGTTGTAGGGGTTGGTTAATTTGGTAATTTCTCAGCAGGATTGTGAGCTCCACTAGGTGGATCAAGAAAGGATATTTTGCAGTCTTTGTTTAACATGAAATTAGTCTTGAAGTGTATGTAATGTAAATTGCAAATCTTTGTATCAGATTCTTGTTTTTCTCCATTGCTATAGGTGTTTTTCTTAGGAAACCATAATCGTAGTTATAGTTTGCTTTTGCCACATTTAGTGGTATGAATGTAAGTTATGATTTGATGAATGTGAGAGTTCTTAAATCCATTTCCAAGATTTGTAAATGGTCATTTCAATATTACATAGGGAAGAATATGGTGTAGCATTGGATTGTTAAGTATTTTCAGAAATTTGGTATTGATTTTTTATCATTTGATTTATCAAATAGGTAGTTATACACTCCTGTGCAGTTGTTTTCCTCTATTTCTCATTAGACTTTGTAGCCCATTGGATATGCACCAATCTAAGTACCCTTAGATCACCCATCTTCAAAACAAAACAATACATCCTATCTTTAGAAATAGAAGTAGTCTTTAAGCATCCTCACTGTGTAGGACTGCCATTATTAGCTATATAGGGGTCTTACACCATCCAACTATTCTTAGTCCAATGACAAATTTGGGGCTAAGAAAGCTCAATTTGGGTTTGGTTGTTAATAATTTTAGTTGTTCATCTAGTTTGATTTTAATACATACTTAGGTATAATACCCAAAGTGTAGAGGAGTCTACTCACTCTTATAGTTGGCCAAAATCACCCCTAACTTGTTGATAAATCTCTTCCTATCACCCTAATGAAAATCCCTGGCATAGGTGATTTAGGAATGTTTTAGAGTTTTGAGTTGCAGTTATTTTGGGAATGAACATTTTGGTGCCATTATCGGGGATATAATTCTTTTATTCAAATTCAAAGTCCTTGGTAATAATGAATCATTTTTAGTTCTGGTTGCTGATATTGAAATACAATTTTGTTTAAATTTGTCTTCCCAGTAGAGGAAGTGGTGACTCTATTTTGTTAACCCAGAATTAATTTTATTTTGAAAAAAGTTTTCATAATGGATAGACAAAGAAACCAGGAGCAACCTAGACAGGAAGAATCCTCTAGTAATGTTGGAAATAGAAAGAGTAGGTATAGGGAAAGGAGACCCAATGTGGTGCCTACAAGAAATGTCCAAGATAATATATTTGTCAACCTCAGAAGCCAATACAACTACACTTCTAAGGACTCTACTGATAATATGCTTAGAAGAAATAGAAGACAAAATCTAGAAGTGAGTATGATGTAGGAAGAAATGAGAACATTATTGGTAGAGGAAGTAGAGATAGATCTTAGGATCCATATTTGAGGTCGTTTGGGAATGCTAGTGAGAATGAGGAAATGCATCATATTACAAGGCATCCTAATTCCCCCACTAAATCATTTGGAGGTCAACAAGACATTATCCCTAATGAGGATGAGCAACAACAACTTGGTAATGATGAAGAAAGAGAAAAAAGAATCCAGGATGAACTAGATTTGCTTGATCATATCAAAAACAAACAAAGGGAAGTGCAAGCCTTGCTTGATAAAAAACAAGCTCAACTTGCCTAGTAGACCCAACAAAATTAGAATGCACAATAATAGGGCTTGAATCAAAATGCTAATCAGCAATGTGCACCTCCACAACACTACAATTGACAGAATAACCAGAGACAACAACAACAATGTCAAATGGGACAATAGGGTGTAAATTAGGCCCTTGCTCACAATATTATCATTCAACCACCACTAAACCAAGCTAACCAATAGCATGACAACATTCAAAACATTGGGCATGCACAATGAAGGCAAGAACATAGGTTTATTGCATAGAGGCAGTCATTGGGAGTTGAACTCAATTTTATTGGAATTCCTAATTTTCCTAATCCCATTCCAATTGAGATTAGAGGGAAGATCCCTAGATTTCAAGACAACAATGCTATCACTGGTGAGGAACACTTGAGACACTTTATTAATTTCACTGATGAGTATGAAATTGAAGACAAAGATGTAATGATGAAGTTGTTTGTGCACTCATTGGAAGAAAGTGCAAACAAATGGTACAAGGCTCTCCCTGATAACAATATTGATTCTTGGGAGGAATTCTTGAGAGTGTTCAGATTGCAATACAGGGATAGGATTGACTTGAAGTTTTCCATTCATGAACTCACAGCCATCAAAAAGACCATCAATGAGATAGTAGCTGATTTCAATAGCTACTTCATCATGACAATGAGAAAGGTACCTCCTCATATGAGACCTAATGAATCTATGTGCTTAGTTTTATATTGTGGTGCTTTTGATTCAAAACTAGGTTATTTTTTGAGGGACAAGAGTCCACAGACATTAAGAGAGGCTTATGCTACAACAATAAACATAGAAAGTAACATGAGAGCTTAAGGGAAGCACATCAAAAGGTATGATGTAAAATTGCCCCAGCCAAATAGGCCTACTTTTAACAAACTCCTCACTACTGATGAGAAGTTGGATAAACTCATGGGATTGTGAAAGATTTGTCATATTATGTTGCTAGAAATTACAAAGGGTTGCCACCTTAGGATGCTACAACACATTTTAATGAAGGTCAGAGACTACATAATAGACCTTATAATACTGATTGGTCTAAGAGACCACAACAAAATGATAGACATGTTGCTCCCATGCATATGAGTTTCAATCAGCCTGAATGGGACACCCTTGATCCTTTGAGAAAGGATCAAGTTAATTTTCATGATGAATAATTATTGTGTTAGGCTTGTTTCCTTCCCCATGATCTATCAAATTGTGTTGTGACTCATTCATTGAGCAAAGAGGAAGAATTTCCAAATGAAGAGGGTGTAGCTAAGTATTATGAGGAAGAAATAAATCAGTTTGATGCAGAAGATTATGAGCATATAGGTCAAGGTACTGATTGTGACAACTGTAAGGAAGATGATAACATTTTCCAATATGATGATAATGAAGGTCCAAAAAAGTATCAACTGCCAGTTCATGATTTTGGGCATTTAAAGGATCTTATGTAGAAAAAATATCAGTAGTCCAAACCTTCAAAAGAGGATATGAAGGCATTGACTGATGCAACCATCTTTCAAGTCCAAGGAGTCTATCAACTAATAAACAGAACTATCCCTATGCATAACACCCCTACCAAGGAATAAAAAATTAAAAGTTTTATCAATCAAGGGACAAATCCAAAGGGAACATGGAGCAAAAAAGTAGTAGCACTCCAAAGAAAAACGTCCCTAAAAGGAAGAAAATCTCAACACTGTCTCGAGAAGCAAAACAAAAGTATGTTCAAAATAATCCAATGCTAACTATGTAGCTTGTAGATACTACACCCATTCTAGGGGTTCATTATCCAAAAGGCAGTTATAAGCATGATTAACCTTAGGCACAAAAAGGATCAGAAAAGGAGAAGGCAAAGGAAGAAGATAAGGATATTTCATCCAGTCAAGTGATACCTTACATTTCTTCTACAAATGATGTAACTATTTCATGTGATACTCCTTTGCCCAATTATCTTCCTATTGATATGGCTCAACTTTTTAGCCAAATCAGAATTTTTGTGCCAATAGTGGAACTCCTTAGAATCTCCGAACACAGAGGTAGGGTAGTGTCTCTTATTACTATTGTAGATGCACAAAAACAACATGTTGTTGTTCCCAGTAGTAATGATGAGGGTGTAGGCCATGATGAAACAACTGAGGTATACTTAGGGTCATCCATGGTTAACAACAACATGGGGATGGATTCTTTTTACACAACTTTGATCATAAATGGTTGGCTGTTACATAATTGTATGCTTGATTCAGGGGCATCCAACAATGTCATACCTCTTGAAATCATGAATGAATTGGGACTGAAGGTGTCCAAACCATTTGGTAAGTGTTTTGTCATGGATTCTAGGGAGGTTAGTATGATAGGTTTGGTCAAGGATGTTGAGGTCAAACTCACTGCCTACCCAGATAAATCCTTCCTCATGGACATAATTATTGTAGATTGCTCTGCCAAGTGGGGCATGTTGTTATCTAGAAAGTGGGCAGCTTCTATGGGTGGTAGTGTTCAGATGGACCTGTCATATGCTACCAATCCTGTCTAGGGTGTTGAAGTGAAATTTTATTGGGAGAAGAAAGTAGAAGACCGAAATGTTGAAGATAGATATAAAACAAAGGAGGATCATGCAAATTTCTTTGATATTGATATACATCATTTTATGGCATATAGCAGTGATGATAATCCTTGCCTAAATGTTTCACTTTCTAATCCTATTGTTTCTAATTCTAAAGAATTTGATTTATGGATGCTATATTTTGATGGTGCATGCTCAAAAGCAGGCACATGCATTGGAATTGTTTTGATATCCCCAAATGGAGAGTAGTTTGGTATGTCTTTTAGGCTTAATTTTTAGTGCACTATAACAACATAGCTGAGTATGAGGCATTGTTGTCAGGTTTAAATATTTCTCACAAGCATAAAATCAAGTTCTTGAAGATTTATGGTGACTCTGAACTAATTGTGCAGTAGATTAGAAATAAGTTTGCTACCAAGGATAAAAGGATAAGAGGATATATGAATGCTGTATGGGATATCATGAAGTTGTATGATGCCATTGGCATTGAATGGGTGGATAGATCTAGAAATGAAAATGAAGATTACCTAGCTATAGTTGCATCTAAATATGATCCTTAGTCATATTTTCTTCATGGCAATCACGTTGTTGAAGTACTTACAAGGCCAACCATCCCAGACAATATATACAGTTGGCAAGTATTTAATGATAGCAATTAGATTTTTAGTTTCCTAAACTACATAGATGAATTTGATAGTCAAGTAATTGACTGACAACCTATGGTAGAGATGGAAGATGGCAACGAAACATTATTTGGCAGCAAGGTCATGTAGTTGAAGACCAATACCATTCCCAAGGGACTGGTAGCATTGGAGAGAATTTTTGACAATGCTAACCACTAGAAGAGCAAAGGTAAACTGGTTGAAGAAGACAGTGTTGAAGGTGTCAACCTTGGAACTAAGGAGGCACCTAAAATGGTTTACATAGATAAGAAATTAAAGGCTCATGAAAAGCAAATATTGATTTCTACATTAAGAAAATTCAAGAAATGTTTTGCATGGTCTTATGATGAGCTAAAAGCTTATAGGGAGGATTTACCTCAGCATACTATCCGCCTTCAACCTGATGCAAAACCTTTTAGAAAAAAATAGAGGCCTATAAACCCCACTATAGCTCCCAAAATGCAACAGGAACTGCTAAAAATGAAAGAGGGAGGTATTATTAAACCAATCAAACATTATGAGTGGGTGTCTAATCTTGTCCTAGTAAGGAAGAAAATTGGGGAGATTAGACTATGTGTAGATTTCAGAAATTTGAACATTAAATCCCTCAAGGATAACTATCCTCTTCTAAGCATAGATCCTCTATTACAGAGGGTTGTTGGTTCAGAATGGATGTCAATGATGGATGGATTCTCAGGGTATAATCAGGTGCTGATCAAGGAGTCAGAACAGTACAAAACAACATTCACCACTCCTTGGGGACATATGTTTATCTGAGAATGCCATTTGGATTGAAAAATGCAGGATCTACATTTCAAAGAGCAATGGATGTGACTTTTGCTGGCCTCATTGATGAGATCATGGTTGTTTACCAAGATGATATAACTGCATTTTGAAAGGATATGAATGATTATTGCAAGTGTTTGAAATTGATTTTTGAGAGATGTTTAGAGAATGAGATCTCTTTAAATCCCAAAAAATGTCAGTTTGGAGTGGAAGAAGGAAAGTTGAGGGGACATATTGTGTCCAAAGAAGGGGTTAGAATTGATCTAGAAAGAGTTAAAGCCATTGACCTTATCCCTTATCCCAAAAAAGTCAAGGGTGTTCAATCCTTCTTTGGACAGGTCAACTTTGTGAGGCGATTTGTTCCCAATCTCACTGAGAAGACTAAATCAATATCCAAGATGCTCAAGAAGGGACAGTCCATCACATGGCAAAAGAAACCAACTGAATCTTTTCTTGATATAAAGGAAGCTCTTAAGAATGCACCAGTGTTGGTAAGCACAGATCATGCAAAGCCCTTCCAACTTTCTTCCTTTGCTTCATTTTATACTATTGCTATTGTATTATTACAAAAGAACAGTGATGTTTTTGAGTAGCTAATAGGATTTTTTGGCAAGTCTTTGCAAGCTGCTAAGTTAAATTATTCCATTATGGAAAAGCATACTTATGCTTTGGTTAAGGCAATACAAAATTTTAGACCATATCTTGTGGGTGCAAAGACAATTGCATATGTGCCCCATTCAGTTGTGAAAGATATTTTCACAAAACAAGAGGCTTCTAAAAGAAGATGTAGGTGGATCAACAGAATCTAAGTGTTTGACATTGAGGTGCAGATCACCAAATTGGTTAGAGGCCAAGGTTTGGCTAAGTTGATGGAAAATTCCAACTTAGAGGTTGTTGAGGTAAATGAAATATATGTTGTTCCATCTATGGATGCATGTCTTTTGACAAATGTTCCATGGTATAAAGATATTGTATTTTATCTTATCAACATGTAATGTCCCCCAAGTATGAGTGTCACCCAGTAGAGGACACTTAAGCTTCAATCTCAAAAGTATGTCTTAATTCAAGGATTATTAATGTGGAGAAATCATGAGGGACTATTGTTGAAGTGTCTAAACTAGCAACAATTAGAGGCAGTTATTAAAGAATACCATCAAGGTATATGTGGTGGGCATTTTCATGCCAAAACCATAGCACATAAAATTATCAGGGTAGGCTTCTGGTGGCCGAGTCTCTTCAAATATGTTGCTAGATAGGTCAGAAAATGTGATGCTTGCCAACATTTTTCTGGCAAGATGAAATTTGCTAGAGCATTACCCCTTTTACTAGTTGGGGTTGAAGCTCCATTTCAGCAATGCGGCATTGATTTTATAGGAGAAATTCAAGAGAAATATAGGAATTGATTTATGTGGATCCTTGTAGCCACTCACTATTTCACCAAGTGTGTTGAGGCTATCTCCACTCGCAATGCCACATCCAAGGTGGTGATTGATTTTCTTTTGAATAATATGATAACCAGATTTGGAGTGCCATCCAGAATTATTGTAGATAATGCTACGTGCTTCAGATTTTAGGATATTGTTGATATGTGTGCCAAATATGGAATCAAGTTGATTCACTCATCACCATACCATCCCCAAAGTAATGGACAAGCTAAGCCTAGCAATAAGAGTCTCATGAAGATCATAAAAAGGACATTGGATCAGAATAAGAAAAGATGGGATAATAATTTGAGGTATGCTCTATGGGCTGATAGGATAACCTTCAAGAAATCCATTGGAAGGAGCCCATTTGAGCTAGTATATGGAGTAGAGGAAAAAATGCCAATGTAATTAGAGCTTCCAAAATATTAGCTGCTACAACAAATCGAAGAGGATGGGGATGATGCTTTAACACTTGGAATGCATGAGTTGGTTGAGTTGGATGAGGCCAGAAGGATGGTACATGATAAAAATCTACTGTAGCAACAAAAGGCCGGACATTTGTTCAACAAGAGAATAGTCAAAAGAAGTTTCCAAATTGGTGATTTGGTTCTCCTATGGAATGCAAAATCAAAGACCAAGGGCAAGCATGGAAAATTTGAGCCATTATGGTTGGGCCTTTATCAAATTGATGAAAGAGCTAGTCAAGACACATTTTACATCAGAAACATGGAGGGAGAATTCCTAGAGTTGCCCATTCATAGACAACATTTGAAGCTTTACTTCTCATGAGTAAGTGCTTCCCCTAAATTTTGAATGCAATCAATAACCTTACTGTGCCCTTACGTTTATGACTGTATTTTGCCTTGTATATAAGCTGTTTCTGTAAATACATTTTGTTTGTGTTTTTTCTTCTATGTATTTTATGTCTTTTTGGTTTACCCAGAGATCTGAATCCTCACTATGATACTTCTTGTCATACGCCCCCAACCAGAGCCAATGTTGGCACCTATATTTTTCCACTCCCAAACATGCATTATTTTGCCCCAAAATCCATGAAAAAATCCCCATTTTGCTATTGTAAGTGAAAACCCCTTGTTGAAATCTGATTGGATATAGTTTTTAGTGGTCTTTACTCTCAAAATGGCTAAGTCATTCCCCTTTCTTCCCTTAGAAAAAATCATCATTTCTTGCATTTGGTCAGCTAGTCAACATTTTCTCTAAATTGCTAACTATTTCAAGAGTTCAAAAATTTGCCAACTCGCCAATATGACATTAGTAGCAATAAAGGAAAAGGACCGCAGAGCAAAGGGAAAAGTTCTAAGTGGCGAAGAAAGGGAAAAGAGTCTTTGACAGCTTTGTGCTTTGGTTCAAAAACTTGAAGGTTCGCTGATATGAGGTTTGGCCAACATACTTTTTACCGACAACAAAATGGCCATGGGTGAGAAAGTTTCTAAGGCAAAAGAAATTAAAGGATGGTTTGCCGGTAAACTGGGGAGAATTTGAACTAGTCAAGTAGTTTGAATTTTTTGAAGTTCACCTACAAGGTGATTTGCCAACAAGGGAGCGGCTAGGGCAGTTTGTAAACTGAAGGATTCACCGATAAGGCAGATCAAAATGAGGATAAAAGGCAAGGTTCATAACTGAGCATTTTTACTGATAGGGAAAATTAGAAATTTGGGTAAGGCAAGTAGGAGAAAGGTGCCCTTGTTGGTAAACTAGCCAAAGACCGGACTTCCCAAAAGTTTGAGTTTTTCATATTTCACCGATAAGGCGATAACAAAGAGCTGAAAGGAGGAAAAGTCAAAGGTTTGAAGTGAGGGGCTTTCATCAACAAAGGAAGCATAAGAAATAGCGATGAGGCCTTTGGTTCAGAAAATGACATTTTTTTTTATAATGAAGAAATGACGTTAACGCCCTTGGTTCGAAAAAGAGCAAGTTTGCCAATAGAAGGAAAAAATGACTAAGGCAAAAGTTATCAGTAAACTGGGAGAGGAACGAACTAGTGAAATAGTTCACAAATTTAGAGATTTGCCAATAAGGCCATAAAAGAGTATTTTTCCCATAGTTTGGAAAAAAACTAAAGTTGTCGATAAGAGGTAAAAAGCCCTTGGTTTTGAATGGTGCACTTTTGCCAATAATGGTAAAAGTGAAAGATGCAAATTTTCTAAGGCATGTAAAAGAAAGAAAAGGGCTTTCTCGGGTTTGGTTCAAAAAATCAAGGATTTGCCGATAAGGCAAATGTAACAAAGGAGAAAGCCAAAATATAGGTAAGCAAAAACAAATGGTAGTCTCATTGGTAAACAGGAAAAAGGCCTAAATTTCTAAAAAGTTAGAATATTTTGAAATTCGTTGATAAGGTGATAGGGAAAGAAAAAGCAAGGCACCCAAAAAAGATTTGAAGATTTAGAGATTTGTTGATAAGGAAAATAGATGAAGGTGCTAAAAAGGCAAAAGGGACTTGGTTTAGCAGAGATGAAAGTGGCTAATAAAGAAGAGGAGGAAAGGACAAGGAGGAAAATGGTGCTAAAGGGATAGTTTAGCAAAAGGTAAAATTACCGAGAGGAGACATTAAAGAAGAATGAGGCGCTATAAGGCATGGTTCTAAAAAGATATTTTGATGATAAAGGGAAAGTAAGGATAAGTTCGAAGAAACTGACTTTTGTTGACTAAGGGATGAGATAAGAAGAGAAGGATGGTTCGGCACAAGAGGAATTTGTGGACAAAGGGCCAAGTTCTAAAATGTGGAAATTTGTTGATAAGGTAAATACAAATACATGAAGAAGAATGTAGCAGATGAAGGAGTTTGCAAATATGAAGAAAGGGTTGATAAGAAGTAGAGGGTGTTCAACACACACAGGGTACAGTCAGTGATTAAGTGGCTCAAATAGAAATACAGGATAACACATAGGGAGTGTTTTAAATACCTAAAATAGGTAATTCCCTAAATGTATGCCTTGATTGCAGGAATATAAATGTAACTTTGTACTTAGCATTAATGAGTTACAGGCCAAAGTTGTGCAAGTTGTTCAAGTAGTGAAATTCTTCAATGTATAAAGGATAAATCAGATAAGTCAAATGTTGCAGGTAGCAAGGAAATGATTAGAACCTTCCCTCTTTAATTCTCTGGGTACAAGAAGAGTGCAAGAAATCTCCCTCTATCATTTGTAGGACTGCCAAAGCATAGGCAATATTTCTAATGTACATAGATTTTCTGACATCATAGAGGGAGTGAAATTAATACAACATGGGTAAAGTCCTGGATAGGGTGTGGTGCATGAGAAACTACAGGGAGAAAAATGCTATATATGCAGAAGATTGAATTGTTGTAGGGGTCGGTCATTTTAGTAATTTCTTAACAGGATTGTGAGCTCCAGGAGGCAAATCAAGAAAGGATATTTTGTAGTCTTTGTTTAATATGAAATCAGTCTCAAAGTGTATGTAATGTAATTTGTAAATATTTGTATCAGATTATTGTTTTTCTCCATTGTTATAGGTTTTTTTATTAGCAAACCATAATCGTAGTTATAGTTTGCTTTTGCCACATTTAGTGGTATGAATGTAAGTTGTGATTTGATGAATGTGATAGTTTTTATATCCATTTCCAAGATTTGTAAATGGTCATTTCAATATTACATAGGGAAGAATATGGTTTAGCATTAGATTGTTAAGTATTTTCAGTAATCTGGTATCAATTTTCTTGTAATTGATTTATCAAATAAGCAGTTATTTACTCCTGTGAGATTGTTTCCCTCTGTTTCACATTAGACTCTACAACCCATTTTGTAGGTACATGTCTGAGTAGCCTTAGATCACCCATCTTCAAAATAAAACAATACATCCTATCTTTAGAAACATAAGTAGTCTTTATGCATCCTCATTGTGTAGGATTGTCATTATCAGCTATATAGGGGTCTTACAACAACCAGTGATTCTTAGTCTAGTGATATTTGGGGCTAACAAAGCGATTTGGGTTTGGCTATTAATAATTTTGGTTGTTCATCTGGTTTGATTTTAATACCTACTTAGGTATAATATCCCTTGGAATATTGCTCTAGAGTGTAAGCTGAGCTTGAAGAGCAGAGGAGTCTACCCATTCCTGTAGTTGGCCAAAATGATCCCTAACTTGTTGATAACCCTCTTCTTATCACCCTAATGACAATCCTTGACCTAGGTGATTTAGTAATGTTTTAGAGTTTTGAGTTGCAGTTATTTTGGGAACCAACATCTTTCATAGAGAAGCTATATGGGTTTGACCTGATCACTACTAACCTGTTTGTTAAAAGGTGGTGAGGTAGAAAAATTAAACCATATGGGATTGAGATGAAGATTACTGAGAACTTTATAGCAAGGATTATGAGCCTATTGGAGGAAGGAAGAAAGGTGTTTAAGGACTGCAGAGCTGGTCAGGAGGCACTTAAAGTTTTCTTTAAAGGTAATGAGAGAAACATGCTCATCAAATTTTATTATGGAGGCTATGAAAGGAAGTCCATCAAGCCAATTTGGGGAGAGGTAACAAAGGTGATCATGTAGTACATCTCCCTTGAAGATGGGTTTACTAGGTCATCTATAGCTATCATTCCATGCTCCTAAATTACTTCAGACATAAAATGGTTGTTTCTTTCATGTTATATCTTTTATCTTCAATGGAGTTTTCCATTAAAGAAAACAAAAGAAACCCTAAACTTCTTATAATACATGAGGGATTAATTCTACTATTATGGAGCAAATTAAAACCCTAGTGCCTAGTGCAGAGGTTAAGGGCAATTTCATGAAGAAAGGAAAGAGTCCTATTATGGATTATTGAATGTCTATGGATAATGAAATAGAGGAGGAACAAGATGTTGATTGGGCTGAGGAGGAGGATTCGGTGGAGGTTCTTTCCACTCCATGCTCCTCTAAGGTTGAGGAGGGCAATACCTCTAAAAAAATGAAGAGGAGTGCTAGTAAGAAAACCTTGAATAAACAGAGTAGGAAGGATGAGGAGTCCTAGTCTACAGGCTCCCCCTTAGAGATGAGGAGTATATTGAGGAGAAGGGGATTAAACACAATAAATATAAGAAGAGGAAAGGTATATAGAGTCAAAAAGATATTGATGTCTCTACAGGTAAGTAAGCCAATGAGCAGGGGAAAAGAAAAAGTATGGAGAAGATACAGAAATGGAGGAATATGAGTCCTAAAGGGGAGTAAAATTAAGGGTATTGTGATTGATGAACTCAAGGTAGGGATGCCTTTTCCTCAAATTTTGGACCCCTCAAGTAGTCTTCCTAGGAATTTTTCTTTTCTGATGTCCTTTGTTGCCAGAAGGGAGGAGCTTTTAGAGGTTTTGGGGATGGTGAAGGAAGCAGTGGATAGTCAATACCAAATGACGAAGTGTTTCTTCATTGAAATCAATAGGATAAACATTAGGTTGAGTGTTATTTAGTAGAGCATTGGTAGGGGAGTTGAGATTGATGACAAGTTGGATGCTGAGATTTAGCTTACCTGGGAGGCTATCCCTAGGGTTAACTAGCTAGAAAAGGATCTTGTGACCCACAACCAGGACTATGATAGCCATCTGGACAAAATGGAGAAGGAGATGAAAGAAATTAAGTGGAATCTTGAGAGAATGCTTGAGATTAGCAAGTGTACCATCCAAAATAGGGTTGAGGTGATTATAATCCTCACTAAAAAGTTGAAAAAGTTGAAGGAAGAGTACATGGCTAGTAAAGGTGGAGAGAAAGATGAAGGGGGTAATGTGCAGAAGATTAGTAGTAGGGGTAAATAGGGAAAAACCAGCAAATAGGGTGGCCCAAGCTTAAGGACATGTAGCAGCAAAAATAAATCCTTCCAAGAGGAGAAGGATGAACTCCTGAGATTTGTGACACATTTTGAACACTTGTCAATAGGATCATACTTAGCTAGAAGATTATCTAGAGTTGTATGGTTGATTGTGTTATGTAGGACACAACACTAGGACTTAGATGGCAAAAACCTATTGGTTCCTTATTTCTATACTCTTCGTGAAGGGAAGGGCTACTTTCAGGAAGGAAGGTGTGCGGGGGATCACCAGTCTGTGGTTGGAGGTAAGGCACTTGGATGATGCTCTCCCTTTGTAGCAGAAGACTCACCGAGACTTGAGCGATAGATATCAAGGTTCCAGATGTAGTATTCTTTATGTAATGATGTAAAAAAAAATCTCATTTCCAAGTGTAAATCTTGTATTGTAATTGTAAGGTGAAAAATATTTCTTACTAATATTTATCTTTAAATATATTGATCTTCTAGGTTGAAAAATATTTAGAAATGATATGTATTTATTTCCTTGTAATTATGTAAAAGGTATTTCTCTTAAAATGTTTACCATGTTTATTTACTTTCTTGTAAATTCTTGAGTTAATATGAGTAATATGAAAAGGCATGCTACATTAACCTAGATGGTTAGATAATTTTGGCTAGAAATGGAGTCATCATGTAGAAGTATTTTAATTCTTAGGCATGCCTTTTTCTTTTCAAGCTTTTCCTACTACCTTTTCCAAGTTGTTGTTGTCAAGGTTAAGGGAAAATCAATTATTGGATTACCAAGCTTCATCCTTTAGGTGGTAAATTCTAGATCTTCTCTAAAGTTTTCACTACCACCTATGCTTATTACTCCTTTTAAGTCCCTTTCAAAGCCTCTTATTAGAAGGTTTCTCAATGTTAGAACATAATGTTATTAGGGATCAATACCTTTATAATATTTATATATTGTTCTAATATAACATTATAAAACCTTATGTTATAAAACATATACCATTTATAAATTAATAATTGAATAACTAATAGATTATTAATTATTTACAAATGGTTGCTTTGGATGGGTGTGACTAATACCCCTTCAAGTATTTTTCCACCCCTTCAATATTTAAGGAGGTTCTCTCTCATTTGAGAGGTATGTGAATTTGGAGATTTATAGAGAATTATATCACTATGCACCAAAGGTATTATTGGCCATGTGGAAGCATGTAGAGGAGTATAACCCCAAGTTTACTCTATTTTTTACACAACAATTTTTTAAATTTTCTTTAATAAAATGATGGTTTATGGGATTTTTTTACTCAAAAGGGTTTTCACCATGTATATCTTATTGAGAAATGGTGAGCATACATAATATAGTAGATTAAACCATTATATAATAATATAATATTGTCTTCGGATGATGTTGTAATACAATTCAACGGATTTTTAAAGCCTTATTATTCCCGTATATAACTTCTTACAGGAAAGTAACTTTCCAAAACCTAACTTATAAACTAACATTTATTTAATATGCATAAACTAACAATGTAATACTATTTGACTATTATGCCAACATTCCCCCCTTATTACATTGTTCCTATAAAAGTACCAGGGGACCCTCCCTGAATGCTAACATACTCAACAAAGCTGATTACATAATATGAATACATATTTTGTAGAAGATCTTCTCCCAAAGAACAAATCCTGAACCAAGCGGGGCTCCATCATGTTCTTTCGTCTACCCTCAGAAAGGCATAGCTCTGAGTTGTGTTCTTGAGCTCTTTAGTCCCAAGCTCTCAAATCACAGAGTCGAGAATTATTCAACAATGAACCCTAAGAGATATGACAGATCTCTACCATTGTCTAGTGACCGCGAAAGGGTATAATTCTTGATCATATACTCTTTGAAGCTCGCTGGACAACAATCCATATTGAGCTCAACACCAAATCTCAAACCTGTCTCCAAACAAAATCTTCACAAAACATACATTCTTCAAATCTGTCAGCAAAAAAATAAAACAACCAACACCAAAAATGCTTCTCATGCAAAGCATCATCTCAAAGCGAGAAGCTAACTTGAGATGATGGAAAATCCTCCATCCTCTGATCGTACCTGCCTCTAATATGACCCTGTTACAGTTTAACAACTGGTGTCTTGGATGAGTCTTTGGAGGCCTCCTTAGGTGTAGTATAAATGGCTCCGAGAGCAATGTTTGATGTAGCCATGATAAAACAAGGTGTCAGATTCCACCAAAAGTGCACCTTTTACAATATAGTGTAAACACAAATATCCTTATACCTCCAATGTTTTCCACCTTATTACTCCAAAAGCAAAAACATACCCTTATCTCTCCAAGATATCTTTAAAAAAAAATCAAATACTTGCAAGTTTGTGTATAAATAAAACCTTATATCTTGTTTGCCTTGATCCTTCTATCCAAAGTATAAAACCTTCTTGCAAAAATTAATCCTCTGTGTGAAGTCGTATTTTTTTTTCAAATACATTTGGGGTCACGTTGTAAACTTTGAAATCTTAATTTCTTATCAAAAGTCTTCCCTCGTCTCATTTTTCTCTCCATTTAAAACGTCAAAACCAATTTTTATCCCAAGGCAAAACTCACCACTTAGTCATATTTTACTTTGCGTCTATTTTCAGTTTTGACTAAGTCTGCATTAATTTTCGCTTCTCCCCAAGTCCATTTGCATCTACTTTTGATCCGCACCAAACTCGCACCAATTTCTCCTTTTCACTAAGTGTGCACAACTTGTGAAGTTTGTCTAAGTTGTTCATATCTGCTTTTTACCGATGCAAGAAGTCTACATTCACTTGTGGCAACCAGGAAGTAAACATCGTTTCTATTCAAATCACAAGTTGCACATTTTTCTTTTACGAAGCAAGTAATAAAAGTGCAGGGGCATAAAATACGAATAGCCAAGGTGTTAAAATTCACTTATTACTTGCATGAAAAGTTGGTTGCAGTTTTTGTGTCCATGATCATCTCCTAAAAATGAGGGAATATTCTTTAGTTTAAAATAAAATAATGACCTCCCTGCCATATTGTTATTCATGCTATCATTAAAACCCAATTCAAATTTTCCAACCTTGCGTGTTTCATTAATGGCATGAAGGATTTGGATTTACTTCCTTGGTTCTATTCGATGTTGAGGAGTCGACATGAGACATCTATGTTTTCGGTCCACAAAGTCCATTTGTCACACATCTCCAAGTGAATACTTAAGCTGCCATGACCACTACACATATTGTTTCATCAATTGGTTTTACCTTTTGAGTAATAAATGACTGATATATGTCAGAAAAGGTGGCATAGTCAACAGGTGTCACATGCATGAAATTAAAACATTGAAACTCAAACTTGTTGTGTGCCATCCTCTACTGGGCATCGTGGCATGAGATAGAAGTTGGTTATCAAGAACAGTTATCACACTCTCACTGACCCTCATATAATGGCAAAAAGCATGCCTCAAGCAGCCTCCTCAAGTGCAAACTTAAGGAAATCAACACTCGTAGTTATAATCAAGTTGATAACTATCTCTACAAATTTCCACATGCTTAGAAGATCTCCATGAGACCCCATCTTCTTGAAGTGATTGTTGAGAGCATTTACTTATATCAGCGAAGGTCAACTATGTCAAATCTCAGAGATGGATCAATATGAACATGAGAACAATGCTCATAAGTCAGATTGCCATTAGGAAGCTCTTCAGGAGGTTAAAAACCACACTGTTGGTAAACACTTCACAGTCTAATGCTTGCTGAGTATGAAATGTTGTCACAAACCCATCACTGAGAGCTTCATATGACAGGACAGTTGGTGGCAACACTATATATGCATGGCTCATCCGCTGCGAAATGGCACACAGGAGGTGATACTTGTAGGATATCATCATGTTGTGGTCTGCTTCTAAGGAACTGTGGATTCTAAGGTCGACTAACCTCAACAATGCAACGGTCACCTTGAAACACACATAGTGTCACATATTGGCATAGTGTCGATGTTAGAAGAGTATTCTTGAAGTTGAAAGGGAACTCTCAATGCTCACCACCTTGAAGTTTCACAAAACCAAGGGTTTCAAAGGACTGAAAGTCAGGTGCAAACATACTCATTGCCATCGTTCTACTGCCAGTTTTCTACAATATAAAAGATTCGAAGGTTATCATGTAGATAACATGATTATTTGAAGCTCGAGTAAAATATATCTCATAGAACATGACTTTAAATCATTGACAGAAGCAAAATTCGTAGTTATTAAGAAATAATACCTACAACACATGTTCGACAGTTGGTTAGAAGACATGGAAACACAGCTATTAGACATCATTTCTTGTTTAGTAGGGTGATATTCATCGAACATTATTGAACATGTTCTGAGACTGAGATGATGGTTTATCGAGGTGGCTGCTATTGAAGGTTATGTATATGCATTTGTGCATAATAGTGTGTTTATTAGTATAACAAGATTTGTGGAAGATATGAGTGAACATCATGGAAGTCTGGAATGCTATGCAAAAAAAACTATAACTCTAAAATTAAAATCACAAGATTGTTGTTGAGTTGAGGTGAAATGCTTGAAAGAATGCCTCCAAGTTTCAATTGACAATCTTTGCAAAGGAATTCTTGATTAGAAAATTTGTTTGCATGTTATGCTCATTATCTGCTTATCAAATCTCTTGTGAGTGCAAATCTTAGCCGATTGTGGGTGGAGAATGTGAAATTACAAACCAATACACGTGCATTATTCCACAGATTGGTTTATTTGTCATACAAAGGGTGTAGGTCTGTGAAGCAATATAGAAGTATGGACACCGACAAATGCAATTCTCTTCTGGTGCAATCATGTCTAGTCAATGAAGATGTCCACGTATGAACACTCTTTCTGCCTTCTAGTTGAATGATGTGTTTTTCCAAATTTGAAATTCATTGCAACAATTTGCAAACTGTCAAAACAAAAAAAAAACCTCCTAAAACAGTCTAGTGAAACTTTAAGAGAGAATAAACACAGAAAGTTTTCACATCTTATTGCAAACATTTCGTCATGAAATTTAGATACCAGGGGTTTGAGTTTCTCTCAGTCCTTGAATCCACTCATCCAAAAATATCAGATACCTCTCTGGGGCATATCAGTTTGACAGATTTCTGGGAGACAATGAAACAAGAGAAGAAATCACCAATGACTCAGAAGTTGTTTGATAGTGGATTGGCCCAAACAGTTGGTTTTCCTGTGGCAGTCCAATGCACAGACTTGGTTCTAGAATGTATGAAGCATTACAAATAGGAAACCAGAGAGATTAGAACCATTGACGACAAACTTATTGTCAGGTTAGACAGTGTTTCAATTGGTAAAGCTTTCAGATTATCTGTCAGACATCACTTTGTGAACATAGATAAGAAGCTTGCTCATCAATACTTCAATGAAAGACAACATCAGTGTCTCAACACTATTGCAAAACATTGGTTACATACACCGAAAGGAGGAAAATCACAGTTGCCTAAAGTTCTTCACAGATCATGTTTCATAGAGGATATTTCAAATATGATTGTTCTACTTCATAGAGTGATGGGAGATGGAAAAGTAGCAAATTTTGAAATGTGGATGTTTCTCTTTGTAAATGTTATTTGTGCAGGAAATCCATTTATTGATTGGGGCAGCATTATTAGTGACAATTTGCATTATCAGTTGACCAATTTTGAGTTGAATGAACATTTCTATATGTCCTCTTACTTATTTTATGCCATTGCATGCATGAGATCTTGGCCAGGTCTTGCTACTAAAGGAACTTATGACAATATGACACAGATCTATGATCATTATCCTCAGCTGCAACTGGAACAAAGTTACAAGCATTACCACAGAGTAAATGATGCTTTCACAATGTTAACAGTAAGAGAACTTCAAGGTAATACTACCCCCCAGATATCACTAGAAGCTACCAGTTTAATCAAAATATATGGGAGTTACTTCATCCAGTATCCTAGATTTACCTATCTGAGAGTTGGTGGGTTTGATGGATATCCATATAAGTTACCTAGATATGTAGATGACAAGATGATATTGATAGAACTATGCAGGCAAATTGGTTCACTTAACAGGAAATGCAAAGACAAGAGGAAACCTGGAGTTCCATTTCCCATTGGTCTTAGCCATTACAGCTGCAAATCTTCCACAGATGCTCAAAACATAGAGAGATCTCTGATAAAAATCAGCTTATATGCCTATACTATGAGATTCCCTTTTGACAGTAAAGGATATGTCAGAGACAATCTACGACTTGGTGTGGGATATTGTCACTTTCTAGAACTTGAAGACTTTTGGGAAGATTGTGAAAATGATTATGAGGTACGTAAACGGGACTAGATGAGGATGACCATTCCACAGATTAGAGAATTCAAACTAGATTGCAATACAGATGGAATTGAGGAAGACGGTTCAGAATTAATTGATCCTATGTATTTTGATAAAATTAAAACACAGTCTTTACCACCTATCAATTGGGCCCATGAGGAGGTCAAAGATTTAGCTACAAGAACTGCACATATCATTCAAAGGACTAAAGTTTGGGTAAAGAAAAAGGCTGCTGAGGCAACAGCTACTAAACCGACAAATAATAATGCTTTATCATCTAGTAGAAAAGATAAGCATTCAAATTCTTCTTCTTCCTCTTTTCATTCTCATTCTCCATCTTTAAGAAGTGGTTCCCATAAGAGTACTCAAGGAGGAGATGACGGAGAAGATCCATCAAGAAGAATGGGTACTAAGAGCATCTGTGAAAATGATGAAAAATAGAAAAGAGGGAAAACAAAAATGAAGGATAATGCATTGCCTCTCATATAGGAAATAGTTGAAGTAAACAAGTCTACAAGTCCTGAAGTAACCCATCAAAATGTTGAGCATTTGAATGTCTCTCCTTTACCCCTTATTGCTTCTCCTTCTCATGAAACACCTTGTTCACCTCACGCATTACAATTTTCACTCCCGCCACCTATGAATATCTTTAGTGAGCATATGCTTCCCTCAAACATAGTACATCTTTCCACGAATATTCCAGAATCCTCACATAATCCTTCTTCTTCCTAGTTGCAACAAAGTTTGTCAAGAAAAAGAAACACCGCTCAATTAATCATGCCGGATTTTGATACAGTCTCTAATTTGCTGCAAAGGTCTCCCAAATCTAAAAAGATAAAGGTCACATCAAGGATGGTAGTGGATTCTTCATTAGGCAATCTTTGTGTTGAGGTTGCACAACCTGTTTTAGAAAAGAATTTGAATGAGGCCACGAAAAGTGATTTTAACGTCACTAAGGTAGATCTTAGTCCATCTACATATGAGGGTGACATGCAAAAATTTCAAGTATCAGCAGCCCAGTTAATAAAAAGAACAGAGAAGGAAAGACACACAAAAGAGCAACTAAAGCAATAGGTGCAAGTTTTGACATCTTATCTCAAAGCCATCATAGATACATCAGCTTTGCCTCTTGAGGCTTCTTCTTCCTCCACTAATTTCTCTCTTGAAAGTAATGTTGAAAAGGAAATTATTGAGAGTGTCAGCAAATATCAGTTGTATGGAAAGGTGACTAAAAAGTGGGTTGAACATATGAAATCAAAAGCTTTTAGTTTCTTTGAGCAGGCAAGGAATCTATTTGATGAAGCAGAAACAAAGAGGCAAGAGATTGAGAATGAAATGAGAGGTATCCAAAAAGAAGAATTGTTATGGTAGGGAATATCCAAAGACCTTGGTGTAATGATCAAAACTGATAATGAGATATTGCTTGCTGAAAAAGTCTTTCAAAACATTGAAGAAAACCAATCTAGTTCTTGGCTATGTTTAGTTGAATAGAAACTGTCTAATATAAGACAAGTGTTGGTAGCCCAAGAAAAGCTCTTGGAAGTTTGTGAGTAGGTCAAGAAGAATATCTGGGCTGATTTATTGGCAATCAATCCTAATATAATTGAGATAGATAAATTTTCAGCTTTAGAAGCCCAAACTATCACAAGAAGTTTTGAAGACATGATTAACACATGGTTGTTCAACAAACAGGTTTTTAATGAAGGACTTATGGATAAATTGAACCTCATCTTCATGGTTGTCAATTCTGGTATTGATCACATATCAGTTTATCAACATAATTTGAATGATGTCCATAAAGATCAATCAGAATGGAAGCTTTGCATGACAGGAGTAATTGTTCCCAAAAATAAGCTGATAGCCACAGCAGTGAGGATGTTCAGAGTATACAAAACAAAGTCTACCCTCCCTTCACAACAATTTGGAGCAGCAGAAACATCTTCAGATGGTGTCAACCATGGCAAGGACAAAACCTAATAGTCTCTCATGAGATCCATCTTATTGATCTACTTTTCAAAGTTTACAAATGAAGGTTTTAGTTCTCTTTCTATAAAAGTGACTTTATGTCACTCTTTTGTAATTAAGGTAAAAAGTGCATTTTATTCTTTCAGGGACTTTTGAAACATTATATAAAGGTTACCTAAAGTGCACTTTTATTTGCATAACATATTTTGGGTAGTTATAAGGTAGTTATACAATTGGTTACTAAGACAAGTCTATATATACAAGGCTTGCTGTTTGTAATAGGCACTTTTTGGCTTTCGCATTTATAAGGATGTTATAAGGAACAGAGTTGTACAACTCAGTGTGGAGAAATAAGAGGCATTTTGGATTGTGTGATTTCAAATATCTTTCTAACATTATTCATTCCTCTTATGTTGATGGATGGTGGTTTTCTTTACATAAATTTGCATCTGCAATGTGGAATAACAACTAGTCTTGAAGGAATTGGTTATTAGATAATGTTTCAACGTATGTTGAATATCTCCTGAATCATTTCTTCTTTCTAATACTACACTCATTATAACAATTTAAGAAGTATTCTTATATTGTTGAACTTTATGTATATGAGATGAGTCAATGTTCGTAAGCCCATTGTTTTCATCTTCCAAACCTTTTCTTTAATTGTATTTCATTCTCAAAAACCTATAATTTATCAAATGAGGGAGCTGCCCCTCTACACGCAGAGGTAAGTTGATAGAAAAACTACAACTTTACCAACTGTTGGTACTTATTTTCACTAGGTGTTTTGCTAGGCAAAGAGTCAATATAATTAGCCATATGTTATAGTGCAAATCTATTTAGCAACATATCTCCAATGACAAAATTTCATTTCTGTAAGGCATCTAGTGTGCCTTTTCTATTGTTTTTAAAATCAATTCATCAAGAGCTAAGATAAGAAATTCTAATAATATTCTTTACATGTAATATCTAAGAGAATTTTTTACTAATCCTTTCTCCTAACATATTCATATAGCATAGGATTGTGATTAAACCATTTATATCATAAGTAATATATGATGTTTATTTTTCATTATTATAATTAATTCAAAACTATTCCATTATTCTTAGGTTTGTTTATCTTTAACTATGTTTGTCCTATCATCTTGTACTCCAATAGATAAAATTCATCCTCATAATAATCTCACGTCGATCCATCCTCAATGCTTGGTTCGACGACATAAGTTTTCATTGTTTGTGGGTTGCAATCACATTTTTGAAATCTCTATTGCATCCAAGGATTTCCATAGCCATGTGATTGAATTTGTGATTCGCTATGCATTGACCACATCATTGATTAGTATCGAACCAATTTCATTCCCATCTTTTGTTATATTGGTATTATTGTCCTCCCCTTGAGTCTCTACATCTTTACTTTCCATTTTAGTTCTTGGTGTAGGTTCAAATATGGGTCTCTCCCTTTCTTTTGTATTTACTTCCTCCTTCTTGCTGTTCTATTGTGGAATACCCCAATAGGTTACATTTCTTACATTTTACTAGGGATCATTCCACCTCCACCTTTTGTCTCCATAGACTAGAATCTGACGTGATTTCAATCTCTGCCAGGGGTGATCAAGATCTATAGTGACACAAATTCTAGCATACATACCAAAGTCACCTTCTTTGATTTGATCATCTGCCTTCATGAAGGACCCAATTTCATCACCTATCAAATTTAAGATCTTGGTATCCTAATACTCTGTTGGTAGGTTGTAGAGCTTGATGCACATTGAAGTTTTAGATATTTTGTGGGTTATTGGGTTGAAATTTGGAGTCCAGTCCTTAATATAGAATCCTACCCCATCCATCAACATGGGCCTTGACTAAGAATTTCCTTTTTCTTCTCTCCTAAGGGGCACTCCACTAAGAAGAAACCTATGGGAAGTGATTTAACCCTGATTTCTTTTCCCCAGTGGTTGCTACACCACTTTTGAACTTTTTCCCTAGAGGGCCAATCTGCTGCCAACTTCATAAAAAAGTCACAATTGCGAAGGTGAGTCACGAAGTTAGTCAGTTCTTCAGAGTTTATTGTAAGGGAAATACAACTCACCAGGTGTCTTGGTAGCATTTGGAATCCTATTTTCTCCTATGGTTGGCTCTATCCCCTTAGGAATCCAAATCTTCTTACTGTTGTTTTTTCTACCCTACGAGATCTTGCTCGGTTTGTGCTCACTCTACACTTTTATGCCTGGCCCATGTTTGGGCTCTTTGTGCTAGCGAGAGGCTTGTTCAAGTCTCTAATTTTCTCTATATCATTGCCTCCCATTCCATTGATCTCAAAGGAAGCGATCTCTGACCCTTTGTTTGGTCCAATCCACACCTACTGCCGTATTCTCTCTGGGGTTCCGATCCGTCCATCTCTGAAATGCTTCCTTGTTTGCTTCATGTCTTCATTCCTCCCATTTCGAAAAAGCATATCTCCCCTGATATCCAGTACTAACCTGTGGCCATAGATTGTCCTTTGTGGTGTCTCAAAAATTCTCCCAATATTCTGCTGATAAATTTTGGTGACAAGCTTCAATATCATCCATTTCAATGGTAAACAGTTAATAGGAATTTTACACTTCATCCATAACAAAAAGTGGTAAATATTTGTCTTATTTTTATTAGTCAAAATTGACATTTGACAGTTAAAGTGGATAAGATACAAGAATAATCTTCTTATTATGTACATTTCAAAATTAATATTTGTATAATATTTTTAAAATAAATATATTTGAAATATATACTAATTTATTTTTTTATTCATCTTCTTCTCTATTAAAATATATAATTTCATTTAACTTCAGACAAATCAATCTAAGAAAATAACGTTCTTTGGAAAGTTGAATCTTCCGCCGAATACTCATTCCTTTGAAAGTTCAGCGTGGATGATAAAACAAACGGTACTGCTATTCAAAATTTCTCTTCTGAGAAGAAGAATAATTGCCATACAATTGTTAGACTCACCCAATGGGAACCTAGCCATTGAAAATGCTCTCTTTGTCTGCACCAATGTGCCACAGATTTTGTTAAACTTCAACGGTCAACCGTCAACCATTAAGTAGAGTGCATTCTATAAAGTCTGACTTCTTTAACGTACAGGACTCGTTATTGAAGGATGACTTACGTGCAATCTAGATGACTATTAATTTAGCCACTGAGCCCAGAAATCATGTCTTTAAAGCCACGCTTTTCTTCCTCACTTGTGTGTGGAAAATTATTAGTCCTTTCATTTAGCATGGTAATTATTGTGAGAGATAAGTACTAGGAGATTATTAACAAACAGTTATTTAGTGGCTACGTGGGATGTACGTTCTCCAAATTTAATGTCTTCTGACTAGAGGAAAAATTGCAATACAATTGTTTCCTAGAATGGACCCAATGGAACCTGGCCATTGAAAATGATCTCTTTGTCAGCGCCAATGTCGCAGACTTTGTCTAGTTAATACCATTCTAGACAGTCGAGTTCCTAATTTACACGACTCGTGATTGAAGGATGACTTACCCGCAATCTGGATGACTTTGAGAAAAGTATCAATGTAGTTATTGGACCTACAAATATAGTTGAATGGACTCTAATGTGGAGTTCAACATTGTTGAATATTATTGAGAAAATGATAAATATGGGATATTAGATACATGTTTTATTGTTAGTGTATTATCTAAGTCTAACAAAGGTTCACTATGACCGCAAAACTATCAACATTCCCATTGCACCTATGAGTTTAATTGTCCAATTGCTAGTTTTATTTTTAATTTAGTTAGTGTCTTTGTGATAGTGTATTAAATATATAATACTTTATCAAGATTCAATTAGGCAATTTTTATATTTTATGAGTAGCGTTTAGTAACAACCTATTTTTATGGACATGAATAATATGCTAATATATTAAATAATCATTTTTCTAATCAATATAATTAATATTTATTTATTTAAATATAAACAACTAAATATATTAATTATAATTTAATATACAATAAATTATTCAATCCTAATTCTATTAGTTGAAGGAATTGATTTTTAACAACTTTCGCATCAATGAAAATAAATGTTAATTGTTGTTTTGTTATAAATCATGGAAAAATGGCATGTTAAGAAATTGGAACTAGGGAATAAAAAAGACTTCCGCAATGAATATATTCATAAAAGGATTTACTATACAATATCTTATTGTATTCAAATCTATTGTTAAATGACCATCTAGTATGATAATGATGTTGAAAGCGCAATACAATTGAGAGTGGGGTGGGGGGTGTGAATCAGTTGTAACCAATATTTCAAAACCATCAACACATCAATCAATTAACACCATGTTTGTATTTTAACCATGAAAGCATGAAACAAATACTTAAACACATTCACACATTCAACATAGGAGACACCAAGTTTTTACATGGAAAACCCCATAGGGAAAAAGCATGGTGAGTGTTAACTTACAAAATAATATGTTATATCAATACCAAAATTCAAAGGCTCACTCCCTTAGGGCTCACGACCCAAAATGCTCACTACAAATGAAGAGGCTCACTGCAAGAAGAGGCTCACTGCCAATGGGGTGGTTCATTGCCAAGGTTTGGTGAATTGAGATAGTAACATCTAAACCATGCCAAAGTTTAGTTCCATTGAAGCACAACAAACATCCTTTGCTCTGCTCTGCTCTTTACTTTGTACTATCTTCTCATCTTCGCACTTGGATATATTTTTCACAACTTCATTACGTGCTTTTATACAATTCATCAACCTTGGAATGTACATCAAGGTCAGCATTACATTCATCAACCATTGGAACAATCTCCAAGGTCAAAATTACAAACATACATAGAAATAGGTCTGGACCTAAACAAAATTAGCTAAAGAAAATATGTACGTGGAACATGTTATGCCTTAGCTAGGACTCAAGTGCAATCTTCCACGCCACAACACGCTTCCACAATCTTCAAATCATATCCACAAATAGTGAAAACAACCAAGTCAGCCAAGACTGGAGTTAGCACTAAAACTTTCAGGAACACGCTTCATTCACAATCCGGATTATACTTTGTGGATCAATCAAAAGGTAGGAACATGATCAAGAGACATCCATAAGCACATTGTAATCACCAGGAACATTTGCACAACATCTAACCACTTTGTCAAGAAAATTCTTCAAATTAGAGCACTTAAACAACACTGTCAGCCATGTTCATAAAGAAAAGATTGCTCGTGGATCACCAAATTACAAACCATTTGAGTTGAAGGCACATAACATCATCCCAGACTTAACTCTAGAACCATAGACCATAATACTTCAATGCGAAGGAATGCGGAGCAAAATAGTTTCTCCCTATCACCACTAAATGCATAGAAAAATAGTTCTTACTCTGGTGAACAGAACTCTCTCAAATCTTCATACCAGAGGCTCAAAATCTGAATATAGCATCTAAAGACTTCATTTTAAATAACTTCCAAACCACAGACAAAAATATGCAATCTATAGGATATGCGGAGAAAAACACATTGTTTCCACTAGGAGGGTAAATTTTCTCAAAAGCGCTTGGAAACTCAATACCAAAAACATATTCTCATGATCTTCAAGACTTATGTAAAGAAATATTTGTCACAAGCAAATAAGAAAATAAGAGCACAATTGACACCAATGACGACACAGATATGTTGAAATCATTGACAACACCGATTAGCACATAATTGTAACAAATGAATGGTACAATTGCTACACATAACAGTCCCTCCAACTTATCTTTTTCACTTTGAATAATTGGGAAACCCATTACACAAATGTGAGATTGACACATTTGGCCTTTAGGATAGTTGAAAGCCCTTACTACCCACAAACCTAGGAAGAGGTGTTGATGTCTTTCTTAATATCTATGGGTCATATCATCTAGTCTTGAGGCCTATATGTGATTCAATTTGAATGTATCCTACATTCCATTTGTCCCTTCACTTGTTTGATTGTTATTTAGAATTGTATAATAGGTTTCCTTATAGCTATTATTCAATTATTTTTAAAATTTAATATTTAAACTATGAATCTAGAATGAACACTGAAAATGTTACAATAAAGACCTAGGGTAGAAGCTATTGCCATGTGCATTGAAACAACACATATGAATCTCCATGATTAAAGTCAAAGAAAAAATTTGGAACACTAGGGTTCCAGTAAGTACCACAAAGATGCATGGGCCTACATAGTAATCCTATGATGAGATGTGATCCTAAACACATATATGTAAGCATTTATATATGACCTCTCAGCAAGCATTCCTATTGAGGACACATGGATTGTATTTCCCTTCTTCTTCCTTCCTTTGTTATCCCCTTGTAAACCTATGAAATTTTGTTCATTCTTGATTCTTCCTTTCTCGATTATTTGTTTTCTTCACTTTCTAGCCTTTTCACAAGACCTATAAGTGTCACAACCTAGGGAACCTATGTCTTGTCGACCTATTTCATCTTTTCTGACTTCTACAAACCTTGAATCAACATACTAATCTCATCCCCAACCCCAATTTTTGTTCACCTTTCAAATGACTTGGTCAACCCCTATTATTTTTGGGTCACCTCTAGGGGTCCACCCTATTAGTATGGGCGACCACCCTTTCTAGCATCAATTTTTCAAATTAAAGTTGCTAGGTGTCTTCTGCAGCCTCTCAAGATCATTCTCCATGACTTTGTTTTTACCCAGACCCCTCTCTTACCTTGGTCATCCCCCCTTTTGACCATGGTTTCCCCCTGAGTAACCACCCTAGTAAAAGTGGCGACCTTGTCATGCTTTTGTCTGTAGATTTACTTTTAGTTTGAGATTGAAAAAGCTCCATTTTGTATGGAATTTTAGAGCCTAACTTAGAGTCTCTATTCTTAGCTTCTCAATCAACTCTAATCATGCAAATTTAGCTCAGTTGAACTATTCTTATCTCCTTCCTCTCTCATTATAACTCCATTTCTTCTCATGTGATAAGCTTTCAAGCTTACTTCACTACTTTATCAACCCAATTTACTAAGCAATCAATTAAGTTGACTCTCCAATCAAGGGGGTTAACTCCCCAATCAATCCCACCCTTCATTCTTCAATTCAATCTATAAATACCCCCTCCATTATCATTATCTCCACAACAATGGTCATTGAGCATAACATAGCAACTAACACCCAAGAAAGACCCCAAGATCGGTCGACTACTCTCTGCAAAGTCCAGTTCCCAAGAAAGTAGGACCACCCTTGTGTCTTGCCTCCTCTCGACTGGCTTCTACCATGAGAGGAAGAGTGATGTGGAGGTTCACACAAGGCAAGGAGAGGGGTCCATGTGCTCTATCAAAGCTGACTCAACTACCCCACACTACCGA
This sequence comes from Cunninghamia lanceolata, assembly GCA_027924645.1. Lineage (NCBI taxonomy): Eukaryota > Viridiplantae > Streptophyta > Pinopsida > Cupressales > Cupressaceae > Cunninghamia > Cunninghamia lanceolata. Next base: position 22,223,709 of record BSBN01000465.1, read on the forward strand.
GTCACATTTTGAAATGTACAGATCCTAATTTCAAAATAATAGTGGGGTCTTGTGGGTGACACAAAAAATGGCTTTCCCTAGAGCAAACTAAACACATACACAAGGTAAAAAAAAATAAAAACAAAATAAATCAACACTTTTAAAACTAATCACTCAAGTACCTACAAGTAAAGGTGATTGAATTTATTATACACAAGTAGAAACCATAATCTTTGGAAGAGAAAATTGTAACACAATAATATGGAAACTCCATGAGAGAGTTGTAACACACCCCAAAAAGAAACTAGAATTTTTTTCATAATCTAATATTAAAATGATACATATCCTGGACTATGCATGTCATTAACCATGAGAATGAATAAACACATGTCTTTTTACTATGAAATTCTCACAAGTATATGTCAATTATTAATAATGAAAATAACATTATTACATAATCTAAATATATAAGAGGTCAAGTACTACAACTATCATCAATGATAATGAATACAATAAGCCAACACCATATATACTGAGTGGCCATATACAATGTACATCATAAAGTATATCCAAAAGGACTCAAACCTCAACTTTGTAATCTTATCTCTCCAAGATTTTGTTTCCAATGGCGAAGGTTTGAACTCACCATAGGGGAAGTCCCTTTCCTCCCTAACCATTGATCTAACAATGTATTATCCAACAATAATCCAAGAATGTGGAAATTACAAACAAAACTAGTGGTTATCTATTAGTTTATTCACTTATTTACATATAAACATTCATTAAAGCTATTTCATACATACACAAGATCACAACATTAATTACAAAACTACAGACACACCAAACACTCAAATAATTCATTATCTTATGATACATCACTCAAGCATATAGAATAGACATAAATATAGGTACACATACAAAACTAGATCATGACAAAATAGGCACTCAAAATATAACAAAACACTAAAAAACCATGACATAAACTCAATGTCCCAAGAACCCATTAAGACACATCTCCCAACAATGTAGAGCACCCAAGTAGCACTACCTCCCATAAGACAAGAAGGCTAAATATACCAACCACAAAGAACCCTATCCCAAGTTAGAATAGTATGCATAACAATAAATATCCCAAGTGTTTTAATAGTTAGAAATCTCCTAACTACTAGTGATGGATGGCATTCAATATGCATAAACAACCCATGGACCTTCTACCAATGAGAGCACTATAGATTACCAAGTTATCCATTAGAAGAAGATGTGATGACTGCCTAACTATAGCATCTGGAGACAAATACCAAAACTACAATGCGAGACAGGAACTTAACATAGTTCCAAAATTAATAATGCAATTTCAGAGACCAAACATTATCAACAAGGAGATAAGGAATCAACTACAACAAATTTATGACAGGAAATTACTGTCTTTACACCGGCAGGAACTTCTAAATGACACAATACATTTATGCTTTACTAGATGGTCAATCTTTGATTACATAACCTAATATGAAGACAACAAACAAACTTTTATTGAATTTTTAATTGCAAATTGCAATGACTACATACTCAGAATTCCTTTCATGCAACCAGATCAGATTAGTCCCTCCACTCCATTGTGATGCCCGTGATCTCCTTCTACCCTTCAAACTCCCCTCTCCTGTTATCTTTGTGCCTCCCCTCTTCAAACCGACACAAGGTACTTTTCTGTTGTTTTCCAACCATCCAGGGAATTTCAAAACTTTCTACAAAACTAGAAGCAAACTAACATCGGTCATCCCAGGGAGTTACCAAAAATTCCTTCCAAACAGAAAGACTGTTCTCGGCCAAATGAGCCTGATCCTCCTTAGAGCCAAAACAATTTTCCAATAATTTCAAACTAATAAGGTTTTGGACAAAACAACAAGCTAATCAAATTTTGGACAAAATAGAGAACATTTAGGCAACAAACAAAAATTGATCACAACGAAACAAACTAAAACACAAAAATAGGGATAATGCCCATGCATCAGGTTCCCCCATAGAATAAAATTTGTGAGCTCCTTCTCATGAAGTCTTCAATAGAGTAATCCAATTTAGAGATATTAGATTCAGTTAACTATGATGCATCTTCTATAGGATGGCCTTTCCATTTCACCAGATAATAGAAATATTCCTTGCCCCAGGTCTTCCATAACAACTGTGTATCCAGGATACATTCAATTTCTAGCAAAGCTAGTGTGGTACCATGTTGCTCCTTAATAGTTCTTAGTTCCATCTCTACTATGTCTGCATCTGTAGGAGCTTGATAAGGGAATAAGTTTGTCACATTGAATATGGGTGAAATGCCTAGTCCAGAGGGAAGCCTGAGTTCATAAGCATTCATTGAAAACTTTCTAAGGATTCTACAAGGCCCAATCTTTTTCATTTTTAGTTTGTTATAGGTACCAGTAGGAAATATTTCCCTCCGAAGATGAGCCATTACAAGATCACCTTCCTGAAAGTGCACCTCTCTCCATTTTTGATGAACATATCATTTGTATTGTTGATTGCTTCCTTCAATGTTTCTTTTAACCTCCTCATGAAGGTCATAGATGGTCTTAGAAAAGTCCTCTCCATTTGCACTTTGTTTCTCTATATCACCCAGATTTCTAAGTTTAAAAACACCTCTAGGATGCATGCCATATACAATGTAAAATGGGTTGAAACCTATGCTTCGATTTGGAGAATCATTATATACAAACTCTACTTGTGCCAATGCCATATCCCAATTGTTGGGTGTGTTTCCAACAAGGCATTGTAAAATATCACCAAGACTTTGATGACAACCTCAGTTTGGCCATTTGTTTGGGGTTATAGGTTGAACTAAAATTAAGGTGTGTGCCTAGCTTTTGCCAAAGAGTTGGCCAAAAATGCCCCACAAACTTAGTGTCACGATTAGAGATAATACTTCTTAGAATGCCATGCAACTGTACTACTTCCTTGAAAAACAAGTCAGCAATATTGGTAGCATCATTAGTTCTCTTATATGGAATAAAATGAACTATTTTAGAGAACCTATCCACAACTACAAAAAATAGAATCATTGCCCCTTTGAGTATGAGGAAAACCCAACACAAAATCCATACTTATAGAGTCCCATGGTCTAGATGGAATTGGTAATGGCTGATATAAACTAGCATTTTGACTCTTCCCTTTTGCCAATTGATAAACCCTACACCTCTCCACATACTTCTTAACATTTGCCTGCATCTTTGGCCAATAATAATATGTACTCAACTACAAATAATTTTTTTCTTGCCCAAAGTGTCCTACTAGGTTGCCACAATGTTTATCCTTTAATAAATTATCCCCCATTGATCCTCTAGGGATGCATAATTTGTTCCCTTTGAATAGAAAACCTTCATGTAGCATAAATTTCATCCATGGCTCTCTATCTTTGCTGATAGGACTGTTGCAAGCTTCGAATGCTTCCTTGAAATTTGCATCATCAACATATAACTCCTTCAAACTATCAAAGCCCACATCATTATCCTAAATTTCATGAAACAATAAGCTTCTCCTACTTAGTGCATCAGCAACCTTATTTTTTTGTCTACTCTTATGTTTCAACACAAAGTTAAAACTTTGAAGATACTCTACCCATTTTGCACACCTTTGATTGAGTTTATGTTGGCTGCTAATGAATTGTAATGCATGGTTATTCATATAAACAACAAACTCCTTAGGAAGCAAATAATGCTTCCACTTCTTCAATGATTGAATTAATGCATAAACCTCAAGATCATAGGTTAAATATTTCTTCTTAGCATCATTTAACTTTTCACTAAAATAAGCCACAGGTTTTCCTTCTTGACTAATAACAACCCCTATTGCCAATCCACTAGCATCACATTCAACTTGGAATACCTTATTAAAATCAAGTAATGTAAAAATAGGCTATTCAGTCACCTTTTGTTTGAGAAATTGAAAACTTCTTTCAGCCTCTTGTGTCCATCCAAACTACTTTCTTTCCCCTTAAGTGTCTCAAGAATTGAAGCAACTACATGACTGAAATTCTTAATAAACTTCCTATAAAACTAGCAAGGCCATAAAAAAATCTTACCTCCATTGCACTCTTAGGTGTTGGGCAATCAATGATGGCTTCAACCTTCTCCTTATCCATATTCAATCCATCCTTAGATACCACAAAGCCCAAATAAACTAGTTTAGTCTGCATAAACACACATTTTTAAGGTTAATTTGCAACTTCTCCTCATGTAACCTTGCCATAACCATTCTCAAATGCTCAAAGTGCTCCTCTTTTGAACTGCTAAACACCAAAATGTCATCAAGATACACAATAAAAAACTTCCCAAGAAACGGTTTCAAGACCTCATTCATAAGTCTCATTAAAGTACTAGGGGCATTAGAAAGCCCAAAAGGCATAACCAACCATTCATAATGTCCGTCATTAGTTTTAAATGTTGTTTTCCATTCATCCCCAGGTCTGATTCTAATCTAATGGTAACCACTTTTTAGATCTATCTTAGAAAAATACATTGAACCACTCAAACAATCTATTAAATCTTCAATTCTAGGAATAGGAAATCTATATCTAATAGTTATCTTATTGATGGCTCTAGAATCAATGCACATTCTCCATTCACCTCCTTTTTTTGGCACTAGAACTATAGGAACAACACAAGGGCTAAGACTCTCTCTTATCAAACCTTTCTTGAGTAATTCCTCAACTTGCTTTCGAATCTCCTCATTCTCTTTAGGAGTTAACCTATAGGCAACCTTGTTTGGAAGGCTAGCCCCTGGAATCAAATCCATATGACGATTAATGCTCCTAATGGGTGACAACTCATCAGGAAAATCAACTGCTACAATATCCATATGTTCATTCAAAATATCTTGTATTTCATTAGGCAAATCATCTAGTTTTGTAGATGTAAACACTGTAGAAAGTTTAGGAACCAAAGGAAATCCTACTTCTTCATTCTTCATCTCATGTATAAACTCCTTCCCACTTACCAACATTACCTTATTACTACTACCACTACTATTGTCCTCTTCTCATGCTTCCATAGGTAAGAGGGTATGTTTGACTCCATTCTTGTCAATCGTGTAGGTATTGTCTCTCCCATTATGTACTGCCTTCCTATCAAATTGCCAAGGTCTACCAAGAAACACATGACACACATCCATGGGCATGATATCACATACAATATTATCCTTATAACTACAAATTTGGAATTCAACCATAGCCTGTTCATTAACCAACAATTGATATCATTTTTGTAACCAAGGAACTTTATATGGTGTGGGATGTTTGGTTCTTTCAAGAGCCAATTTTTCTACCATTTCAATAGACACTATATTATCTGTACCTCTACTATCTATAATCAACTTACAACACTTACCTTTTGCCTTACATTTTGTTTTGAACAAGGCTCTCCTTTGTATTGGTTCATGATTCTCCTTGGGTGGCTTCAACAACACCCTATTGAGTAGCAGTGACTCTCTAGATTTAGGTTGTTGGTGATGTGCCAGTGACCCACCCAACACTCTCTTGATCCCCTTGCACAATCTGATTGCTTCTTTCATTCTTGTATAGCCTCCTTGTGAAGATTTTAGACACTCCCAACTCTTGTAACCAACATATTGAATGCATTTGAAACACTTACTAGTAAAGCCTCTTTTTCTTCCTTGGAAACCTCCTCTTCCAAATGATCTACCTCCTTTGTTTTGATATCCACCTCTTTCTTGATTTACTATCCCACTTGAAATTCCAGCCCCTTCTTCTTGTTGTTGTTGCTGTCCCTTTCCTCTATAACCTCTTCCATGATTCCTTCCTTTTTGATTTTGCCTTCTTAGAAGTTTTTCTTCTGCCTTTATGGAAAATTGATATGCCTCTTCAAGAGTCCTAGGTGATACTAGACTCAATTCATCTTGTAAACTATACTTCAACCAATTCAAATACATTGCTACCTTCTCAAGATCATCCTCACAATGGCCTAACCAAATCATCAACTTGTAAAACTCCTCCATGTATTCTTTCATCGACATGTCCTTTTTCTTAAGATTTTGTAGTCTTTTAAAGAGATTTGTTTGGTAATCTCCCAGAAGGAACTTGGCCTTCAATTTAGCAACCATTTGATCCCATGAAGTAATCTTTTCTTTGTTATTCTTCCATCTCTCAGATTGGACATAGTCCCACCACATAGCAGTGTGGCCCTTGAGTCTTGTACAGGTGAACTTCACTCTTTTTTCTTTAGCAACTCCTTCATATTCAAAATACTTGTCTAAATCATTGATCCAATCAATGAGTTCTTCACCGTTTAGACTTCCGGAATATGTAGGAACTTTTATCTTAGGTTTGGCACCCACACTCATCACTGTCCTCAACATTTTTTCTTCAAATACCTCTTGTTCTTCCTGATTTTCTTCACCATCTCTTAATTGTTTTTCTTCCTCAACTTCACTCACATCAACTATTACCATCCCTCTTTGTTGGGATCTCTCCATTGCATCCATTCTCACTACTATATTCTGCAACATTTCATAAAGGCCTTCATCACAATCTCTTCGACCTCTACCTTGATTGCCTCCTCTTCCTCTCATCACGCTTAGTGGCATTCTGCCCACTCCTCAACAACCCCAAATCTTCGGGCTTTGATACCAATCTGATGATTGCCTAATTATAGTCTCTAGAGACAAATACCAAAACTACAATGCAAGACAGGAACTTAACGCAGTTTCATAATTAATAGTGCAATTTTAGAGACCAAACTTTATCCACAGGGAGATAAGGAATCAACTACAACAAATTTATGACAGGAAATTACTATCATTATAGCGACAGGAACTTCTAAATGACACATTAGATTTATGCTTTACTAGATGGTCAATATCTAACTACATAACCTGATATGAAGACAACAAACAAAATTTTATTGAATTTCAATTGTAGATTGCAATGACTACATACTCATCATTCCTTTCATGCGACCAAATCAAATCAATCCCTCCACTCCATTGTGATTGGCGTTCTCCTTCTGCCCTTTGAACTCCCCTCTCATGTTATCTTTGTGCCTGCCCTCTTCAAATTGATACAAGGTACTTTTCTATCATTTTCCAACCATCCAGGGAGTTTCAAAACTTCCTACAAAACTAGAAGCAAACTGATATCGGCTATCCCAGGGAGTTACCAAAACTTCCTTCCAAACAAAAAGACTGTTCTAGGCCACATGAGCCTGATCTTCCTTAGAGACAAAATGGTTTTCTAATAATTGCAAACTAATCACGTTTTGGACAAAACAACAAGCTAATCAACTTTTGGACAAAACAAAGAACATTTAGGCAACAAACAAAATCGAACACAAAAACGGTGATAATGCCCCTGCATCAAGATGATTCATCAGATTGAGATGATACTTTATCACAAATAGTCACCATTTCTTTAGAAGAAAGAGGATCCTCATCAATATCAAAAGTGGTTGTAATGACCTCATATAAGGCTTGGGCCCAATTTTTTAGAGAATGTCAAGTTACAAGGTGTGCATCTACAAGTGCTTATTTTGGTGGAAAATTTTCTTATCTACACATATTTTAGGAAGGAAAAAGGTAGCATTCACATGGAAAACAAAGAGGGAAAAGGGTCAACAACTTAGGAAACATAAAGTGGAAAGCTAGGACATAGGTTAGGGCTAATAATTAAATATAAAACACCCTTTAGGAAACATAAAAATGGGTAGGACAGCATAGGAAAGGAGAAATGACATGGCTAGGAGAGAACATAAGTTACAAAAAAATGTTTGAAACATGACAAAACACACACAAAATAAAAAGGGACTAAAATGATGGAAAATGTGTGATAATAGTATACAAATATTGTTATCATATATTCACATCTCCAAGTCTAGCATTCCGATATGGGGGTTACAACTCATGTGGGTTCCATCCATTATGCAAAGATCCTCCACTTCCAATTCTAGTGCCTAGAATGGGGAAAGTGTTATAAATAAGTTCTTACTGATTTGTAACCACCACCATCGTGCTTCACAATCTCCATGAATGTTATTACAACTCATCCTTAATAGAATAATTAAATAATATTATCTCTCATTCACCTCAAAGAGCATCCATATAACCTCTCTATAATGTTTGGAGACATGACATTCAATTAACTATTACACCATCCTAAGAATTGATTAGAAAAGATTAGACAACTACTTTTGTGAAGCAGAGCTAACATTATTTTATTTGCATCGACAACTTAAGGCCCCCGCTCTCTCTCTCTCTCTCTCTCTCTCTCTCTAAGAGACTACCACTTTTGTGGACTGCTAATGAACACTATTCGTGGTGTGACATCATATAAGTTTACTTAAAACAATGCTGTGCAAAGACAACAATATTCTCCAATTCTTAGTCACACACGAGTTGGAATAAATGTGATAAGAGACTTAATCCCGGAATCCCTAGACCATCTGAATTGGTAGGCAAAGCAAGAAAGACGAAGTCTCTGTTCAAACTTGTAACAGTGAAGCGCAATTAAGGTATAAACTTATACGAAACTTCGAGGTGAATTTACAGCTCCTTTACACTGTAAATTCCCGTCATTAAAAGTAAACTACTTTTCTTTATTTATAGATTTATACTCATTGTATTGAAGAAATATTGAGGTTTCCGCTATCGCTGTGCAAATAGGCTGCATTATAATTCTCTTCGCCACTATTGTTAAGAAAACTGGTGTTTGAAGATGCAGAAGATTAGTTGCCATAATAGAGGTTTATCTATTGTCCGTGTCACCGCGAACATCCTTGTGCTGTTTGTCTCAGTTGCCGCTCAGCCAGGTACGAAAATGAATAGCTTGAGCAAAAATAATTATGTTTTGGGTTTTTTCAACTGATTAGGATTTCTTTCGGAAAAACAGGATTCCTCAACATTGACTGCGGCGGGAGAAGGAATTCTACTGATTCAGAGACAAATATGACCTGGATTGTGGACGACAAGTATGTAGATGTTGGCCACACAGCTAATTTTTCTGTTCCAAATACACCATTCCACATGCAGTCTATGCGGTTTTTCCCAAAACCTCTAAATAAGTCTTGTTATCGGTTGCCTGTGAATCCGAACGTAAACTATCTCTTAAGACTCTGGTTTCTTTTGGGCAACTACAATGCATCCCAAAAGCCTCCGAGCTTTAATGTCTCCTTCGAGACGGAAGGACTGCTTACTCAGAAGATTCAGTCAATTAACCGTGTGCAAGATATAGAGTGGACCAGTGAAAAGATCTTGACAAGTCCGAATGGGGTTCTTTACGTTTGCCTGATTCGAACTTCCGACGACAGCGATCCTTTCGTCTCTGCAATCCAGTTGAGAAGTCTTCTAACTGGGATGTACGGTCTGCAAGTGAAACCAGGGATAATGTTGAGCTCTGTGGTCCGACATGATCTTGGTATTAAATCACCCGGTCGTATCAGGTATGTATCTTTCTTGAACAAATTTATACGGATATTAAGGATTGTGATCATTAATGACAGACTATGTATGATATAATTAATCAGGTATCCTGAAGATGAGTTCGACCGCTTTTGGTCGTCAGACAAAGATTTAGATTTAGAGAATAATACTCTATCAATATCCAAACGTTCGGTGGACTTCAACAATAAAAATAATAGCAGCAATTTTCCTCCAACCTTTGTATTGCAGTCAGCGATAACTGCAAAAGCTTCTTCCGCGCCTTTGGCTTTCTATTTCCAAAAAGAATATAGCAAAACCTTAGTTGTACTATACTTTGCAGAGATCGAGGTCCTTAATTCTTCTGAATATAGGAAATTCAGAATTGTGAAAAACACAATAGATGTTCGGAATATAACCTTGGATGTGAAAAATAATTTTCTAGAAGTACCAGTGACATGCAACGACAGTGGAATGGAAGTAAGAGTTTCTCTCGAAACTATCCAAGATGAGCAAGGTAAATTTAACCGCAGACCACTCATTAACGCTTTTGAGTATTACAAGATAATCGACAGCGAGCCGGCAACTGATGCAAGTGATGGTAAGGTTAAGATGTTAATTATAACTCTATCTCCGAAATACTATTATTTTTTGCGTTTTACAATTGATCATTTTAGATCGATGTATGAATTTATTTGACCTGCAGTTAGTGCGCTTTTCGCTATTAAAATCGGTTTTGGCATGAAGGAATGGATTTCCGATCCTTGCTTTTCTATTGCGTGGAATGGAATCACCTGCAACAAAAGCCAGACAGTTAGAGTTGTAGAAATGTAAGTTGAAACATCTCACTGAACTGTATTTTATGCTATACCAATGTTTAGGAAAAACTGATGAGTGTGTGCTTCCATTAGAGATCTATCGGGAAAGAATCTGTCTGGATCTGTACCAAATCGCATCAACGACTTAATTGAATTGAGAAGCATGTGAGAACTCTTCATGTCATTTTTTTTTTCAATAACATAATGTATTGTTACAAAATGTATACAGGTATTTATGTTTTACTGGTTACTACGTTTTCTCCTTTTTGTTTTGAACAGTTCCTTCCAGGATAACCATTTATCGGGATCTTTACCAGATTTGTGCAACTTAGCAAGATTGGAGATACTGTGAGTCGAGTCAAAACCGATCATCCGTTACATATATTTTTACATTGTGATGTTCACTGGGTACCAATAGTCCTTCCAAAAAAATTATAATTCTTTCAATGGTATGTTCAGGCGACTTCAGAACAACAACCTCAGCGGTATCATCCCAGACTGTCTGTCCGAACTGAAAAACTTAAAGGAACTGTACGTTCTTTCAATTCTTAGATGTTTCGAATTTTTTGTCATTTAATAATACTGAACGTAAATTTGTGTTTAAGGTATGCGTTTTATCTTTGCCTGCCAGAAATTTAGAGAACAACAACTTTAGCGGGGTTGTTCCCGAAGGGCTTTTGCGTAATAGATTGTTGGACCTTAGGTAACGTCTAAACCTTTTTGTTTTTTTAAAGCAATATAAACAGATAGATTTTGGTATTTTCTCATATATGCTTAAAAGGAAGTAACCCGACTTGGGGTTATAAGTTTCTAGGATGATCCTATTCGAGAATTTCTAAAATTTTATTCTCCAGGTATTCTGGGAATCCCGATCTCTGCAAGGATCAAAATCAGTGCCACTCCAATGATAACAAAATTAAGATTGTAGTTGAATCAGCTGTAGGCTCTCTCCTGGGTGTTTCGCTGCTTTTGATATCCATTATTATGTACCGACGAAGATACTTGAAGAAAAAAAATCAGATGAATCATCAACCATCTAGTACGAAAAGATTTCACACTGTTCTTCCTAAAAATAAATTCTTAGTAGTTGTTCTTGAAACATACCTCTAGTTACCTTATCTGTAGTTATGTTTTGTAAACAAACTTGCAGATGTAGGTTTAATACCGGTCATGGTACCAAACCCTTTAAGTTGCCGCTCATTCAGTCTTCTGGAGATGAAAACAGCGACATTCAATTTCAGCCAAAAGATTGGACAGGGAGGTTTCGGAAGTGTTTATTTTGGCAAGTTACATGATGGAAAAGATGTAGCTGTAAAGCTGCTCTCCTCCTCGTCAAAACAAGGACTGGCAGAGTTTTTGAATGAGGTAATGTCAAAGACCTAAATACACCTCAATGTTGTTCACAAAAATATTTCTAACATAGGATTGAGGATGAAATATGCAAATTTAAGTTTAGCAGTAAATAGCTGGTGTGTTTTAGTCAATTCATTGTTTGTGTAGAGAACTTGATTCCACGTAAACAACAGCTTCATTAATTACACCACACCGTTTGTTTTAACCATTCACAAATTTGAAGTCTAAAATTTTTGTTGATGATCAGATCAATCTCCTTTCTCGAGTACATCACAAGAATTTGGTCTCTTTGCTTGGCTACTGCAACGACTCAAAAGAACTTATGCTTGTGTATGAACATATGTGCAGAGGATCACTTAAGGACCACCTCTACGGTAGGATAATTCTTCATTAAAAAAACATGCATATTAGTTTGAGACACACTAACTCATGACCATGTTCTCCTCCAGGCTCTCTATCAAACACTTCTGCACTTGATTGGAAAACTAGACTTGGAGTAGCTCTAGATGCAGCACAAGGTAATACCATGTACTGTCCCTTGTTATTTCTTGTAATGGAATAAACCCAATAAACTAATGTTTTGGTTATTCATCTTTCTTAACGTACAATGGGTTTCAAGGGCTGGAATACCTGCATGTGAACTGCACACCAAAAATCGTTCATAGAGATGTGAAGAGCTCAAACATCCTTCTCGACAGCAATCTGCGGGCAAAAATGGCAGATTTTGGTCTTTCAAAAATCATTGGCGATGACATAATCTCAAGTCATATAACAACAAACATAAAAGGAACAGTGGGATACTTAGATCCAGAGTAAAATAATTTATATCCTTAGTCTCTCCGCTTTTTCGTTTTATAACGAAACTTTTGTTCCAGTTATTGCATAAACATTAATTGCCTTGCTCTTCTAACACCCACGCTTTTGTTAATGAAAGGTATTTTCATACGAATAAGTTAACAGAGAGAAGTGATGTATATAGCTTTGGGGTGGTTCTGTTGGAGATGATATGCGGGAGGAAAGCAATTGATCCAGAGCTATGTGAAGAAGAGCTAAGCCTTTTGAAATGGGTTAGATTTTATATGAATCACACTCAACATCTACCAAAGTTTTATTTTAATCAACTTGTAGCGTTTTAAATCTAGCTTGATGTATAAAACTCAAAAAATATATACATTTTATTTTCTTTTCTCAGGTAATGCTTCATATCGAGGGGAACGACGATTATGGTGGCCCGTTGAAACGCATCATAGATCCAAAGCTGTGTATGTCTGATATCGACATGAAATCTCTCGATCCTATATTTAATCTGTCACTTAAATGCATTCACGCCGAAGCATCTAAGAGGCCAACCATAACCGACATAGTCACACAGATAAAAGAAGTCATGGATATAATTAAGTCCGAATATTCGCCAGAAGCGACAAATGAGCCTCTGTGCTCCACAGAATGTAGCTACAGCCTATTTGACGTTGGCAGATAATAACAAAAGGTATTGCAGCCAATCTCACCTTGACAATTCCATAACAATCCAAAGATTGTATGGCTGTGATATCAAACATTTATAAGTAGTGGAGGATTTTTTCGGTAAAAGTAGCTAGATTTTATATGTAGTTTTCAAGCAAAATTTAAAGGTCGCAGGGATACTTTCAATGAAGTTTCTTATTGATTTGATTTCTATTTTTCTACTCTTAGAGAAGAAGCAAGTTGGAATTATATTAGCTCGTCTCCTATCTGGCTTGCATTACCATGTATACTGTAAACAGTTGGAACGTTGTGTGCTTGACTATTTATCAAATATTCGACCTCTTTATTTTTTGATTTTTTTGTCACCGACCAATTCAATCGATTTGTCTCCACATCTTCAATTGTGATCTTTGTCAATCCAACTATCAAAAACCATCTTGATTTCAACTGACTTTACAACTTTCTGGCTGGTTAAGCTCTGATCGCTCCATACACCACAAAAGTATCTCGAAACATCGTTTACTCTCCGCTATGAACCACAAGTGTCGTAAAATGGTAATTTTCAATCTTTTCACTAACAAGTGCATCTTAATGTTTGATCATATTATGGTGGGAGAAACCTTAGCTAAATTGGTAGGGAATGGAAACTAGGCCAAAAGAAATATTAAAAAGAGATAAATAATTGACCCAAAAACAAGCAAAACAAGACTAAAAAACTAAAATAACACTAAAAACTAAGCAAAATGAAAAAAAAAAAAAAAGCAACTTTCCTAAACTAACTATATAACAAATACATGAAGACTTAAGGCAACATGCTTTAAAACTCTCCATATCTCATTTCTTCAAGGTATGTAGGGGTAGTAATTTCCTTGTTATTGGTGTACCAAGTTGAATAAGGTTGTCCATAAATTCAATAAACTAAGGTTCACTTTATTTTTCTATGAATCCAAGGCATGTATTGCATATGATTAGTAACTAATGTGAATCATTGATATCATGATTAATCTAAATATAGCTTTTCCTAACTGAACCAACATAATCAAAATAAAATCAACATGGTTTACAGAGGCAAACTAAAGAGAAATCATAGTTTTGTATGATGATAATTAAAGTAACACCATCTTTAGATAAAACATCTCCATGTTTATTTGAGTTCTTCATGGGAAACTCTACACTATTGTCAAGCACAATTTTTCCATCTTACACATTTCTTCTATGACTTGAACCTCCTCTATAGATTACACCTCATCCTCATTATCAAATTCATGCACATCAAACACAAATCCATTTATTAATAGAGAATCCCACCAACCATCCTAATAAAATATGCAAAAATTACTATCATCATCCTAGTGAAATTATCTATATTCATACCTTAGCTTGAGCAAACTATGGGTGTACATTTTCTAGGATTAGATTCCAATAAAAGTATATCTCCACTAGAAACAAAATCTTTACCTAAAATGGTTTCTTCATTCATTACAAACATTTCATAATTAGATGGAAGGTTCAAGATAATCATGTTTCTATCATCATGAAAAATTTCTAAGAAATCTAAATTTAGTTTATAGGAAAGGCTTTCCTCAACCTTAAATATAGGGGTGTCCTATAGGGGTAGCCAAATTCCTTGACCAATTAAACCAATGGGAGAATTGTCATGAAGTTCATTCAAAATATTCCACTCTTGAAATATTTATCAACTTCAGTAGGTGGTGAAGAAACTGAAACTACCTCGTCCCTATCATCATCTAAGTCAATATCATATAAATAGTCATTTGTGCTATCTTGGAGAATGATTACATGCACAAATTCAATGGTATGCACCTTTGGAATAACCTACTTAGAAACACATGATGTTGCAGGTGCCTTATAAATTTTTCCATAACAATAAATGATAAAGGGACAATAGTTGTTGGTATTAGAAATAATGGTGGAGAGTATGGGAACATATGATGATTATTATAAATAGTATTCAAATTTAGACCAACAAGAGGCTTTAGAGAATAAGGGATATGAATGGGATTTATCCAACAACTCCTGGTGAAGTGCCTAAGACCATACTATTAATGCTTGAATTCTTTATCCACTATGATTGCCTCTTTGAAATTATCTTTGAGAGTTTGTAATCTTAGTGTTGTCCTTACAAACATTACAATCAAAGTATCAAGAGAATTAAATAGAATCTCAAGACAATAACATTAGGGGAACACAAGGGAAAATGATTATATTAAGTATTTTCTTAAATCTAAGAATATCATATTTTATCATAGACTTAGTAGGTGTTTGTTTAGTGACATGGGATTGCTCAAAGGTATCTTGTAGATAGATACGCTCTATAAAAAATTATACAAAATGTTAAGGCTAACATACTAGGAATATACTTCATCTTGTAGCATGGATGTGTTAGCATAGTATTACATTGCTTAATATCTGCTTATAGATAATGGTTACCAGTTATGTTGCCAGTTATCCAGTTATGTCTGTTACAACATCTTAACTGCATTGCTCCTTGGCATTTCTCCTTGTATAAATGCTTCAGTAGTTCATCGAATAATATCAATCAAGCATTTTACTTCTTATTAAATGGTATCAGAGAGATGTGATCTTTGCTAGGCGTGATCATGAAGTACAGTGACGCTGGCCTGCCTTCCATTGCTGAGTATTGCGGATTCTTTTGAAGTCTAAGTTCGAAGGAGGAAAGCATATGCAAATTTGCATTACAAACTGTTCAGAGTTTTATTTCCAAAGGCATCTGGGAAGTGTTGGATATCATTGCTCATTGTTTTGTAAATGTCATTTTCATGTTGGCTAAATATTCACGGACCATGTTGGCATTGGTTGGTAATGAAGGCTGGATGAAGAATATGGGTTTCCAGAGGACATCATATCATTGAATCATTTCAAGTTATCAGGCTTTTGCAATGTCTGTTGGTCTTTCCTGTTCAAGGTTATCATTGGCATTGGACTTGTATTGCTATCCGCTTCTGGCACGATTATATGTTGGACAACCAACATGGGTATGTTAATTGTCTGGTATCATCTGGTTGCTTGTGATAATTATCTATAACCTATAAGGCATCAGATATATATTGTCAGAATTTATACATATCACCTGTTAGTATTTGAATATACACATATTTGTAATGCATTTTTTGGTTTGGAGTGCAAACATGAGATTACTTTACTTCTCCTTTATGTACCATTTGCAATAACATGATCGATGAAACTTGTAGACATTTATAAATCTATTGAGGAGTTAAGGTTGGTATCATTTTAAAATGGAGTTTCCACTAGACAAGTATTCTGGATTCAATTTTCATACTTGGAGAATGAAAATTTAGATGCAACTAATGAATAAAAATTTATGGGGAATAGTAAGTGGAAATGAAAAAGCACCTACATATGCAAATAAGTTATTAGATTGGAGTAGTAGAGATGATAAAGCCAAGGCTATAATTTGTCTTTCTCTTTCTGACACTGAATTGCACCACATTGATTTGGATAAATCATCAAATCAAATTTGGGATAACTTGAATAAGTTATTTGGAGCAAAAGCAATCAATGCAAAGTTCTCCCTAAAGCTTCAACTATTCAGGTTCAAGATGGAACCTGGAATTACAATGTCAAATCATATAAGTAATTTGTAGTCTCTCATTAGATAGCTAGCAGAGGTTAAGGATATGGTAGATGATGATTCAATGCTAAGGCCATCTTATTAAACAATTTGCCTTCAAAATACAACAATGTTATTTTTACACTTAGTCAAATACCTTCACAAACTCTAGAAGGTATGATTTCTTCCCTTCTAGCAGAAGAGAAGAGAACAACAGAAGATTCAAAAGATGATCCTCAGGAGAAAGAATTATTCTCAAGAAACAATTACAAAGATTAGAGAAAATCAAATGTTTTTATTTTAAGAAAAAGGGTCACACAGCTTGGGATTGTAGAACTTGAGCTAGTGATGTTCTTAAAGGAAATGTCAAAAATGAAGGAAACCTTGCTTGCATTGAGGATTCAATAGATGATGAATGTTTTAAAGATGACACTTCTCCTGGTGTCAATTATGCATTAGTGCTATAAGCCTTCACTTTATTGGAGGCTGGTGACATTGGAGGATGGAGGAATTTTCATCATCTCAAGTTAGCTTTTCACTTTGAGATGATGCTTTGCATGAGAAGCATTTTTGGCTTTAGTTTTTTTCTTTTCCTTGTTGTTGCTGACATATTTGAGGATTACATGTTTTGTGAAGATTATGTTCTAGAGACAAGTTTGGGATTTGGTGTTGAGCTCAATATGGATTGTTGTCAAGTGAGCTTTAGAGTATATGATCAAGAATTATACCCTTTTGCAGTCACTAGACAATGATAGAGATCTGTCGTATCTCTTAGGGATTGTTGTTGAATAATTCAAGACTCTGTGATTTGAGAGTTTGGGACTGAGAGCTCAAGAACACAACTTGAAGCTACACCTTTCTGAGGGTCAAGAGACAACTTGATGGAACCCTGCTTGGTTCAGGATTTATTCTTTTAGGAGAAGATCTTCTATAAAATATGTATTCATATTATGTAATCAGCTTTGTTTAGTATATTAGCATTCAGGGGGATCCCTTGGTACTATTGCAGGAACAATGTAATAAGGGGGGGAATGTTAGCATATTACATTGTTTAATATCTACTTATAGACAACGGTTACCAGTTATGTTGCCGGTTATGCAGTTATGTCTGTTACAACTTCTTAACTGCATTGTTCCTTGGCATTTCTCCTTGTATAAATGCTTCTGTAGTTCATCGAATAATATCAATGAAGCATTTTACTTCTTATTAGGATGAGAATAATTTCCTAGTGACATCTTCATGTATAACATATAGTCAAACTAAATGGAATTCAAGTACTTTAATATATTATTGTATAGTCCATCTCCATGGGGGAGGACTTTTGAATAATTTAACAAAAAAACCTAAGAACATCATGAGCATCCCTACAAATATTAATATGACCACTTCCAAACCATGATGTAGATATGATATAAAAAACACATTTGAAGATAGAATCATTAATCAAATAGAGTATGCCCTTTTTTAAGTGCCAATTTGTTGACACATGTATTGATACATGCCAATTCAAGTAAGGTAGAAGATCTAGTTTACCTTTTCCAAAGGAGATGAAATATCCTCAATGTCTATATTACTAGGTCTTTCCTCTATATGATAAAAAGGGTAATTTTTTTTAATTACACAAGGGGCTTATGGTGATTAATTAGTGTATCTAGTTGTTGACAATAAAATATAGGCCTAATGTCTAGAATATTTATGTTATAAAAAATAACCTTAGTGCGATGCAATAAGAAGGAAATAAGAATAGTGTGGTACATAACATATGTATAACATAGAGGTTCAAAAATTTTACAAATTCATATATACCATAATATAGGTCTTGTCATATATTCATATCATTTATTCTTTATACAATGTCCATTCTTTATTACAAGAATATATATGCATCACATATGCTTGGGTATTTTTGTTATATTCTCTAGTACATATTCTTTTCTATCTTCATATATATCCTTATTGTTTCTTCTTGTTATTCTTATATTATTGTTTGATATCTTCCTTGTAGTGAGCACAAATGTTCATCTAGCCTTCTCCTAGTGTGGGTACATGTTTCTTTCCGTGTCCTTATTTCTTTATGTTCTTTAAGGGGTACTTCATGATGTTAGTTGCTACCATAGTGGTCTTTACATGACTTTTAGTCTATTCTATTTTTAGTTCCTAACCTACAAATGTCCTCCCAGGGCCTAATCCATTGTCTTATTTTCAAGAAAACTACTTCTAATCAAAATCAATATCTCTGTAAAAGTTTGGGGTCATGGTATCAATTTTTTAAAAGATATCTTGATATCTTCATATGCATTTTACTATGTTAATACCATATGTTGGATGAATTGTGCTCAAACAATGCTCATTGCATGAACATTCTAAGTTATACTAATCATAGCTAGATCTATCAGTGTGTCATCCCATATTGTGGTAGCTTACGCATTGGACATTATGTGGGCCATAAGGAGTTAAAAAAATCTCATCTTATTTAAATGTTGAACCATAGTAAAATCTTAACATAAACAAAAGAATATCAAATGAGAAGATGTCATATAGTACTATTTGGAGTATTTGATGACATATGTAGTGGGCCTTACATTGCATATGTGGCAAGGTTGAAATAACTCTTAAGGTAAATAGTAATATAAATTATTAGCTATGTCTTCAAATGTTGTTGGTGATGGCCAAATGGTGGAATAAGTCTCATGCAACTTCATCCATTATGTTGAACTCTTAGTTGTAGATTTGAAGAGGCTTTTTCCTAGTGTTAATTTGGTGCCCAAAGTTTATATGGTTTAACTTATCTAGTACACTCGTGAGTTCTAACATATGAAAGTGGTAAAAAAGAGGGGTTTTTAAGGTAAATTTTCTAGCTACAAGCACATATGGGTATTGGAGAGTATTTCTGGACTCTGACTAGTTGTTTTAATAGGGTGGTGACATGGTTGAAAATTCTAGAGGGCATATCCATTTCTAGATGTTGAGTTTTTTATGAGAGGGAGAAAGATAGCTAATTGAGGCATGATAGGGCCTATTATTTCTTGTTAAAACTCTTTAGTAGAGAATCATGTGGCACCCTATAATCAATAAAGATCTAGAATAAATTTACCAAAGGCAGGGAAACAAATTAGCTCTAAAATATGTTATGTGGTACAAGAGAAGTGGATTATCATGAGAAAATGACCTACATAGTTGTTCTTCTTCCACTTGATCAAGTTATGTGTACCATTTTGTCTACAATAGAAAATTTAATGCAAATATAGATTGATTGTCATAGTGAACTAATTGAATAAATAATTAAAGTGACTTGTATGACATATAAGAATAGATGAATTATGTTTAAGTATCATGTGCACTTGTGAGCTAAGTCATGTACTAGGAAAATAAATATAAATTTTCATTTATTGTAATGAGGGCTAGTTGGATTGGTATTTGTTATGAACTTGTGCTCTAGTGTGTCCTCTTTTTATTTTTGTTCTAGGGTGTCTAAATTATGTGTCATACACTATTTTATTATGTTTTCATGTCTTATAAGTCAAGAGAAAGGTGCTAGAATGCATAAACCTATCTTTTTCTAGGTGTCTCTATATTCCTTTAAGTTATTTCAAGGGAAAATTTTGTCTTTGATGCTACACTTTCTAGAATGTTATTGTAGATAATTAGCTGATCTTTATAGGGTTTGTAAAATTCTTCAATATCTTTTGAGGACTCTTTCCACTACTATATATATATATATATATATATATATTTTCTCATTTATGGATTGTTAAAGCATGTTTGGCCATTGCAGTTTTTTCTAGATTTAGGAATATGATTGAAAGATTATGCAACATATATCATAAGACTTTAAGTGCGTGCCTTATTCTTCATTCAATCTTTGGTTCATATTATGTTAATAAGCTTAAGACTCACAAATATGTTTGCATTTCAGTACAAAACTTGATTTTGTCACCCTTGAGATTAAGACACTAGTATTAGATAGCTAGTCCTTCAACCATCCTAAATTTAATTCAAAACCAGTACTACTTCACTTTTTTTTAGCTTTAGTTTTCTTATCAATTTATAGAACTCAAGAGCCCTCTAGAAATTGTACTATCTCATGAAATCTAATACCTATTGTCAAGTTTAGAAGGTTGTGTAATATTGATTTATTTGTAATTATGTATCAAGTCAGCTTGAAACTGTAAACATACTATAGATATAACTCTATTCACCTATTTGGTAGCAAACATAACTTGCTTGTGTCTACTCAAAGAAGTCATTAGGTCTTAATACGAATAAACTAGTATTTTGAAAGTTTAATGACAAACCTCTAGAACTTTCTCACACACAAGGTGTCATTTATTTTAAGGCCTAATGTGTTGATTTTATTTCTCTTTAATTGTCATATAACTTATCTCTAGGATCACCCTAGGCCTTATAGAGCCTTAAGTGTAGAAGAATCACCCTCTCTTGTGAATTGATACATAACTATCCATTATTTGATTATGAGTCTTACATCATCATTCTAGGTTGTTGTATATCCTTCAACTTAGGATTTATATCTTTTCTCTAGAATTGTGGAGTTGTAGTGTTTATCACCAACACAATGCATCCAATTTTTAGTGATTTTGAGCTATAGTTAAAATGTTATGATCAAAACACTGAGTAGCTAATTTGTCAAAGATCAAGGCCACTAGAAAGCTTAAAGCCACCCAAAAAGGGCCATAGATGCCCTCAAGAGGTTCAGGGCCACTCTTGTAGCATTGATTTGAGTCCTAGCTTAGTTCCAAATTTCACACAATGTATTCATGATAGCCTATTCATCTTAAATCTAGTGACAATTTTTTTTTTGGTCTTCTATTATAATGTTCAATCATGTAAGATCACCTTTAATGTATGCAAACTCTAACTCTCTTTTCCCATTTCAACATATGTTTATTTACCATGTCAATTAACATTCATTACCCCAATTAACATATTAAACATTCATTACCCCCAATTAACATGTTAAACCCTTATTTATCTAGGGCTTTTAATTAAAGAAAGTTATTTAGCCTTAGCTATTCTAAAAGCTATGTTGTATTTGCTTTAAATGCTACATGTTTTCCATACGCTCGAACAAACTTGATATTTACTACGAATAATTTATTGTGGACAAGGGATTCGTAAGGTGGGTGCCATGGGCACGACATTATTGACCATAAACAGATAGGAGTATTTTGAGTCTTACATAATTTAAGACTACAACTTTTAGCCAGATTTAACTATATATGTTAGTCAATGGGAACGGTGGGGAAGACTATTACAATGAATAGACTACGAATCCTTGCCGTGATGGCAAAGATGGACCGGTTTGTGGGGCGCGAGAAAGTGAAAGTTAACGTGGAATTGACTTAGGATTGAAATAGGAAACGTTTACAAGTTCAAACGTGAAATCCAATGCTGTGAAGTCCGCTGCGAAGATTTTACGTCCCAAAATATTTAATGTTTACTGTTGAAATTTTGTGTCCAAACAAATGTTGAAAGTCCAATCTATGACCAACAGCAATGCCTCTCCAAGAAATTAAATGTTAATGGGATACTTCAATTTCTGTGAAGAAAGATGGTGAAGGTAAGAACTGTATTGAAGGATAAAGCAGGTAACAACTGTGTCCAGTGGTGACAACAGCAGAGAATCATTATATTCAACACCTACTCAGGGGCTCAAAGCGTTGTTCTACCCAACGGTCCTGAGGAGGCTCTTAAAGTGCTCCAAATAGCTCCAACAGGAGCTCCATACAAGATTGAAGGGAGTCCTGCGCAATCACCTGTAAAGGAACCTCTCAATATTGCTAAGGATGGGACAAAAAGACATACACATCTTATATAGCAAAATCTAGTATTTATATAGAAAAAATAACATGGAATAAATTAGACAGAATAATAGATATATAGAGACGGACCTGCAGACTATATCACTAGAACATAACAACAACGATTTGATGCACAAACTTAAGGTATTGGCACTACAACAAATCCCTGTGATTAGCTCCCTTTTTTGTTTTATTTTTTGCTTCCACCCACTGTTTTAATGTATTTTTCTTTATTTTTTTGAAAAAGTTGGCGCTATTTATCAGGATGACGTTGTTTTTGGCATTTTTTACACCGACCAGAACAAGTTGATGCTAAATTAGGCACCAATTAGTGCCTAAATTAGTGCCTACTTTAGCTCATACCGTAGCGCCTAAATTAGCATCACATTGAACGCCTGGTTCAACGCCTAGTTTAGTGCCTGCATTAACACCCTATTTAGCACCTTATGTAGCGCCTAAATTTAACGCCTTATTTAGTGCCTAATTGAGCGCCTAATTTATGGTTACTTGGGTTTAGGAGTATTATTTAGGGTTTAGGGTTTATGGTTTTGGGATTAGGGGTTAAGGTTTAGAGGTTTAGGGTTTAGAGAGAGATAGAGGACCAATAGGGAGATATAGAGGAGACCGAGGGGAGAGATAGGGAGATAGAGAGTGAGGGACATAGCCAGAGACATAGGGAGAGAGATTGAGAAGTAGAGGGACAAAGGCGATAGGGAGAGAGGGGAGAGATAGGGAGATATAGGTTTACGGTTTAGGGGTTTAGGGTTTCTTAGGTTTAGGGTTTAGGGGTTAGGGTTTAGGGGCATTATTTAGGGTTTAGGGTTTATTGTTTAGGGGTTAGGGGTTCAGGTTTAGAGGTTTAGGGTTTAGGGTTTATAGAGAGAGAGGAATGATAGGGAGATATAGAGGAGACTGTGGAGAGAGATAGGGAAATATAGAGTGAGGCATATGCACATGGCCAAGGACATAGGGAGAGAGATTGAGAGGTAGAGGGATGATAGAGATAGGGAGATAGGGGATAGATAGGGAGATAGAGGTTTAGAGTTGCTTGGATTTAGGGTTTAGGGGTTTGGGGTTTAGGGTTACACAGGTTTGGAGAGAGAGAGAGAGAGAGAGAGGCCAAGACATAGTGGAGAGATAGGGAGATAGACTACTAGAGTGAGCGATATATATATCCTGCAGAGAGATAGGGAGAAGGATTGAGAGTTGGTAGAGGGACAATATTAGAGATAGGGAGATATATACTGGTTTATGGTTTCTCAGGTTTAGGGTTTAGGGGTTAAGGTTTAGGAGCATTATTTAGGGTTTACGATTTAAGGTTTAGAGGTTTAGGGTTTAGTGTTTAGAGAGAGGACCAATAGCTGGGAGATATAGAGAGTGAGGTACATGGCCATAGACATAGCTGAAAGAGATTATAGGGATATATATGGAGAGTGAGGGACATGGCTAGAGACACAGGGAGAGAGAATGAGAGGTAGAGGAATGATAGAGCTAGATAGAGAGACAGGGAGATAGAGGTTTAGGGTTGCTTGGGTTTAGTGTTTAGGGTTTAGAGGTTTAGGATTTAGGGGTTTAGGGTTTCTCAGGTTTAGGGTTTAGGAGTCAGGGGTTAGGGGCATTATTTAGGGTTTATATATGTTTTACGGGTTAGGGGTTAGGGTTTACTAGGGTTTAGGGGCATTATTTAAGGTTTAGAGGTTTAGGGTTGCTTAGGTTGAGGGTTTAGGGGCATTATTTAGGGTTTACGGTTGCATGTCAAAACAAGTCTCTCTCTCTCTCTCTAAATCCCTCAACCCTAAATAATGCCCCTAATCCCTAACCCCTAACACATAATCCCTAAACCCTAAACCTGAGCAACCCTAAACCTCTATCTCCCTATAATCTCTCCCTTATCTCCCTCTCTCTAGCTATCATCCCTCTACCTCTCAATCTCTCTCCCTATCTCTCTAGACATCTCACTCACTCTCTATCTCCCTATCTCTCACTCGATTGTGATCCCTCTCTCTCAACTCTATGTACCTATCTATCTCTCCCTATCTCTTTCCTTTCTCTCTATCTCCCTATCTCTCCCCTCTGTCTCCTCTATCTCTCCCTATGATCTGTCTCCTCTCTATCTCTCTCTACCTAGCTATCTCTCCCTATCTCTCTATCTCTTGCCTCTCCCCCCTATCATTTCTATATCTTCCTATCTCTCCCTTCTATTAATTCTCCCTCTCCCTTATCGATGAAGGAATTAATGAACAAGTATGGAAAACTTATAGGACTCTCTCTCTCTATCGCTTCCTCTTTGTCTCTATCCATCTCCCTTATCAATAAAGCAAATGGAAACAAGAAAATTATTAAGACATGAAAAGAGGGTCGATGTTGATATAAATTGGTAGCCAGATGAAATGGAAACAAGATGATAAAACTAAAGTTTATAGGATGGGAAGAATGATGAGAGGAGAGGTGGAAAATAGTAAAATAGGGAAAAATTGGTGGGATCTAAAGGGAAATTGGAAAGGAAAAGGAAAACTAGGAAAGCTAGGAAAATGATTTAACTAGCTAGGAGCTAGTAGATAATATACAGGTCAGAGAGAGAGAGAGACAGAGACAGAGAGTTTCTTAGGGTTAGTAGTTAGGGTTTAGGGGAATTATTTAGCATTTGTGAGTTTAGCATTGCTCAATTTTAGGGTTTAGAGTTTACTAGGGTTTAGGGTTTATGGTTTAAGGGCATTATTTATGGTACTTTAGGGTTTATGGTTTAGGGGTTAAGGTTTAGAGGTTTAGGGTTTAGTGTTTAGAGAGAGAGGACCAATAGGGAGATATAGAGAGTGAGGGACATGGCCAGAGACATAGGGAGAGATATTGAGAGGTAGAGAAATTATAGAGATAGGGCTAGATAGGGAGATAGGGAGATAGAGGTTTAGGGTTCCTTGGGTTTACTACTGTTTAAGGTTTAGGGGTTTGCAGTTTAGGATTTAGGCGTTTAGGGTTTATGGTGGGTCAGGGTTGGGTTAGGGCTTATAAGGGGCATTATTTAGGGTTTATGGTTTAGGGGTTAGGGGTTAGGGTTTAGGGTTATTAGGGGCATTATTCAGGGTTTACAGATCTTCAAGGATCTAGATAGTGTGGCTATACACATTGCTACACATGTTGGTGGCTAGTTAGACACATGGAACATCAACAACCACATGTTATGCTTCCATATATATGTGCCACCTAATGACATTTGTACTACAAAACATGATCATATAATTGGCATTGTATGCATCTAACACATGGTCATGATGTCCACGTACGCCATAATATGCCACAATGATCTACTAGTTGGCATGACCATACAAGTTTGAGTACATTTGTTCTCATCCCATCCATATAAGAAATGCACCATACAATATGTTGGATATTTTTCAACATCTACATGTAGAATAACTGATGGTATTCTTGAACAAATGCCTACTTTGTACATTTTGTAAAGTAAAAGTGAGGTATATATAACAAATTTTCATCTTACCTTTTTGTATATTTCCTTTGTCCATTTTGAATAGAAGTAACATATATGTTAGAACCCTTCTATATTTGAATGTGTTTTGGTTTACATATCTATTTTCCTTTATGTATTCTATGATCTTATTAATTACATTAATAGATAATATAGGATTGTCCCTCACTAGTTCACCTTGGGAATTATATGAAATAACATCTGAAGTTGACTGTAAATTAACAACATGGTGAGCATTTTGTTGATTTTCTTGCTTATTTTCACCTTTTTGAAAACTAAATTTTCCTATTGAAAATTTGAAGGATGAGATCGATATTTAAGTGCATTAGACTTAAGAATTTGATAGTGTACCAAAATCATCATTAGGAATTTGATAGTGTATCTTTGTTGACAAAGTTTGAAATCCAATAACATAATCACAATTGCACTCATTAATTTGATCCTTGTTTGATGCTCTCCTATTCCTAATTCAATCTATCTTAATAGTGAAGGAAAATAAATACATGGGCAACCCATAGAGAAATTTATCATCAATTTGGTTCCTCAAAATTGTCTCATGATATGGTGAAGGAAAAAATTACCATAGATAAATTGTGATCATTATTCATTGACCCAAAAACTAATGCACTGTTAGAAATGTAGACAACTAAATCTTACCATGGCCTAACATCACACCAGATCTATCCCACATCCCTTACAATGTTAATTAAATAAATCATATTTATTTAATTAACCACTTTGATCATTCCTCCTAATATTAGTTTAATAATTCACTCTATTTAATTAATAAATCTAACTGTTCTTCTGACATTAATTAAATATTAACCCTTCCTCTAAAGTCTCATCCTTAATTAAATGAATCCACACTTATTTAATTAAATCAATCACCCCCAACATTCCCCCACAACTAAATAAATACATATATATCATGGCCATTGTGAAACAATCTTGACTATTTTTTAATATATGAGTGTTTTTGTTTATTACAGCTATCCTGCAGGTTAATTGATTATCTTTTATGGTTATGTGGGAACAAGAGGAATGAAATATGACACATACCGCATTCCTGCAGAACATAAAAGAACAGTTTGTGGCTTGGTGGTAGGAAGTGGTTGATATGAAGAAGCTACCGCTACCCCGTGGATGGTTCATCTGATGCTTGTAGCTTGACGGTTTTCATCTCACGCTTGGTGGTGTTAGTCTCTTCCCGCAGTCCCGCAAAGTTTGAAAAGTAACCGGTGGCATTGCGGTAATAACACTTATCACATCCCCATAAGGGTTTCAACCGAGGCCCACGGTGGAGTGGCAAGAGGAGAATGTAATGGGTTTTCACCCCCGCCATCCTACGGCGGTCATTCATAACATTTGCGGTTGGGTGGTAAACAGAAGGACATCAGGTAATAATTTCCCATAGTCCCGCAGGGGTCAATCTAAGCATTTGTGGTCTGGCGGTAAAGGATGAAATAGAAGTGTAGTGGCTGTAAGGCACAGCTATCCCGCGACAACCATTCTTAACATTTGTAGGTGGGTGGTAAATAGATGGACATCAGGTAATAATCTCCCGCAATCTCGGAGGGATCAATCTAAGCATTTGCGGTCTAGTGGTAAAGGATGAAATAAAAGAGTATTGGTTGTAAGCCACTGCTATCCCGTGACGGTCATTCATAACATTTGCGAGTGGGCGGTAAATAGATGGACATCAGGTAATAATCTCCCGCAGTCCCGCAGGGGTCAATCTAAGCATTTGCAGTCTAGTAGTAAAGGATGAAATAGAAGTGTAGTGGCTGTAAGGCCCCGCTATCCCATGGCTGGTCTGGGTGAGCCTTGCGGCGACGCGGTAAAATAAATAAATGACAAGCACATTCAATGTGGGGTTGAGGTTATCAAGAATTGTTGTCAAATCTTGAGAGAGGAATTGAATGCTGAGATTTCATGATCTCATGGCATGAACCAAAGTAATGGTGATATGATGAACTCCTTGGCTGAATAAGATTCGAAGATTTCTTGGCATTTGCTCATTTTAGAGAATTCACAACTTGGAGAAGGTGCAACTCAACTCAGTGTATTTCTGCAAACTATAATTGACCGAGTAAGTTCATTCCTGCACTCTTTGATTAAAAGTTGGTGTATATTTCCCTATGTTTTTTAGTTGCTGGTACTGGGGGTTCTTGTAATTACATCTTTTGTTAATATAAAATTTCTCTTTTAAAAAAAGGCTAGGGCTAAGCTTTTGTGTTATACAGTAGGGGGGTTTGTAGTCTATTCTATCTCTGCTACTTGCAAAGTTCCCCAATTTGACTATGATACTGACTAAAGATACAAATCTTGTTCTTAACCATTTTTGAATGGGTTTATTTTTAATTTTAAATACTATTCTTTTATTCATTGTCTACCTACATTAATTGGCCATGTCAAGTTCATTTGCTCTTTTACTCTATTTTTTAGTTGTTGGTATAGTAAGTTGAATTTTAAAAAACCCTAGCCTGTTCAAGTCATTAAACATGGCACTGAAGAGGTTTGAGTCTGCCAGTACAGGTGATGAGCCTGTAGTTCCCAAGAAAAGACCACTTCAACAATCTCTGCTAGAAGTATTGCTTTGGTCCATAGACAAGTGTCCAAAGAAGATGTTCATAGATGCAACAGAAGGGTGTCAGGATGCTACAATCCCTATCTTCGGGTGGGATTTGTTTTGGTATTTTTATGCAAAAAGGGATGGCGAGGGACCAGTGGAAAATCCATGGAAATTGGATTTGGAAAAGTTGGTGGTGCCCATTGTATTTGTGGATATGGAATTGATTAGGCCACTAGGACAATTTTACCATCCTACCAATAAAATAGTCAAAATGCCAAATGGATTGCCATTGGTGACAGTAGATAGGAATGCAATTGTTGATTGTTTTATGTTGAACAAGAAAGCTCTCACTCAAGTGAATTTGCAGAGATTTGCACAAGATTATACAAGCCTAAGGAAAACACTTAGGAGAGATGAATTGCCAATATATATGAGAAGGGGGGCCAACAACAGAAAAATTGAGATTCCATCAAATGCTATTGAGCCTTTCCCTATAGAAGAATTTGATGTATATTTCAAGAGAACCTATTTTGCACTGTGCTTGGTCTTGGGAATTGATGCACAAGGAAGAATGCCAACTACCCTAATGATGATGTCTATGAAAATACAACATCCAGAGGTGAACGCTGAATACGACTTTGCATCTCATATTGAGCAAAAACTACATGAAGTATTCTTCTATGTGAAGGAGAACAAGCAACCCTTAGATTTCAAATTCTATTATTTGTTGTGTCACTTGATTCTGTATCAGAATAGAGGGAGATGGTCAAGCAAAATGGATCTGAGTATGGTTGATGAGAAAGGACAAAGATTGCCGATTCAGTTTTGGTGTTATAAGTGGGATTCCTGTTCTTGGAATAGTGACTACATTGTTTTTCATGATTTGTTTGTTGTCAAGATATTGAATTCTCTTGGTATCTAGTTTCCTAGGTTAACTAAGGAAGTCAGGGTAATGCTGAGGCCACTTGCACACAAACCAGAGCAGGGCCCCAATCATAATTTTTCTGATTGGTTTTTTTATGTTAGATCATACTATAATTAGAGTGTATGGTTGCCCCCAACCACCTCACATATTGCCAAAATTTGTATTAGACAAAATTGTATTCATGGAGTTTATGTGGCAAATGATGTGGATGGAAAACGAGGTAATGAAAAGATAAGAAAGGTACATTTCTACCTGATGCTACAATGTTTGGTGATTGGTCTAAATAGGCTCTGACACTCTTGAAAATTTGTAAGCCTTTTTAAATGTGAAATATTCTTTGAAATTGGGTATTGAGAGGAATTGTGACCCTGAGGGTCATATGAATCTTGTGAGACAATCAATTTTAACTAAAATGACCATATCCCATCAGGTCCTATTTGATGAGGATGTGATAAGAAATCTTATCACTTTTGATAAGGTATACAGTAGGAAGAGAAAATGGGATATCTTGAAAAATATTGAAGATGAAAAGAAAAAGTAGAATCCCCTATTTCTTGGAATCTTTGTTGAAGAAAAAGACCCTCTGAAGATAATTGATGCAATCATTGATAATTTTGAAAGTATTTATGGTAAATATGAGAAGCAGCCTCCTAAGGCTACTAAACTTCCAGTGAAAAGGTCTGCAGGGATTGAGATTCATGAGTTTGCTCCTGATGTTATGTTAGTGCAAGATCCACAGGTCCCAGAATCACCACCAGCAAAGAAGTAGAGGACAGAAGAGGTATCTCCACTTGTCTCCTATGAAATGACTAAAGAGGTGGGGGCTACTGATGAAGTGGCTAACATCTTGAGGCACATGGGAGATGAGCAAGAGGTTGATCACCCATTGGTTGGTCAACCCACTAATGCACATAAGCCTGAGGCTAGGAAGGGTGAGCAAACCCAAGATGAACCAGAGTTGGAGGAGGATGAAAGGATTATAGCATCCATGAGGTTCATAGAAGATGACGACTTCATCGAAACTCTAGAGTTTAAGGATTTTTGGCTGAAAATGAAAATGAAAGAATATAATGAAAAAGTTATAATAAATAAAATGGGTGCTGATGAAACACAACATGATCAAATCATTACACAAACTTTCAAAGAATTGAAAGTAGATAAAATTGATGTGAGTCCAGAGGAGGCAAGACAAATGGTGTTGAAAAGTAATATGCTCATCATTCCTGGCCTTGAATTGAAAAAGGTATTTTTGCTTGACCAAGTTAGAAGTCAGGATGATCCACAACTTGTTTTAGAATTTGATTATGAAGATGGCATAAGTGGATGTGGTTTTAATCCAAAGATAGAGACCCTTGCAATCTAGACTACTCAGAAGAATACAAGCAAACCAAGATTGCTTGATATTGTTCAAGAAATGAGGGGTACAGCTGTGGTAAAGACTTTACAAGATACATCAGCAATAGAAGCAGCTGCTCTCAATGTTCATACTACTATGTTTACTCATGCTTTTGTAAAGAGGTTAGAATAAAGGCTAACAGATTATGAGAAAACTCAGAAAGTAATGAATGATGAAGTAAACAAATTATATTTTGAAAATGTGAAATTAGAGAAACAATTGCAAGTTGTGAATTCTTCTCAAGGTCAAGCCATTGTACCCTATCAGTCCCCTGTGCCACAAATAGCCAGTGATGTCACAATGTCTATTGAAGAATTTAATACAACAAGATTGAAATTTGAAAAGGAAATTGAAAGTTTGAATAAACAAAATGAAATGACAAAGAATGAGGCAAAGATGAATGTTTTTCAAATTTTTGAGAAAATTTTGAGCATAGAGTAAAATTGGTTGTGGATAAGCTTGGGAGTGTGCATGATTTCTACTCTTCTTTATCTCAGGCCATTGAACAATTGAAGATAAACTTTTTTGTTTTGGTTTTGTTGTTTAAAACATGGCAACCCTATCATCACAATTTGGTTACGATGTGCTTAGTAGTGCAAAGGAATCTTGATGCCCCTACAACTTTGAATCCCACTGAGAAAATAGTCAAAATGATCATTGATGAATACCAATATGTGAATGGGTAAAGCTAGAATATGCAAGAAAATGTTGAATCTTTTACTATGCTCAAACAGAAATTTATTCCTTTCATACTAACAGAAGAAGAGAAAATAAAAATTCTTGACACATGGAAGATGGAATTCAGCTAAATAGTATTCCAAGTTATGGATTTTTTTAAGAAGGATGGAGATGTTAGCATTCTCAGTTTCAACATGATATTGGACCGAGTAATTGTGTTGGATGCTGGGTATACAAATTTTTTGATGGATGTCAGAGCTTTGCTTGATAAAACATGGAAAGCTCACCAGGAGAACTTGCTTCATATTTAGGCTCTCCAATGGCCTAGTGATTTTACAATATATAAATGGGAGGAGAAATTTCTTAGAGATGAATCATCAGCAGTATAGGTTGAGGTGCAAAAGAGCAATGATCCATATGATGGCATTAAATAGCACCACTACATCTTGAACGCTCTCTTTTTCTCTTTATATTTTCTTCATGTTTTCAAAATGTATTCAAATATATTTGAAAATCTAAATTAGACTTATAAAAGACAAATATTGTAATATCAAGGGTTAGGAATACAAAGAGCCATTTTGAATGTGAAAGGTCTGAAGCTTGTTTCTTCTTTTATAAAAGGAAACCAAGACCTTATGGCTCAGAATCTATCTGGGATTTTGATTTTTTGAAAGAGACATTACACTACCTATACTTTGAAGCAAATCAATATAAAAGCTGCTATTCTCTAGCGGTCAACTTTTGGTTATCATTTGTTTGTTGAATTGGATTGCTAATAATTTATCTGGTTGTCTCCAATTTACTTTTTCTTTGTTATTCAAATCAAAAGAGACCCCTACATTCACATTACAAAAGAGGATAGGTGATATTTATCAAACTAAAATTATTAAGTAATAAGTTATATCTCAAAAGATGTTTATACTATTTAAAAATGAAGGAAGGATATTCGAACATTTTGACACCTTTAATATGATTTTGAGTCAAATAGGTTCAATAAATGTTAAACTTGATGAGGAAGACAAATGTATCTTCTCACTTTTTTCTTTACCCAAAAGTTAGGAGAACATAATGCTTGTTATAAATGGTAGTGTTGCAAAGGTGACTATGGAATCCTTTATTGTTACAATGCTCAATGGAGATATGAGGAGAAAGTTCAATGATGAAGGTTCTAAGGATGCCTTTCATGTTCTGCAAAAGGCCCAAGGATAAAAGTGGATCTAAAGGGGAATGGTATAAATATCAATCCAAGTCAAGAAGAAAATCTAGAATCCCTAGGAAGATAAGAGTAAAGTTTTGGAAATATGGAAAAAGAGGACAAGTGAAGAAGGAATGCAAAAAATTAGTTAATCACTGCCACAATCTCATGATCATTATTCTAGTAGAAAATCCTAGTTTTAATTCTTTTTTCATATTGTATTAGTTAATCACACACTTCACATTTGACATCATGCTAAAAAGATCAAATACGTTTTGTATTTCTTCTCAACTATTTCATTTCTCTATCTTAATTACTTAATATTTCAATATTTTATTCTACTCTCAACTCCTTGTACTTTAAAGTTTAACTAAATCTAGGATTGGACTTAAATCTTCTATTATAGGGTATGATTTATTTCCCTACATTTTTTTGAACTCACAATTTCCATGCTTATGTTTAGGATAAAAAAAGATTGATTTTTTATTTTAAGATTTTTGTGGTTGCATTTGTTGGAAACGACCCAATGCCTTTAATTTTGCATTCCTAAGAAACATCTATGATCCTTATGTCCCCTTCAAACATGACTACCTCTTTCTCCTACTTCCTATGACAATCACATGTTGCATTCTAATGATGAAGAAGAATATTATGATAATGATGTCTTTATTAAAAGTGTTGAAAATGAATAGAAACATGAGATCATTGATAAATTGAAATATTTGTGCAATCAATTAGCTAATATAGATGATAGTATGTCCACTTCATATTTAATTGATAGTCTTACTCAACTACTTATCACAAGATAACATGGAATAGATACAATTAAGGATATATATGAAAAATAATTAAAGATAAACAAATTCCTCATGTGGCAGGCACCGGTCTCTCTTTTGAAAATCATTCCCTTGTATATATTTTCAAAATCTAAATTTGTTTTTCTGTTTTAGGAGCAGGGTTTAAATATTTATAGAAAACATTAATCCAAATCATATGCTAGATTAGGTTAAGTGAAGTGGATGATTTAATTGACAAAATTACATAAGCTCCTTAATCTGTTCTAAAGTCACCAGCAAACTTGAAAGTAAATTATCATTGGTGAAACAAGGTAATGCCCACTATTTAAGGAACTTGATGAGCTTATCCTTTGACCTATATCACTTAATAATTCCATCACATAAGGATTATCCATTAACAAGTTATGAAGAACATCAATCAATCCATTTAATTAACATTATTGCCAGCAATTCATACCAAAGATTGAACAATTTAAGTATATTGCAATAGGTAATTTGTCAACAATTGAACAATCCATTTAATTAACATTATTGCCAACAATTTAATTATCCTTTTTTAAACACAGATTGCAAATAATTCTAAAAATTTAGAAGTCTTGGTCATTAATATTATTGTCTGCTACAATGTCATCCAGTGTATCATTGTCAATGTTCATATGTTCTTTCAAGTATTTAATATTATCATCATCCTCATCTTAACCTCCATCATCTTCATCATCATTGAAATTTGACTGTAGACCATCTATATTGTTACTAGATGTATTTGGATTATCATTTTGTATACCATCCATATTGTTGTCTTCCATAACATCATCCAACTCTGGATTGTTGTCTTCTTGTGCTTGAACATAACCATCTTCAACATCATCATAGATGTCAATTTCTTCGATGTTCTCTAATCCCTCTTTCTCATTTTGTTGGCCATCATTGTTTTGCTCAATATCAACTAATGCATAATCAAATACATGCCTTAATACTGGATCATAATGTATGACAAACATCTATTTCAGGTCCAAAATATCTTCATAGAAAAATACCTGCACATGAATGACATACATATATTAGACGTATGGTATAACAATTTTATTGATTAATAAACACATGTATATATTTGCAATAAACTATGAATTAATAGATTAATGATCACTACCGCTTCTTCTTTGAGTTAAAGAAATACTTGCTCACAGTGAATTGGTAGAACATAAGGCTCCTTATCCTCCGGTAGGAAACATGAGGAATCTATAGAAAACAATCCACTACGGGTATCATGTCTTCATGTCCTCTCAAATGCTTCATACCATCTACACTTAAAAATACAACATTTAAAAGAGTGGTAATCCAACTCAATAATTTCTTGTATTTTCCCAACATATTGTAGATTCTCTCCAACTATTCTTATCTTTTGAGCTTTATTGACTGGATTGCTTGAAGTCAACCATGATGCCACAATCGAAGGATCATCTCTTTACATCTACACTTTCTACATGATAATGTCAACCATATGCCCACATTGCTAGATATTTCCTCACCTATGAAAGACCATTTATTTCAGTGAAAACAAATATAATGACGAATATTAAAATAGTTAATAGTGTCAAAGCTGTAAGGAAACAACATTTTGTGAAATTCCAACTGTACCTTTCTTTCACATCCTCTAGACATGTTGATTTCATCTTATGTTATCTTTGAATCTATACTTGCATCTTCTATTTGATTTTGAATTTGTTTAGTAACCCAATCTAGTGTGCAATCTTTGCCCCATTCCCCAAGCAGATCAGTGGGAAGTGGAGTATTCCTTGGGTTCGATCTCTTAAATTGTCTCCTTGCTTCTAACACTTCTTCTCTCTTTTTATCATATAGATCAATCCATTTGTTCATAAAGTCCATGTGGTATAGAATGAACTTGTCGAGTATAGTACTTTTATCTACACCTATTACATGTCAACATGTTTATTTCAAACTCTAAATGTCATGCTGTTAATTTGACAGATAAATTACAGAGTAAATTAATGATTGCAAGAAAAAAACCACACTAATCATGAATTTACTTACTAGTTTCTACTTGAACACCATTAGATTGTGGTTTTTCTCCATCAATAATATCTAATGCTTGTTCTTCATCCCAGAAGCATGGCCCATCTTCAAAATCCTTACCAAGGAATTCACACAGGAAGAAAAATGCTTCATTCAATACATACCCTTCAGCCATGCAACCCTCTGGATGTGCCTTTTGTCAGACATATTTTTCTAGAGTTTTCATATACCTCTCAAAGAAAAACATCCACCTCATTGATACGACACCTACCAATTCAATGTCATCGACTAGGTGTATAAGTAAATGGACTTGTAGGTCCATGAAACTTGTAGGGAGCTCCTTCTTAAATACACATACAATTTCTGTAATTTCCTTCTTCCATTTTGGCACTTCACATTCGTGGATCTTTTTGAAGGTCACCCACCTAATATAAGAATAGTAAATTAGTATGAACCTTTAGTCAAAAATTAAAATGCAATATAATATATCTATGTCTCTCACACATTAACCACATACCTTGTAAATGCTAACAATCGACTTATGGCATTCCTTAAGTCAACTGTAAGACAAGAATCCCCCCTAATTGCCAATGGCATGATATGCTATGAAACACATTTATGAAAAGGTCATTAGTAATTTTTTCTCACACAACATAATGATATCAAAATATATTTAGTACTTAATGTTACCAATAAATGTTAAATGATGATATATAATACCTTCATAAAATTATGAAAATCTTGTGTTTTAAATCTAGTGATATGTCCATCAACTATAAAAGTTTTAGCCAATGATGACCCATAGCCAGTAGGTGTCCTTATTGAACAAATGACATTTTTAGTTGGTCTAACTCTTTTTTAAAAAAAAAATCCATGGAGCTTCTGCATATGTTTCATTTTCCCTGTTTGGCCACAAATGTTTTCTATCAAATTTGGTACGCGAAAGAGCAATATCTCTCCTCAAAGACAAGGTGTCCTTCTCTTTGCCTGATATATGCCAAAAATAGAATCTGGGACATTTTTGAAGACATGCATAGGATCTCATAGGTGAGATATTAATAGATCCTTCCAGTAAGGGAGCTCATAAAATATGGATTTCATTTTCATTCCTTCTGGCATATTAAGTACAACTTGTTCTAGTTCTTCAATTAAATCACCCTGATCAAAAAATCCTCCCAACCTTTCAATCCAGCATCTTCATACTTCTTAAGCTAACCACCTAGACCCATAATCATGGGAGGGCCTCTATTTTCAGCTTTTCCATCAAATTGATTCTTCAGGTGATTTCTAAACTTATGATCTAGTGGTAGAAAAACCCTTTTGTTTGCATAAATAAATTTATGTAGATCTTTAGAATACCACCCTTAAAATTGCTCTGCACATCTTGGACATTTAAATATCCCCTTTCTTTGAATACCTGCAATTCAATAAGTAATGTTAATAACATAAAAAAAAATAGTATAAAACTAAGTATGAAAGTTGGGATGAAAATAAATTATGAGTGTAAATACATAAATATTTTATCTTACTAGAACAAACACCAAGTCATGGGAAATCATGAATAGTCCAACATAGCACACCGTATAACATGAAGGACCTATTTGATGGGGGATGTGATATATCATACATTCTTATGCCTTTCCATAGCAGTTGCATCTCATCAATAAAAGGTGTGATAAATGGTGACAAATTTTTTACACCATTTCAAAATTTCAATATATCAATTCTCCTATTCATAGTGTAGCTGAATAGTCACTGTAAGATGCAAGGAGATCAATGGAGGCTGTAGAGTTTTAAAAATCAAAGGAAAGCATCAAAGGTCACCACGTGTCTGAAGAGAATGCAAAGAGAGAGAAGCTCAAGGGACCAGCAGAAGCCACCATGTGGAAGCTACGGAAGTTGAGGAAAAATAAAGATGAGCGGAGTCCACCACATGGTTGAGTCCGAAGAGAGAAATAAAATATTTTATTTCATTTTATAAAAATACTATGGGAGTCACATGAATCTTTAGAGAGGCTAAGTCTTTTATTAAAATGTTGAGTTTATTTTGATGTGGTGGGCCCTCTCTTCATAAAATTAAAATACCTTATTTTAATAAATGCATAAGGTCTCATTTACAGCACGAGAGATAAAAGCAGATTTAAATATGATTAAGTATCATTTTAATGATGTGGGTTCCAGCAAATAATAAAGTGATAGATTTTATTAAAATTTGATTCTTACTCCCCACCGTGAATAAAAGAGGAGCATCAAAAAGAGACTCCCGAAGAGCACCACGTGGAAGCAGCATTGAAGAGGAGGAAAAGAAATAAGCGGAAGTCACCTCATGGTTAAACTCGAGGAGAGATAAATTAAATGTTTTATTTCATTTTATTTATCATATGTTATGGGCTATTTCTAATGTTGAGTCTTTGATTTAATAAGATTCTCTTATTAAATAAGTGTGGGGCCATCCTCAAAGTTAAGGGTAATTTTTACTAAATAAAATATTAGAGTCTCTTGGTTTTAAAAGCCACAACAAATAATAAAGTGAAACTTTATTAAAATGTAAATTTAAACTCCTCACAGGAAGTAAAAGGATGTAACCCTAAAATTATTCACGCCATTTTATTTTCACACTATGGTAAAGAAGAGAGTGGCGGGAAATTTATTTTCTTCATGCCATAGATATTTTTCCAACAATGGAGAGTTTCAGTTGCCATCTCAGATACGGTACCATATTTTGTGCTATATTTTTGAGGATTTTTAGTTGGGAAAGATTTTTAGCTACAAGGAGATCTTCAACGGGCTTTGAATTTTTAGGTTAAAAAATATAGATCCAGGAAGCAAAAATGGAGAGTTATAGATTTCCACATATTCTTCAGATCAGAGAGTTTTTTTTTAAGCAGTAGCAGATATTTCTTTTGCCTTTGCAAGTGGTTCTTTCATGAGAATGTAATATTTTACTTTATGTAATTTTAGCCTATGTAACCTGTTACCATTCAAGTAATGAGAATAAATTATTTTGTGCATATTTGAGTTAATCTCTGTTTCTTGTTTCTGATCTCTCTATTTCTTTTGCCTTTGTTTAATTTATTTACAAATTGGGTTTAATCATGCATCTGGCTTTTTAATTTCCAGTTAAATCTTACAATGTTAACACTGTGCAACTGGGTAAATTTTAAGTCTGGCGCACCACCTTAGATCTAGGAATTTATTTCTACAAATCTCATTTTCTTTCTAACCTTTTCGCAAACCCCCA